>OY776080.1:1265000-2515000 GCA_963675205.1 Catocala nupta
ATAACTGCGGCAGTTTTGTTTGAAAATCGAGTGTGGACTGTGTTCTGGTTTTAAGATTGGTAATATAATCTAACTAAAATTTAGGTTCGTGCGTTAGTGATTGATCATATGGTATTTTATTAACGGTTGAAACTTCGTACTACAAGACGTTATTAAAAGAAAATGGCGTATTTCGAAGCTGAAATCAAAATTAGTTGTGTTTAAGATTTATAGTAATTATTGCACACTTGTACATTTAATTCCTTAGAATTGATTACACCCAAATATAATACCAAAAACTGTCTTTTTAGTGCCGAGTTTATGTTTGTAAGCGATTGTATGGTCATAGATTAGATTTGCGGTATGAATAAAATGTTTCCCGCTTTAAATATTTTCAGTAGCAACATAGTATCTAAAAAGTAGCAGGTAGAATGCAACAGCCCCCATCACGAAGATCTTAAAACATAGTTGGCAAAAGTGAGTTTAATATATCTACTACCAGTTCAGAGATAAACAGTTGTGAATATATTTAAGTACATTATTTGTGTATATGTATTGTGTATAGCAGATATCTCAGTCGAGATCAAACCAGCAACATTTAGCCTCTTACTCACATAATAACGAATATAAGACGTAAACAAACATTAACTACAGTATCACGATCGCATCACCTATCAACAAGCCAGATCTATAAACTAAGGTTACGTTAACCGTAATCCTCAGTTTCTGTTTAAACGCATTTCATTTGCGTAAGCGTTAATTATATACGTATGATACTTTGTGAAATATCCGTCAAACGCTTACGCGAGCCACACACCGAAACAAACAACATACTCTCTTATCAGTTCTAAACTAAACAAACAGAAAGAGAGAGCCGGTCTTAGCATACTTAATGCTTTTGATGAAGATGTTACCTCGATGGCACTGCGACAATTAATGCGACTGCTGTGCAAAACACACTTTTATCGCGTCGAGGTCTCAGTTCTGGTGCCCGGGTCGGACATAGTGTTACTAGTTGTTTCTGTCACGTTATTCTCAATTGCAGTAGGGAATTTTGAGCTGTACCCGGTAGACAGCGAAAGACTCGCTGCTTATCCTGCAGGGTGCAATAGATTTCTACTTAACCTTTCGAGACACAGGCGCTTGTTGCTTTGGTTGCGCAGTGGTAGTGAATGCAACTCTTATGCATAAGACCATTCCTGTTAAGAAAGTCGAAGATATTTTTGGTTTAAGTTGACGAAACCTGGATACACCACTGCCTACACTTACAAGGATATAGGCGTATGCATGGACATGAGGATTTAGTTCCTTTTACACACATTAAGGCTTCTCTAGTTTCTTTATCCATACATACGTAAACTAAACTGCTAAATCTTGGCTTGGTTGTCAATTAAATTGCTTGGGCACCTAATTTATTCTATATATGTTTAATACATCTCGCACAAAATTGCGTTAGACTTCGCCCTCACACATTCGACATATTAATATAACGTTAACACTCTAAACTTAGACTTGATATTAATGAACATTGCACTACAGGTATTCATGTGGTCTCGTTTCAGTAATGACAGGGCTGGTGCTTATTCAATATACGTCGATACACCCAACTCTCATTTCGCATTCTATCTTACGACACGGCGTGGCAAGTCCAATCACGCGGAAAGTTTGCCAACCCTAGTATCCGTTCATTTACATTTGCATTTAAAAATTAATTACTTTAATGATGTTAATTGATTTTTAAATACCACCTTTAGGAAAAGAATTTGTGGAATTTTACACTGCCAATATAGTTGCTTTTTATGGTTTAGCAAAACTAGAGTAATGCATTTCGTGTCGAAACAGTTATTGTCTTATAAACGGCCTTGTGATAGCTCGTGTTTCAAGAATAAATGTATGTATTAACATATAATTTACGCACTAGTATTGCTTAATACGGATCGATAATATTTTTGTAATATCCTACTGACCACTGGCATGTCTCTAGACATAAAATCTGTAACAGTTCGTTCGATTAGAAATTAATTTTGACTGGCGTTTCGCCATTACGAGCTGTTAACAACTGTTATTACATTTTGCAATAATTATAGCACCTTTCGTCAACTGAGTAATAGGCTGTGAAAGCAAAAGTGGCCTCGTATGCATTTCCACCGGTTTCAACGAAGGTGAAAATCAAGATGGCGGTGTTAGTTCTCGCAATGTCCGGGGTGGCGCTGCGCAAGGTCGGATTCGACCACCGTAAAATCGACGCGTGCGCAAACGATTTATCGATTGCGAAATTTATAATCGATTACGGAACAACGGGTGTACACTGATCGATTAAATTAGTTTCTTTCCGTTGTTTTCCTATCAAGTATTTGTAATTAATAATGATAATTAGTATAAATAAAGTATTTTTAATGATGATCTGCAAAAAAATTTGGGCATGCGAATGTTACGCATTAAGTCTATAAGAAATAATAAACGTATCACAAAAAACAAGAGTAAGTATCTACCCAAATGTAAACGTTCCACTTCTCTATATAACCCTTCGGCCATGTAGGCATGTGATCATAACATTACATAAAAATAATAACTAGATAATATTAAATATGTAGGTAAGTATTATTTAACATAACTATGAGAATGATATAACTGGTGTGAAGCCCTACGGCTCGTGAAATTCTATCAACCTTGTTACACATCTGAGGTCAGTTTCCATTTTAAACTCGGCCTCACGTCCGCATAATGGATCATAATTTTTAATCTACACTATTTTATTGTATGAAATCGAGATCAGTAGTGCGCAAATGGCCCAGTTTTGTATACACGCGGTTATGAAAACGTGCACGCCTGCGCACGCGCAGCCCAAGTCGTGATGTCTGCGCGCCGCCCGCCGCGGCTGTTGTTTCTGTCGTTATTGTCTTTGGCTAGACTTACGAAGGTTGTGGTTGATATTTAGGATTGTGAAACTTATCTACTGTTAAGAGAAATTGAATTAAATTAATTAAATATTCTCCTATAGGTATTACTAAACTACAATAAAATGTATTCCTTTAAATTTGATATAGATACATATATTTTAGTCTGTGTTGTCTTCCCGCGAGGCAAATGTCTGGACACGTGCCTCGCGTTCTGACACAGCAACACGCCGTGCGGCGAGTTAGACCCTTGAAAGTATATTTAGCATCTTCTAGGATTTAATTTGCGGCAACTTGAGCACCTTCTAAGATCAAAGTCAAAAACATAATTCATATTAATTTTAGTACCTAATATAAAAAAATATTTAAATATAAGTAGATGATACATCGTTTTAGTGCCATTAAATAATTGTTTTGTGTTGAAATAAAATCTCTAGCCGCATGTTACAGTAAAATTATAAATACGTTAAACGTTAAATAATTTTTTTATACAATATTCGTTACTCTCTATAATTTTGTAAGCTCTACTTAACCTGTAGCATGTTATTACGTCGGAAGTGCTTAGACGTCGGCGCGGGCGCATCGGTGCTTCGGGCTGTGCTTGCGTACGTCATGCGCGTTAGCGTATGTGCGCGTTACACAACATCGCAAGTTAGGCACCTATTATACCAGCTCATTTATTTTGTAACGCACTTATTCGAAGGATGTAATTATTTAGGTAATATTATGTATCGATTGGGTTATATCAACTCGAGTCTGTGTAGTCTGATCGATTTAAAATTAAGTGGACGGTTGCCACTAGCCTTGCGTAATTGTCGATGGTAATCCAGGTTTGATTCCCAAGTAACGTCGGATTGGTATATTTTGGTAACGTCTCAGTTTCGATTTCCGGGCTGCGTAGCCAGGGTTACGAAGTGTTGGTGTAGGTATTTTATCAAAAATCGAATAGTTACTCTTAACCGTATTATAATGGATCTAAGCGAAGATGAGTGCCCAATACTGCTTGTCGCTTCAATATGAAGGGGTAATGCTCATAGCATGCCATGAATGTTACTTAAGATCCAAGGCAAAAGAAACTGGTATTCTACGCACGCATTGAAAGTGACAGTGATAACGGCTATACGTGTTTACATTATCTGTTCGTTTTCAACAAAATCGAAAGTGGTACCATTTGGTATTTTAAAATGCCTGTATAGTAAGCGGTTCTTATAATTTGATAGTTTGATTGTAGTATTAGTAAAAACGAGTTTTAAGATTTATAACTTTTGGCTGCGATTTAACTTTCGAATAAATAACGGTTATTTATACTGCTCAATGATAAGTGGGCATCATAACCTAAATACATATATTTATACTGTATTTTCCCGTTCCTGTGCAAACAAAATGGAAATTATTTTATGTTATATTAGGAGGATGTGCACAAGAGATCAGCCTTAATAGACTAGTCTCTTGCCTACAGACATTTTAAAGGATTTCAAAAGCCGTAAGACGCGACAGGAAGGCAATATAGAGTCATTTTACTTTGTTCATCTAAAAGGTTGAGTTGCTTTTGCATGTGTTCTTTTATGTTTTATAAAAGATACCTGTATGCCATTCGTGTATTAATATTGTGAACACCATCTATAGCCTCTATATATACCCAAAGATATAAGTAGAGAAGACATACCCTCGTATCGATAGTTGTTTAAGGTTCTACGTTATATAGGCCGATCCTATTGACGTTCACCGAGCACATTACTTTGACTATATGCTACTGGGAAACCTACCCTATTGACACTTTTCTCGACCCGAGTACCGATACAGGTAACTCACAATTCACCGCAATCATAAATGCTTACTTATGACACACTTACCAGGCAAACAGCTATAAATTAAGGTTCATATTAAATCTCAGATATCATTTAAACCTAATACATTCTTGCTACCAGATACAAATATTACTAAATACTAAGACCAAGAATTTATTGCTTAAGAATATGCAGCAGTGTTAGAGAAATACGCACACCGTAAGCGCAACTCTAGTTCTTTAGCACGGGTATAAAAACACTCTATTAGTGCTAGGCATTAAAAAACTGGTACCAAAGCTTTCGCCTATGGTCAATGCCAGTGATTGACAATCTAGTTTCGCAACTTCTAGTCAAGACTGCGTAAGAATTTTATGTTTCTCCGATTTATGGTAGAAATGTAGAATTGTGATTCCAATAGTGTAGGACAGTTTCTAGTTTACGTAAATCGATGTTATCTATTATTGCTTTTGCAGGATTAGATCATTCTAAGAATGTAGGAAGTGTAGGTTTAGTTTGTGAATTGGTTCATTAAGCGATTTGAGTGTAGATACTAAAATGCACAGGAGACGGTCGCTGTAGAAATCTTTAGCTATTCTATATGTAGCAGTCGACATTATATGTTAATGACTATGATAATAAATTTTAGGAGATTTTCTTTTCCTCCTTGAGGACTGGTGGCCTGAATAAACTTTTATATTTTATACAATAAAGGATGCAGACAAAGATATAGCCTGCCTTATGTTTAGCGGTATCGGAAGCCTTTGAACGCTTGCTTATCAGGCTTATCATTAACCACATAGTGAACCTTAGGAAAGAAGAAATAAAAATAGAATAATAGGAAAATAATGTTCAACTCTTTTGTTGCTGAACCCGATTCTTATATCCAGTTTCATAAGAATCCATGATAACAAAGATCGACGATTTCAAATGTCCGGGATCAGTATCTTAGTAGATATCAATAAAATACAGTCGAAAGGACAGTACAATGTTGATTAGATAATGACCACGCACTAGACTATAGCGGTTGTTTCATAACGCACACCAATATATCATAATGTATCGTAATTATGACATAACTGTATCACCTTCATCGGTTATCCTATTGTCTTTACATAACACACTTAAGTAAAGCCACAGGATAAACGTAACTCGATAAATATTCTATCCGAGTACAGCCACCGACAACTTTCACTGGCCACTGTTGATTAATTCCTGAGCGGTAGCGACGTTTGTGGGCTGAATCTAATGGTAAGTAGAGCGGAATCATTACCAACACCTATTGTTTAGGAATATATATTTTCTTTTCTGGACTTGTCTACCTTAAAGGGAAAAGAAATGTGTTAAAATTGCGGTACTTAAAAAGAAAAGGCCGTTTGGCGAAATGGTTTAAGGTTATGGGTAGATTTATTCCTATTTGAAAAATTCTAGGTTTAAGTCTCGGATAGAGCTTAATTTGATATTTATATCAGGATATTATAGTAGCAGCTGAAGACTGCAACTGTATCAAATTGACTCATGGGACCTAAACATGGCCTTACCCTTCGGCAGACCTATTGTTAAACTAGTTACAGGCACTGCGGTAATATGAAGCTTTATATATTTGTTACATATTATTGCACGTTTGACATGGTTGTTTACGACAATGCTTTGTTACTATCGAGTCCCATATGAGGGAAACATAGACAACCGGTCTTAATGGAACTTAAAAAAAAAAATAACAAACCTCAAGTTCCGTGTCTGAGATGATGATGGTAGTTGTCTCACTGGAACATTGAGACAACTACCATCTTAGTCTCCCCGTAACCACGGCTGCTGAAAAGCAACTGAAACATCGGGGAAAGTGTAAACCTAAATATAAAGAGTTTTAATAATTTTATTAGCTTATAAATTAGTAAAATTCAATAGTAGTAGTAGTATAACAGTTTCAAAATTATGTAATACAGTTTTAAATAAACAACGCGATAAAATCCGTATATAGTAGTTTAATTTCAATGAATAACATTCGCGTAAACAGAAGACAATATTATATTTTATATCTATTGTTTCAATATTTAATGAAGTCCCCTGCGATTAAGCGTTTAATTATCATTCAAGCGAAACTTGTATACCTTTACATTATTACAAGTACTGGAACTAACAACAGACTATATTCTGTGTCGAATAGCTACTGCAAAACCTGTTTCGTAAACAAATTAACGGCAAAGATTAATTATTATAAAGACCCTTGCGACGGCACGGTACACCTATAGGTGTTTAAGACATTAGAATATAATTTATGACTCATAGTTATCAAAGTGGCAAATGAAAACATTAGGGATAATGAGTAGTACTTAATGATCGTGTATACATATTATTGACTGATATTCAAATGGTCCTAAACACCTACAATCATTGCGCATATTATTATACCCAACAATATAACAAGCGTTTATTGGCAGTCCTTGGAGAAATAGAGAGCGAGGGCTTATGATTGACACTTACGACGTACGAATACCAGAACACATACCAATTTCGTATTCAATTTAATTAGGTACACATGCATAGTTATTTCGGATGAATGCGGTATCGATTCTAACACTTAAATCGATTAAAAGTTTCTAATTGTTATAATCGCTGCTTTAGTGAATGTAATCGTTATGCATTTAAGAATTTCTACAAAATAGTAAGTTTATTGTTGCATTAAATATGATATAATTGGTTCGTATTGTTGCGTAAGTGGAACGATTCGTGTGTCCAAATCAAAAAGCGTCTTTTAAAAGTTCATTCTTTGTTTACAGCTTGTATCAGTTGTATCTGAAAGTCACAGGTATTCCTATTTCACGTTTTGTAAGTCTAAAATAATGAGAGCGAACATAAAAGATTACATTATAGTATACTATACAAAAAGAAGTAAATTGAATACTAAGCTTTGTACTTTTTATTTTTAGTTTGAGGCTAGAAAGTTCTGTACTATATAGTTTTCTTATCTTATCTTGTGTTGGGTCCAGTCAGCACAGACCGGCGACACTCCGACCCAGTGGGATATTTTGTGTTGACTTCCCCAATTACGACTGCCATAGATGTTCATGGCAGCCGGGACCGACGGCTTAACGTGCTCTCCGAGGCACGGAGCAGGCGGTCATTGTCAATCAATACACATATAATTTCGAAATGTCATATAACTTCCGAAAATTAGAGGTGTGCGTCGTGGGTTCGAACCCGAGACCCTCTGCATTGCAGTCTGTTGGTCTCCCCACTGAGCTATCGCTGCTCAAATACTATATAGTTAGTATCACCTAAGTCTAAAACTGAATTCATACAACTATTATGCCTACAAAAGTATCGTTTTCACTCTGTCTGTTGTCTAAGCAACTGGATATATAGGCTTTTATAATATTATACACAACTGACTGAACTGTTTTCGCGACATTGCTTGAATGTCACGAGCAAGCAGCTATTTTTCCTAGCATTTTACAGCTGTTTCATTTGTGCCCGTAAGGCTTTTAGGACGTAAATTTGCATACGTGTACTATAAACAATGCAACATGGGCAAACATAGGTCAGTAAATTACTAAACAGGTATCAAACGTGTAGCTTGCTCGCGGAAGGACGCATACAACCTGCGCAAGCAGTTTAACGTGTGCATGCTGTACCGCGGCGTGTACAAAAAACTGAACTAGATTTTCTGGATAAATCTCTTGCCTTACAATCTTGGAAATCGTTATGTTTGTAGTACAAATAAACAAAACATACATGGGCATAGTTCCAGTCTCCGTGCTGGCACTGTGAATATCTTGATAGAAGACCCAATAATACTGTGTCCAACCCGGAAATCAAACCCAAGATCTCAAGCACAGTAGTCGCTTACATTAACGCTGTGCCACCGTCGTTTAATAATATGTACAGGGTGTCCCAGAAGTCGATGTCAAGCCGGAATCAGGTAACAGGCAAAGTTATAATAGCTATCAGAAAAATATAAAATAAATCTAAGGTATGAATTAAAAAAAAGAGTTAAAAAAAATTAAAAATCTACGCCTTGTGCCGTCACACGGCGTATAATATGTATAATAGCCAAGTATCGTTTCGTTTTAATTAGGATATTTTCAATCAAACGTCAAACATGTAGGTTTTATTACAATACATTACCTTGTTTTATATCATAGTTATTATTTAACACCAATTATGATATGAAAATGTTATATGTACCAAGGAAGTAGTTAAATTTATCACACCGCATTTATAATGTCTCATTACACTAAGCCTATTAATTAACCATGTAATGTTTGCTCTGGAAATCCAATTAAATTTAAACATTTTCTCCACTTCTTGCATAACGCCCACCATACTGGCTGAATCCACACTTAAGATATAAGCCATTAGTGCATGACCATTTAAAATTAAAATCATTGCACGCATGGACCTTCACAATCATCTTTATCACTTAGACAGTAAGGTCGATTATCAATTGTTACACTAGATTATGCAAGAAAGGATTCGAACACTTAACGGTCTCGTATCACGTACATAAATATAGTCAGATCAGTTTGTCTATCCTTCCGATTGTCGCGAACTTTCTCTATACGTGAAGGCAATGTTAAAGTATTGGTAATGTTCGGTTGCGGCGAAGTGGCGTAATATAGGCGACCCTAAGTGTACAGTCGAGTGCTTAAGTGTGTCAATGTTTTAATTAAATTGTTTTGATAAAGATTAGCAGTAATTAAGATCGCTAAGCAACTTGGACTAGTGGGCTTAATCAGCGTGTTTATACTAGAGTAAATGCCCCCGTTAGCCTTAACTTAATGGTTTGTTGATGTAATCCGCATGTTTTTGTTGTTGAACTCCGGAACGTCTGAGCAGAATGAATAGTGTTTCTGCATTCGCGCATATTAATATCTAGGACAGTTTAATTGAATTAGATTTGGTTTTAAATAGACATATTTTTTTTAACGTTGTTGTGTAAGAACTATTAATTGTAATTTATGGTCTAAGATTAATAAACTGTAAATAGATGCTTCGTTGGTCCAGTGGCGTAATTCAACAGTTATGCAATTGCCGATAACGGATTCAATTACCGGATTGCTAAAGGTATCATTAGGTATTATTAATAAACACTAAGTTAGAGTAAAAAAATTGCATTAATTAATAAATAATAGACTCACTTCCTTTACGTGGTCCTAGAACTTAATTATTGAAAAGTGGGTAAGATATACTCCTAATTAGTCTAACTGGAAAATACATTTAAATCGAAACACGCATGTTGAACAGCACTTGTAACATCCTTCTAAAGCATTTCCTTCCCTGTCTGTCTGTTACGTTGGAACACTAAAAGTATTTATTTCCCAACGTAATTGTTACTTGTACGGTAGAATCGTGAATATTTACATGAACAACGATAGTTAGCCGATTGAGGGACAGCACTACCGCTAGTCGGCCGATTAATACCAACTATGTACTCGCTGATCAGCCAATTTTCCGTTCAGGAAACAATTTCACTGTTACAGTTTTGTTACGCAATAGTTTTGTTTATTAAGTCATTTTACTATGTGGCAATGTTATGGTTTGATTGTAAGTGCTTGGCATATTTATTAGATTGGCGGTGTTACGGTATTGACGTAACGGCCCATTTATATTACGTGGTAGGAGAATTTATTATTGTCATATTATGTTTATGAGTTTAAATAAAGAAAATGTTTGCAGTTTAGTCGGTACTTAGAAGGTTACTCAAACACTAAATGCATTTAATTTACGTCATATCATGACATTTATAATTTTTAAGGTTGAATCATCATGAGGGTACTTCTTGGGACGGGGCAAGGGGTTGAGTTTATAAGAAGACCTGCGCGAAACTAATGATCTTTTTCAATATCGCTATTAAATGACAATTTAAGTGATTTACAACTCATAACATTGTAAGGCGTCTTAGAAGTAAACAAACGTTATCAAGCAAATTATTCACTTAATATTATTTGTCTTACATAACTTTTGAATATTCCTCTTTTAATTGAGAAATTTAATCAGGTCAAAATGTAAAACAAATATCAAAACCTTTTGATTTTCCTTACGTTGCCTTTTGCTATTTCGATATTGCGGTTGATCGCTTGAATTCAATAGTAGCATCTGCAATTAAAATAATTGGTTTGTTTTCCAACGAATTTAGAATAAACATACTTGTTCTAATTTTATTACTTACTACTAATGAGATGTACTTATACACAATCAGACATCTTGTTAGTAAAACCTAAATAATTTGAGAAACATTCGCCAGTAACAAATTCAATAAATCGCAGTAACTAGCGTGGACTATTTCCCAGGGTACCTAAAGAATTTTTCAATAATAAATTGGTTATATATTGCTAAATACATGTTCGTGGAATCGATTACCTTTAAAGGAATCGATTGGCAGAATACTGCGAAGGTCCGTGCCCTCTATTTATTTATAAGTGCTTTTTTATTCGATTGCAACTTATAACGACTTTTCTACTTGTCTGTACGACTGTGATTACTTTTAAGATAATTATTAGGGCTGACTCATTTGTTCGATTAACTCTTATTAATCGATTTGTTTCGGATGAAAGAAGTTAATTATAACATTGAATAGATGTGGTCAGATAATAATAATAATAATAATAATTTATTTATTTGCATAAACACAATTAACACTTATATAAACATAAATACATATTCAATTGTGTACACAATATAGGTATAATTTGTTGTATATGTTTGTCGTAACTGGTATCTCGCTAAATTATAGAATAACTTGTAGAAGAGTACCACATGTAATGTTATATGGGTTGGGACTGCCCAACCCATATAACATTTCATGTGGTACAATTAAAAAATATAAGCGTGCGGTTACAAACAAATTCGCAGAAATAAAAATAAAATGTTTGTGTTTATAAATGCAATTTGTAGGCAGTTAATTATTATATATTTGGTTCCTGTTTCTATGACCTTTCTTCTATCAATGCTTTATGTTAATTGAATTTCTTAATAAAATACTTTACTACATAATTATATAATATCACAAAATTGCAAAGTGATATATTTGATTCTAGTCTCGATGCCCATGTTAAGTAAAAATCTGCTTAAGTTAATTATTCTCAATTGCAGCATGATGAAAGTTGTCTAAATGTGAGCATGGTATCCGTTAGACACTTCAGCTTGCTGTATCTTGATACAAACGCGATATTATATAACCTTGTATAATTAAAACCCTATAACTACTTATCAATAGAACACCAACCGCCTTCCTAATGGTAATAAACTCTACATCATTCATCACCTATAAACGCAGTACCTTCGTTTCAATCCGGAACATTCACAAACACAGCACTCTTATCTCCACCGCCGCATTTCCAAACAAGCATTCGATTAGTCAATACTTGAATTATATTCAAAGTGTTATTCTAAATTAGCATAAGCAGTAACAGGTACACGCTAAGCTTTGCGCAAGCGCAGAAATGCGAGAGTAAACTCACTATCAGGTTGAACTAAATCTGTCGGTTTATTTTCACGCACAGTTAGGTAGGGCTGTCGCTCGCATATGACGTAATGTTCTGATTACACCGATGATATAGGACTTGTTGCTGATACCAGTAAGTACTTGAGAGCATCTCATGATGACTTCAACGTAAGGTATGAATGTGAATCTGTCACTAATGTTTGCAGTCGCTTGTCAGGTTTTGGATTTGACTCCTACGACAAGACAAGTATGTTTTTTTTAATCTGAGAATTCTAAATAAGAGCACTAAATTCGGTCGATGGTAATAGCTTTCTTGCGGTGATTTAAAACACAACTAAGTGACAGTTGGTATTTAAAACTCTGATTTTAAAAATAACCCTCGCATTAAAATAGTTTCATCCGTAATGGTGGACTTTAAAAACATTCAAACAACGTACACAAAGAACATACAGACATGGAGCAACTATTTATGGACCACAAAAATTTTTGTCTCTTGGAATCAAACCTTCAATACTCGGCGCTGTGGCATTGGCCAGGTGACCCATTACGTCATATGTGCAGTCAATAAAACTATTGTAACTAAGTGCCCTGTATAAGTTACGTATCCATTTTAATTAAAACTTTTAATATGATAGCACACAGAACACGTAGAGTTTATGTAACAGACCTGCGGAGTCCCAATATTCAAATCCTGTAGTTGACGATCAACCTACAAATGATTTCCGATGGCACAACTATCTCGAGAATATGATTAGTTATTGCATGTTTAGTGCATACGGCAAATTGCTTGACAGCTATTAAAGCACAGTGAGTTACAGGTTTGGTTCACGTTTTGAACAAGTATTTGTAAGTAGGATAAGCTGTACGGTTGGCATATTAGGTTAAGTAAAGTCTTCGTCACTTATAATTTGCCGAGAGTACGGGTTCGATTACCGTGCGATCACTTTGGCGAATTGCCCCGCCTGGGCATCGCAGCGCCGTGAATTGATCTTGGCAGTCGGATTGGTTGCCCTCTCACTCCCGGCCGTAGTTCAGTCTATGGTCCGGAGTGAGAGGTCGTGGAACGCCATCGCCTCCTTCTGTGAGGAAGTGATTTCCATCAAGGAGGCGGTGGAGCGGGAGAGGGAGCGCTTAAACCCTCTCCCCAACCGCAGAGCCGGGCGCCGGAGGGCGCGAGATGACCTCCAGCCACCCTGAGTTTTGACCTGGGGGTGGTGGGCTTTGTGGGCCTGCCCGCCATCCGATCAGCACCAGGTCCGAGAGGCGGCGTGCGTGTTCCCACGCGCGCTTCTGCATCGTGTATCCATCCCCCCTCAGGGGGATAGCAGGGATAAAATTAGTGGTGCCCCATTGGGCACCTTTGGCAGGTCTGTTTGTGTAGTGGCCTGCCGTTTCATACGGCGGGCCGAAACCCCCGGCGGGGTCGCGATTGCATGCGAAAATGATTCGCGCGGCTCCGCCGATTGTGGTTATGTCAAGGAACACCGTAAAAAAAAAACCGTGTGATAACTGCCTAACTAATATTATAAATTTGAATATGTGTTTGTTTGTTTGTTACGCTTTCACGTCTTAACTACTGGACGAATCATCATGATATTTCGCATGCACATAGTCAGGGGTATAGAAAATGATATAGGGTGCCTACCTTTCACCCAGAAAAAAGTACTAATCCAGTACTTTAGTTAGAAAATTGACATAACCTCAAAATAACATATATTTACGCGAGATAAAGTCCCGAGCAAAATCAAGTAATACATATGTATGATTCATAGTAATTTGAGCCAGCAGCCTACCTGGTGGTGCGCGGTAGACGCCGTCCATAGATGAAGTTATCTTGGTAACGCGGACTCAATGCTGAGCAAACATAACTAAACTGCTATTTATCTTTCAACTAAAGCCTATATGCACAAGCCTTAAGAGAACACTGATAATTAAACTTATAATAGCTTTTTAAACCAAACTTAGTTTATATTATATTTAAAAATAAATTATTCTTATTCTTATGTGTACTTTTTGTTTTCGTCCTTCTTTTCTTTTTTTAAGAAATACTACTCCTGCACTGTTAACAATTCCTGTGTCGCAGGGGATTTTATAAACATTCAAACAATGGACACAAAGAATATATAGATTCGGAACAACCATTTGTGGATCATACAAACCTTTGTCCCGTATGGGATTCGAACCCACAATACTCGGCGCGTCGGCAGAGGCGAGGCAACCATTTCAACTATTACGCCATCAGTGCATTCATATCTTCTATTTATCATTCTGTCTTGTAATATCGATATAGGTTTACCTGAAAAAAGGTTCTAGTTAACTATTTCCAAAACCTGAGAGTCCGTAACTAGGTCCTGACACATTAAGTAAGTGCAAACAAATTTATTGACCGAAGAACTAAATATCAAACCGCGTTTATTTTGTCAAGATAGAAAAGCATTAGAATATAATATATTAGTAATTTGCTTATTATCTATATCAAGTTGATAGCCCTATAAATCGAAACGAGTTGGCATTTATTAAATCGACTATCAAACCTTTGATAAAGTGCTTGATTGACGTGACATTTTTGCAACAAATAATGATGTTGTTATCGATGCAACATTCAAATATGAACGACAGAGTAGATCTTTGTTAAATATGTTTGTAATGTTTCATAATAAAATGGTAGGGATTTTTTATACCTACATCTTAGATGTCAAACAAACATATGGTGTACCTGATGGTAAGTGGTTACCGCAATCTATGATCGCTTGCTTTTTTAATTCTTTTTTTTAGGCCCGGTAACGAGTCATATTGACTCGTTACCGGGCCTAGAAAAAGAATTTAAGTTAAAATTTTTACTGGGGTTAGTGTAATCACAGTATTACTATTCCTACACCGATTTCCTATTCATCCATGTCATTTCATAAAGGGAGTTATTCATAAAACAGCATCTATAATCAGAAGATCTGTTTACCACACACATGCTCTAAGATAGAAGGCCTTTGTAAAAACAGAACATTACATATTTTCTTTATTTATCTACAGCTATAATATACCGCAATCTAACCGCAAGACTATACCGACAAATATTACGCAACGAGCTCACTGAAACTGAAATTTATCTTCACAAAAATAGTTGCAAATCCGTTAAATTATATTACTCAACATCAATAATAAAACTGAAAGCGACAACCATGCCGCCTCTCCAGATAAATAATAAACGACAATCGAACACCGTTTTGTACATTCAAATTACCTGCGGTCTCTCTCTATTAAATGGAATAATACATAACTTGAAACCAGAAAACCACAAATCAAATACCGTCAAAAGTTATTTAATACAAGGTAACAAATCCTGGCGCTTACACAAGAAAATTTATTTCGAATTGGAATGGCCGACTACTTATAATCTTATGTACTGATGGTGGATAAATTATTTCCATTATTTCATTATGGCTTTATGTAACAGAGCACGTAACTAGTCGATCTAGTTAGTGGGGTTGTGAAGGCTGTGTTGTAGGACGAGGTGATAAAGCAACGGCTTGAAGTGTAATTGGTTTATAGCGGTGAGGGAATGTTGTAAAAGTGGCTGTGTCACGAAACTAAAGTGATTTTATTACCTGTTTATTTTCCGTAGACAGAGGAGATAGATTTATTCAGAATGGTCAATCGAGGTAAATAATTGCTGCAATGCAAAATAATGACTGATATTATCAATCAATCCATATGAAAAGAAAACTTCTGACTCATTCGCTAACTGACTTATCAACGTCAAGCCCAAAGCCTTGGACTGACAAAGATGAAATATTACACAAAGGTTCCTAATCGTAATCAGCTAAGCAAAAGATCAAAAGAAAGCTATATACCAAAAAGGGAAATATAAGTTATTATATTTCTGGAACGATTGATACGTACCCAAAGATTGCTGTCGTTAAGTATACCACACTATCCAAAAAACGCTATTTAATGGGTTGTTTAAATTCATATCAAAGCCTACTTTAATATATTTCAGCTTTTATATTATAATGACAAATATCGTAATTCGCAATTATTGACGTTTTAGTTGAAGTCATAAATTTTGAATATATGATCCCTTGATCATATACAGATCCAAGTCTACTAGCTTTCAATTCTAAAAATATAAAACATAAACACCATAGAAACCCTTTTAAACTTCGTTACTAGTAACTTCCTTACCAAGAACATAATTCACAAGGTACATTTACTTCACGTTATCCCACAATACTGAGAGATTCAATATAGCCGCTAAAGTGGCCTCACCCGTGTTATCTGGCGCCATTACAGCAGGTCCAAAGACTGCGGAGTACAGTTACGTTGCGACTAAGATAAACTGCCTGCAATGTGTTCTTGCGCACGCGCCGATATAAACGAGGAAGGTTTAAGTTATACGAAGCTGCAACAAAGGATGCTTTGTCTTTAACAATCACTATCGATGGGTATAATGGCAAAGGTCTGCACGAATGGCTCAGGAGTTTCAGTAGTCACCTAGCCACGACCAATGAGCCATATATTTCGGGATTCAACTACCAACAAAAATGTGTAATTAACTAAAGGAATAATAATTTCAAGTCTTTCGTTTGTGTCTGTCATTCGAATGCTCGTAAATAAGAAGAAATCATTTATAATATCAAATATCTTCTACGGGTATATCAAACCTACATCACGCCAACTACACTTAAAGTTTGCGAGGCCAATCTTTATTTTCTGGATGGAATCTTTAGACTTTCTAGACAGATATACCCGACAATACTTTTCCAAAGGCATTTCATTAGCTGTATTTATCAACATCTCTATTTAATTTCTTAGCCAATGTCCAAGCACCGCGTCCAGACACAATTCTCTTTCATTGTCAATAATTGTAATTAATTGACTCATTAATAATGATCACAGTAAATGTATTGAAGATTAAAGTCTGAATCCAATCTCAATTTTATTCCAAAGCAATACATCATAAAAGCCTACACATTGCGCTCTTGTGCAATACTTAAATACAATTTCAGCCGGCCAGTGATCTTAATTCCATTATATCTATAGCACGTATCGTTTTTTTGGTTAAGCAAGGTACACAAAACGTGTCTGACGTGGGATCTATCACGATCTTTGACTCGGAGATGACAGATAGGACCCACGCCATTTGCTAAATGGTTCAACAACTTTAGATAAGGATGATTGGACAAGAAAGATATGGAAGCTCAAGGCCGTATTCTGCCAAGAATACTTAATGCCATCTTCGAAAGGATCTTTGCGATGGAAGTTGTTCCTTATTCAAATATTAAAAGTAAAGTTTTTGTTCGATATGACGAGGGTTTATAAGTGACAGCACAGTCTTTTATTTTTTAATGGGATTAAAGTCTTAATGACTGCGCAAATGTGAATGTGAATATCAATCTTTGATAAGAACAAGTTGCAGACATAATGTCATGCTTTGTTTATGTAACTGTCATATCTACTTGGTATAGTGCCCTCAGTACGTAACAGCCAGGATGACTTAGAGTGGATGATAACGAGATGTTTGCCCCGCAGTGCAATTCTGTTAAATCTCTCTACCAAACTTAGACCCGAGTCCGCTGTCATAATTTAAGCTTTTCTACAATAAATAATGCAATAACAGTTGGTTGTTATGGTAACTGGCTTTTCTAGAATAACACAGCTTAAGAGTTAAAAGGTTTTGAAGGAATTGTTACAAGTAGTCAGTTATACAATTAGTATTAATTAATAGGATAGTCATCCTATAGTGCTTTATACAAATTATAAAATACTAGGATTGTTTCAAATAGCGTTGAACGTAAACTCTCTGTAAAAACATTAATGAGTATGCAATGAGCACATACGTAACAAGCACATAACATCATCTCGATAGTAATGAGTATATGGTAGGAGAATGATCATTAGTTACTTAGACATAAATAGAATAAAAGTTAAAAAAAATTCAGTACTGTCAAATATGCAATGTGAAAGTACCAAACGAATGAATTATATTCCAATAGCATATTTATTTTGTAACTCTTTATTTATCATCGTCATTTTTGTTTTAATAAGATTCATCATGAGAGGACACAAAACAATTGCAGTGAGAGAGTCGCAGTATGGATGTTCAAACTATGGAATAAATGCTTATTTGTTGTTACTTTTATAAAATGTCTCATGCAAAGGCAAAATAAGTATGAAAGCATATCATTTACTTTTAAGCTGAACGCTTCCGAATAATCTCCTAAAGCTTTGATGCTTTGTTATCAATTCTAGAACACACGATCAGTTTTTATTTTGCCCTTGTATGTTCTTATTTCTACAATGATTACAGAGGTAGATCACCGATTTTTCACCGACGACATTCCTCCAACCATAAAGAGCGTTTTCCATTTATGGGACATTTTTCAAGCTCTATAAGATATGCCTTCTAAATGATCACTCGAGCATTTACTAGACATTTGTCTAAACATGCATCGGTTGATGATACCACAATATTTTCAGTAAAACAATAACAAATTATCGTCTTCCACGTCAATGTTTTAAGTCTGCAACTGTATCAACAATCATCGAAGATTCATGTTTGTTACTCGCTTAAAACTGTAGGTACTCTCAGTTCTAATGTATGCAACATAAGCAAGAAGTGCACTAATATTACATAACTCTTCATAGCGATTAAAATGCTAATAAACCCAGTACGAACGTTATACACGGCTATATAGCAATTAATTCAGTGCAACAGTTATCTCGACTCTATGTTTACAGGTACTTAAATCATGCTCCTTTTTGAATCATACATCATATGAATGTACATTTAGCTACACGTGTTGTACATAGAAATCGAAACGAAACATGTAATTTAATGGTTTAACATATAAAAATATTAAAGGTGTCATTTTTTTATCAACATTTAAAAGATTGAAAGACACAGTGCAACGAAGTGCTTCTTAAAAAAAACGCCTTTTTGATGTGTTCGTACAATAATACTTTACTTTTTTCTTTTTCTCCTATTAATGTGGCAAACAAGCAGACGGCCCACCTGATGGTAAGTGGTCACCGTAGCCTATCGACGCCTGCAATACCAGAAGCATCACTTGCGCGTTGCCGAGTTTGTAAAAACCTTTTAACGCCCTTTTTGAAGAACCCTATACTGTAGTCTTGTGGGAAAACCTGGGCAGGGAGTTCATTCCACAACCTGAGCCTGATTTTTTAACAATGACATGATCTTCTTGCTTCTTTTAAATACTATGAAATATCAAAAAATAAACACAATATGATATGTAGGTTATTATAAAATATTGCCTCAATATATACCTGCTATACATACAACTGTCAGTTAAGATACTGACGTAATTATATGTATGTCGTATATAATAATAGGCTTTAAATTTATGTTAAAATAAAAAGGTTAATTATGAAAAGCTTAAACACGTAGAAGTCTTCTGTTACTAAACTTTGAGATAAATTTAAAATATTCTACTATTGCCTTGCTCTTTGCTATTGGAATCGTCGGTTTCCAAGCCGAGAGTGAGTTTCATGTCTCTACTTATTACTTAACAATGCATTTCCGCCACGTAGTACTTCTTAACATGAACTGTTCCATGCTCGTATACCGCTGTATGCAGATGCTATTAAACAAGCATGCATGCAGCGCCGCGCACGATACCATACCGATCAGCACTTATTCAAGAGTCAATTACATCAATTTGCTGAATGCAAACGTAATACAATGGCGTAATATTATGGAATAGCTGAAGGAATCCGGAAACAGAAAATGTAAGCAATAAATTAAATGTTTCGCGCACGGACGACTTTACAATGTTAAGTTTTCGTGTCTAGAACTGTGAAATGAGCTGTTTTTTGTACTCTAATGGCTGGCTTGACTGTAAAACGCGTGAATCGTGATTCAGTTTTTGTTAAATAATATGCGTATTTATATGAGCACACCGCTTATATTATACGCTGTCACTTTTAGAATTTTGGGACTTTTGGAAAAGTCAGGGTCATATTCAGATGCCAATTACGTTGTTATAATGATGAATAAAATAAAAATATTACTGAATTATTCAGGGGTGATGACGATGAGTAATGATTGTATAATATACGTATTATATAGCTTCGCTTTTTCCTCTTTTGTAAATGAAATGGCATCACATAATAATATTCTATATATTTTTGACATCTTCAACTATTGTTACATGACATGTGTTATATAGGCAATGATGGTAACAGAGAGCCATTTATACATTCGTCTCATACTATTTTTATCCTACTTATAATACAAGCATGGAAAAGTGATGATGAAGAATTGAAATGCGCGTGCCTCAAAACTGGTTACTTTGTAAGCTTCTGATTGCAAGCAAAAACTTTAATTTCAATTTACTTCCTTACCGGGACAAGCTTAGTTTTTAGATTATTATAATGTTAAAGAATATTATTTCAATGTTAATATATTTGATTTCTTTATTTTAAAATGTATTTATTGTGACACTAACTCTACTATATGATGTTCAATACCATTTCTACAAAAGCACACAAAACATATCTTCTTACAGCTTCCTTAGTAAAGCTTAAGGCCTTAATTTTAACTGTAATTCTGCGGACTGCAGCTCATGAATACTTTCAATAGCTTACGTCAATTGGCTTTAAGCCCTACCCATTATCAAATAATACGCTTAAACATCTAACTCTTTAGGAATGTACTCGTCGTGTCAGACTTCACGTGTATGCCTCCAACGTCATTGACAATAACAAATATTATCGTAATTTAGACTTATGAAATACCTATTTAGCTAGTCCTTACATACATTTACAAAGTATTTCTTGCGACAGCGCAGTATTTGTGGTAAATGTATATTCCTAAATTACTAGTTTACGTTAGTTTACATTAAACTGAATGGAATCGTAAATCAGAACTTAAGTAATGAGTAAGGAATAAATTCCTTGTATCTGAGCGTTGGTTGTTGCATAACACTGTCCGGCTCGTGCCAGTTAGTTTGTTCTGGTTATTTCGTACATTTGATATGGTTAGTGTGTGGTGTGGGTGTGCTGAAATAGGTGCTATGTAGAAATGAATAACTTGGTTCATTTCATGTTATTAAGGTTTTTAGTTATAGGTTACGTGGGACTAGGTATCAATTAAAGTATCTATTTTGAGACGTCTATAGTGACAGTTAATTTTCTTTAGATAATTATCATAATTTTTTTAAATTCTTAATAATTTTATGGTTACACAAAAGACAAACATTTTAATTAAATTAAAACTATGCACATTTACAATTGCCACGACGTTTTGGTTGCTATTCAGCTAAAGTTGTGTTTGTATCAGCCTCTTGGTTTACTTTCCTATTATATGATTTTATATTACGCGTGTAGTTATAATAATAATTTATTATCTGCTCCTTTTATTATAAAGATTACATAACATAAATTATATAAAACAAAATCTAGTTAGAAAGGCATGTTCACACTTCATAATAAGCTAAGATGAACAGCATCTTAAATCATCTTCCTAACGTGTTACAACCATTGTCCATTTCACGCCGTGCTCGGCATATCGATGATTTATTATCTGTGGTTCCGTTTAAGCGCATGCGCACAATAATTTGCGCTCCAAGACTCGTGATCTAGCTATTGGGGTTTAACGCTGATATGCATTTAAGTGTATCAGATGTTGCTGATTTGACGTGCTACACGATGTCCTGAATATTTTGAGTGCTGTTGACTTAATAGGGCTTGGTTTAATGAAGGACTTTGTGTATTTTAATAGCAGTCATGTGTTCCTTTGCATTTATTTATCTATGTCTTATTCATACATAGTCGTGTTACTATTTTATAGAAGGAGTAAGAAGAGGCATACGCACGCGAACGCCTGTATTTCATTTACTATCGTTTTAAGTTTCACATTATAAGGTGTAGAGCTTATTGTACATAGGCCTCTGTACTGCTACTGAGAATTTCTTGGGAAAAAGTCTAATAAAACTTTGTTCGACCCGGGAATCGAACGCGAGACCTCATGCACAACAGTCGCATTCACTATCGATGCGTCACCGAGATTGTTAATTATAAGATTTAACAACTACATAGAGTGTATGAATTTAAAAGTGACTTTTTTATTCAAATGAAATCCGCTGGTGGCTTATATTTTTAAGCAATCATTAATAAAGTTAACAATATTAGTTTACCATTTAGCGTCTGAAAATTACTTGATAAATTAGATAGTATAAAATATATTGTTATTTTATTTATAACGACAGGCTACAAAATTGTCTAAGATGTATAAAGTGCTATATATTAATTATACTGATGTTATTTTTTATGTTTTGTTACAGGTAAATATATAATTGCATATGACGCTCAGACAAATCTGCCGTGTGTTGCCCGCTCCCACGATAGTTATAGGAATGTCAAATATTAACTAATAATATTTACACGTAAGTTATAGTATATAAGTTTACTGATATACCATGACAAGACTGTCTATACTAATATTATAAAGCTGAAGAGTTTGTTTATTTGGTTGAACGCGCTAATCTCAGGAACTACTGGTTCGAATTGAAAATTATTTTAGTAATGGATAGCGTATTTATCGAGGAAGGCTATAGGTTATATAACATCACGCAACGTCCCTTGGGGGCGGGGCAGTAACTATAAACGTGGGTGAAACCGCGAGAACATCTAGTTTAATAATAAACCGTGAGAAGAATTAGCCATAATATATGTATATATTTTTTTTCATACAACTTATTTGGCAAACAAGCATACCACCTGATGGTAAGTGGTCACCGTAGTATATGGACGTCTGCAATACCAGAGGCATCACTTGCGCGTTGCCGACCCTTTAGGACAAAAAGAAAGCGGGAAGGGGTAAAGAACCCTCATTACCCCTTCCCGCTTTCTTTTTGATTGGGCATCCGGCACTCTCACTCACCGAACGAAATACAACAGTAGAAACACTCCTATTTCACGTCGATATTCTGTGAGGAGATAGTCCTTCCCCGGTCGAGCCGGCCCCCATTTATGCTGAAATCAGCGAGGCTCTACTACTTACAAAATATATACATAAATTTGCCTTTAAGATTGCACATATGGTGTAGTGGCTTAATTGGTTGCCACGCCATTGCCTTTGCGACGAGTGTTGTGTGATCGAATCTCACATGCAACAAATATAGTGTGATCAACAAATCGTTGTTATGAATCAGGATGTTCTTTCTGTCTGTTGTTTGAGTGTTTGTAAAGTCTCTCGCGATAGAGGAATTATTCTTAGAGCCGGAGTTGCCTATTTAAATATAAGTAGTGATCGCCCAGAGGTCGAAATTCGACCATAATTGATTAACATTTTAAGTTTGATCGTTATTTACATTTAGATTTCGCTAAGGCTATACAGGTTAATTTATCTATCTTTTTCAAACAAATTATTATTTATTTAACTATAATCTTTTATTAACGACATGCCTAAGCTTGCTACTTTTGTTTTCTTTTTTCTTTATTATATATAAATAAGATATGTAACCATAGTAACGAAGAGTTGTACGTCTGATGTAGAGGAACAATGCCGAAATACTACGAACGCGATTCGACTGCGTGTGTCAAATGCATGATTGTGTGCTGGTAGTGTTTTTTCATTAATTCAATGTATTTCTAATGCATATTTTATTAAAATATTAGGATTCGCCCCTCCTTCTCCATATAAACTTTAACTGTGCCCAATTTCATACTTATCCGTCCGCGCAATTTTCGTAAAATGGGGTACCAAGTTTTTGCTTCACGTATTAATAAATAACTAATATCAGCCCTGTATTAAACTGTCCCGCTGCTCTGCACGGGTCTCTTCTCAGTATGAGAAGGGTTAGGCCATAGTCCACCACGCTGGCCTAGTGCGGATTGGCAGACTTCACATATTTTCAAGAATATTATGGAGAACTCTCAGACATGCAGGTTTCCTCACGATGTTTTACCTTCACCGTTAAAGCGAGCGATAATTAACTATTTAATACGCACATGACTTCGAAAAGTCAGAGATGCGCGCCTTGGGATCGAACTTGAGCCCTCTGCGTGGCAGTCCAACGGTTTCCCAGTAGGCCATCGCTGCTAGCGTATTTAAATAAATAGAACACGAAACTCAAGGCTTGTATCGCCTAGACCTAAAAACTTAACATTAGGAATAAGCTATGAATAATTTCATATTTATTATACCTATCGTATATATAAAACATAAAAAAGAAGGAGATTACATGTCTATTTTTAAAAACAAAAGATATTATATACTAGTCGCTTAAATATGACGAAAGCCTTCTGCGTCACGTGGTATAGACAATGCGACAAATTTATTCACTGAATGCTTAATTAAATCTAGATATTCTTGTTTAGTTAGACTACAATCTAGCTTAACTCTCAATGTATGCTATATTTAATTTCCGATTGTGTAACAAGCCTTGTTGACACTTGTTCGGTGACCAGCTCCGATTGGTCTCAAGGCTTCCTCGTTAAGTTTGTTCAGCCATTTGTTCAAGGTCGAATTTATACTTGATTACGACATTATGAATTACTAATATGTATTTTGTATTAGAGTACGCTATATGCTTAGCGTCTTCTCTTCACCAACTGTTCGGTTATATAAGTGAGGAACAAAGTGTTGTCTGTTTTCCTGTTAAGCAATTTTTAGTAGCAGTACGAAGTCCGGTATTGCCTCTGGTGAATGGCAATAAGCCTTCTACTAGTATTCCGTGGCACCTTAAATCTTATCTGGTGAAATGTTTAAACACTTATGTTTATCTCCTTGGAATATAAGTGTGATAGTATGTATTTATAATATTGAGGATAAATCTTATGCACATAATATGAGATATAGGAGTTAGTGGTATTCAGTTAAAATCTAGAGAAGTCCAGCAGCCTCTTTTAAGGAAGGGTAGAGGTTAGCATTACCAGCACTTCATGCTGGAAGTCCCACACACCCCGCCGGTGCCGGCCTCTAGCCGACGAACAGGGCATAAAGCACTTTACCTGGAAAAAAAAACCCTCATAGGCGTGTAGAGGCGCTTCTGTTTTCCACCATACAGAAGAGGCTGAGCTAAAGCGGTCATGCCATGTAAGCCTCGACCAGCCTGATTTGGGTAGTTGCTCTTGTAAATAAGCAGTTATGGCGAGCGGTCCCAGGCTTGTGTAGAATGCCAACCTTTTAGAATGTATCTTGGACTGCACTGATGGCGTACGGTTTAAGTGGTCGCCTCGCTACTGGCATTGCGGCGAGTGTAGTGGGTTCGAATCCTACACGGGACAAAACTTTGTGTGATTCACAAATGGTTGTTCCGAGTCTGGGTGTTCTTTGTGTCCGTTGCTTGTATGTTTGTAAAGTCTCCCGCGACACAGAAATGATTCCTAGTGCAGTATATGTATTAAAAAATATATCTTTAAGCTATTAATCTTTTGTACAAGATAGTGCTCTTTTCATTGTTTGGTTCTCGACTATTTGAAGAGTTCGGATGCTTCGATCTCGCGATCGGATCTAAGCTTTGCGTGCGATGTGTTATATGCGTGTGTGTTATATATAATTTACTCCACGCATCTCTTTATTGCATGCACAATATCGATATGTATTCAGGGCAAATTAAATTGTTAAAATTGACGTGTTAATAATAATATAATTAATAAAGCACTTAAGTTTAAATGCCAGCGTTTATCGTTTTAAAATATTTATCACATCCTGTAATTAATCGTAGAACTAATAATAGGTTAAAACTATTATTTTTTAAACGTTATCTAATATAGTTTTGATTATGTTTTAATTGCTGAGTTTATAATTAATGAGGTATTTTGTTTAATAATGTATTTTGTTTAATGAGATATTTTAGGTGCTTTATACGGTTCTACTACTAGAAATATCTACCCACATTATAAAAAATAATTATTAAACTCCTATAACTCAATCATATATTATTTTCTGTTAATTGATATAATCCTGGTTTATTATACGTCATTATATTTTTAAATTGAACGAACGTTTCTTGATCAGATCGGAGACGTTCTCGATAAAGGACAGGTTAATAGCACCTTAAACCGGCGAGCGTGTATGAGGAACGTTATGAAAGTGAATGAAGCCAGAGAAGTGTCTCAGGATCGTAGCAAATGGAAATCCGTAGTCTCTGCCTACCCCTCTGGGAAACTGGCGTGAATTTATGTATGTATGTATGTATATTTTTAAATTGCTTGATATATAGGATGCCGATCTACATAGTTATGTAGGTAATTATATGCATATAACTATAACATCACTTTCATAGAAACCGTTCCCTTTTGTAAACAAATATAATAAATATGTATTAAAGAATTATAATTATTAGCGTTATTGCTCTACTACTGCAAAACTATCTTTCTCCTACATCCATTACTTTATAATATATCATTTTTAAGGAAACCTAGATGGCTGTATTTGATTTGGAAAGCTGTTCTTATTTCACGTAGCAATAAAAAAGCAAACGGATCAATTACTTTATGCAATGAAAAGAAACATGTCTTTGGAGACTGCCGATAGAAGTGAAAACTAAGTAACTAGCGTGCGGTGACGATGTCGCGAGTTTCACGCATTTTGTTCACCCAAAAAGTACACATATATACACAGTATACATATATGTAGCTCATGGAAAGCGTTCGGTGACGATGACGAAAGTTCCATGTTTTTTGTTCACCCAAAAAGTGCTCAACGCGCCTGAAGAAGATTTCACTTCAATAATTTGTGGAGTAAAGTCAATCTTTGCCCAACAAATTATTTCTTTATCCTAAACATTTGCGGTTACTATTTTCATTACAAACACGGGAGCGAAGCCTTATAAAAGCAAGTAAAAGTTAAATTACTGAGGCTTGTCGACAATTCCTTTCCAATGAATAAAACATAGCATTTTCCATACTTGTTTCGAAACCTGAAGATGAATATCTAACAACAAGGTATATTTCAAATACAGAATGGCTAGATTTACTATTTCTCTAATATATATTGGCAATGTGACATTTATGACCGATTAGAATGTCCTAACGATATAATATATGACTGTAAACTCACACATTACAAAGGATGTATGAATTAATTATATAGGAAATGCAATAAACTGTGTTGCTAATAAGAAACAGTTTTGTTTGCGACATTGTTGTGAATAATTCATAAATCTGTAAATATTTGTGATTTGTTCTGTCCCGTGTTGTCACTGAGAGTCAACTGCGCTGTTATTGTTTGTTTTCATTATACTGACGTCGACGACATGGCGCTGAACGGAACATATCGTCTTATCAGTTTTTTCATTGTTCGATGTCGAGTTCAATAAGTGTGATTTATAAATATTTTTTTTATTGGGTTTATATTATGATTATCCTAATATTACAATGTTTTACTTTGATCTTATATTTGCATTTTGCTTTTGATAATTCTATCTATTTGCGTGCATTGTAATTCATTAATTATTTATTTTTGCAACTCTTTTAGCAAATAGTGTAGTATGATTAACATGACAAAGACAAGGCTATATAGCAAGAGGAGTAAGCAGAGGTGTATTCAACCCATATTTCGCCAGCTATATAGTTTAAGGTTCCACATAAGGAGCTAGCCTGTTGTATATCAGGCATAGTTAGGGTCTGTGCCACTACTGAGAAATTCCTATAATACAGCAAATAAAAATGTAATAATACTGCAAATTGAACACAAGAATCATACTAAAAGTTACGCCGCAGTACCGATTAAGCAATCAAAAGAATTATCGAATTTAATATAAAGTGTTTATTGCAGTTTATTGTTTTTTTTTAACTCTTTGCGATGACAACGATAAGACGAAATTTTCTCGTGACGTGCAACAATGGAACAGGTTTCCGTAAATAACGAGCGTGCCGGATACGCACCAGGTGCTTGTCTTGCACAATCTATGTAGCGCCCAGTGTGCACTTGCACATTTCATTCTAATGTTACCGGCAGCTCTTGGGACATAGAGTAATGGGACACCCGTATTCTGTATCAATGGAAATATTTTATATACGATTCGTTGATACTTGCTTCTGCGTTCAAGATCTTGATGATAGTTTATGTTTTTATAGTATTACTAGATTTTGCTCGCAACTTCACTTGCGTAAATAAAGGTTAGGTTAGGTTAGAAACAGAACTTTTTTGTAGATGAAAGGTGTCCTATGTCCATTTTTGTACCCATGAAAAAGTGTTTGCGAAATATCTTGATGATCGGTCGAGTATATAAGGCGTGAATGCCTGAAAGCGTAACAAACAAACTCACATTTTCTCTAAGTAGTGATTCTGAAATTAGGGTTATACTGAAAGATTTACTTGGGGTAAGGCGTAAGACCCTAAATAAGGTTCATATTAATAATTGATTATGTTCTTATTCCACGAAAGGTAATTGTTTTTGAAGCTCTAATGACTGTGCCGATACCAAAACATTGCTTTGTTAAAATTTGTAAAGTAAACTCTAAGCACACAATTATAATCAGACTCTTACTACCGTAATTTAAAACATTATTATTACGTGCGCGATGGAACATAGTTATATCATTTTTAATACGTTGTCTCGTTTCGCCTAAGCAATAATTATGCTTTAAGCTGGTCATAAAGTCCTTGGTCTTTGATTTCTTATAGCAATTGCCATACAGGTTAACAGGATATCAAAGAATTCTACACATGCGAGAAATAATAATTAATATAGTCACGCTCGCTTGGCAGGTGTGTAGATAGTGTGATAATTATAAATGAATCATTATAATGCTATAATTAATTATGAATGAATAATTGTTGCGCAGGTGTTGCCCTTTTATAATAATATAATAATAATATTCTACCACATACACACAACATCATCTAGCCCAAACTAAGCAGAGCTTGTACTTTGAGCTTTTCCTATCATTATTCAACTTTTACAACAATCTTATGACTATACATACCTGGTTCATTGCCTATATCCCGAAGACAGAGGCATGTATGCTTTTGGACCTTACAGATGGCTTATGTAGTGGTTTAATTGGTTGCCTTGTCACTGTTACTAAGTCGAGTGTTGTGGGTTCGATCCCCATACCGAAACATTTTTGAATCTACTAATAGATGTGCCGATACTGTGTTTTTACGCCCGTTGTTTGAATGTTTCTTAAGTTCCTCGTGAAACAGGATTTATTCCTAGTAGGGGTGAACCATCTACAGAACACCGCTCCAGAATCTGTGCTTTACTAAGAATTTCATAAAAGATTTTTTAAATTCTTTTTTTATAATATTCTATCACATTCACACAACACCATCTAGCCCAAACTAAGCAGAGCTTGTACTATGGGTACTAGACAATGGACAAACATACATATATACTTTTTTTTGTATATATATACATATTATACATAGAAACACTCAGACCAAGACAAACATCCATGTTCATGCACACAAATATTTGTCTTGTGCGGGAATCGAACCTGCGACCTCAGGCGTGGCAGTCGGTTACACTAACCACTACGCCATCGAGGCCGACCAAAATATATATACCGGATAAACATACGTACATATATACTTTTTTTTGTAAATACATACATACAGGGTGATTTTGAAATCGTGTAATTCCTTTTAACCACGCATTCTACTGGTGATATAGAATAACCCTGACCATATTTTTATTTAATTAGATTTATTTTTTTTGAAAAATTATTATTCCGTTTTTTTCGTGAAATGGTGTCAGATAGTCATATGTTAACCAACCGAGGCAATTTTAATTTTTTACTAATTAAAATAAAAAATCATATTAATAATTAATGTCGTAAATAATAACGGGCGGTCCTTTTTATTGCCCCTTATTATTTACGACATCAGTTATTGTCATGTTATTATTTTTCAATTAGTAAAATATTAATATTGTGTCAGGTGGTTAAAATATGACTATTTGAAATCATTTCATGAAAAAAATCTGTACTCTAATTTTGCCGAAACCATTATTCTAATTAAGAAAAAATATGGTCAGGGTTATTCTATATCACCAGTAGAATGCGTGGTTAAAAGGAATTACACGATTTCAAAATCACCCTGTATTATACGTAGCATCACTTAGAACAAGACAAACATCCATGTTCATGCACACAAATGTTTGACTTGTGCGGGAATCGAACCTGCGACCTCTGACGTGGCAGTCGGTTACACTAACCACTACTACACCTTCTCCTACTCAGAATCTCATACACAGCAGTCGCATTCCCTGCCGTTGGACCACCGAGGTAGTTGACTTATTAACCATTATTTCTATCCATACTTATGTAATGTATTTGATATTGTGGTCAAATGTGGTCATGGCGTACGAAGCTACGCTTGAGTGACGCCGACATTTTAAGTGAAACTTATTTCTGTGTAACGGGTCACAGAGGTTTAGTTCCTAAGTTAAATCGTGATTAGTATACGTTTGTGGGTCGATAGTGTGATATAATAGACAACATGTATTTTTTATATAGAAAATAAATGTGTGTAATCGTATTGAAATGCTAATGATGTTATTTGTTATATTCTATTGTAAGTTTTGACTAATCTATGTTTTTGTCTTTTTTTAAAAGACAACTCCCATATTAGTTATTATTCCTCTGTGTCAAGACTTTACAAACATTCAAATAACGGACAAAAAGAACATCTAGAATCGGAACAACCATTTGGGGATCACACAAAGTTTTGTCCCGTGTGGGATTCGAACCCACAACACTCGGCGCAATGGTAACGGTGAGGCGACTATCTAAACCACTCCATGCAGTCAAACGTTTTGTAGTTTACTAGCTTTTCCCCGCAACTGTGATATCATTTTATAAAATAGGCTATCTTCTTTGCTATATGCAAAACAAAGGAATATGTCGGCAATAAATAGAGCATCTATCGCATATCGCATTTATGTGAACTACTAAAATTCAGATTGAAGCATTGTTAATATAGTATCTCTTAAAAATTGAACGTACTCTTAAACTGTGATTTTATTGTGCGACATCGTCGGTATAAACTATGGTCAATCGTTTTTGATTGCGATAGAAGAAGTCCTTTGTTTGTATAAAATTATTTCCAAAACAAACAGTATCCGTTATCATGTCAACATCATCACTATTACACATTTCAAGTTTCAACACTGAACAATACCTAAAACAGAAGATAAATTTCAGTCTGATTACATAAGTAAACCACTGAAAGCGTATAAAAAGTCAAGCAATTTCACAGGCATTACGTTTGCGTCTGAAAATGTCCCAAACTGTATAATATCTATACTGTTTTAAAACTATAAAGAAAATTTGTTTGTATAGTAATTAAACTTTTAATCCGTTGATCAACAGTTGGCTTTCTGGGTCCAGATAGATTGCTTTTTGCGCTGGGTCCCAATTAAGGCTCTTGGCTTAAATCAATTAATTAAAGTATTCCGAGTCCGAAACCAGAGAACAATAACTATTACTACATAAAGGAGCGACATGATCTCTCGTAGCAGTACGACTGGCAGTACTGCAGTGCTTGCGTCATTGGGATGTCAACGCTCGCGCACGAATGAAAAGTACTTATACGTATAGCATTGTCTTTGTCAAGCTCGATAAGCTCGGATCTATAATGATAAGCTCATATAATTCTCTTTACGCCATTCTGTTTGTATGAGTTTTGTAAAAAAAGTGCATGCAGACGATATCGCTGGCAAAGTTTAGTATTTAAAATACAGAGATTTCGTATTAACTCATTACAAGTAAAATCAGTTTTATACTAGCTTAGAGACGCTACCGAAACAAAGGCTAAATCAATTTCGATGCAACACCGTCCAAATAAATTGATTTTAACGAAACGGAATCCAAATGAGCTTAGTTCCGGATAAAAAAGTGATGTAATAAAGTAATGAAATCTATATTTTTAATTGAGGTCTTTATGTCAAAATATATTCAAGTTTAAATACATATCAACGAGAAAATTTGTTGTCTACTGACCTTAAAACTAGACATTTAATTTTGAATACAATGACGACTTAGTCATGAGTTGTCGTGACCATAACTTGCTGTAAATTCGAGCCAAGTCGCGGAAATTAGATATCATTCTGTAATCTTTAAAACATTTTCGTGATACCCTAATTTCTTCAACTATAATTTTAGGTTAAATCTAACAGAGAGAAAATCGATTGCGGCCTACCGGATGCATTTACAGATTCTATGCTGGTATTAAGATTTTTTTTCTGAAAAGCAGCTATGGCCTTTGCACAACCTGGGATTAGATTACAAAAACGCAAGTGTTAAGATATACAGTAAAGCAAAAAGGCAGTATTGAAACAAGATTGTTATATTTGCTATTTTCTAAATTACTATCTGCCAAAGTAAAAAATCGGAGCCTGCAATAGATATTGCTGGCAATTTCATGGATAATTTCAGGCTAGCCTTGTACGTGTTAGCCGGAAACCACGCTGGTAATCCAATCCTAGCAAAAAAGGAAAAATATAGATTGTAATGTATGTTCAGAGAGCGGTCGAGCTAAACCGCGAAATCAGCCATAAATCTATTCTGAAGTTCTATTACCGTGCATTATATAAGAGATTTATGTGGTAGATAACTCTTGTATTGCTTTTTTAATGTTTTCCTTTTATGAAGAGGTTATTGGCATGTTGCCGTTGTTCTAATATACAGCAGAACGGCAAAGTGGCATTAATATCAAAAAGATCCTGATCAGCTTTTTTCATAAATAATCTTTTTACTGTTCATCGAGAGCATATAATATTAAATTAAAAAACAAAAAGCTATTGTATTCACGTGCCATATAAAACTAGGACAATAAAAATCCTATTGACATTTCTGAATTTGACACGAGGTTTAATTTTTTATTTTCCGATCTTGTTATAGTTTTATGATCAGTAAATCATGTTAACATCTAATGCAAATCGGCGCCCAATCAAAGGAAAATAATTAATAACACTTATCTGTATTCTAATCCTTATCGTTTAAATAATAAAGTATATATTCCCGTAGCTTGGTCGTTGGTATTTGATGCTTGCGATTTCGTGAGTCACATCTTCAGTCAATATGTCGTAGGTCAAGAATCTTGGAATACTATGACATAAGCGCTTCATCATTTTCATTATAAAATGTGTCGACAATCACGATCGCGAGTGCAATTTAAAAACAGTTTTAGCTTTTGATTAATTTATCAAAATCTCATTTCTGCGAACAGTTTGTCGGATACTTTAATTAAGTTGGCAACCCCTATTTTAGGTGTCAAGATGTTAACACTGCTTGTTATCTTATATTGTGTCAAAATAACTATGATTACATTCTGTTAAAAATAACAAAGACTGTACTGACGATCTGATCCCAATCGACAAAAATGTATGTGATTCACAAATAGTTGATTCGGGTTTACAGTTTCTTTGTGTCGGTTGTTTCAATGGTTCTGTAGTTTCCGTGACATGACATCTATACATATATATTAAAACGTGAAGCAAAAATTTTTTTTTAATTGCGCGGACGTAGGAATATGGATTTTGGCATAGTTAAATTGTATATAGAGAAGGAGGGGCGAATCCCAATATTTATATAAAATACGCATTAGAAATACATTAAATTAATGAAAAATACATTACACGCTCACAACCATGCATTTGACACACGCAGTCGAATCGCGTTCGTAGTATTTCGGCATTGTTCGGTTGATGTCATACGATGCTTCGTAGCTATGGTTACATACCTTAAGCGTCTATTGCAATTTCGCGGTATATATAATAACCATCAATCTTAAAAAAAAAACAATTATGGTTGAATTTCGACTACTTGGCGACCGCTAGTTTATTTTTAATGCGGGTTTTGTAGTTTTAAGAAACTGAAACAAAAATAAATATTCTAGCAAGTTCTCGGGTTCGAATCCCGGCTCGGGCCAACATAAAGGTATTGGGTTTTTCTGTTAAGAAATCTCAATACGAGCCCGGAGTTAGGAAGTTGGCGGTGTTAGACACCCCCGTGCCTCGGAAAGCACGTAAAGCCGTTGGTCCTGCGCCTGATCTCTCTCTGGTCGTGTCGGATTATCGGTAAGGGAGCAGAGAGTGCACTTGTGTTTGCGCACATACTTGTGCACTATAATATCTCCTGCGCAGATGGCCAGTCTCCGTTAAGATTGGCCGCCGTGACCGAAAATCGGTCTGGAGGACATTATTATTATTCCATATGACTGAGCGATTGCGATTGAATTCACAATATGGGTACTTAAAATAGTCGACAAAATGTAAAAATCGTTTAGCAAAACAATTTTGTTACTTGCAAAATATTTTATGGTGTTACTGTCATCCAAATAAGAGCAAAGGAGCTCACATAATGCTTGAAAAGGCAAGTTGCTCGTTCAAGTCCGATCTGATAAAAGGATGCTACCGCTTATGGATGTCTGCTATATGAACTTGTCAATGACCATCTCGGGATAGGCTTGTGCCAAATAGAAAGGTGTATAGAAACCATGTTATCATACGTAGGTATTTATAATACCTGTAATTTACAGACTGGATAAACAATGCAAAAATGTTAAGGAATATATTTACGTAAAAATATTTAAAAATGATGACAAAATGGAAAACATTGCACATCTCCGAAAATCCGGTGATCGGATACACCACTAAATTTTGGTATCTTTAGTCCCACGTCATAAAAGACGAACGACTCGAAAGATTAGAAAGACTAGAAATACTTCATACCGCTACTGAAAATTGTTGTCAGAAAACTTAAGACAAGTTCAGTGTTTCGTCCCATGACAGTTACGTCCCATTGGGACGAAACACAGAATTAAAAAAAAAATATATTTTCATTCAGTGTTTCATCCTATTGATTTAATTATTACGAAAACCTTTTTACTACAGTCGATAACACAGTCTTAGTGAAATAAATTAATTAAGAATTGAGTAAAACGAAATTACAAGGCGGCAGCACAAGTTCTATCATCTCGGGTTTGATTTTCGAATAGGATAGCAACTGCTGTACTTGACGCACAGCATTTGCTTGCAATACCGTTGTACCACCGTATCAAATCAATTTTTATTTAATCATACTACACACACTTTGTCATTATAATCTGAATATGAATACACATCCTTAAAAATACTTGTGTAACATCAAGCTGGTACCATAAGCAGTAATATCGGATTTAATTAAAGATAAATTACTCCCATGCCATCAATAAACTTTAACCGAACAGAATATACCGTGGTTATAATTATACTCTCACATTTATGTAAACCAAAACAATCTCTTGCTACTTTTTATGTGTTCACTCAGAGTTAGCTCGTGTTTGAGTTTCAAAACTCGATAATCATTATCCTTACCCTGTGATTACATCACGATACGTTATTATTTTTCGATAGTCGATTGCCATCACTCACATCATCGAATAGCTGTCAATATTATAAATATGGTGGATTGCGGATATGTAATCAAATCTTTAGATACTACACTCAGTATTGTCTTATGTAAGGCTAGAACTTGGCTATGGTGTGTTACGATGACATTTATTTTACACGCATCACAACTGATTGGTCTGAGTATGAGTCGGCTTTGTGTTCGTAATTTGTACGTTTTAAAGTATCCTGCACCACAGGGATTGAACTCTAAAGTGGGCATGGTTTTTTAAACAATAAGATAGTGTATACCGCGTTCTAGTTTTTATGTTCGAATAAACGATTGGAGATTTTTTATATAGATAGTAGTAAATCATGTGTAGTAGTTAGTCTGTTATGCGTGAGCCTCTCGGTGCGTGTTTATAGCGCCAGTGCGTGGTCGGTGGCGACCATTGGACGTGACGCGGGCAATCACGCGAGGTACTAGGTTTAGCTTTTATAACTATTGTATGGGAACATTGGGTAATATGTGGATGACGCATTGACTACATGTGTACGTACGTAGATGTTATGGTATTGTGCCTCTCCAATTTTGCGCTACAATGGTGTCAATTCTTTTGTAATTTTCACTAAACTGAAATAAGTCAAAAATTCTCTATTTTTAGTTTAGAGATTTCGTGTAGGGTAGTATTTTATTCCAACAAACTAAAGTTAGATTTCGTATAGACAACACCAAGTTCGATTTTGACAATCCTAATTTGAACAACTGGTTTCCCGCCTTTCATATATAATCTGAACAACTAGACTGTGCCAGGTCCGACCGATGTTTTTTTTTAATATTTATATGCACGAGACACAAATTAATTACCTTGTTACTAACCCAATCAAGCTTCTCCTAGGATAAGTTAGTTAGGTTAAGTAATATATTATTATAATGTTGCATTGGGAAATATATTACTGATGTGGCTGGTTTATTAACATTCGAATGCATTCATACCAAACATGATTATAAGGTTTTTATTGCGTGCTAGTATATTACAGCCACACATTGTAGTACGAATTGTACTCATACCTCTGCCGAACGATCAAGGCATGGAGTTCTCTGCCAAGGCACGTGTTTCCTTCTTCCTTCAATCGTGGGTGCTTTAAGCGGAGCGTGAAAAGCACCTTCTCAGGCCGTCAAAGTAGAAACCTTAAAATCGCCTCGGCTGCTATGAGGACGATGTGGAGGCCACTGCTCTTAGACCTCACGACTGCTTACCATCAGGCGTAGTGTGGTCATTTTGACGAGCAAAATTAAAGAAAACAAAAAATAAAAAAAAAATTATGTATTTAGTACACAAAAAGGAATTGCAGTCCCTTTTAGACTTGTATGTCGCAAAATCACATAACTCTACATAAATCATTACATCCGAAGTTTTGTCGAGCCCGACATTCCTCGATTTTCCAGCTAGGCACACGCTCGTCCCAGTAATATTTACCAACAGATCTATGTCCATTACACAATTAAATAATGGTCAACTTAAGCAATAATTTATGTAATTGGAAAGCGATAACTTTTTCTATAAAGTCCTGTCACGTTTTTCGTGATGCAGCCTTCAATACGGAACGTCTGTTGTCGTATTTAATTGTTATTAGATTATCTACCAATACCGGTACTGGAAGTTGGAAGTAGCGTGCGTGAAAGTAAATGGACGATTTGTTAATGTGATCTTTTTTTGTTGCAGGTATGTGTCAAAACTGACATTATGGATGCAGGATGTCCTGAAACGTTAACAAAGTGTAGAAAAGATAATAAATGTTCGTTAAAAAGTCTATTGGCTTACTTTTAATAAGGGATTAACTAAATGTAATACATTGCTAAATAAACAACGCGATAAAATCCGTATATAGTAGTTTAATTTCAATGAAAGTACATTTTATGAATAGATTCAGTTTCATACAAAAATAGTCTTACGACTTTATTCTCTAAGCCTTAGAGTTTAAGGGTTTGGTTGAGAGGTTTACTACACTGCCATTTCGTTAGCTATATTATTCGTTCCCACGTAATAGGGGGCAAGTCGATTGAGGTCTATTAGGCACATGTTCAGTAAATGTGTTGGCATTATAAATTGTCTAACGAAAATCCAATAAACCTTTCCCTAGCACTAGTTAATTTAAGGTAATTTTTAATCTAAAATTTAATTAAAGGAACAATTGGTAAGTGCAATACACGCCTACTCTGTTGAATGGTTTATAACAGTCGATTATTTGTGATTTCAAATTCGATTCAATAATGAAAATTATTACATTATTAGTATATACAAAACTCAGGATTATTGCCTCTATTTTTGACAATTAAAACACGCCTACTGTAAAGTACAAGATAACCATTTAACACCGTCCATTTTAATAGGATTTGTTTTAAACGTTACATAACTTTCGTATCGAGAACAATTTCAATTATATCAGTTACGACCAAATTATACAATACTATTAAAATGTTAAGCTTCTTTCAAACTCTTTTTTCAAACAAGACAAGGCACGACACTATCTGCCTAATCCGATTGTGTTCGTAATGAAAGCGTAATAACACTTTCTATATCGACTTTTAATAAAACAATCACATTGTTCAGACTGTTATCACGGAATGTTTTACACTAAAGTGTTTAAGGCTATTTATAATACGTAATTTATGAGCGGAGAGCGAGATTTGAAATATGGGTTTCCTTCATGCGTTTAAATATCGGTTTAGTTCTCAAATTATATCTGAAGTAGCCTGAGGTCATACTGAGTAAAAGAAAAAAGCTAAATTAGGCAATTTTCCTAACTACAGTTGATAGGTGACACAGCTACTGGTGAAATAAGTCGTTATCTGGTACATAAATCATCTTGCAGCGCAATCGCCAGCTCTTTTTTAAAATGCAATATTTACCATACTGTATAAATAAGCTTCAATCAGCTAGCTTGCTTTAGTAATTTCTTCACGAGAAGGTCTTTAAATTAGTTTTAGGCTTTAGTTAGACCTTGGTAAAACTATTTGTATGGTATATAATATTGGCTGAAATGTAGCTTTTTAAAATTTTGATAGCAATGGAGTACATTGTATTAGCAATTGTATAAAGTCTTCGATAATTCAGGCACGACTACGTCCAAACAAACATAGCACGATAGAAATTCAATTCCTTTCACCGATACCGTTCCATTTCTTTCTCAACCAACCTTAAAAGACATTATGGCGTCACAAAACAGTAATATCAAAACTTATAATAGATTTGTTGAGTACACAATCATTGTTCAAACATTAGTTTCTCTCCTATCTCTTGCACCACACCATCGGTATTGCGATAGTCACGCTCGCAGTCGGTGTAGACTGTCGCCGGGAACGGTCAGGTTGCTGAGCCCACTTGTCAGGGGAATGCTGTGTAGGAAATGTCTTACGAAACTGAATTTATCGTGACCAGTATTGTATAAGGAATGAGTGGACAATGGAGCGAGCAGTTCAGTTTTGAATAATTATATTATGTGTGTTTCTGAATGATTGATAGGAGACATGGTTTGCCTTATAGCTATATAAGGCTGGTGGTTATCCATGTAGTTTATTGGAGCTTTAGTAATTAAAGCAGTTTATTGATGTACCGAGCAATGTTTTGAGGGATGTACTTATATTAGGTAAAGTCGTTTTAAGCATTTATGACGGATTCAAATTTATTTTTTTTAACGTGACTTCTCACTTTGTTTCGACTGCCTCGGTGGCGCAGTGATATTGTATGCAACTGCTGTGTATAAGGTTGCGGGTTCGATGTCCGGGTCAAGCAAATATTTAGTTTTCTATTTTTTCGGGGACATAGGCGTATATGGCAATTGGATTTCTTGGAGATACATCTGGTGGTCTGTGACTTAAAACAAAACATTTATAATTATTAAGACTAGCAATCAAAATAATAATAATATTCTATCAAATACATAACATCATCTAGCCCAAACTAAGCAGACCTTGTACTGAGGGTACTAGATAATAGATAAACATATATACCTATATACTTTTTTTTATAAACACATACTTATATACATAGAAATACTCAGACCAAGACAAACATCCATGTTCATCATACAAATGTTTGACTTCTGCGGGAATCGAAACCGCGGCCTCAGACGTGGCAGTCGGTTACACTAACCACTACACCATCGAGGCCGCCAAATAGGTATAGCGTAGTCATTATTTTCACGCTAATATTTTATCTCTTGTTTATACAAAGTTACAAAGAGCGCAATATCCTTCTATCCTTCATTAATTAACAAGCAATCAAATCCACTAACTAATTAGCAGATAAAGATAAGAATGATATAATGACTATTGTTTTGTTTTCTCATGTTTGGGAAAGTAAAACGAAAGTAAGAGTCGTGAAATATATTCGTCGCCTGAATAGAAGATGACAAAAGGTACATACATATAAACATCGATGTCGGTATCTCCCCAAAGGGGTAAGCATACCCCCATACCCACATTTTGCTTGCTAATAATAGGATACGCAGCTATTGCCGTTCACTGGACACATTTCCAAGACTTTATACAAAAATTAAATAAATTATTAATTAAATTAAATTATAATTGAATTAAATTTAATTAAATCTGATTATAATTAAATTCATGTTCAGACTCCATACTGCTACAGAAAAGCTTGTAATACTTTACATCATACTCAAGACCACCAGATCACATGCATACTTATAAAATAAAGCAGTCTGGAGCAGCCCATAAATGGTATTTATAGCCAAGCCCAAAACCGTGTTACAGTTTCAAAGGTTATAACTTTCCTACATTCCGAATACTAAGAAGGCGTAATCGACACAGGTTAGGCATAATCCAATTAAATCAATTTGAATCGATACATGCTGTACTGCATACTATTGGCATTGTCCTTTTCATTAATCATGCATTTTATGTAAATGTACTCATGTTTTATACAAATAAACTGATCTTTATCTTTATCTTTATCTAAATTTTATTGGAATTAGTGCTAAAAATGAAATTAAAGGCGTTGCTTTCCTTTCGATAAAGTTTAACTATTGGTTTAAATTTACTATCCATATTATGATCGCCTGAATTACAAAATGGTTTTAAAAGTTGTCTCATTACTGTCAGTACTCCGAGCGCTGTGGGTTCGATTCCCACAAATTTTGTGATCTACGAATAGGTGTTCATTTTATAGTTACGAGCCCGTTAGCCCCTCAAGTTTCGCCCCCTAGTAGTTATTTGTTAGGTTTCTTTTTAAATCCACCCAAAAATAGGAATATATTTTTATATACCCAAATATAGCGAAAGAGAGGAGAGAAAGATGATTCTATGAAAGGGGCAAAAGTCAAGGGGCGTACGGGCTCGTAGCCCTTTTAGTTAGTGTTTTCTTGTTTATAGAGTCAACTGCATGCGTAAAAACATTTACTTTATTAGAGCGTATATTATTTATATTATACTAATAATAGTCAATTTCTACTCAAACTTGAAGTTGATTTCAAATTCGAATATTCAATTCTAATTCGAATTATAATTAGCAACAAATAATCAGATGCGAGATCATACAGTTTATAAAATGATATTCGTATTTCTTTGGTCCAGCAATTGCATATTACTACCGAACACTACTTTACTTTATCAATAATCATTATAATGAGTACATTAAAGTAATGTATGTATGAGTAAAAACTACCGACAATTGGTAACTTTTGTGCAATATACTATATTATCAAAGTACGATCTCGCTCAGAGGAACTTACTCAATTTCCATCTTAAACACATTTCATAAGATCAGAGTCGCAGCCTTAAAGCTGTTGCCTGTTATTATGCAGACGATACGGTCTGTTATTATAGCAGAGCATGTTTTAAAGGCAATCAATCGAAGATGAGCTTTTAAATGTGAATTTAAGGTTACAATAGTTTCTCATGGTACATTGCTTCATGTTCGTGGTCTAGTCATTTAGTAAGTATAATCATGATAAAAACAAAGGCTGTTGATTACTCAGCCAACGAATTATCTAAAGAGTACGCAGTATAATTATAGAATATAGAAAAATTATTAGGCACGTTAATTTCCCTGCATTGCCTTATAATTTTTTTTTCGTATATACGAATCCTAAAAAAATATTATAAATACGAATGTGAGTTTCTATGTTACGCTTTAGATAATAAAAATGTTATAAAAAACAGGTGATCGTAATAGAGTATTGAAAGACTGCGAATTGGATGACTAGATATGTACATGAAAAGAATCAGGCAATCGTACCTTGCCTATATGAAAATGCATTCATATAATTATATTGATGAAAGCAAATTCATATAGTAATTAATTCTTCTAAAAATAGCATAACCACACTAGAAATAATATGTTGCGCCTGCCGTTGCGGATAACTTTGCAAACAGTTTACCAACCAACACACGGCGGCACAAAGAATTATTACCTACTTCTTCTCCCTAGCCTTTATTATTCCCAAGTCACTTGGGGTCGGCTTTTCTGGTCTAACCGGATTTGAATGGATATCAGTTTTTTCACGGATCGGCTGCCACCTGACCTCCGCAACCCGAAGGCTAACGATACCCTAAAGCTAGACCAGTGCCAGGATATTATAGGGTACTGACTTCCCAATAACGACTGCCATAGATGTTCATGGTAGCCAGGACCGACGGCTTAACGTGCTCTCCGAGGCACGGAGCAGGCGATAATTGTCAATCAATACGCACATAATTTCGAAAAGTCATATACCTTCCGAAAGTCAGAAGTGCGCGACGTGGGTTCGAACCCGAGAGCCTCTGCATTGCAGTCTGTTGGTCTCCCCACTGAGCTATTACCTACTAAAGACATATATTTTTTGAAAAATCAGAAAATCTTTTGAGCTGTGCTTTGACTAAAATTCACGAAATTAAGGTTTAGTAACAATCTGTTAAAATCCTTAAGTAGGCATTATTGCAGATACAGTATACGGCGAGGTATTAGCAATTTCACGGCTGCAATCGTGACCGCCTGGCAACTGATTTGTGAACGCAAATTGAGACTGAGTGCCCTTTGCAAACAATAGGACTTTAAGCACTAACTTTGGTTTGAACATGACTTTGTACATCGATTGTGAAGTTTTTTGCGATTAATTGAAGTTTAACGGTATTTTAAGCTATGTCTGTTCATAAAACATATAATATCGTATTATTTTTGATAATGTTTCATGCACTTGTGTTTGCACAATTGAGGGTGCAAATCTTATGGGTTAATGATTAATGACTCATTGGAAAACGTATTTTATGGTTCAAAATGTAGTCTAAGAAAATGTAGTATTAGTTGTTAAATAACTAAATTTAAAATTTAAAAGACCCCCGACACAATATTCTTTTGATACCCATATTGAACAATTTTAATTTGTGGAAATTTGTAATTTTCTGGTGGCGGCCATCTTGGATTTGAAATTTATTCTACTTGTCAAGCCCTTTCATTTGATACCCATATTGAGGGAGTTGTGAAAAAATATATAATCCGCCATTTTGTGGTCGCGGCCATCTTGGACCGATTTTTATCAAACGTAGCTAAGAACACTCCCGACTAATTCACCTTTCAAACAAAAAAATCAAAATTAAAATCGTTTCATTCTTTCGGGAGTTACGATGCCACAGACAGACACACACACACACACAGACACGTCAAACTTATAACACCCCGTCGTTTTTGCGTTGGGGGTTAAAAAAGAAATATTTCAAAAATTCTGATGGCTATAATAATGGCAATAAGTACTCTACATTACAGTACGGGTGTAGTAATATTTGTAACATGTAGCTGTATGTGGAAACAAGTATTGTATAAAATAATATTAAAATCAATTAAGCAAATTTTTATTCGTGTACAAGTAGAGCTTTGTAGAGACTCGAGCTATTAACGTCTGTGCACATACAGGATACGTGTAATGTGTAGGCGGTAGATGTGAAAAACATTATCCTTTTTTGTTTTTGCCGTAACTGGCGCATATTCCATAAACATGGCAACACTCGTTCTTGCGGACAAAAATAGCTAGCTAAGATAAATTTTATCATAATCTAGACCGCGAGACCTCTAATAAAAACTCCTTTTATCATTACACACACATTACTATATTTCATATAGCAATGGTCGCGGTAATAAAAAAGTTAAGGGACAAAAAACCGCCTGCCCTTTTATAACTTGCGTTATTTAATTTAGGTGTTATAAACCCGGATACGGTTAGTCTCGCCTTGACATTCAAGATGAAAGAACAACTGTCACTTTATCCAACATGACGGTTTACTGGAACAAAAATAAAAAGTGCACAGTGACACAAATGACAAATTCACCAGACAAACTTATGGACGCGATGCTGTGTGATAAATAAGAGGTTGATAAAGTAATAAAAATGTTGATTTGATTTTTTACGCTTAAAGACAAGATTATTAGTATGTTTTTAATTAATATAAGTATTTATGTCTAAATAATCTATTTGATACCAGGTATACGATTTGTTAAACACTAAAATGATATGGCCATTGCAAAATTGGCATTACAAATTAATAATTTGATTTATTGCATCCCACATAGTAGGCATTATTCATGTTACAAGAGTAGCTTAATAATGTTAGTATTCTGGTAAATTTCATATTATTAACTTTATAAGAAGGCGTGTTCCTTATAAGAATATTCATGACACCTGACCTATCCGAAGTTTCAATCAGTACAATTTATTAACACTGAGATTCAGACAGTGCAACAATTAAACTACACTGAATTCTCACGACGTTTCATTTATGTTATGATTTTGCTTTGAAATCTTAGATTATATGTAAATGTTTCATAACGTCGCTGTTAAGAATTATCTTGTACATCACGAACAAACCACCCACGGCACGTTAAAGGATCTTGACATTTTATCGAGTTCAAAGGAAACACTGTAAAAACAATTTGCATATTATGTAGGCAATACAGCCTCGGCAAAACGACGTCTAATATTGTACCGAGGTTAAAATTGCTCTTACCGAGGACTAAAAATACTCACATATGTATAAATGTTAAGAATTATTTTATAGGCCGCCCTGTGGGTAAATGTATTTTAATTGTAGACACAATAATATATTTAAATTTAAAATAAGTTTCAAGTTTCATTTCGCTACCGGCTTCAATGTAACTAAAGTGTAAATTGATTTATTAGTAGCGCTATAAATGCGTATTTCGTTCATGACATTAACACAGTAATTGTACAAGGCAACGTTTTAAATAGAGCAGGAAGTTATTACGAGCAACAGCTAGACGATAAGCGGTAATAAATATACTTTTTAACCAACTATATCTAATTAGATCTACTATTAAGTCACTAATGGTCAATATTAAGCCTGTTTGCGTCCTTGATTTGCACGATTTATCAATTATTTTTCAATTTAAGTACGATATAAAAATGTCATCTAATGAAACGAAATGCCAAGGTCACTCAGCTGTCACATTCACATTGCTCCACATAAAGGTAAATAAATGATTGATCTAGTATATTAAATATTATCTCTACACTAATAATTAAGACGTATAATAAAAGCAAGAAAATGTAATCTAATATGATTTTATGAACTGGATTTATGACTGCTAAATACATCAATGACATTCACAGTTTCTATTCTATTCAAATGTTGGTATTTAACATAAGTATGGCGTGGGAGGCATTTAGTCTAGTAGATTTTACACCAACAGCCTTCCCATGACCGCGGCAATTAACATCAACTATTAACAGATTTGTCTAGAAGTACATTTCATTGCGAAACAAAGGAATCGTTACGGTTACTAAGAACAACCTTTCCTGCAAAAAATAACTGTTGGAACCTTGAGACATTTTAAACTATCGAATGTTGTAATCCACTCGTACAGGCATATTTTAGAGTAGTTGTGCATAAAAAGTGAAAAGGCGGCTATTATTACGATACCGAGGCCGTATACCGTGACAACAATAATAAAGCTAGGGCGCAAGCGATGAGTGCGCTGCGATAGTATCGTGAAGCCCACCGATAACAACATATATGTATTTTGTCCAGAACTTGCTCACATTGTACCTCTGTAAAAGCCTTAGGTAGGCGATAAAATACTTCTTATATATAAAATTCTCGTGTCACAATGTTCGTTCCCGTACTCCTCCGAAACGGCTTGACCGATTCTCATGAAATTTTGTGAGCATATTGAGTAGGTCTGAGAATCGGCCAACATCTATTTTTTTTTTTTTAATCTTTTGGTCAAAACATTTTTTTATGGCAAAACAACGTTTGCCGGGACAGCTAGTTTGTATATATATATATACTCAGAACACACTATTATTGAACTAATATAGATTTATTTTGGGAACAAAATGTTATTTTATATAAATTAAAATCGTGATAATTCTTAAATATGGTATGGAATACTCGTAAGAACTGCTGAAATTATAATTATAATATATTTATTTAAGATCGTCATGTTGGATGTATTGGGTTCAATTCCACACGGATCAATTATTATTTACGTGATCCACGGTTGACTGATTTGAGTTTGGGTATAGCATATACCCAGACTCAGATCAGTCAACCGTATGTCCATTAATTGTATGTAGATATAATAAAGACTTGCAACACAAGGCTTGAAAAATCCTAGTGAGAAAATTGTGTTACGAAATGAACGTCGAAATTATAAAAAAAGAATATTTAAAAAAAGTATATGCTAGTTACGGTTTCATGACACTCGGATAAAAATATAACCTATTACTTTAATTAATAATTATTTTATTTTATTTATCAGTTTATGGCATGGGCTGTTCAAAAACACGGACGCGGAAAATGGTGTCGCAACACAGTGCAATGATCGACCAAATCCACATGCTTCTGTGCCACCACGTGTCATTTACATACGTTATGTACGAAAATTACTACAATGTGTAGAGTAATCACCGCAATAATTGTACGTTTATACACCTGCTGTGTGACATAATGATGTTCGACATTTTGAATGTTTGTTCAAATATGGAACAGCTGTGGTCGGTTCTGATTTGGCAAACAAAAAAATAGAAGTCGACTAAGTTTACCATGTTACCACGACATTCTTTTTTTCTATTTTTTCCAATCAGAGTAAATCGAAACTAGTTAATTTGCCATTTCATTAAATTTAACTAGATATATGTACATTTGGTAAAATGTTGTATCCCTCGTATGTATGAGTCGATAAATACTATCAGCGTTCGTTCAATGTATTCTTTTTATCACTTACCCAAGAAATATTATCTAGATTAATAGCCACGTTTTAAGATTCTTAATATTGTTTAGAATACAGTTCTAGATAAACAAATGCAAAACCTGTGTCTGGATAAAGGTTTTTATAATTTCTTTATAAGATACAATAAGATGCACATAGTTGTGCGATAGAAAACTATACGAGATTAGAAGTACATAGAACAAGAAGTAGGTAATTGGAAACTAATGTCTAGAGGGCAACTCGTTAGATAATCTATTTTTATGCGTGGGCTTAATAACGCATAAATTTATTTAAATCTATTACACTCACAGATATTTAACGACATTAATAATGTTATGGTACGTGTAGACGGCAATAGAGCGAGCGCCTGAGGCGATCTTACTACACGAACAACAAAACGATTAATATTGCCGCAATACTTCAAGTATACATATGAATTAACCCTAACGAGGTATTTTATATAAATCATGAGTAATTATATAAAAACACGAATGTTTGTTGTTTTAGAACATACATAAAAGATTAAAAATGAAAGAAATTAATGAAGTTAATGTAGTAGATAACGATAGATTTAAATCAACGTATGACGACAATAGAGTAAAAGGTAAAAGCAATATTGTAACATGAAGTATTTCTACAATCGATCATTTAAAATTCAATCTATTTTGTTATCATATCGAAAGAATATCTCAGTTGTATTAAAATTATTTATTGTTATTTAACGATGCCATTTGAAATGATTTGAATGACGTTATAACATTAAATTTTCCGGATCTATAATTGGATGTCGGATTGGTATTTTGTTAATTATCTGAATCATATTGAATTCAATTTTGATTTACAGTAATGTCCAGAAAATTAAAATAAAGACAGTCTTGACGTCGTTCATCATAATTTAATTGTATCACATGCGACCAATCATTCGACAATTGCGCCCACGACTGTTATTGTTAATAATAAATTTATTGTGAGTGAGAGGCACAAGGCCGATTTTGACGTATCATTATCTATATTGTGCAGGCAAACCACGAATGGGCAGTTTGGCGAGGTGATATAGGTTGTAGATAGGAATTAAAGCTTAAAGGTCAACGCTCCACAAAGGTCACGCCATCACGATTTTAATGCATTGTTCATGTGTAAAGAACATAAAATTTCGTCTGTTGGCCAATATTGGAGCGGATTAATCATAATTGTTGCAGTGTTTAAACAGAACGATCCCCATCTGACCTCTGATATACCAATTCATATCTGATCTAGTTAAAAAACAATATAAGATAAAAGCGGCGGTAGCGCACTGGGTAAAGTATTGGACTTGCGATCGAGAGGTCGCGGGTTCGAATCCCACCCATTGCAGTACTGACGTGAACCCACTCCTAATACAAGCATTCTAGCTTAGATGGAGGGGTTAACAAGAATACTAGTAATTTGAAACCCAAATTGCTAGTAATCTTTAAAAAATAAAAAAATAAATATATAAGAATTGGCATAGAACTGATTTCAATCTATCCTTCTTATTCACTTTTGTTTGTAAATACAAATCTCACGATAAATCTTCTATGTAGTTAAATATTAAATTGAAGTGTCTATCAAACATAAATAATCAAGTAGTATTCCTTTGGAGTTTCGATCTTATTTGCATTAACTACATTAGCATTAGGAGATTACAGATATCATAAATCATTTGATACAATCGCCTCAGTCCATGCTCGCCTACTCGTATCCTAGCAGTTGATTCACCCACCTATTCACTATCCTGGTCCATTTACCTCCCACGTGGGCACTTACATATGTATACCGCCATGTTCCCTCTGGCTCCACATTTCTGACAATGTTGCCCGCTGCGAAAATCTGATACAACCAGTTAACACGAGAGCGCTAGTGATCACACATTCATTTTACTTGATCTATGACACCGGTGCACAAAACATAATTCATGCATTGTTTGTGAAAACATATTTCATTCATACTTAGGAATTTTCTGCGCAGATAATTCTTTCTATTGTTTGACAATTCTTTGGTAATTTATTTCCTAGAATCTAGTAGACATTGAAATATATGTTGCACATGAGGTAGCCCTGTAGGTGTCCTAGGATTTATTATTCTTGCATGCATTACCAATTAAAGAGAGTTTTGTTTTTCAAGTTTAATTTAGATCGGATTCAGAGAATTCGTAATCACAGTGGGTGTAGTAAATGCATTCAACATGGCTGCAGAATGCAAATATGCCCGCAATACTTGGCGATATTCGACGTTTTACCGCCCACCCCTGTTCCTGTAGTTATCGCCTAATAGTCATCGAGTTTCTTTTTGATTTCACAAACATGGAAATGCAATCGACATAGAATAGAAAGAAAACGAGAATGTCGGAGTCAACGATCTTGAAACGATGGATTTAACTTTATACAGAGCATCGTATGTATACAATGCTCGGCGAATATTTCAACATGTCATATTGCAATGTGCAGATAAATCGCCTGTTGCCCGAGCATTTCCCACACAACTAGGCATTATTATGGATCTCATGCATCTATGCTTCGTCCACGGCGAATAATTGTAGATTTATTACCTTTTGCAACACCCGGAGCCACGATCAAGGGATTTGCTGATTGATTAATAAGTTAATATGGGTTCTGTATACCGATCGTTACAAAATCAGGTCGATTTCGTTGTTCTGCAATTTTAGTTTGTTGCGATTTGCCTATATTTAGCCATGGTTTAGCTAGCCATTAGGATGGGCGTGTGTCTACTTTGCATCCGTCGTTTTTGCGATGCAACTGTTTACGATAATCATTGGTTGTTATACTTTCCTAATCGGTTACAATACAAATGACGCAAAAGCTCCACTCTAACTGTAAGTTCGCTTGATTGAAAGTATAATTACATTTGCTTTACATCAAGATGCACTATTCTTCTAAATTATTTTACAATGACTTAACAATATACGTTAATAGCTTAAATGTCGATGATCTTAAAAGCTGAATTTGCATACTAGATTACCAGGACTAAAATAAATTGCGGTAGGCTTGAGGCAAATGCTATATTACATCGATTTATTGTTCGAGAAGTATTTAGCCTGTGCAATATATGGCAATCAACACGAAGTTCATTTTATAATTGATAATTATAAGTTACTTGCGCACGCGTATGGAAGATAAGCCTGAGGCATGTATCGGCTGAGCGCGTGCTGATCACGGCCCAAATCTTGACGGTCGTATGTCGACACTAGGTTTATTCTATATCTATTATCAATCGTATGTCTATCATTCTAAAGATCAATTTCGCTTGGGGAATAAGTACGAACTGCAACTGCCTTTAACGTGGATTAGCTACTTGTGGGAAACTCAAGCTTTTGTTTGGTTACTATTGTTCAATGGTGACGCCGTAGTCTCGAACGCAAGGTTGTATTGCAAAACTGTGTAGTATGATGCCGCTTTATCTAGATAAGGTCTGCTTATTACCTTTGCTAAATTACCCACATTGTTTTGTTATTTGTATTATTGTATGCAGATTTTCTATTAATGTAGTGCGGGGCAGACATATTAGATCTGATATTTGCCAAAATGTTATAGTTTAAATCGTACTATAGACATTGTTAGCCATAATTTGCTTTAACTAGTCGGAGGTTTGCATATAATCGCATATATAATTATATATTTAGATACACATTGTATATACTATATTTTAAATAAATAGTTTTAAAAACTGCCGTTATAAATAAAACAAAAATATGGTTGGATGTAAAAACAGGTACATAAACATTACATATAAATGATGCTAAATATTTTGGGATTACCCCATTGTCATATACCAGGCATAGTTCCAGATTCCGTGCTGCTGAAACATCTTGACAGAAGAACCTAATAAAATTTTGCTCGACTTGAAAATCAAACCCGAGACCTAATACTAAGCAACCGCATCTACTTGCTGAGGTAGTCTTAGTCTTACTTGTAATAGTTATATAAAACTGCGACATCACATACAGCCAAGCGTAAACACCATTGATCAAACACATAAAAGTGACAAGGATCAAAACGAGATAGTTCTACGCAAAAAGCAATTAATTCTCAAGAAAGCTGTTTATATCACGCCGCCTTGCTACAGAGATCTATTTAACTTCACACCGTCTCGAGTCTGTTGAGTAATAGCGCTTATGTTTTTAATGTGTTGCGCGATAGTAACAATCTGTGCGTTATGTACAAGTGTGTGTGACTTATATATAAAAGAAAACGATTAAAGGCATCTCGCCAATCTTGCTATATGTGCAGCATTAGAATTCTATTGGCCGTTATGTAAATAAATGAAGGGAAATAAATAAATAATAATCAAGATAAGTTGCTTTACTTTGCATTATACATTTAAACTCTTCGATCCATGAAGCTTTGTCTATAGAGATGATTTGTTCTTATGAAAGAGTTCTGATTAAGATTCCCAAAAATAAAGTAAATTCAAATTTTATAAAAATTATCGTTCGTTTTTGTATGAGGATTCTTCTAAATTTAAAATATTACTGTTAGCTAGTGTAACGTCGTATGGTCTTCATTAAATGAGATAAAATTTCATTTTCTTCAAGTAGTTAAATAAAATATTAATTTAATTACCTAAGATAAATATTACGATGAAGTCTTTCTGATGTACATAAAATCTAATTCAGAATTGCCTGCCTGTCCATATATGGATCACCTATTAGTATCCCGATCAAGATGTTGGCTCGTTACAATAAAATCCCAAAGCAGGCAGTAGTATTTTAAGTAATAAAAACGTTAAACTACTTAATACATCTTAATCCGCGAGATTCGTCTTGTGCCCCAAATCCCACGCAACTCGTGATACAATACGAACGTGACAAAATTGTGCGCGATTAAGATAAAAGCTCTTAACTCTCAGTTTCTTTTCACAGAGATAAAAAGTTATTAAGAAGTTATTAAAAAAAATAAGATTATCACAATAAAAGAGAGTGTTTCTGTTGTTTTGAAATAACTTTTATTTATTAAATTAACCAAATTAGGGAGATATCTTCTTTAATTAAAAATGCGGTGGTAAATTTGTCATAAAATCATATATAATATATATACGTGTATAATATATATGTAATGTCCTGTGTTTGTTAAATCCCGTATTTATTAACAACATGCTTGCATGCTGAAATACATGAGTTTGGTATTATATTATAACATAATAAATTATCAACATGCCATACTTAATATGTATGTTGTATATTTTATATATCAAAAGAAGGTCCCAAAAGATAAAAGCCACTATATTCAAATATGGTGATAAAGCATAACACCATAAATATTCACCCACGTACCTTTAAGAGTATAATATAACTTTTAATTAATTATTTCACGTAATACTAAGTAATAAAAGTTACGTACTCGTTAATTTCCATCACAATATCAGCGTCAATTGGCCATTTTTTAAGCTACCATTATGATCTCAGAATGTGAAAAAAGTAAATCCTATTGTTATACAATAATTTCATTACACAATGGCACTAACAATCGTCGGCTTCCCAACATACAAGTGTTTGTTTCCAAGATGCAAGAAAGCAGTATGGCGTAGTTATTAAATTAAATTAATTTTAGCTTTCGGCTTAACGGTACGAAATGCTTCTGACTCAGTGGCGCTCTTACTGAAAATCAAGATCAAAAATATGTTTGTTCATGTAGGTCACAAAGTAACACTTTTAAACGTCAGATTAATCAATGCTATAAAATTAATTGCATCGGAGATCATGTAAACGTAAGCGATAGAGAGTTTCAAATATACTAGTATTAATAAATTATGCCATCTCATTTTTAAAATTGAGGTCAGTCTATGAAAACTTCTATACCAAGAGTTTGCCATATTTTAATCTATGTATTAGGTCGCAGGGTACACTGATAGCTAGACACAAAATGTTAAATAATTTTCACGCCATATGTCAGAGAAGTTGTCAATAAAACGACATATCAACTGTTCCATTTTCTTCTCTTAGCGCCCAGTAAACGATTGATATCAGTTCACAAGCTAAATCTACTCTGGACTTCTGAACTTACGAAATGTTTTATTTTATTGCCGAGATTAACATGATTACTGAAATCTGATAAAGATAAGCGTGCAGAGATATCGGCAGGTATTCGGTTGCAACGGTGCATGCGGTCTTGCAAGGACAGTTTTGCAACTGCAGGCTTTAGGCCGCTATACACACTGTAATTATTTAAGCAGACTTTTTTAAGACAATATGCTACTGATATTTTTTTAAGTTTGTGTTGACTGTGATGATACATGTTTGGATGTTTGTTACTTTATCGTGCGTAAATTGTTTAACGAATATGGATGAAATTAGGTACATGATACTCTACTACTTATCGTGTTGCTATCCCGTGGACTACACGCAGGTGTAGTTGCAGGCAGAAACTGGTTCCTAATATTACAGAGTAGCGAACAAACCTGTCATCATTCGAGATATCTCTGTTGTTCGTATTCATGATAATGTTTTTAATTATAAATTCTTTTATTTTCTTTTGCTTTCCTTTCTGGCGTCGTCAAAGAAATGGTCATTGCTAAGGATTATTTCAAACAAATCTATTGAAATGTGTGTACTGTTATTTTTATTTGGTACGAAATTATTTCTGGTTGATAAGTTTTCGATTACGAGTAAATAGTGCTTCTAGCGTCGTGACAGATACTGCAGAGTCTTGCATTAAGTACGACCATTAAACCAGCGGTTTCTGGTTATTATTCTGATTAGTGTGTGGTTATGTCTGAAAGTGTATCGGCGACGATTTCGTTGTGTCGTTATCGCAATCGATTGCAACAATCGTGTCATTTTGTTGGATAATTATTGTTCCACTACGGTTTTCATTGATTTTTATTAATACCTGATCAATACAAACACTTTGAACAGTAATATAATTCAATTTATTTATTGTCCTTTTGACTGCCTCGATGACTGCTGGGAATTAGAAGTGGTATTGAATTTTTCTTTTAAGCAATTCTATGTAGCTATAAGGAGTCTGGAACTGATCCCGGTTAACGGCAAAAGGCGCACACATATTATGTGAGACCTACGATGATAACTGGCGAAATGTGGGTGTAAGATCTCTGCCGACCACTTTGAGGATAGAGGCGTCAGTCTTTACGTCGCATGTCGTATCTACACGCAATTGTGTGTTAACATTTATATATAACTAGTTTATTTCATTTTTTATGGTATATGCCCGATCTGATCTATGGTATACTCCACAACTAAACTAAAGCCTGTCGATGTCTTTCTTTGTTCTTTAGTACTGCTAATTCAAATAATGGTGTTTTCTCCTTTCAGAATGCTTAGGCGCTCATTCAGATCGGTCGCGGTCCCGTTCCGGCCCGGTGCGCAGCGTGCCTGTCGCGGCCGACATCAAGAGGGACGTGGACTTCGACTGTCCTGAGGAGTTTGGCTACTACCCTCACCCTACCGACTGCACATTATACTATGTCTGCGTGTTTGGCGGCGCACTTCTCGAGTCATGCACTGGTGGCCTTATGTACAGGTAGGCAATTTACCTAGAACCTAGTGAAAGAGACTAGAGCAAAGAGTTTGACAGGCAGAGGCCTGGAGAAGGTAAACATCGTGTGATGAAACCTGCATATCTGAGAGTCCACCATTATGAGCTCGAAATGTGTTTACTTGGCCAATCCCGCCCTGAACATGAACAAGCGTGGTCGACTATGGCCTAACCCTTCTTTCACTAAGTCTATATATATATATAACCTGTGTCTACCAAAAGGACCGTTTATAAAGAGAGCTGAAATTATAATTACTTTAAATATAACGCCATCAGATATCACGAGCCATCAGAGTTGAGGCAAGCCGTTATGACTAGCGAGAGTATAAGCTCTTCATTGGGGCTAAATGGCTTAGCCACGATTGTTCCTTTCGGTAATGTCGTGGCTTGCGTACTTTAGTGTCAGTACGGGTGGTTTTAGTGGGTCGAAATCCCCTTGCATTCATTTTCAGAAGAAATCTCTTTAAAAGATTTTAATTTAGTAATTTTGTAATTTATACGGGAGAGTCAAGTCAAAGTCAATTTCATTTATCCATTTACGTCACAAAGTAACACTTATAAATGTTACTGAGTTTACTAAGTTACTGAGAAACAATTTTGCTTGTTAACTTGGGAGTAAATATCTGGTAGTTAAGTTATCAGATGTGGGTAACTACTTGTATATATTGAGCGCTATGTGACACAAAATAACAATTATTTATTTATTTATTTATTTATTTATTTATAACATACTTACATATACCATTACAGATTTACTAATACGGTATACGCAGACAATAATTTTATGCTTAAATGTACTAAACTAATTATTATAACTATTACTACCTATAACTAAGCACATGACAAGTAACCTTAGAGAGTTCGCTCAATGAACATGTAAATATGTCGACAACATCAGACACCGCGTTGAGCGCGCGCAACGCACGCGTGAGCGGCGCCCTTTGAAGCAGGTTGGTGCGTGCGCGAGGCACAGCAAGGAGCTCGGGCCTCCGTCGTCGTCGCACGTAATCATTCGGAACACATAGGTTAATCTGAGATAAAATAGGTGGATATTGTATCCCACCACGTAATACCTTAAACAAATAAATGACTAGTGCAGCTTCACGCCTTAATTCTAATTTATGATATCCTACCATACCGAGGACGAATAATGACGGATATAACAATGGATACCCGGGGTATACTCCATACTGTTTAAGATATATAAATCTGATATATTTATTCTGAATACGTTCAATCATAGATGAGTATTTAGCCTCACTAGGACTCCAAATAGCCGCACTATGTTCGAGATGGCTCCTCACAAGAGCCTCATATAAAGCCTTTAGAGCATTGATGTTTGTGAAGTCATTCGCCTGCCGTAAAATAAACCCAAGATTTCGATATGCCTTTTTACAAATATCAGATATGTGTTTCCTGAAATGTAAATCAGTGGTAAAACGTACACCTAGATCTTTTACCTCATCCACACGCTGCAGCGGCTCGCCGTCCATTACGTACTGGTGGTGAATCGGAGTAAGTGAACGTGTGAATGACAGTATCGAGCATTTAGACACATTGAAAAAAAGTTTATTCCCTTGGCTCCACTCAACAGCTCTGTCTAAGTCCCTCTGCAATAAATCGCAGTCAGCAGCGTCTTTAACGAGCACAGACATCTTGAGATCATCAGCGAACAGTAAACATGTTAAACCAACGACCCTTGGCAGATCATTTATCATAATAATAAATAAAAACGGACCTAAGTTGCTGCCCTGATTGACGCCTGATCTCGTGTAGTACAGCTCGGAACAGTGTCCGGCACAGTCTACATATTGCTGTCTATCACCTAAGTAGCTAACAAAAAATTTAAGTGTATGTAGTGTAAAACCGATGTTCGCCATCTTCAAAAGTAAAGCATCATGGTCGACTGTGTCGAACGCCTTCCGGAAGTCAAGGTAAGCTACATCGACCTGCAGACCAGAGTCCACTGCCGGTACCAGCTGTGTCATCTGGTGCAACAGGTTTCCCATCGTGCTACGACCAGGACGGAAACCGTGTTGCTCATCAGACAAATAAGGACTTACTTGTGTATATAAGCAATTGTGAACAGCCATCTCGAACACCTTAGCCGTAGCATTCAACACCGCTATTGGTCTATAGTCAATAACATTAGTATCACCCCGACCCTTTGGTACTGGTACCACCCGCGTAATTTTCCAACGATCGGGAAAACGTGCAGTAGTTATACACGTATTAAATAAGTGTAGTAATGGTTCAACTAAAGCCATATGGCAATCCTTAATTATAAATGGCGGAATACCATCAGGTCCTACCGAGCGCTTAGGAGGGAGAGCAGCCAACGCTTTTCTAACTGCCAACGAGTCAAGGCGCGTGAGGTGCGCATACGCGGCGCTCGGCGTTGCCGCCGCGCACGCTGCTTCCGCGTTCAGTGACCCCGACTGCGTATTGTACACTGAACTAAAGTACTTGGCGTATTCCTCAGCCAATGCCAGACCAGACAACGATTGACCATCTTTTATTAAGTTATATTGACCTGATTTACCTTTCCTCTCGCGTATATAACTCCAAAAGCCCTTTGGGTCATTTCTTAGGTTTGTCTGTACCCTGTCCATATAAGACTTATGAGCACGCGTCGTTTCCTCCTTCACAATAGTCCGATATCGAGCAAACTCCTGATAGTCATAAGGGGATCTACTAGCCTTATACTTTTTGTGTAAGTTATGTTTAATTTTAATATCTCTGATGAGACTAGGGGTATACCATTGCGGATATACATATTTAGTAGCAACATTTTTATATTTTTTAAGTGGTACGCATACATCGAGAACTTCGTTCAATTTATCGTAATAATAATTTAACGCTAAATCTGGATCGTTTATACGGAACAGTTGTGTCCAATCCAATAAATTAATTAAATAATATAATCTATTAAAATCTGCCTTACGAAAATTCCAACGCTTATACGGTACCGCTGAGCCAGAAGTGGTGACCGAGCACTCGTCGGAGCGCGGCGCAGCGCGCGCGACGGCGACGGTGACCGCGAGCGGCGGGTGATACGCGTCCACGGGCATGAGCCCTTCGTCCGCGGCGCATACGAGTACGTCGTCGCGCGCGCTCAACACGAGGTCCAACTGCCTACCCATACAGTTTGGCACCTCATTAAACTGAGCGAACTCACCAAAGGCTACAAAATAATCATAATAGTTATACACATTAATATTACAAGAAAACAAATTAAAATCTCCCAAAATAATTAAATTGCTAGCATATTTTAAACATAATTGTTCTAACATATGAAACATAATCATATATTCACTTTCATCTGTTTGTGGTGGAATATACACAACACAGCACGCGAATAAAAACCGATTTTGTAAATATATTGCTGCACAAATCAATTCGAATTTATGATTGTCTAAATTCACATTACCAGGAATCGCCACTCGTCGCATGTCGAACCGCGGTGTGGCCACTAAAAGTACGCCTCCATGCTTACGGCCGTCGGTCCGATCACATCGTAGTACTCGATATTCGGGTAACACAAATTCGGCGTTTTGTATGGACTCATTAAGGCCAGTTTCTGATATTGCGAATATATCCGACTCAGATGAAGCAAGTAAAGATAAAAATTGTTTAGTCTTTGTACGGAGACCTCGCACATTTTGATACAAAATGTTCACCGTTTTACTGCTTCTGTTGTTTGGCTGGGTCGGCGGGGCGACGAAACCACACCCATTCACAGAATTCAATATTTAATGGCCATATATCTGGATTACATAGCGTGTCAAAATTCTTTTCAGAAACGCCAACTTTAAATGAAGCATAATTGCGTTCATTTTTAGGTTTTAATTTTTGTATATCAATTACACAATCTTTTCCTAATATAGTCTCAACATATTCCTTTAAATTCTCTTCCGTAGTACATTTATCAAATCTCCATATATGTAAATACTTCTTACGTTCTACTGCTTTAATACACACAATTGATGTATTTCCGCCTCTTTTCTTGGGATTCTTCTTATAATTCACTTCTTGCCAATTAGTATAGTTATTACTTTCAACTCGCTCAACTACACTACTCTTCGCATTTTTCGTGGCCATTATTGGTCAGGTTGCACTGTAGGTTGGTAGAACACAATTTTAATAAAGTCTGGGAACGTATTGCGTGCTATATTTTTTGTGACTTGTAAGTATTAATAAACACACTCTGCGTGACGTTTAGTAGTATATAACAAGATACACCCATTATGAGATAAACTCTCTTCTCGTGTGAAATTCACATGACAAAAGTGCACATATTGTACATACTCATAAATCATTAATTTAATTAGCATTTAACTATATAACTACGGCCTAGCTCTTGTCACACTGAGAAGAAGCCCGTGCCCAGCAGTGGGACAGTTTAATATTCTGATATCATTATTTATTAATGTTTTAAAGAGACAGTTGTATCTAAGTTTTAATAATAATATTAGATCATAGGAAGGACAACATGGGTTAAGTCTACCTCAGAATAGTAATAGGAGGCTTAATATTTTGATGTTTATGTATTTCAGCCACGAGCTCCAAACGTGTGATTGGCCGCGCAATGTAGGCTGTGACGGCACCAGTGCGGGCGGCGAGGAGTTGGAACGCATTAGCGAACCACGACAGCGAGCTCCACCTCCACCTCCCCCGCGCCGCACGCCTCCACCCCCGCCGCCGCGTGCGCAGCCCAACCCCATCGTCACATCTAGAGGACAACCGAAATTCAGCCGACAAGAATATGAAAAGGTACGCATTCTTTATAAATATAACCGTATTAATATAACTCTAAATAGTTAAAAGCTGTTTAATGATGATATTTATGTGTCATAATATGTTTACAGCAACAACAACTTTACGCGGAAGTAGACGATCTGCCACCTGTGGAAGAAATTGAAAGTGACCGACAACAACGTGTTTACCGAGGACAACCTCCTACCATAGGTCAGGTGCAAAAGGATAGAGACGGCTACGGAGTTCAGCAAATCACCTCCGGAAGAAATCTCAATTCAAATATTATTCCTGCGTCGATTCCTCAGAACAGTGGTAAAATTGGATCTTTCTCATTTGGTTCCCAAGTCGATGACAGACGGACTGCTACCATCACACCGGCGCCTCAATCTTACAGGTGAGTGTCACTTAGAAAAAAAATAAACGTAAGACGTGCCATTGACTAAGATTATGAAATTAATTGACATTGTCGTTATTTGCAGTGAAGACAAAAGTGATACCGTGACTGACTCTCTTCATGACAGACACTTAGACATTGAGACAAATGAGATTACTGTTAATGACGTGACTGAAAAACCAGTCTTAAGAAAAAAACGAGATGTAGTAGGCAAAGATTTAGACACTAATGAAACTAGTACAGCTAAATATGAAGACATAAGTAAAAGGAGTGATAGCGGTGAGGAAATGGAATACATTGAAATAGATACTGACTTTGAAGAGGGGCTACCTCAAGATGACACAGAAAGAGGGAAGAGACAAATCAGATATTATTTGAAAAATGGATACAAATCTCCTGGCAAGAATTGGGGATATGTAAAACCAGTCAAAGTTGTTGAATATCAACAGCCACATTATAATTCAAACACGCATAATACTAGATACCATCAACAAGCTTATAAAAATATTGATAACAATAATTATTATGAAGCAACTCGTCGGCCACAGCTTTTAAATAATGGCAACTCATACTCGGCAGCAAATCCTTTTTTATCATATCAACCAGATAATTATCAATCGCAAGGTGCCTTCAAACCCAGTTTACCTGACCCTTCTAGTCAAACGTTAGCTCATAATCCATTAAATTCTGCAACCCAAATAATAACAAAAAGTCCACCTATATCTGCTTTAAATAGTGACCCTTTCTCATCATTGGCTGGTGGTTTTTATAATAATGCTCCAAGACAAAATACGCAGTTTGTTAACCAAATACCTTCGTCAACTCCACGCAATCCACTCTCATTTCCTGATTCTTCCTACGTTCCTAGTACTATTGTTACTGGAAAACCTGTCCCGTTGCCAACATCACCCCGACCTCAAGATGATTATAGAAAACCTGAGCAAATAAGAAATAATTATCAATCTCAAAACCATTCAAGTCAAAAAAACCAACAACCTATCCGAAATACACAGTCGGCAGACGCTTATATAGAAAAAAGGCCAACTGAACAGAAAGAGTATGATGATGAAGATAGTTCTAGGGAAGAAGACGAAGATTCATATGAAGATGACGATGAGGAAGAAGAACAATACAAACATGATTTCAAACCACCGTATGAGTTTACACATCCAAGTAACAAATACAAAGAAATAGAAAATCCATTTGCTAATCCTAATTTTGATTTTGATGCGTACCTGTCAAAGTTAAGTAATGGTCAATATTCAACAGGAAAGCCAAATCATAACCCAAATGCGGCACCAGTAGTAAATCCAACGGTACAAGTATCAACAGTATCGCCATCACAATATAACTCATTGAGTTCTGGCTTTCCAAGTTCAACAGCAAATTACAAAGGGATGAGTACACCTAAACCGTTTACACTGCCCTCAGGAACTGTGAGTTCATTGGCCCCTTTTGGGAGTAGTCGACCATCATCAGCACCTATTAAACAAGGACACACACATGAACAACTGATACAAAGACCAGAGCCGACTAGACAATCTCATCAACAACAGTTTCAACAACAATCATCGAATGCGAACGTTCAAGTGTCTCACACTGCTGGAATCCCAATTGACGCTATCAGACCTAAGCTGAAACCGCCAAATTTCAAAGACGATCGCCAGTTACCAATTAGCTATAGTTTTAATAAGCCATTGACAAGTAGTTCACCTAGACCATACCAAGATAACCAATCAAAAGGAGTACCTCAGCAAACTTATTCTGCGACTCAAAAGCCTTATCTGTTGATTACAGCAACAGGTACCCCAATAATATTATCAACACCAAAACATCAGTACATTGTGAAACCTGAAAATATTATACCACTTAAACAAGTTGGCAATGCAAAACCATATCTGGTTTCTGTTAAATCTAATAATGCATATTTAACTTTCAAACAGTCTACCCCTAAACCATTGACAACAATCGCTAATGAGCAACTTTCTGCTCTACAACAATACTGGAATAAAAATCCTACCACTGAAACTGTGCCTTTGCGATCAGGAGCTTTCAAACAGAGTTCGCCAGCAAGTATCCAAAAATTAGAAAATTTGTTTTCACAAGCTGTAAAATCGACATCAGCTCCCGTAAGAAACCATAGCGTGTTTCTAAATATTGCCAATAGCCCAATCACTACTACAGCTAGGCCAGCAACAAAACGAAGACCTATCCCAAAACCTTCCCCTGAAATGAATGATTATTATTATGATGACGACGAGCAATATTACTATGAACCTGTTGTGAAACCAAAATACATGCCTAGCACTGAAGTTAAGCCACAGCGTCCTCCTATGGCTCAAAATTATAAAGAATATGAAGATAGTTATGAAGATGAAGAAGAGCAAGTGAACGCTAGTCCCCAACCATCAAGAGCACCAGTAAAATACAACACGTATAGACCCGAAAGTGCTACTAAGAATCATAATGATGTATCTGTAGTAACAAAAGGCCCATTGAAGATTTTTAATAAGAATATCAATGGCAAAATTCCAGTCCCCGTACTAGTAGACTTTGGTAGTCCTACTCCAAATACCCTTATTCGCCCTGAAATATCTAATTACCAAATTGTACATCATATGCCTAGAAACAGGACTATGCATATTAGAAGACCTGTCACAGAGAATGGTCCAAACACAGTCAAGCCTCCTAAATACTTGAATCAAACGACTTTGCGTCCCTATACAGTTAGGCATAGGTTAGCTAAGCCGACTACCGTTAAAGAACCTTCTCAGAATGATGATAAGCAGACAAGAGGAAGAATAAGACATCCCAATATTGTAGCACAAATGAAACTGACAACTCCTCGTGACAGTCACAACCAAGAAACTAGATTCACAAAAATTAAACATGACGATAAAACCAACAGGTAATTTGAAGAGTCAAACCATACCAGTAATATACATACTAACTCGCCTGAAATGAACATGAACTTTGACACTTCACTAACTTCCACCTCTTCTGTACAGAACTTCTTCAGTATTTTGGTATCTATCGCACTAAAGCGTGACATAACTAACATAGACTATCGACTCTGACTGTATAAAAGACTGACTAAAATGCTTTGTATAATGCAAATAGCAATATTAAACGTATTTAGTAACTTATCCTGATATAGCTACATTTAGATTTTCTATAGAGTTAATGGTATTTTTAGCTTGGAACCGACAGAGAGCGTGACTCCCGTCTCTTACTCGGCAAGTCCTCGGCCCAAGATGTTGTACAATGGATCTCAAAACTACAGCCCTGATCAATACGACCCCTTTTATGCTGTGTATGACGAAGACGGTGAATTGTATAAAGATACAGGTAATATAAATTAAAATAGCGATATATTTTGTGAAATATAATTAGAATACATAAACATTTGATTTGTGAAATTGACAAATCTTTTTGCATGTAATTGCATAACGTATGTAACATTTATCTCATTAATTATAACGATAATGTAAACAATTTGTACAGATACTTATAGGATAATTATTTGCACTTGGTTTATCAATATGAAATGCTCACATTAAAGTCCTGCATGAGGTTTAAATTCTAAGAAATTTCCTAATTAATTTATAACTTATGGATGATATCCAATTCAATATTTATTTTTAAGGATATAATCGTATTTAGAAATACTTACAGGTCTGGACTAATAAGAATTCTTAATAGGTGTTATTTGTACTGTTACCCAATTTCTACTAAGCGGACCAAAAACCCGATTAATAATTCTAGAGTTATTTGATATTATTTTCTTTAAAATGTATTAATGCTGACTTTCGTTGGTATGGTTTATAATTTCATGATATCCAACTTATACTAAATTTCTTTTTAATTTTCCCTTATACTTAATCGTAAAACATGAATGTACATAAATAATCACTGAACCCACAATAACTTGACTGGCACATAACCTACTAACCGGTATTGGCAGACTACGTTCAGCAATATAACACGGCCTCGCTTCGCCCAGCTGTGCAGCAGACGTACCGGGGCACCCCTCCCCCTGCGAGGAGACCCGTCGAGACATATACCCCGAGGCCTTCACCTGACGACTATGATGACGAACTTATACAACCTCAGGTAATGATTTTAATAATTATTATAAATAAATAAATTTATTGCAAGGACTACGAAAAATTATTGTAGTATACAACAACAAGAAATATTTGTATTCCTAAATATAATTACTTACAAATTTATTTCGGAATGAATAAAATGACAGTACTAATGATATTTAATACACATCGTTACAGATAAACACCCAGAACCAATATCAAACACCAATTCGCCATTCGACAAGGTGAGTTTTGTGAAGTATACTAAAAATTATATATAACATATGTGTTAGTTAGTCAATATAATTTAGTCATGTGTAAAACCAGCCATAAAATTAACAACCCAAATTGCCTACAATCCAGGGGCGAAGGTAATGAATTGGGATATGATCATAACCCGAGCAGCGTGAGGACGACTTTGTACGAAGCCACCACTTTAAGCACCACTCCTCCCACTACTAGCACGAGCACGACCACACAACGCCCTACAACAGCACCCTACACTGAAGCAATGACCCCGTCTCGATATACCCCAAGGTACTACAAAAGAGTGATAATCGAAAGTAAACTCATCCCAGCTTCAATCACTTTCAAAATTCATTAACATTGAAATCATCATCTAATGTTTGCCATTTCAATTTCATCTTCCATTAGCAACCTTTGTACTGATTCAATTTCTAACTATTACACTAAACATCTAGTCTTTGTTTCGGTCTGAAGGTTGTATAAACTCTGAACAAAACAATTATTTCAATTATTCTGTTATCAATTCTGTCTTTTCTATCTTTTGTCTCTTTGTATAATATATGATTCAGCTTTTGTGGTATCTTTTTCTGTCTCAGCAGTGAATAATAAACATTTTATAACTTGTTTCCGTTTTCACTAACTTAACTAATATCAACTAAGAGACAGTATTGCCTTTTATTATAAATATTTATATAAGTAGTACTTTTATAGAGCTTCAATTAGAAAGATTTTTTTGCTTTGTATTCAACAGATCATCCACAGATGAAAGTCCTATTCCCGAGTCCTCTTCAAAGCCTTCTGACGAAACTACTTCGTCGATTCCTACCACACCATCATCTGTTATAAATTTCTCCTCCCTTGCTAAACCCTTTGAAAAGACTGACAATTCACATAGATTAAGAGAGACTGTAACTACGACTGAAAAGCTTCCGACTGCTCCTAGACGTTCTTCTCAAGTGACTAACCATAACAATAACGTGGAAGTGGTAAGATCTAAGACAAATAGAAATAATAAAAAAGTTGTGTCTGTAACATCAGGTTTTTCAATCCGGCGTAATCCAAATAATACCAATAATCCTTATACGTTGACTGTCCTAACACGGCCATTTGATGATTATGATAAGGAACGTAGGCAAACTAAACAAGAAAGTAGTAGCAGCCAGGTGCAATCAGATAGATATTATTATGATAGCAGTAGCGATAATGGGGAGGCTTCCATTGAACCGGTAGGTAAATCAGATAGTAAATATGAACAATCTTCCGAGAGTTCCATGCGTAGAAAAGATTTTTTACCCGATTTTAGAGACGATGGCGATGATATTCCTGTTTATGTGAGACCTACAAGTAGATCAAGGAATGTAAAATCTAGAACAAGACCAACAACCGTACCTTCTACAACATCAACAAAATATTACGTAAACACCGATCGATCAGTTAATAAGCGACCAGCACCATTTTTTGTAAATAATCAAGATATTGTCGACTCCACCGAGAATGCTGTTAACACTGAAGCCCTAATAGAGGCCGGTTTACAAAACGTTCATAGTAATGAACTTTCAAGTTTACCTCCAAATAACACATTAAGTGAACCTTTGCCTACAAGAGGGTACGATAGATCACAAAACATATGGAACGAACCAGCCGTATCACCGTACAAAACTTTAGACAACTTGCGCAATACGTACCGATATGATGACAGTCGGGATCATACGCCTATCACCACCATCACCACCACCACCACTACTACACCTACTACTTCTACTACATCAACCACGCAAGCCACAACAAGAAAACGAACTAGACAGCGTGGTTCAAACAAACAAAAACATTCACGCACCAAGCCTTCATACTATAGTTACCGTTTAGAAGACGAAGTCATCCCTGACCAAACGACAGAGATATTTAACGGTAAAGTCAGAAATGTTATTAAAGCATTTTTAAACAATTTCGTAAGCTCTTCTGAGCCACAATTTGTTGAAGAATTTACCACAACCACTACTCCAAAACCTACAACACCCATAAATAGAAACGAAGACGAAGTAGTCAATATCGGTTACCAGAAAAAGACATTGAAGTATGTTGATGAAAGACCTTTGCGTAATTATGTAAAACGGTTACAAATTATAACAGAGCCAACTGAAAATAAGTATATAGCTCCGACTGTTGGATCAATTACTTCCACCGAAGACGATAGAGATATAAATGATTTTTCATCAACATCTACAACAATGACTACCATGAGTAGTACTCCACTCACGTATGCAAATTTCCCTACATCACCAATGACAATACATAATTCTAAGAATGATTACAAAAGCGTACCGAGTAGGGAATCGTATCAGTCTAAATTTAGTAGTTTAATAACTAGTAAGGTAGAAACTGAAGATTCGCATAAATTTAAAAAAATATTCGATGAGGCACCGTCTACCGAAAGTAATAATCATATAATTAACTCTAACGATGAACGAGTAAATCCAACTGAATTTAATCTGGAGGATAATAAAATTACAACCGAGGCTGAAAAGTCTAGACTTGGCGACATTGAGAGTGATATCGCTTCAACGACTAGTACTACGAAAGCTACGACGACTGTAAAAATCGAACCGACGACATCGACTACTAAAAGTATATCCTTCCCAACGCGAGCCTCACGAGTCAATCCCGCCATAAAGTTAGCTGCGACAAACCCTGGAGGTGGGCGCAGGAGTTACCAATCGTCGTCCAAATGCTCATCAGACAACAGTCTGCAAGCGAATCCAAAATGCAACGAAATCAAATACCAGAGGTACAAATACTCGCCGGCCAGTAGTCTAAGCAGCCTGAAGTTATCTCACATTTACTTATTGAGGGTGGAGGCTTCGTTATTAAATGTCCTTATTTTCTGCCTCGCGAGTAACTAGCATGGATACAAACATCTTATCCGGCAATCGTTTAATAGCACCTACATCTAAACTCTTTCGCTTAACATACTGTTTCATTGGGGGACTTCATGTCGGTTGAGTTGAATTTCTGAATTGTTAACTCCTGACGCGACCTTTCCATTTCCTGCACACTATTGGAGTTTTTGTGTAGTTTGTGGAATATTCGTAGTTGAGAAAATATATATTTGGGTAGCAAGTTCCTCAATGTATGAAGCTTCACGTAATTGTATTGCACCACATAGCAACTCATCATTAGTTCTTAAGTGCACCAGAATCATTAGTGTATCGAATGTGTTCGTGTTTGGTACGCTACTGCATGTTGTGTAACATTAACATATTTGTGGTATCATTACACAGACAATCATACTGTCACGTCTGAATTACTGATCTCAATATTTAAATCAATCAGATACTTATGAATAAAACCATTATAAAATCACTATGGCAATAAAGATTTATCATTATTTCAACATGTTTGAAATTGCTTCGTCTTTAAAATCACGCATACTAACTGAGGTTCTGATGGACTTACGCTTTGTTTATTGAATGATATACACGTTGCAGGCCGACCAGCACTCGAGGCCGAGGCTCCGCACACTACTCCACTGCGAGCGGTTCTGATTCGCAGTCACAACCAGCTCCAAACAGAGGAACACCACCAACGTTAGAATTACATACAAATTCGATCATTCATTTCATTTCTTTTATGTCTCAATTTCCGCTTTTTTATTTTATTTAGAATCATCATCTCTATTTATTTAGAATAGAGAAAAAGTAACAATTAAAAACGAATATGTTCATAAAATTGTCGATCATCATAATTATACACGCATTTCAATTATCATCTCATCACCTCATCACTTATTACTTCACACCATCGCACTTCCAATGTGTCAGTACCTAAGATATATTATTTTTAAGCAGTCGCAGCCGTCCAACTTTGAAGCCCTCTACGGCCATCGTGTCCAAAACGACTGAGTATGCGGATATATACCTGCATCCCCCAAGCAGGCCGGCTCCAGTATACCCACAGCCTACTCCAGATAAGACTGCAGCCAAGTGCAGAAAGGATGTTTGTTTGCTGCCTGATTGTTATTGTGGTGGAAAGGATATTCCTGGTACGTTTTTATCTGGCCATTTAATTTAAGTTAAATTATCTAGATTATTTGTAGATTTAACAACTAGTGAGAAGGAATTATTATTACTATTACTAAAGTGTCAAATGATCTACACGATGTTGAACAGTTACCGTAGCCAATATACCGTAGCCATATAAGTACACCAGGGGTATGAGTCACACGTTGGCTAATATTTTTTGCTGAGCTATTCTTCCCTACAACTTTAGTTTGTACTTGACAAATAAAATTGTGATCATCGTCGCTAAGGAAAGATCTTGCATCATATACAAATTGACTTATATATTTCTCAAGTGAATCTCCACCAGGTGATTCTATTTATTTTATAGCCACGACTTCTATTATTTGTAAAGAATAGTTAATAATAGAATTTGCTTTCATGGCTTCAGTAAAACTTTTGCTTCGCATACTTTTTAGTTCTGATTGTAAACAGTGTTTGTGACTTAGGAAATTTGCCCGTCAGCGAGGTACCGCAAATAGTACTGATAACGTTCGACGATGCAGTTAACGATTTGAATAAAATGTACTACGAGGAAATTTTCGAAAGAGGCCGTTTGAATCCGAATGGATGTCCGATAACGGGCACGTTTTACGTTTCCCATGAGTGGACAGATTATAGTCAAGTACAGAATCTTTATGCAGATGGCCACGAATTTGGCTCCCATACAGTATCGTAAGTGAATGAGCATCAGATTATATCCCTGGACTATTGGTATCTTTTGGTAGACCTTTGGTTTGCCTCTAACATGGTATTCATGGCCATCTATATATTTATATTTAAAAAGGTTATGTATTTTATATCGTATATTATGTTTACACTAATGGTTTATTTTTTTTCTCTTCCTGAAATCTTCCATCCTTTTCTAAACCTGGTTCTTTATCTTCCTCTGTCCTGGCACTATTTACACACCTACACGCACATTACAACATCCCATCACAACAGGCGATCTGCCAATGGATCAGGTACCACAGATCGTTCTACTGACGTTCGACGACTCTGTGAACGACTTGAACAAGGGTCTATACACGGATCTATTTGAGAAAGGCCGTGTGAACCCCAACGGTTGCCCGATTAGCGCAACATTTTATGTGTCCCACGAATGGACCGATTACAGTCAAGTACAGAATCTATACTCCGCTGGACACGAGATGGCTTCACACACGATTTCGTAAGTTCATGGAACTCTACAGCACAATCAATTTTGCGTATATCAGCACCAAAAACATTTTACCAATTCTTATAAACTTAATTTTCCAGTACAATATATTTCATGTATTTATCTATTTGATATAATTTTTGTTTTTTTTTACATTGATTTTAATATTTTGTTTTATTATTTCTTACTCTTTCAATTTCACTTTATTATAAATTTCTGTTTAATGTTGATACCATCGAAATTGCCGAATATTTAGCTAATAACATTTAACTGGAATTTCAGCCATAGTTTTGGAGAGCAATTCTCCCAAAAGAAATGGTACAGAGAAGTGGGAGGTCAGAGAGAACTCTTATCAGCTTATGGTGGAGTGAAACTTGAGGATGTAAGAGGCATGAGAGCGCCTTTCCTTTCTGTCGGTGGCAACAAGATGTTTAAAATGTTGTACGATGCTAACTTCACCTACGATTCTTCACTACCCGTTTACGAGAACAGGCCACCTAGCTGGCCCTACACTCTTGATTACAAACTCTTCCACGACTGCATGATCCCGCCCTGCCCGACGAAATCTTACCCAGGTAAATGAACGAACATATATTATCACATTTCTGTAACATTACATTACGTTATACGCTGTAAATTTGTTTTATAAAATAAGCTTATATCTATTTAATCAGTATATTTAACTCATTGAGTATATACCTCAACCATCACGTTTGCATACCAATAGTTATAGAGATGGAAAAATGCCGATTAATTTGTTTAGACTAAAAACTAAAATAATCCTGCGTGACTAAAATGTTTTTCGTATGAATTCTCTATGAATCTCTAAAAAATGGCAATTGACTTAATTGGTTTATTTATCGTATTAGACTTTACTTACATTAATATTAAAAGAGTCATATATTAATTCAATATACAATGTTTCAGGTGTATGGGAAGTGCCTATGGTGATGTGGCAAGACTTGAACGGAGGTCGTTGTTCTATGGGTGACGCTTGTGCTAACCCCCCTGAGGCTGAAAATGTTTACAAGATGATTTTGAAGAACTTTGACAGACATTACACCACCAACAGGTAAATTACAGGTTTATAAAAACTACACTTCTGTTCGACCGAAAACAAGTATTGTAAAAAATGTATACGTAGTTAATGATAATTGTACTTGATTCTTTAAGGTGTATTATTATAAAGATACATCTTTTTAAAAGTATTTAAAAAGTTTGAATCCTATATGAGAGCCTAGTAGCGTGTAGCAAAACTATTTAAATTTGCATGCCGGAAGGTAGAACGTGGCAGGACAACTATAATGTTAACACCCTAACTGTAAACCCATGTTCGCAATTAAATAAATGATTTGATTTGATTTGTAAAGAGACAATTATGTCGAAAAGGTTCATAAAAGTACTATGAAGCGTAAAAATCCTAACATGGTAATTCATACATGGTCAAAATGTGAGACCATTCCACTTGCACTTCTCTTTCAAAACAAGGCTCCAAATTCTCAATAAGAAAATGTGTGTCATCTGTTATTAAGAAGAAAACAAATATATAAATATAATTTCATTCAGATGTACCTATCTAAAAAATCCAACTTTATGATAACTTTTAATAATTTTAGTAACTAACCATAGCAATAATAATTAAAAAAACTAAGACTGTGAAGATAATTATAAATATTTAGTTTTAGTTTTACTGAATAAGCTGAAAATATTTTACGATATTAATTTGTTTAGTATATTTAAAAACAAATTACTATACATATTTATGTAACCAAATCAATAAATTTCCATTAATTTCCAGGGCACCCTTCGGTCTCTTTTACCACGCGGCGTGGTTCACGCAGCCGCACCACAAGGAAGGATTTATCATGTTCCTGGACTTCATCAATCAAATGCCGGACGTTTGGATCGTCACCAACTGGCAGGCGTTACAGTGGGTCAGAGACCCCACCCCTATCAATAGGCTTAACAACTTCCAACCGTTCCAGTGCAATTATCAGGTACATAATTTATTTCAGAGTATAATTTGTCATTTTGGAATAACAAGACTTTATACGTCTTTATTTTTATAGATATCGATTTCTTGTGCTTTGTTTTGATATCTAAACTATTGTTTACTAAGACATAATTAAAATAAAATTGGTAAATGATATGACATGATAAAATTATTCATGGTATGACCATGTGTCTACAAATGATTTCGTAGCAGCGGATATGCGAACCCACGACCTATCGATGGGTTTGATATTTGCTAATTGCACTAGCAACGTGAAACTACTTAAAACACTCGTATTGAGCTTAGCTAATATAGTAGCCTTATAACACAAAGAATGTTGAAAACAATATTAAAATAAAATAAAAAATAGAAGTTTACAATGTGAACTGATCTGTTTATTAACAAAAATATGTTTATATGATTTCAGGACCGGCCGAAGAAATGCAACAATCCTAAAGTATGTAACCTATGGCATAAATCAGGAGTCAGATACATGAGGACGTGTCAACCATGTCCCGAAGTCTACCCATGGACCGGCAAATCTGGCATCAGATCTTCACGCATAGACAATGACATCGGAGAATAAGCTGCATAGTTACTTTACCATAATAATAATACCATCCACGATATTACATCAAATGTTGATACATCAAATGTGTCAAGAGCCAACGAGGCAAGGAATGTTTCGTTTGTATGATAACTCACAGTAGAAATTGTTTTGTCACCAACTGAAGAGTGCCATTTAGATATCGATGGTCACAAAGCAAGCCTTGACAATTTCATAGTAACTCAGAGACGTTCGAATATATGATCCTCTTAAATACGTCCTAACTGTATTGGAAACTGTGATATTAAGTGTTTTCAATCGTCTAGTGTGAAGATTATGTCGATTTTCAGTAGTTTATTATAGAATAGTTGCATGGTTTACTTGTAACAATACTCGTGCAATGTCATTGCAATAATAAGATTTCCTATTTTGTGTTTGATTTAGTTCATAATACTCCTTTACATTAATTGAGATGTAATTAGATATCTTAGTTATTTCATACCGTGATAATCAATTTACATCCTTCAGTATTTATGTCATTGTGTTCACATCACATCTTTAAAATGATTACCATTTTCCGAATAATTATAAACGAAAGCCATATTAAAATTTAGAAAATATATTTTTCTAATCTTGCCAGCTTTGTGGTTGACACTGCCTTTTTAATAATTTGTAAATATAGTTTTAGTATTAGGTGATAATTTATTAGCATAAGTTAGTATTATGTACGTTTTAGCCAATTTTCTAAATTCCACTGTAAAAGCCTCTTCTGAATTCACGAATCAATGTTTACATAGGTAATTATGTTTGTTTGTGTTAAATAACATTGTGTAGACGTCTACCACATCGCATTTATGTTTATCTGTGATGTTGCACATGTCTATACAACTGTTTTATCATTTGAGAACGTATGACAATACTTAATAAATTAATCCCTAACAGGCGAGTTCCCGTTTGAGTCATAGAATCCACCTGCTTCCCTTTTTACTTTGCTTTATGTCTTTAGCTTTTATCTAACTATGACTCTTACGGTAAATTCACTTTTTCTCTATTAGTTTAGGAGCTTTGGTATGCTATTGCAACTAAAGTTATTGGAAGCGCTTGCTACGAATCTTATTTAAAGTTATTCATTATTTAATAGGTTCTACTGTAAATATAGGTATAGTATTTAAAATTGGTAGTTTCACTTTTTTATTTCTTTCGGCTAGGACAAATATCTCGGACGTGACTTGGCACTGAGATCCTCAAGTGCAACATTTTTATGACTAGAAAGTTTCATATTTTGTATCGGCATCATTATTTATATTGTACCAGAACTGTAACAATTTTGTGACCAGTGCTGAATAATAAAATGCTATAAATATTTCTGTGTTTCTTTTTATTTGCCCTGTTTGGTAGATAAAAATCCGTACCGTTATTTTAGTAAAAACCCTAATACGGTGATTATAATTAAATATATGTTCTATAAAAACCATTCAGTATCAATTTCATGAAGAGCCCCTAAAAAGCCCGACTATGTGTAACAAAAAGTCAGGGTTGCGACCATGACCAACGAATAATCCGCAGCGAGCATTAAAAATTAAATTTCAATCATAACACCTGTGCCATGATATTTTCGTTTGGTATACTGACCATATACAAGGTCAACCAAACCTATAAAAAAGCTTACACATTGGCAATCGTATCAATAAGGATTGAGATAACATGAGAGTATTTCACTTTTGTTCTATCGTTCTCGGATTTTCTGGGGTTTTTGGGCAAGATGTAGAGTACTACCCATCACAGTCTATTCTTGATACTTATAAGGTAAACGTGAAAAGAGAAATAAAAAGTGATGATACTATCGATGTATTAAGCTTTAATAATAACACATGTAGTAGTAAAATGAAATGGAGAAAGTTTAACAAACAGCCCAGTGAAGGTAACATTACTACTAAAATGCAAAAAAGGACGATAGATCCTGTGTTTCACGGTTACCCAAAAACAAGAGAAGAATTATGGAATGAACGCATTTTAAATGAAAGTGCATCATTTGATCAAACACCGTCACTAGTGAAATTGCTACACAATGTAACAATGACATATTTAAAGGACTGTACTCCAGTCATCCTTTACAATAACCAAGTGAAGTCTAAGGAAAGCTACTTACTTCAAAATTTACTAAAAGGGTTTCCTGTCACGTTTGTTCATGGTTACATTACTGATGAGGGTAATTTACTGGAGCCTAAACTTTTGCGCGCTACAGCTGAGTGCCTACATTATATTATATTTCTAACTGACGTTGAAACTAGTGCAAAAGTATTGGGTAAACAATCTGATAGCAAAGTAATAATAGTAGCAAGATCTTCGCAATGGGCTGTGCAGGAGTTTTTGGCTGGCCCTATGTCTAGAATGTTCGTAAATTTGCTTGTTATTGGGCAGAGTTTTAAGGAAGGAGATGACACGATATTGGTAAGTAACAGTTTAACCATTTTTTGCAGTACATTTAAGATGATTACTAGACATGCTTAGACAGAAGCATTCTTAAATTTCGTAATCAGGTAATTTGAATTTTTTAGTTTATACACATTGAAACAAGCGAATAAATAAATTAAATTAATTTTATCGGAGAATAAGCAGAGACCATACCTTAACTTCATTATGATCATGATATAGTACTATTGCTTCATTCACTTTCACTACTCACGATGATTTTAGGTACATCCTTATTAATATTATAAAATATAAAATCATTACTTAATATTATAAACGCGAAAGTTTGTATGGATGTATGGATGTTTGTTACTCTTTCATGTAAAAACTACTGGACTGATTGCGATGAAACTTGATATGTAGATAGCTGGAAATGTGGATTCACACATAGGCTACTTTTTATCCCGATATTCTCACGAAAACGGGACTTACGCGGGTGAAACCGCGGGGAAAATAAGTTATAAAATAAATGCGAATGTGAGTTTGTTTGTTATGCTTTCACGCCTTTACTACTCTACCGATTAACATGAAAGTTCGGCTAATCTAATGTAACGAAACCTAAATTTACACGAGTAAAGCCGCGAGCATAATCTAGTATTATTATAATAACTGATTTCGTTTAACTAGGAATCTCCATACATTTTGTATACGCATACACTGTATACGGATGGACTTGGAGCGAGTAAGCCAATAGTGCTTAATTCTTGGGCACATGGAAAGTTTTCGAGACACGTCAATTTATTTCCTCCGAAAATGACTGAAGGTTATGCTGGACATAGATTTGTTGTTGCTGCTGCTAATCAGCCACCGTTTGTATTTAGAAGGTATTTAGTATGCTGTTAGTAGTTATCTTATAATTAGTAATATTACCTCCCTTTTATACAAATGTTTGATAAACAACATATACATTTTTTGTCTAGAATAAAAGCTGATCTTGATGGAGGTAATCCCCGAGTTGTATGGGATGGCATTGAAATTCGACTCATACACCTATTGGCTGAAAGAAATAACTTCTCCATAGAAATAATCGAACCTAAAGAACCAAATCTAGGGTAAAATATTATTTTGATTTTTACTTAAACTGTTTAATATACGTCAAGTAGCAAACTTAATATAGATATGGTAATTATCAGGCCCGGAGATGCTGTGACAAAAGAAATATCATTGGGTCGTGCAGATATTGGAATTGCTGGCATGTACATGACTGGTGAAAGAGCGAGAGATATGGATACGTCATTTTCGCATTCTCAAGACTGTGCTGTGTTCATTACACTAATGTCTACAGCTTTACCTCGGTAAAAATTACCAAGACACATCCACGTTACAATATTTTTATAATTATTTTTACTAAAAAGCTCTGTCTACATAGTTTGGTAATTTCTCAGGTACCGAGCAATCCTGGGACCTTTTCATTGGCATGTCTGGGTGGCATTGACATTCACTTATCTGTTTGGCATGTTTCCTCTAGCTTTTTCCGATAAACATACCTTGAGACATCTGCTCCATAACAGCGGCGAAATAGAAAATATGTTCTGGTATGTTTTTGGTACTTTTACGAATTGCTTCACATTTATGGGTAAAAATTCTTGGAGCAAAACTACTAAAATAACAACACGTTTGTTGATTGGTAAGTTCATTATAAACCTAAACATATTGTGCTCTTAGTATTTTTTCTTTGATTATAAATTTGTTAACTGTTGTTTTCTTCAGGTTGGTATTGGATTTTTACAATTATCATTACAAGTTGTTACACTGGTTCTATAATAGCTTTTGTAACATTACCAGTGTTTCCTGAAACTGTAGATTCTATAGAACAGTTGCTGGCTGGATTTTACAGGATTGGCACCTTAGGTAAAATGTTATAATAAGTAATCATTTAATCGAGTCTTTCTTTTAAAGGTTCAGTACCAAATAAGTGTTAATGAGACCCTATTATTAAGATATGAGTACTGGCCGTCCTTTAAAAGGCTTTTCGACACCGTAAGTCATCGGTAGCTAAATATTTGATTGATGATAAACGTGTTGGACGAAACTGCCTTATATGTATACTAAATAAAAGCATAGAAGATCATGTTTTCCGTCTAAATGTACTTTGTCACCATAAACACCTTCTTCTATTTTTACTGTGCGGGAATGCATTGACGCATACCTCTGCGTGGAAAAAGTGGAGCGAAAAGATTATGTCGGCTTCACCTAGGGAATGATGGAACGTTCCGTGTACTAACGACTAAACATACCACGGTGTGCCTACTACTACCTTGAATGGTGGGTGGGTCACCACTATCACCACTCTTAGATAACCAATGCAATGCGATCGTTGTAGATAACGATTTTAATGAGATTTAGTAATCTCATTGTTTTCTTCAGATATGTCTCACTACATATTATTTTCTGTTAGTTGTATATTTTGATTCAAATTATTATTAACTTGTAGCTGCAATACATAAAGTTTTAAGTCCGCACACTGCGGCGCGTAGCGACAAATGACGGACTTTCCGTGCCACTGCGCTAAATGTGCGCGCCCAAGCTTATTACATAATCGTTATAATATTGTACTATGGTGTGATTGGTCGATTGTAAATATTAGCTCCCTTTGTATATCACTTCTTGTACGACTGAATCTGTGTCTATAAATAGGCAAATAAATTTTATTGATATATATATTCGTACTCTACAACATATCGGAAGTTTTACCCTGCCTTACAAACAATTTTACTTTTAAACAGATCGTGGGGGCTGGGAACGATGGTTCATCAATTCATCAGATCCACGTACCAAAAAACTGTTCAAGAAATTAGAACTCGTGCATAGTATAGAGGCTGGTATTAGCAATACAACGAAAGCTTTCTTTTGGCCACACGCTTTTTTGGGCTCCAAAGCTGAACTTGAGTATCTTGTCCAAGCTAACTTTTCGGAAACCAAGTAAGTTAGTAAATATGCGTTACATGCATATCTATACTCATATCATAAAGAGCGAAGATTTGTTTTTTTTTTGTAAGGGTTGTATTCAAAAACTACTTAACCGATTTTAAAATTATTTCACAGTTAGAAGGTCTTTCACCATTAGAAATAATGGTGAAATTTTTTATAGTTTCTATTTTTTTTTTTTTTTTTTTACTTGGTGGAATGCAATGACGCATATCCCTCCGAGGCGGAGGGATTATGTCGGACTCACCGGGGTAAAAGAAAGATGGAATAATAGTAGTAAAGTACCTCCCGGAATACCGACTAAACCTACCACGGTGTTCCTCGACAAAACCACTATCGACGGGGCCGCGCGAATCGCTTTCGCATGCGGTCGCGACCCCGCCGAGGTTACGGCCCGCCGTATGAAACGGCAGGCCCCTACACAATAAGACCTACCCAAGATAGGCACTTCTCAAAATAAAAGCCCTACTGTCTCACCCTAAAGGGGGAGATGGACACGACACAGAGGCGCGCGTGGGAACACGCACGCCGCCTCTCGGACCTGGTGCTGAACGGATGGCGGGCAGGCCCACAAAGCCCGCCACCCCCAGGTCAAACCTCAGGGTGGCTGGAGGTCGTCTCGCGCCCTCCGGCGCCCGGCTCTGCAGTTGGGGAGAGGGTTTAAACGCTCCCTCTCCCGCTCCGCCGCCTCCTTGATGGAAATGACTTCCTCGCAGAAGGAGGCGACGGCGTTCCACGACCTCTCACTCCGGACCATAGACTGAACTACGGCCGGGAGCGAGAGGGCAACCGATCCGACTGCCGCGATCAAATCACGGCGCTGCGATGCCCTGGCGGGGCAAACCGCCAAAGTGTGCAGCGCCGTGTCCTCAACAACGTCGCGGCAGTCGCCGCAGTGGTGACAACCGGGTGTCTTTTGCCGGCGTATACGACACAGGAACTGGCCAAAACAACCGTGGCGAGTCAGAACCTGAGTCAGCCGGAAGGTGAGGGCGCCATGCCGCCTCTCCAGCCACTCCTCAAACACGGGACTTACCGCCACGATCGTAGCGTGCCCGACGGTGATAATATATATTATCACAGATTAACATAGGCTATATCTATATTATTTACTTAATTATTTACTTTTTCGCAAGCGAAGCCGCGGACAAAAGCTAGAAAATTTATATACAACATGTAACATAATAAGCGCACATCCTGAAAGTAGATTGTTCAAAATCGGCTACTGAATCAATTCCAGCAATTTTTAATCTTCTTCTCCCTAGCCTTTATTATTCCCAAGTCAATGGGAGTCGGCTTTTCTAGTCTAACCGGATTTTACTGGATATCAGTTTTTATACGGAGCGGCTGTCACCTGACTTCCGCAACCGGCTAACGATACCCTAAGGCTAGGCCAGTTGTAGGATATTATAGGGCACTGACTGCCCAATAACGACTGCCATAGATGTTCATGGCAGCCGGGACCGACAGCTTAACGTACTCTCCGAGGCACGGAAAAGGCCATAATTGTCAATCAATACGCACATAATCTCGAAAAGTCATATAACTTCCGAAAGTCAGAGGTGCGCGACGTGGGTTCGAACCCGAGACCCTCTGCATTGCAGTCTGTTCGTCTCCCCACTGAGTTATTTTTAATATAGGTAGGTAATTTTTATCCCTAAAATAATTAAAACGAATTAAATTATAGTCACCCATTTATTAAACAGCTAAAACAAACGAAAATGTATCATAATTCAAGGCAATAAGGTTTTTGAAGCAATAAAGGCTATAATGTTAGATTTATTATTATATACCCATACTATCCGCGCACAATAAGGAGAACTAATTCGTTAAATTAAAATATTTAAGTACATAAAAGTAACATTTTAACAATTATATTATTATTACGATTTAATAATCTAATTGGGGTGTTTTAGGTTGTGCGTTATATTCGTGACATGTTGTATATGTAACACATAATTTTATTAGTATACAAATAATTCTAATTTATAGTGATAACAAAGTCCATAAAGTATATCTTATAATCTAGTCATTACAAGTTACAACCATTGCTTGACGGCACGTAGGTATAGTGCAGTGGTTAAAATGGTCATATTGTCACTGTTAATACAACTCTTGTTGTGGGTTTGATCGCCAGGCCAGAGTATATGTAATGTGTGATCTACGAATAATTGTTGCAATGTTGGAAAAGTCCTTTACAAATCAGGATTATTATCAGAATTTATAAAATACTACCTAATCCGATAGTGGTTGTCCAATCTATACAAAAATACATTTCACGTAATTCATTATCAAAACGTCTATCAATTTATTTTCATATAGAAATATCATTTTAATTTTCGACATATCAGGCGGATTCTTCGCAAATTTTCATTCATACAATCCTTGTCCTGACAATTACAAACACAACAAAAAAATAAACAGCTAAATCGGTCGAGCCGTTCTTAAGTGATGCTTCGTCATACATGTGGTAATTGATTTTCATTTATATATACAGGTTGATTTTGAAATCGTGTAATTCCTTTTAACCACGCATTCTACTGGTGATATAGAATAACCCTGACCATATTTTTTCTTAATTAGAATAATGGTTTCGGCAATATTAGAGTACAGATTTTTTTCATGAAATGATTTCATATAGTCATATTTTAACCACCTGACACAATCTTAATATTTTACTAATTTAAAAATAATAACATAACAATAACTGATGTCGTAAATAATAAGGGGCAATAAAAAGGACCGCCCGTTATTATTTACGACATTAATTATTAATATGTTTTTTTATTTTAATTAGTAAAAAATTAAAATTGCCTCGGTTGGTTAACATATGACTATCTGACACCATTTCACGAAAAAAACGGTATAATAATTTTTCAAAAAAAATAAATCTAATTAAATAAAAATATGGTCAGGGTTATTCTATATCACCAGTAGAATGCGTGGTTAAAAGGAATTACACGATTTCAAAATCATCCTGTATATATACAGGGTGATTTTGAAATCGTTAAATTTTGAATTCCCTTTAATTAATGTCGTAAATAATAACGGGCGGTCCTTTTTATTGCCCCTTATTATTTACGACATCAGTTATTGTTATGTTATTATTTTTAAATTAGTAAAATATTAAGATTGTGTCAGGTGGTTAAAATATGACTATTTGAAATCATTTCATGAAAAAAATCTGTACTCTAATTTTGCCGAAACCATTATTCTAATTAAGAAAAAATATGGTCAGGGTTATTCTATATCACCAGTAGAATGCGTGGTTAAAAGGAATTACACGATTTCAAAATCACCCTGTATATATATATATATATGATATAAACAACTACCGCACTAGGAATAATTCCTGTGTCGTGGGGACTTTACTAACATTCAGAGAATGGACACAAAGAACACGCAGACTCGGAACAACAATTTGTCACATACATTTTTGTCCTGTGGAATCGAACCTACAACACTCGGCGCGATGGCAGTGGCTCGGTGACCACTTAAACCATTATGTCATCCATGAATTCAATATATAAGAAGAAATGGATTGCATTTTACAGTTCCCTCTATTAGTCTCATCCATTTTGTAAGTTTAAGAAACTTACAACATACAAGTCACAAAATAAATTGTTTAACTTGCAGGTCTAAACGTGCAGCTCTACATATTTCCAATGAATGTTTTGTACCGTTTGGGGTAACGATAGGATTTCCAAACGATTCAGTGTACTCAGCTAAGCTGAGCGGTGATATCAGCAGGATATTCCAAAGTGGAATTATTGATAAGATTTCTGATGAAGTTCGTTTTGAAATACAACGGACACCTACAGGACAGTTGCTTGCAGTTCGTATTATTAATTTAATTTCAGAAGTTTGTTAATAAATTAAATAGGTACTCCCACTATGGTATTCTTGCTTCATAATAAAGATGAAACAGACGACGAAGAAATATGCACTGATTTATATTCATTGACCAGTAACTACAGTTTTTTTTTATCGTGACACGGCAAATCGATTGTAACGGACCTGATGGAAAGTCCAATTACAGTCCAGAGACAGTGACAACGAGGAGAAGATAGATGTCTTCTAGTCGTCGTCAGTGTCAAGCCGGTCTGACCAAATGCATCTTCACACTAAGTTTGAAGGACCCAATGTCATAGAAGGGAGGGAACACATGAGCCGGAATTATGCATTTAACGTTTTAGTTTGGTGACCTTAAGACTAAGCTCGTATATAAATAATATAATTCTCATTTCGTCATTAAGTGTATTTAACTAATGTTACTTTATGTCATCAGGCAGGTGCTGGCAAGTTAAATATCGTTACAGCAGAAGAAAAGGGTCTCACACTTGAAGACACTCAAGGCATGTTCCTACTCCTGGCAGCTGGATTCCTCATAGCAGCTACAGCTTTACTGTCTGAATGGATGGGAGGTTTCACCAGAAAATGTCGATTTAAGAAAAAAGTCCACACACCTATCAGTCCAAATTCTAGAGAACAACTGATATCTACTCCAAAAACACACGAGGGTTTAGATAGTACTGAAAGCAGACTACATTTTGACTCCAGAGTTTCTTCAGGAGCTTCAAGAGATACTTTGGAAGGTCAAGTAATAAATGTAACTCATGAAAGCATTGTGATTCATAATGATTTTGATATCGATGAGTTTAACTCAAGAAGATCAAGTTCAATTGACATGGATAGAGAAGTTCAGGAAATATTTGAGAGAGATCAAAATAGACGCAGAATTTTTTCTCTTGATGTGGACAATTCGGATGGGAAAAGGCGAGGTACTGCTTCTCATGGCGCTTTTGGTGATCCAGTTGATACTAAGTGATGATGATAAAAATATAAATAATATATTTTTTTTATTTTATTTATTAGGACAACCAGTAGTTGTTACATTGATACATGCACGTATATAAAAATATTATGTCAAAATCAAATTGTAAATGCACAACATTTTTAGGTGTCATAACATGCATAAAGACTTAGCGAGATAACACTGATATTACGGTAACTTTAAAGTTATACAAACATGTTCAAAAATGATGACATATTCAAGTAAAAAAGTATAAAAGTATTGAATTTAGTAGATTTAGTATTGTTATTGCATAATTAAAAGTAAGATATTAAAAGTAAAAGTTTTAAGAGTAGAGTAATTGCAAACAGTATATGCAATAACAATTCAAAAATAAAGTAGGTACATAACATAAGTTTATTGTTTTTTTAACAACCTCAAAACAACTTTTTTAAACGCTGGCAATTTGTCGACAAACACATTTATTAATCTAAAATGTTATACATTCATTAACGTATTATTCTAAGCAGATATTTGAAAGCTATTGACTTGAAGTTACATTCGAATCATCGCAACAAGTCCAAAAGCATCGTTTATTGCTTGATCGCATTCATGACGACTATATTGCCATCCGATACTGCACTAGAATTGTACAATAATAAATAGCAAATGGAAATACTACAAGCTGTGAACTAGAAAGCCATTCGCCATAGCCGCTACAAATATACTGATTGTTTAAAAATTTGTATAGCAATTCTCTCTCTCCGCTTACGAGGCGTCCTGCGTGAGCGATGAACGCGACACGACACGATGCAATGCGACGCGATGCTACACGCGACAAATGTCCTACGTGATTTTGGTCATTACTTCTCGAATTATGGGGAAGTACAGTGCAATTTTGCTTGAAAGTTCATACATAAAACACGGACTTTAAAAAGTATAGTAAAACCACAGAAAGAAACAAATATAATATTTATACAAAAAATATATTTGGCGAATTCCATCATTTATATCCTAAATTAAGAAACGATTCTAATATGTTCAAGCAATATTGTGGTGTGTTACCGTCTACTTTCGATTACATTATTGCTGCTATTAATTCTGAATTTGAGAATCAACCATTGCGTAGTTCGTGGTGTCGCGTCTGGTTACCCACAAAACAGGTAGGTACGCGTTATGTCGCGTCTCGCCGCAGACTGCCATATAGGCCGCAAGCAGGGTAGGCCGTTAGTTTGATCGTGTTCATCGCGTCGTATTCGTCACCCCGACACCCCGTTAGACGTAGAAGTATTAGGGTACGCATTTGATTAAAATTGTTGTATTCAGTGTAACCGGTGCGTTTAGAGATCAAATCAATGCAATACTTGCGATAGACGCGCCAGCTTTTAACATACAATCCGATGAAATTAATAAATGACTGCGTAATAATATTCTCTGGTGATATTTATTTTCTTTCCTTTCATTAACTTAATGAAGAATAACTAGTACACTCCAATTATCTATAGTAATATATATTATTAATTTGAATACCTTTGCTTACTACCTATACATTAGACGAATGAATTTATTATAAACTTGATTAAATATCAAGCTCCTAACAAGTAATTTATTTATTACTAGTTAGTTGTGTTGTATCGAATATCAGTATCAGCATCAGCTAATTTTTAGCATTGTTTATAAAATTAGCATTCCCATAAATCGATGCTGTTTGTATTGCTGTTATTCAAATCGTGACAGATCGCTAAGGGCCAGCCTTAGTGCTAGCAGTCCAAGAAACAAATCGTCACTTGTTGGTTCGAGTGATTTTAAACAAACAAGACTCAACAGAGCGCCTTTCTTGTAAAATAATTTGATTCTTATTTAGTTTGATTACATATTAGTAGTAAGTATATTTGGTTTAATAATATTTCACCGATAAAAATTCAAATATAGGAGTATTTTACCATTAATAGATAAAGAAACCGCTCAACTTATCTGTGAACAAAATTACTCTCGCAAAGGACGTCGACAAAACCGATTAAAGATTAAACAATTAAAATAAATTATTTAAGTTACAAATTTATATCAGCATTAGCTGATATCAAAATCAGTATAAATAAAGAATCAATCTAGATACACATCAACGATTTTAAAATCAGGCTTTGCGTTTACTAATGTGCGCTTAATGCAATCACCGTGCATGACAGACATCCACTGTCTAATAATGATGACCAGGTATCGTGGTTAGCAAGGTTATAAATATTTTTCCTGGTCTGAGCTAGTCTAAACCATCAACTCTTGATTATACTCAGATATACTCAAAGTCTGCATTCGTTACACCTCAAAGACGTTAAGAATAAAATTAGTTACCATGTCGTCTTGCTGATGAATGCACCGTTTGTTTTTATACGACTCATAAATAAAATCATAAATGCAATAAATATCTAATGTTGCTATATATGTATATTATAATCTAAGGGGAACGAATTATTAAAAAAGGTTCCAATTGTAATCCGAAAACATAAAACTAAATAAGAAAACAGTTTCTTAAAAAAATTACTATCACATGCTAAAATATAACCATTGACGATAATAGTATAAAGAATGTTATGACTTCTAAGTTCCTTTTTTTTTTTTTTTTTTTTTTTTGACCCAGGAAAATCCTTGATGGATACCCCCTCCCCCGGGGGGGGAGAGGGAAGTTATGTGAGACTCTCCGCCCCTGAAGGAGGTCGGTATACACACTAAAAACCTGGGGTGAGCAGTCCCACCGCCGACGGGGTGGGACGAGATGGGGTCGCGTTAGCAATCACCATCCCGTCCCGGCGGTTGGCCCGGCTGATTGTAACCGAGCCTCAGCACCTGTGGAGGGGAGGCCTTGCTCACCAAGGCCACCCCCCAGACGTGTGGGGCCGTGCAAGCCGGTAGAGAGTCCCCCGACTCTGTACCAGTGACCCCACTATACAGGAGCGAGAAGGCGGGCAAATCGCCTCCTCCTCGCTCCCGTCCGTCTGCGCCGGAGAGGGTCAGCGAGGGGATTGTTCTCCCTGACTCTCTCCGCGGCCTCCTTCTGCGCCATGACAGCCTCACAGAAGGAGACCACTGCCTGCCACGACCTCTCGCCGCCGAGCATGGCGTTGATCACGCTCGGCAGGGAGAGATCCCCGCCTATTATGGCCGAAAGCGTGTGCCGCTGCGGCCCCCACGCGGCACACACCTCCAGCGTATGGAGCGCCGTATCTTCTAGCGCCCCACACTCGTGGCAGAGCGGGGTCGCCTCCCGTCTCGCGATCTGGTGCAAATACTTTCCGAAGCATCCGTGCCCGGAAAGCACCTGCACCAGTCGGAAGGTCAGCGACCCGAATCGCCGCCCTATCCACCCCCGAAGGACCGGGCGAATGGCCTCCACCGTCCACTGGCCCGGGACCGGTGGAGCCAGGTCCTCCGTCCACCGCCTCAGCAGGGCGGCCCGCGCCTGTCGCCGCATGCGTGCGATCTCCTCCCACCCCGGGGGCTCCCCGCGGGACCTCCTCGCCGCCACGAAGTGGTAAACTTCGGCGAGGATCTCCGCTTGCAGCTCCCAGGGGGGGTCACTGGCCAGCACGCACGCAGCCGTCCAGGACACCGTCCGGTAACCGCGTATGGCCCTCGTCGCGACGACCCGCTGCGGACGTCGCAGCAGGGTCTTATTGTCGCGACTGAGGGCGTCCGCCCAGACCGGTGCCCCGTACAGGGCCATACTCCGGATCACTCCGGAGTACAGTCGGCGACAAGTGGCGCTCGGGCCACCCACGTTGGGCAGCAGCCTCCCCAGGGCGGCCGCCGCTCCTAGGACTTTTGGGGCCAGCTGGGTGAAGTGTGCCCCAAAAGTCCACCTCCCGTCCAGGATGAGACCCAAGTACCTCATTTGGGTCCCAAGCCGGACCAGGACCCCGTCCAGGGCTACTCGCGTACCTGGAGGAGGTCCCCCCCGAGGCTCATGAAACAATAGGGCCTCAGTCTTGGAGAGGGCAACCTCCAATCCCAGGGCGCGGATACGGTCAACTACTAGGGCAGCTCCCACCTCAGCCAACCGCACCGTCTCCCCGAGGTTCCTCCCCTTGACTACGACCAGGGTGTCATCGGCGTAACACGCCACCCGCATACTCGCGGGAAGCGTGCCCCGAAGCACCCAGTCGTAGCCAACGTTCCACAGGAGCGGTCCCAGTACCAACCCCTGTGGAACCCCGCAGGATACGCGACGGCGCCTCAGACCGTCGCGTCCCTCCACCAGGACCTCACGGTCCTGGAGGTAGTCGGCCAACAGCCTCCGCAAATACAGGGGCACTCCGTGATACCGGAGCGCCTCCTGTACTGTTCCATGCGGGAGGCTGTTGAAGGCGTTGGCAATGTCCAGCGAGACAGCCAACGCCTTGTTCCCCCCACCGACCGCTTCCTGCGTCCAATCTTTTAGCCAGAGCAGGGCGTCTATTGTGGACCGCCCCGCTCTGAACCCATACTGGGCCTGCGATAAAGCCGGCCCAGTCCCCTCCAAGTGCTGGATGACACGGGAAGCCACCACTCTCTCTAGCAGCTTTCCCGTGTCATCCAGCAACACGATTGGTCTGTATGCGGAAGGCGAGGTTGTGTCTCGCCCCTCCTTCCGCAACAGGCATAACCGGCCGTCCTTCCACAGCTTCGGGAACCGTCCAGACGTGAGGCATGCGTCGAACAGCTCCCGAAGCGGATCGCCCATCTCTCTGAGGGCGATCCGGAGGACCCGCCCCGGGATTCCGTCAGGACCCGGTGCCGTCCTCTCGCCACATACGCGGCTGACGGCTGCATCCATCTCCGCCTCTGATACAAGCGGGATGGAGGCCGGATCCAATTCCTCCGGGAAGGACGGCGCCATCATCGGAGGAGTGTGGTAGGGGTCCCGTTCGGGAAAGAGCCCCACCAGCACCCTGCCCAAGAGCTCCGGCTCCAGAGACTCCGCAACGGGGGGCGTCAGGCCCCGGAACTTGTTCCGGGCAGCCCTATACGGGCGCCCCCATGGGTCCCTATCCAGGCCCTCCAAGGCCTCACCCCAGGCCCGGGACTTGGCCTGGCCGACGGCCAGCTGCAGCTCCTTTTTGGCTGCACGGTACCCATCGTACAGCCGGAGCTCGGCCTGTAATTCATCGGCCGACAGCTGGTCATTCGTTCGGCCATGCCGTCGCCGCCTACACCGCGTGTAGGGCCGTCGCGCCGCCGAGCAGGCGGCTCGGAGATCTTCGATCTCCGAGCTCCACCAGTACACTTCTCGGCGGCCGGGGCGGTGGCGGGCCCTCGGCATGGCCGCGTCGCAGACGGCTGCGACCGCTTCGCGAAAACGGCCGGCCGCGACGTCTACCACCGCCGTCCCCCTCTCCACCGAGTGCGTGGGGGCGGCAAGCCACGCCTGGACGATGGCCGCCTCTTCCGCCAGCTCGGCGTCGAGGCGACTCACCGACCAGCGCGGAAAATCCGCCCGCACCACGCACCGGGACCCTCCCTGATTGTCGGAGGCGGAGATCTCGAACCTTATATATTTGTGATCCGAGAGCGTCTCTACCTCCGACATCACCCTCCAGGCCCGAGCACGTGCCGCTACAGCGGGGCTGGTGAACGTTAGGTCCACCACGGACCCCCCACACCATCGCACGCACGTGTGGACCGACCCTCTATTGAGGAGGGTCAGTCCTGTGGCAACCGCCCACTCCCTAACAATCTCCCCTCGAGTGTCAGTGGAGCGGTTGCCCCATTCCCGGGCCTTGGCATTCAGGTCCCCCATTAGGAGGACCTGATGTGGCGCCTGCCTTCTCACCACTGCGGCCAGGAGGTCCATGAAGACCTCCAGCTCCGCGGCGGTTCTGTTAGGGGAGAAGTATGCGCCGACGATCGCATACCTCTCCCACCTGGCCACCACGTACCCCGCTCCTCTCTCTTTGACTGAGAGGAGGGGGCCGCCAACCCTCCCAATGATGGCCACGGAGCCGTTCAAGTCCCCAGCCCAATAGGGACTGAGGGGGACAAAATACGGCTCCGCGGCGACGGCCACACCGATTTCCCACTGCGCCAGGCTCTGCATGAGCAGGTCTTGGGCCCTGGCGCAGTGGTTCAGGTTCGCCTGGAGGAAGTTGTGATGTCTGACTTGATCCATACTAATCAGACATCACAATCAACATCCCCCCGCACAGTGCTCCGCGGCGCGCTACCTCAGGGGCGGCCTGACTGGTAGCCGCAGGGGTGGCCCGAGTCCCAGGGGCCTTTCCCTTCGTCTTCGGAGGGATGCAGCTACGTCCCCCCATAACGTGCCCCGAGGGCTTTCCCGCCTCTGCGCAAATAGCGCAGCGCAGCCCGGCCTTGCCACAGTTGGCCGCCCGGTGACCTGCGTCTCCACAACGGAAGCACAGGTCACCCCTGTCGGCCGCGGCGGGACACTGAGGGCGCGTGTGCCCCAGCCCCATACACCTGAAGCAGCGCATGGGGCGCTCCCCCAACGCCACCACCTTCACCGAGCTCCACCCGATGAGAAGCCTGCCCCTGCTCAGCAGCACTTTGGATGACTTCTAAGTTCCTTGGCTTAACGATAGATAAGAAACTGGACTGGAAATCACACAGAAACACTTTGCAAAAATTAAGTAGTTCTGCATATGCTTTACATACTTTACGATCTGTCGTCAATATAGAAACCGTAATTACCACTTACTACGGTTTAGTTGCCTCAAATTTACGCTACGGCATAATTTTCTGGGGTAACTCAACACATACCTCAATGGCTTTTAAGTGTCAGAAAAGATGCATACGGTCAATTTTTAAACTAGAAACCACTGACAGCTTTAAAACATACTTTCAGAAATATAAAATATTGACATTACCAAGCAACCAACCGAAACGTCGGGGAAAATGTAAACCAAAAATAAATAGATTTAATAGTTTAAATAATTTTATTAGCTTATAAATTAGTAAAATAAAATCAATAGTAGTAGTAGTGTAATATTTTCAAAATTTTGTAATACAGTGCTAAATAAACAACGCGATAAAAGCCGTATATAGTACATAGTTTAATTTCGATGAATAACATTCGCGTAAATAGAAGACAATATTACCAAGCATTTATATTTTGGCAATTGCAATATTTGTCAAAACAAATACTAGCTTATTTCCTAGGTTAAAGGATACAGTTGCACGAAACAGACGTGATAATAGTAGACTGCGCCTACACCAAGCAAAAACCGAACTTATGTGTAGATTGAAGTGTATTTTGTATGGCACCAGTAATCTATAATCATTTACCGCAACAGTGGAAAAACTTGAGCATGAATAGTTTTAAAAGCAAATTAAAAGCTTTTTAGAAAATAAAGCATACTACTCTGTAATAGATTTTTTTAAATGACAAAATTTAATTGAATGTGTAGTTTAATATATACTATTATTGACATAATTATAATTGCTTTGTTATACTTTATTTATTTCTGACATTAAATCATTAATTAAGACATTAATTAATTAATTATTATTAATTTAAAATATTGTATTATATAATTGAAAATAGAATGCTGACTTAATATATGTATCAAATAAGACCGAGATAATACTTTTTGTTAAAATTTTAATCTAATTGCATGCCTAATGGTAGAATATGGCAGAACTTCTATAAAATGTAACATCATAACTGTACACCCATGTTCGCAATAAATAAATGATTGATTGATTGATTGATCGATTGATTTAGTATTAGTAAAATTAGTGTCAGGAGTTACAGGAGTCTAGCCGTTAGGGTCCATTCCGGTACACCTTATCTTATCACTTGCATATTTGTAATATTCGAACATGAGCGAAAGAGATTTACTTATCCGTAAGTTTACGTCCATCTAAAATTACATATTGTTTTAGAAACTCGTTTGAGTTTAGGTAGAAGATCTATACAAGGCGAGCAACCCTTTCACTGTTTCCTAAATTATAATAAATAACTAAATTATATTAAAATATATTGCATTCCAAAGTTAACACCGCCCAACTTTGGTATGCAATATATTTTAATATAATTTAGTTTGCATTTTTTTAAACATATTTTAAAGAGTATACTTAAAAATAAATGTTATCTACTAATTCTAAAGCTAATACATGATAATATACTTACAGCACAAAACAAAAATATAATATAATATAATACTTTTGGTTTCAACAATATTTACTCAAGTAGTTAGTACTTGAGTAAATATTGTTGTTGTTTTACGATGGGAGCATCTCGGCCGGGGGCGTAGCGGAATAACAAATTTTTCACTGTGGGTGCGTGTCGGCCGGGGGCGTACCGGAATGGGACCCTAACCACCGGACCCACCGGAACTATGTAGTAAACCACTACTAGCAATTTATGAACTAAAACTACCCACCAAAATGTCCATGTGAATTTTGGTAAGTAGTTGCAAATTAAAAATAGCGGGTATGTGGCTAGGAAAACAAAATTATGACGTGGATGTATTTTAGCCGTGTTATATTATGTTATGTGTACCATAATTTCAAACTTATATAATCATTTCTTAGGTTTTGTGTTTATGTATAGGTTAACAATTACGAATAGTAACTGATTGTACCTGATATAGAATAGTTATGGCAATTCTTTAAGCATGATGTGGTTGTTGTAGTGGCAGAAGTATGCAGTGTGAGCAAGAAGAGGAAAATGATAAAATCGAAGAATGTGTGGTGGGATAAAGATGTGCAAGGGGTAGAACGTGAGAAGAAGCAGGCATGGTTGGATTGGCTGTCTGTCAGAGCCAATGAAAGAATGCAAAAAGCAATGAATGAGGATGTAAATAAAGCTAGGAATAAGTTTATAAGAAGAATAAGGTAGTGTAAGATGTAATTAAAAGGAAAAAGAGGAACTGAAAGACGAGTTTGATAGAAGATTATTTCAAGATCGGATCAGACCAAAGCAAAGTTCTTCTGGAAATCCATTCGCTTGGTTCAAGGTAAAACCGTAACCACAGCTGAAATCAATCTGAGATAAGAATGGAAGTTTAGTGACTGAAGAAAAGAGCGTACTGAAGCGAAGGAAGAAATATTTTGAAAGTTTATTTGAAAAAGAGGGATGGCAAGGGCAAAGTTTCGAAATGAATGATAGTAATGATGAAAGCCCTATTAGTATGGATGAAATAATGAAAGCATTAAGAAGCATGAAATTAGGAAAGGCTGGTGGTATGATAGGATTATAGTTGAAATGCTGGCAGCTGTACAGGGTCTCATAGTAATTCAGTTGTGCCGCCTTTTTAATTTGTGATTGATGCAAAAGCTATAGAGGCATTAGCTTGCTTAGCGTTGTCGGTAAATTGTATGCGAAAGTGTTAATTGAAAGGACTGTAAAAGTAACCGACAAGAAAATATGAGATGCACAAACGGGATTTCGAAAAGGTATTGAATGTACGGATCAGGTGTTTTCCTTACGGAGCATAGCCGAGAAAGTTTTGGCTAAAGGTCAAAAGGTCTATTGCGCGTTCATTGATCTGGAAAAAGCTTATGATAAAGTAAGGAATGAACTTTGGTCGGTTTTGTCCATGTATGAATTGAATAGCAACCTCACGCGAGGTTTGAAGTCTCTTTATGGTGATTCCAGAGCTTGTGTTAGGATAAATGAGTACTACACAGAATGATTTAGCAACGAAAAAGGTGTTTGACAAGGATGTGTAGCGTTACCTTGGCTGTTTAACCTATACATGGACAATTGTTTGAAAGATTTAAAAGATTGTGAATGGGTATTAAGAATGAATGAGTTACTTGTTAAATGTCTTCTTTTTGCCGACGACCAAGTAATACTTGCGCCATCAGCGGAAGAGCTGCAGGCGATAGTAACTATTATGCATGGTGCTTTTGAGAGTAAAGGAATGAAAATAAATATAAGCATGACGAAAGTAATGGTATTTGAAAAGGAAGAGTGTGTGACGATGTGTAATATTATGATTGATTGAGAAAAGTGGAGCAAATGAAAGAGTTTGTGTATTTGGGTACTTTGTTTACGAGGGTTGGTAAACATGAGGGAGATATTAAAAGGAGAACGATGGCTGGCAATAAAGTGAATGAAGCTCTACGTGCTTTTATGAACAAGTCGAAATGTATCCGAAAAGGCACGTTTGGCTGTTCATAGAGAACTATTAGCGCTCACACTTATTTATGGACGTGAAAGTTGGGTATAGTAAAAGAATCATGAGAGCAGAATAAATGCTGTAGAAATGAGAGCGCTGAGAAACATAATATGTGGTATGACTCTGAATGATAGAATAAGGAATAGTGCGATAAGAGAGAAATGCGGCATGAAAGTGGATATAATGACAAGAATAGAAAAGGTTATATTAAGCTGGTTTGGGCATGTAGAAAGAATGGATGAGAAAAGACTGACTAAGAAAGTTTATAAGGCTAGTGTGAATGGAACAGTCGCAAGAGGAAGACCTAGGCGAACGTTTCTCGATCAGATCGGAGGCGCTCTGGACAAAGGCCAGATTAAGAGCACCTTAAACCGACGAGCGTGTATGTGATGCGGAATGTTATGAAAGTGAATGAAGCTAGAGAAGTGTATCAGGATCGTAACAAACGGAAATCCGTAGTCTCTGCCTACCCCTCTGGGAAACAGGCGTGAATCTATGTACATATGTATGTACCACCTTTCGAAAAAAGATACCTCTCTCCAGGAATAATTCCTATGTCGCGGGGACTTTACAAACATTCAAACAACGGACACAAAGAACACCCAGAGTCGGAACAATCATTTGTGGATCACACAAAGTTTTGTCCCGTGTGGGATTCGAACCCACAACACTCGATCAAGTGGCAGAGGCGAACACTTAAACCACTACATGAACCGTGCAGTACCTACTGCTAGGTGGTGGCTGTTAACCGTTTGATCTCCACAGCAGAAAAGTAGCGCTCCTACGCAAGGCGATGATTAATGTAGTTTTAAATAATAGGAAAACAAAACACAAAACCTTAATTTTGTTCTTAAAAACGTATTATTATTTGTCGGCTCATGCCGAAGGCGTGATGGGCAAATTTTCGCTTGTCGGCTATACACGACCGTGGCGGTCAAAAGATTAATTGAGGATTTTGTCATAACTCGACTATAACCACGGCGAACGTATGAAACATATAAATGGGTAGTACCGTAGTAAAATATGCTTACTTACCAAAAATACAAATTGCACAGCAAAATATATTCAAAGAAATCAATCTAAGTCGACGGAGCCCCGCTTTGCAGGGCTCCTATTTTTGGGTGCGATTTAGAAGGAACCTAACATAACCTAACCCTTCCGAGACGCAATGCAGTGATTTGAGGCGTATAGATGTTCGTTATGATATATTTTAGTGAGCATATTTTGCTGTGCAATTAGTATTTTTGATGGTCATTATATTTAATCCCCATATACATAAATGCATTGAGTCGGAATCTTGTAACAGAGTTTTATGGATTAGCATTATATATTGCTACTTGTTTTATTTCTCTGCTTCAATACATTTTACGTAAATATATAATAAAAATAATGTATAGTGCTGCTATCTACTGCCTTCAAGCTTGTATGCTTACAGCAGTTATTTAGGGATCCCATCTAGTGAGACAAGGCACAATCCAACTGGATACTATGAAGATGACTGATGGAGATGATACTTGATAGTATAAAATATGTTTTCATTATATTAGTCTATTCAGCGCCCATTCTTAGTGTAACACATGCTGCAGTTGGTACTTTGATAGGTGTTCCATTTCAATATACATCAAAATGTCTAAAGGCCACTGCACGTTGGACTTCTATCCCCATATAAACCCACACACACACACACACACACCACACACACACACACACACACACACACTTGATACTACTTGTTTTCTTTTCTTGTTTTATTCTCTTTTTTTTGTATTATTTTCCCTATGATTCATAAGATGATAGAGGCTTACAATGGATACATTAATACGAGGGGCGCTGACTACTGAAATACAGGTATACATACCTAGTTCAGGGGCCAGAGTTTCTAGACAAGTGCATATTCTTAAGCCTTAATTTTTATTGTATTTTGTGTCATATAATTTTGAACAATGAAGCTTATTATTATTATTACTTCCCAAAAGGTACTTCAAAGATACACATATGTCTTCCTACACAATAATTTTGACGTGATACGTAAATATTCGCGTATCTCACATTTTTATTAAGTATAGATTTTATGCTTTAGGAATAATATAATTATAAATAAAAAACAAAATTGACATCCAACTCTTTATTATCCTTCGAACAGTCATCAAAATAATTTATAACAATTTTCTAACACTGTCGATAAACATTAATATTTCATTCAGCCACTGAGATGTTTTCATTCATCATACAATTATAATACACAGGGCAGAGATGCTGCCTCGACACAGATACAGCGCCGCAAGACCTAGATTAATGCAATATTTGGCCCGGCCTTATCTTAAAAAATAATTATACAATTATGACTTAATAATTCGTGAAACTAACCTCCGGAATACCGTCGGTGAGACTTCACATTATCAGTAAAAATATCGATAAAATACAACAGATTTTGCATTCTTTGTAAAATTCAAACGAAAATATACCTAATACCTACCTAAGCATGTTGTTAAAGGTATATATGTATTGCACAACTGTTGTTACATGACAAATTAATGTGAAATCGATTTGAGTATTCAATAAGGATATGTATTTATAGTCCTATATTCTATTTGGATTGTTCACGATATACTGTGGTGCAATAGCAAAAAAGACAGCAGGGAAAAACAAAACACATCGTCAACTACTGTGAAGAAATCCAGTGAGAATTTCTGTTATACTTATCACTACGTATTTCTTTAAATGCAATGAACTAGATTATAAATTAACTGAACAAGCCCTTTGCTATTGTCACACAGCGAGATAAAATACAGGTAAACACATATATTACCAAAGTACATATAAAGAACAAACAAACTTCTTTTTACAATAACACACAACGTGGTTGTGCGTCCAAATGAATAATTATATTTATATATTTATTAATTAATTAAACTTGAACTCATTCCCGATAGCAAAGCTCACAACCTCGGAAATTATGCTCCCAATACCAGCTTAACTGTCGTAATATTTATACATTATAGTCGATAGTGTGCAAACGATAAAACACACAGACGGACATTTTATCGCTACACGCAAATACAAAGGATACTTCTCTTAATGTAAACATTTTCATCCGATAACATTGTGTTTGTGCAAAATTGCGTCCATTACTTGGCTATGGCTTCTGACCAGTGCGCCTCCGTGATAGGTATATAGGTAACAGCGAATGTGTTCGATACTGTACAATGCAACACTTAACTATATCATACCATCACTCTACAACGGACAAGTAGAAATGAGTCTAACAAGAAACAAGGATTTCGCATCATCGCCGAACATATTGAGCAAATTTTAATACAAAACACATCGACGCTTTCTGAGAAAGGAACTATTAGGAACGAACGACCGAGAACAGATTAACGCAATGTAGAATCTCAAACGTGGGGCCCGCGGGAAGTTCGCTACTAACGACACAAGCGACGCGGCGGCTACAGTCAACACGACACGCGGGCGGGCCCGGGTTGTAACAGTGTAGCTAATTATATCACATTAACAATTTATGTCTAACATTCAAGGTGTACTTACATGATCTTTATAATAGTTCCCTAAAAACGGGTTAACATTCATTATGCTCCGGTAATAAAATATTAATTCGTTAAAACTAACTGTGTACTTATTTTACATGCGAAAATACATATTTTTTTAATTCTTATGCGTTCAGACTTTTGAACTCCAAAAGTGGTTAATTCCCTGTACAAATTTAACAAATGTACATTTCACATTTTGTTATTGTGATTTGAAGATTTAAACTAATGATATACTATGTCGCAAACTTGTTCATTACACTTACATTAGTTTATAGTTACAATCACATTTAAACAGTTTGACTGACAAATGTGTTCAGAGATAAAATATCATTGCGGCCGTAGTAGGGAAGGGTTCGGGCAGACCACCAAGAAACATATAAATCGTTAACAAACCTGCCGCCTTTACTCCAACAATAGCACATAGAGTCGTTAGGACTTGTGAGTCTGATCGAACCCTTATTGTCAAGCGAGTGAAAAGGTACACCTATTACATCTAACAGTCCGATCGGCAAAAGAATGCAGGATACAAAGTATGATTAACATATGACATCAAGTGTACATTTAGCCTATAATTAAAGTCCCACATTCTTTTGCCTTATGTCTCTGACTGTATTAAAAAATATACTACGGCCTCAAGAATTCAACATCTTTAAGTGACTTAAAGTTACCAGGATGTGATTATTAAAGCAAAATGCTATTACATACAAATTTTGGTACAAAATGGTACATTTAGGCACTGTGAGTAAGGCATCTACAGTGAGAAGATATGAGGGAAATGGAAGGACGGGAAGAGTTTCAACTACACACATGTATACATCAGGGATTGTTTTACAGGAGTTGTGCTTTGGAAAGGGACAGCCACATCTAAACGAAGCGGGATGAGTACTAAACATTATGAACTATGGACACGAATGTACAGTTTCAGACAATATTCTCTAAAAATAGGGCGGACTGTGATATAGTGCATATTTTAGTGTAAATACTTTAGTGTAAAATATATTTTGTATGTGCGTTTAAAGCTGACTCGTAGCTGTATTGTTCACTGTTACAATATCTACTAGTTATCTTTAGTTAAGTAGAAACTAAAACAAACTTCAGATCACATTAACAAAATAAAAAGTAAATGTACTATCAACAAAGTTGTTCCATACATATTTGTAACCGATTAAAGCCACTAAAGTAACCTACACATACTTAACAAGTAATTACATATGATATTCAAAATTGACTTGATAATATTTTGGTCTGCAACGAGATACGACCATACGAACATACATACCAAATGGATTTAATAGTAAAGATAATGATCGAAGCATAGAATCAAAGGAAACGTTCAGATCTTTTTTTCCGAATATTGAACCAATCGATATGCTAATGACAGCACAAAGCAAAATTCAGAAAAAGACTAAACTATCTGCTGAAGTATTTAGTCTGACAAATCAAAGTGAAAGTCTGTGTGACGACTTGTCAACACTCTAACATGTACGATATAAACGGTGTTTACTTACAAATCCGCTTAAAGTGCAAGTGTTATCATAAGAAATTTTAAAGCTTCGTGTGGTACCATTATATACTCATCTCTAGCTAAACATTACCTACTTACTTACATAACATTCGTTCCTAACGGGACGTGTATACATATTATGTAAATATCATTATGATTCTCATGTATAAATATGTCAATCGATAAAGTACATTTTACAATAGATAATTTATTATCTTCTGTGATGACACTACCACTAACTACTATTTTACAGATTCAAGTTCGGATGTCACACTATAATAATAATTTTTAAAATGGCACAAAAAACTTTTTAAAACACTAACACAAAAAGTCAACAGTCGTTTTGTTTATAAGTCTTGCTCGCACTTCCACACAATGTTGTATTGTGTTGTGTCCATCGCGCACTTCGCACTTACAACAACTCCGTCCGCTTCGTAACAACGCACTCAACTTCAACTATTTAGTGCAGATTCAATTTTACACTTACTATTCTTTAAATTGACTAACTTTAAGCTAAACAGACAATGGCACGGATTGCACATGTAATGTCATCTATTTACAGGGGAATTAGATATCTATGTATATGTACTTAAAATTCAAAATTGATCAGGGTTTCCGCTATTCTGTATTGTACTTAATTTTAACATTTAATCTTAATCTTTAGTTATCTGACATGTGTGCATACAATAATTAATTACGTATTAATAAAGGGATAGTGTAAAGTTGAACATTCATTTATATAGACCTCTGAGGAGGTTTACGAAATCGTAACATACTAAGCCCCGGGGGCAGAAGAATTCTCATAGTTGGAGAACGTTGTCGACCGTGCCATGAAATAAAGCACCAGCAATTTAGATGCACCTTTCCTTATCAGACTTTTGGTCGGGCGATAAGATTAGCACTGTGACATCGAAGGTACAAGTTGTCATCGGGGACGGTGACGAAGCTCGGCGAGGCCGCTCGCCCAGCGGTGCGGGTGTAGGGGGTGCGGGCCGGCTATGTGGCCCAGCCCTCGATGCGCGGCCGCTTGCTGTGCTGCTCGTAGTCCAGCGGCGCGCCCGCGTGGCGCATGTCCTGTCCGCCCGGCGACCCCATGTTGCTCGACGACACTGAGCCTGCAAAGTTGGGGTACACTGTGATTTTAATTGTATTGAACTGTCTTTTTTCGGTTACGTTAAATACATAACACTTAAGTTCTATTAAAAATTTAAAATAATTTCTATAGATTGAAGCTGGATTACGCCATTGTTATTTTGAAAACTTAAAACTTTGTCGAAACGATGATTTCTTGCTTATGACTGGACCACTATTTTCTGATGAGGTTTAGAAGAAACATGTTCCACATTGTTATGTTTAAATACACTATATTATCCTAATAAAATCCTAAACGAAATTAAACATCAATATTCTTAACATTAGATACAAGTATAACAAACATCATACTAGTCCGCTTCAGTTGCATCAGACTTGACTTGATACTTGCAACTTTACTAAAGCAACAGCAAAGACCATCACCGTTATGGCGACTGATGAGTAATCTAGTCACAAGTATAAAGGGGTGGTAGTTCAGCTGGAGACTCACCATCAATGACTCCAGAGAGGTGCGCGGGCTGCGGCTGCGGCGGAGGCGCGCGGTGCGGCAGGTGGTCTGGGCGCGGCGGCGACACCGGCTCTGCTTTGATCTTCACATTGCTTGGCGACGCCGCCGGAGGAGGCGTCCCGCCCCCGCCCAGCACTGGCAAGCTGCTACTGTACACGGAAACGGCTGGTCAGTCAACAATACATGATTAAAAAACAATGGTCGGATCAAGATTCAAGATCATTAACACTACTATGCCAAAAAGTCTTCTTTTTAAACATATTATCATGGATAGACCTTCTCCCACAGAGAAGAAGCCCGTGCCCAGCAGTGGGATGGGACAACTTAATAAAGAACTGATTATAGACTAAAGGTACGTTTCACAAACTCAAAGTAACAGTCATCAGATGAACAGATGTCATGTCACGACTATACGCAAAGAAAATCTCAGCATACAAATATTTTCGAGATCTTTTCTTGTTTGTTATGAAGCAGGCCGTAAATATCAAAAAGGTATTTTAAGCGAATAGGTTTCATATAATGATGTTATGTGTACAACACTAATCATGGTTTTGTCATAAATAATATAGTTAAATTACTTCTATATTTTCGAGTCAATATTTACCAAATCCTTTGTCATTCCATGGTGATATTATGACCTATTTTGATCGTTTACTATATAGTTAGCTAGCTATGTATCGTTTACTATTAGCTATGTTATTATATTTCCAATAAATAATGTAAAGACATAAGACTGACTATAATTTAATGCGCTTGATTGTAGAGTAAAATTTTTGGTGTAAATGACCCGAATAAAATTTTCTGGCGTTGAATGTCGGCTGTACACACAGACAAAAGAAACGCCCTCCTTTTGGGCATGAATTTTAGACAACATTCAACTGATGAAAATAACGTTCCTTAATAAAACTACATACATACTTGCAGACTAAAATGTTTTTGTAGACTGAGAACAGGTATTACTTGAATAAAATTTGCAACTACATATACTGTTTATACTTCGACAAAAAATGTTATAAGCACATGAAAAATGGACCACTTTATCAAGTGTAGGCATACTCCAGTATTGCAAATTATGTGCTGCATTATGTTTAATTCATGAAGCCAATTACAAACATGCATAACCGAGTGGTTGGCAACCGATAAGCTTTATTTATGTTGTAATTATCTGCGAGCAACTGGTTCACTCATGCGAGACTGTCGAGTGAAAGTAAAAACATGAGCTACAAGCGATACACTCCTCTATCGCCATGTTTTGGTACAAGTTCGGGGGGCAGGGGATCTTATTAAAACTGGTAGGCATCGACAATTATCGAGAAGGTGATTGTAGTTTTTGGACCTGGTGTAACCAGCTCCGACAGCCGTGATCGTCTAGTGGTTAGGACCCTACGTTGTGGCCGTAGTAACCCAGGTTCGAATCCTGGTCACGGCAGTGATTACACTGTCACGGCGGAGCATATTTTTTAATCATAAACACTTGTTGCCGATACTGATATCTACAGATACTTTCGATGATTGAAAAAGGGGCGAAATTAATATTTTAGTTATTTTTGATAAATTTCAGTTAAATTTGATCTATGTACAAATTTATGTACTAGGTTATTTAAATTCAATATTAATAAAAAATAAAATGTGCGTTTGTTGCAAAAACGTTCTATAATATAAGTAGTTTCTATAAGGCTTAGAAGACGTTTGAAATAAAAATTATCCTAAATGTTCAACTAGAGAATCCGCTTGTTTTATAATTCTAGACAACCCTCTATAGTTTACAGCGCTTCTAACAGAATCATAAAAAATATATTAGGCATATCACAACATAAGACGTGTAAGTTTCCAAAAAAAATTGGCAGAGGTTTATCTGATTCGAATTTAATTAGCTTTGTTAACATGCATAGATTAAGGCCTATACAGGGTGTCCGGTAATTAATGGATAGCCTTGAAATGTCTTATAGTAGAACTGAGGGCTGTTCAGAAAATATGACAAAAAGTAATAATAAAATATTAAAAAATATATATATATTAAAAAGTGCAAGCTATATAGCATAGCATACTTTTGACTGTCTATATATTAGCATAATTAGTGTTTAATAATAAAACAACAAAAGACCGATGGATTTCATTCATTTATGGTCGTAGTATACGAGAAAGTTATACATGGTAATTAAAAAAAGAACACATATCTCAGGTAGTAGTTATGATAGATTTTTTTCATTTTTTTTTCTGAGCGGCCGTCAGTTCCACTATAAGACATTTCGAGGTTATCCATTAATTACCGGACACCTTGTATATCCAAAATGGGTAATCGAAAATGTATTACACCCACAATTACTAGCTATGATTTAAGGTACACACGGCTACACATCAAGTTAGACACCTATATACGCATAACTACGCTACATACAAAATAGGGAACTATCGGAAAGGGACAGTGCATAGTGGTGTCGATGTATTAGTGGATAGTGCGTAACAAAAATATAACGCACTGTCTCGCACGATTCGCAGCGTTCAACTTCTAATAGTTCAAAGTCCAAACAGTCTAGGCTGATGTGTCTCTGTGTGTACTACCTAATAAAGAATGACCCTATTTATTGCTTACTGGATACATTTCTAGACACCGTACTGTTCCTGAGCATTTACAACTTTTTTATTTATTAATTCCTAGAGTACACAGGATTTTATAGAAACTTTTTTAAATTTGTTTTATTTACTTATCATAACGCCATCTGTTAAGTTTCAGAAGAATATTTTTAAAATTCGTTGTAAGCCTATAAGAACCAGAGCAAAAGTGAAAGGCTTAAATACTTGTAACTTTTTTAATAACAGTTATATAGTGTTTATTTATTTTAAGGTCTCGTTCAACAGCTCCGATAGCCGTGATCGTCTAGTGGTTAGGACCCTACGTTGTGGCCGTAGTAACCCAGGTTCGAATCCTGGTCACGGCAGTGTTTACACTGTCACGGAGGAGCTATGTTTTTGAATTAGAAATATTACGGGGTCTATCTACAATGATTGTGGTCAAATTGTTTATTTAGGTGAACTGTTATTGCAAATTTATCTGTATTCAATCTTATAGTGCGAGAAGACGCCCGTGCCCAGCAGTGGGACAGTTTAATATAGGGCTGATATTATAAAGAGTAAATATTTGATCTCCGGATAATCGTTTGGGTTTAGGTTAAATACGTTTATGATAAATATGTATAAGATTTATGCCCAAATACAGGTGTCTCATTTAAACCGTGAATAGAAAAACAATCTTCAGTAATATCTTCAGTTTGTATAACAATATTATATAAATCAATTCAAGTCGGTTAATAAATCATGTTTATATTTTAATATTCTTAATATTTAACTTTAAATAACGCCACCTTGTATGATCTATAAGAACTTATAGGCCAATTACTTTGTAAGCAAGGGCAATAAAAAGGCACAGTAAAAATATATAACAGTATCAACTTTCACAACTGTTCAGAACGTAATGGAAGGTTGTTTCATTGTAACAAACAACTGTTCCTACAGCCGTGATCGTCTAGTGGTTAGGACCCTACGTTGTGGCCGTAGTAACCCAGGTTCGAATCCTGGTCACGGCAGTGATTATACTGTCACGGTAGAACTATATTTTTGAATTAATTAATTCAGAATAAATAATAAAACAGTCTAAATGTTTGAAAAGTTTTGAGGTCGTAAGGTATTAAAATTAACACAACATAAAAAGGCAGTACTTTTGCCACTATTACGGGAATCTTAGCTATCGTAAATATAGCTGTCAAAATGTGAATGTTATATGCTTCTGCTTACCCCTCCAAATACAAAGAAATGTGAGTCTATGCATCTATAATAACAATAGCATTTATTTATTAACTAAAATACCGATATTTTTTTTTATATCCTTGCAATGCTTTTTTCTCAATCCCTGCTATCGAATTTTCCATCCAATTCTACAGTTCGCTTACAGCCAACAAAAAATACAACAACAAATTAGTGAAACTTTTTTTGTATTGTTTTTTCATTAGTTTTATTCGAATCTAATCTAGTTTTGTTCATGCGGAACGTTCATTTACTGGCACGCCACGTCTTCCGGAAGACATGTTGGAATATGTTTAAATGTATACTAATATTTTAAAGCTGAAGAGTTTGTTTGTTTGTTTGCTAAACGCGCTAATCTCAGGAACTACTGGTCCGAATTGAAAAATTATTTTAGTGTTGGCTAGCCTATTTATCGAGGAAGGTTATAGGCTATATAACATCACGCTATAACCCACAGGAGCGGCGTAGTAAACATAAACGCGAGTGAAACCGCGGGCACATCTAGTATTAGATACTTGCTGTGTTAATCGCTACATCATACGCGTGAATATTAATTTAACCATTTCAAATGATACATTTTACTAGTCTGTGACTTCGCCTGAGTAAAGCATACGAACTTATATCGAAATAAAAATATTCTTTATATTAAATCACGATATAGTCTAAATAAACGAGAAAAAAAATTTCCACGGCGACAATATTTAAAATATATAAAGCATGCTAGCAAAAAATAACAGTCATTACTAAAGGTCAGTTGACAAAAGTGATTAATTTTATTAAATGTAGCAAAGCATTTTTGCGAATGTACTTAAAATAGTTAATAGTTTTGGTAAATTATTATAAGTTATATTAGAGTAATTGAATTATTCCTATATACTTTGTGTTAAATCAAGAATGACATGATACATAATTTTACTTTTGTGTCTTATTTGGATTTGGATTTAATTGAATAAACCAATAGATCGTTTGTTTATAAAAGCTTGTGTTATACTAATAACAATAGAAAAAATATATATAAGAAAACTTGTATAATTATTGCTAATTACGCATAATAAAATAAACAAAATCCAGACAACCGAGTCACTTTGTTATGTTTCCACTCACAAATGCTAAAATATAAACTAATCACAATGATTTTGAGTTAAACTTCATTATGTCTGTACAAAATGATATAATACAAGTATTAGACGTTTTTCTTTTTACACGAGGTATGGTAAACAATTTTGTTTTTCCTAGTGAAATCTATCTGCTTTTTGCTACCAGAAATTATACTGCATATTACCTATATTCAAATAATGTCAACTTTTAATTAAAAGTTAAGTAACATTAATTTCTATACTGTCTACTTATATAGTAATAATACAAAGTGGAAGTTGAATAAACTATAGAATGCCAAAAAAAAAGAAGTTAATTTGAGAAAATTTTGTAATAAGTACTAATTCTAAGTACAATAGAAAAGATCAAACTAAAAAATTTTTAACGCGCAGTCACTAATGAATAAAAAGAAGAAAATTATTGTTAAGAATTGATTTTTGTAAACCATATCTCTTTCTTGCATTTTTGGACTGATAATATAGTCCAATGTTGTTTAATAAGATACTTATTAACAAGTCTCAAAAGTAATTATAACAGGTACATCTAATTAATAATATGTTTTTATACTTAAGTTGAATTATTAGGAATTGTAAAATGTGAAATTACAGAAAATAAATAACTGTATAAATGTCTAATTATCGCCATTAATGTGCTATCAAGTACTCTATCTTATGAGTATGCACTTGAAGAAAGAACAACCAACAAAATATATCATAATAATATTGCTTAGTATGAAAATTTAATAAAAATAGAATTAATTGTTCACTTTTCGTTTCGCATTCTGAACACGCAACCATGATTAATGACGCAACACATTTTTAGCAGATTGTTGTTTTCGCCAACGTTCATATCAGTTCCGATAGCCGTGATCGTCTAGTGGTTAGGACCCTACGTTGTGGCCGTAGTAACCCAGGTTCGAATCCTGGTCACGGCAGTGATTACACTGTCACGGTGGAACTATTCTTTTTGGACATTGTCAAACATTTTTATCTTAAAACTGATGAGTTTGTTCAAAATAGTATATGATAAATAAATTTTATACATCTAAAAATTTATTAAAACTAGCAAAAATATCTGATTTTAGATCAGTTTTTTTTGTTAGCACAAAAAGCCAGTGAAATTGTTATTGCACATCTAAGTTTTATTAATCTAAGGTTAACACAACTGCGAAAGATGTGATCAAACAAGAATTTTTTAACAGTTAATTTATGACGATGTCATACAAGATTAATTAATTTTTGAGTAAAATAAAACTTTATTGCCATTTATTTTATTATTCAAAATATTCGTATTATAATAATATGAATATATGTTATTTCAGAATGGAAATATTATTACTTAGAGTATAGAACTTTCGCGCCAAGCGTCACTACGAGTCAAAGCGAGCGTAATTTGGTTTTGCTTCTTGTGATAAATTTAATATTATTTTTAAAACAAAGTACGACTTAACACCTTTTCGGCACCAAAAAACAATACCTATCAGAAATATATATTAAATTTAAAAACCGACTTTTTCTGAACTATATAAGGTATATTTTCTTAAAAAGATTGTTTGATTACATCTTTGAACTAAGCGACATATAAAAGGTAATGTATAAAATTGGGCACAGACATGTACCTGTTGTGTTGCAGCGTCTGTAGCTGGTGTGCGCCCCACGTCAGTCCGATGCCCATGTCCGAGTTGATGCTGAAGTCCTGTGGCCCGAAGTTGCCTAGTCCTGAATAGCTTAGAGGTGTCTGGAATACACAAAAGATGTACATTAATACCATTTTGTATAACATTACGTAGTATCTATCAAAAATAATTTTATATTTTAAGATTATTAGATATATAATAAAGAGCTTTCCTCTTTATTATATATCTAATAATCTTAAAAAAAGATTTGATTGTCTGTTTGTTTGTAACGGTTTAACTCAAAAACTACTCAACTGATTAAAATTCTTTCACCATTACAAAGCTATATTATCACCGAGAAACCTACATAATCTAACCATACCTAGTTCTATGCGAGCCAAGCCGCGAGCAATAGCTAGTTACTAATGTACATGTTAACTCCTCCAGCTAAACTAGAATGCTTGGGTTAAAAGTGTGTTCAGCAACGCAATGATGGGCTTCGAACCCGTGACCTCTCGATCGCAATTCCACTGCTTTATCTAGCTACCTATAATGATTATATATATATATATATATATGTTTCTAAATATTTTAGTTTTATATAAATAACCCTACTAGAAAATAATTATTTTCTATCTAGACGTTGTTCATTATATACAAATTAGGCAAAGAGGCCACAATCCTTTTTGCAATATTTTGGTTGGCATATACAAATAAGATAAATTATTATTATTTGTATGGAGATGCAAAACTTCAACCGGTCCTAACCTTTACGCATTTATGATAATATACGACTTTGTAAAAAAGGGATATGCGCGTTAGGCATTTGTATACATAATTAATTACTTTATATGTATTGTAAACATGTACCTCAACTACCTAAGTTTCACTAAGAAACTTATTTGAATTTCGATAAACTTTGTTTATCCCAAAAGTAAATATATTATGTATTTTAAATTCCACTACTTATTACATTGTCCTATCAACTTAACCGTATCGAGACTGAGAAAAGCATTTTTGCTGGACGCCGGCGCCCTACAGTGATGGAAGAAGTAATCCTGACTAATATCATAGATGCGAATGTGAGTTTGTTTTTTTCACGTCTTAAGTGCTCGACCGGTCATCACGAAATTTCGCATACACGTTGCCAGGGCAACAGAAAAGGACATAGGATGACTTACAACCAGAAAAAAAAAATTGTTACTAATCTAACCTTTTTTTACGCGGGGAAATGCTCCTGATGCGTACCCTATTGCCACAAGGGGAGGTGAGAGGGTCACTAAACTAACCACATTTACGAGAGCGAAGCCGCGGGCTACAACTAGTAATATATAAAGCGTATCACCTCGCCGGTGTAAGAGATGTCATCCTGCGGCGGCGGCATGGCGCTGGGGATGACGACGCGCAGGTTGTTGTGGCGCGGCGAGTGGTGCGGCGGCGCGTGCGCGTGCTTGTGCGCGCCCGCGCCGCCGTGCCGGTGCGGCGACGGCGCCGGCCCGGGCGACGGCGACGGCGTGCAGCCCGCGTCCAGCGGCGAGCCCGAGCCCGGGTAGCCGTTCGACATCTCCAACATGCCACCGCTTGGGTACACTGAAAATAATACATTGTATTGTCAAACATCAGAATAAAGCAGATTTTTTTTTAACAGCGTTTCGAAGCCATCCATAAATTACGTCACACCAATTTCATGATTTCACCCCGCCGTCCTTGTCACAGCTTATCACATTTGTGAGTGTGACGTCACATATTTTGTAATTTTACATCTAAAAATTATGAAATTAAAATAGTAGTTCCAAAATTAGATTTTGTATTATTATTTAGCCATTCCCACTTTCCCTCGCGTAAAGCGGGGTATTACTGTACTTCTTAGATATATACCTATACTTTGAAATGTGACGTCACAAAATGCAGGCCTACTCCCACCCCTTGTCACACAATGTCACACTTCATCGACCCCTCGCTGCGCTCACGCTTAACGTGTCACGTAATTTATGGATGGCTCATCCCAATAACCTAGTGTTTTCTGGGCTCCCTTACATGAGAAATACATTTTATATTAGCACAAATTATGTAAATATTTTATTATAATAAGGAAACCAGGATAAAATGATTATCATCAAGAACCACAGTAAGTTTGGATTGCCATGGGTCGAGATTGATTTAATATATACTCGTAGATAGAAATTACACTCGCAGCTCATTGAACTACGTTATACGTGACCATGGTCGATCAATGTCACGGCAAATTGATCCATACAATATGTACGGAAAAGGGCAAAGTATTTAATAATGTCATAATAACCGTAGAATTGGTCGTTAGTATGGAATATTTACTATCAGTTTTATTTAGTACCTAGCTGTTAATATTGTACGAGATTGTTTCAGTGAGGAATAAGTAATACCTGAATCGGTTTCCGAGGATGACGGCCGTGGACTGATAGAAGTGTGCATCTGTGGACTGGCTTGCAGCAGGCTCTGGTCATAGTTTCCGACAGGGACGCTAACGGGCAGGTTATAATTGCTTCCCGTAACGCCCACGCTCACGCGGCTTCCGTTTAATTGGTTCCTTTGCATCATCATTTGAAATTCTTCGTCAATTTTGGAGTACTTGGCTTCGGTCCTTGGAGTCAGGTTATATTCGGGCTCGGCTTCGGGGCTGTCCGGTGACATCACTCCGTTCTTATGCTCTTTCTTCGTTAGTGCCTGTAAGTGTCAGCGAACACAGCTCAGGTGGTTTGACGAGCCAAAATCATAAATACTCTACTGTATTAATCTTGCATGCATTAAACTCCAGTTAAATTATTATATTACACCCTCTGTACACACCATTAGCGTTATCAACGACGATCGCGTTAAAATTAATAGCTACTGTTCGGTCTGTTTAGATTTTATCACGTCAGTATGTAGTGGAGGGTCAAAATAAAACTGTGCTCTCAAATAAATCTACGGTGTCATTAAGTAATATTGTACGTGAAAATTTTTTAGCGTACATATGTGTGGTGTCGAACGCAATGATGCAACACTGACTTTACCCTTGTATCAAAACATCGGAGTCAGGTAGGCGCGGTTAATTCAAATAAACACAAATATATTTACAAAACCCATGCTGGTACAGGAAAAAATAACATAAATATTTGGGGTGTCTAGTCATAAACTGTTAGTATTAAACGGGTGTCTGGTGTTTTGTACTTTATCCTTTTTTCTAACAGGAAATAAACATGCGTCTTTATTACTCGTGTTCGTCTATCTTATGTGTATATAATCGTTGTGATATCGTTTACACAAGGTCTTTTGGAACGAGATCTACATCTATAATCTAGTGGTGTTCAACAGCGTTGACTCGTTCACTACGACTGTTTTAGTAACAAATGTATGCATTAGGTATTGTGTGTAAGTACAAAGCACGCGGTTAATGGGATAAGTCAATTTTGCATGGACATTGCATTGCGATCACGGGCACACAGATGACGCCGTACTTAATGTACCTCGATGATGTTGCGGTTGGTCAGCGACTCGTGTGGCTCGTTGTATTCCGTGTATTTCAAGAGAACCTGCAATGAAAACAGCATACAAATTGTTTAAATTACATGTATTTTTTAACTTCATTTCACTTGCTTATCTACTAGTTGTCGCTTAAGCCCCCCTGTATTCGACATTGGCTTTTGTTATTTTATCCTTCAGCTTCCAATCTTTCTTATTCATTATGTATTAATTAAATTCCTATCCAAATATATTTATGAATAATATCGACACCTGTGATTTTAGTTTTCGAAATATGTAAAGTATTTTATATTAAAGTTACAGTTATTAAACGGACTAAAGGTGTAATTAGTATTCAGCTAGTTTAAATTGTTAACTTGCCATTATATATGAGAGCCAATTAATTTAGAATTTGCAATGAAAATGTGGCATTTATTTTTCATGAATATTTCATAATGGCGGAAGATGAGTAAGTTAATGTGTCAAAGTAAAACCTTAAAGCAGCTATAGGTATTACATATGATAGGAAATAAGGACACAGCCATAAGAGGTCGGTACTCTTATACCAACGCTACATGGACATGACAATGTAGATGCCCAATATTATATAACAAAGAATACAGATTTGCGTAATACGTATGTTAAATGTATTTAATATGACGTTAAATTAAACAAAAAATTTTAAACGGCGGCAGATCATTTAGCTGTTCCACGTGATCTTTATGGGTGGTTTATTCAGCCAGTGTTGGCTTTGAATAAACGATAAAAAATATGCAAATGGCTACGCCGAGTTGTTATTGCTGTGGATTTCATTAAAATATAAAGCTTAGTATTATGAGTGAGACGTGTTAGGCGACTAACGATAGATAACCAGAAGATATGTACTTTAAGTAAAGTAAATATAATTAAAGATATTTATTTTATTTGTATTCTAGATCCTACGAATATTTTAACTTGTTTAATGATTGGAGATATACGATACTTAAAGAGGGCTCGACATATCTTTAAAGAAATGGATATTAAAATGTTAAATTGTATAAAAATTAAAACATAATTAATAAGGGGCAGTTGCAATTGGAACATTAATATAATCTCTTATGACGAAAATATAATACATTAGATTTATTAGCTTGAGGTACAAGTAAAAGTCTCTTTAGTAAAAAAATCAGTATAACACAAAATAACACAAGTTATAGATACAAACCTTGTCCATGTCCGTGCTAGCATATTGGTAGAGTTTGTTGTTGGAGCTGAAGATGATAAGAGCAATCTCACAGTCACAGAGTACGCTAAGCTCATAGGCTTTCTTCATTACACCAAATTTGCGCTTGTTAAAGGTCACCTGGAAAATACAAAGAAAATAATGTTACAACAATTAAACACGCCATCTAATTCCTTCAATAATTACAAACTGAAATATCAAAGTTAACACAATAATTACAGAATTTCAAACTATTTTAATATTCAGTTCTATGTCGAGTATATCATTAAATATATATATAGCTCCATATTGTCATTTTGATATTGGTAAAATGAAATCAAAAGTATTTTACTGGGTCACGGACGAAATCAAATAATTGTTACTGGAACTCATCAACGTTATGTGTCACTGAATGTACGCCTCAAACATCATTTCAGACCATTAAATAATGCACTATTGTGTACACATCATCCGCAGTTAATTTGTAATTTTCCTTAATGGCTAAAAAATCGATACTTGTTCTGGTAAATTCATTGGCTTTAGTACAACTAGCATGTCATTGTACTAAACGCATGTTTCCTGTTAATAACATATCGAAATACGAGCTGATTATGAGCAAACAATCATGCTTTAATATTAATATTTCTATTATAGAACAAAGGAAGTTGGGAACACCGAAAGTAAATTGACCTTCGCAATTTTAATTTCACATGTCTGCTTCTGCTAGTACTAGACCAGAATGAAAGAGCTACCCTCCCCTCTCGTAATTAGAAAGGAGGGGGAGATGAAGAGTACTTTGTAGGGTCATAATAAAGTGGACAAGGCTGATATACAGTGTAATCGTATAATTAATAAATTACAAGCGGGAGCGGTCGTTGTCCCGTCGCGATAATGTTTTGCAGTGGGAGTGTTGATAGGCCGCATCTGTTAGGTCATGCCTCATGGTAAGGTCATTTCACTCTAACAGCCTCCAATATTATGTACGAACGGTATATTCGTTAATATGTTTGATGTATATTTGGTATTACATGCATAAATAGCCGTATTATTAATAGTGCCTACTGTTTATTTACAATATTGTTTCCAAAAGACACAGGAACAGGGAAATCCATTTCTGCTAATTATAATTCCTTGAATTAATGAACCCTCAATAACAATTATTGTGTAAGTTTTATTAATCATTTACTACAAAATTGAGCTTGGTAATTTTAAGATAGTTTCGGTATTCAGACAAAATTTGAACTGAATTTATTATAATATTTCCTCTAATACTAACCTGTCGATTCCGTTCGTCCGTAATCCGGGATATTTGTATTTTCTTCCGACCCATGGTGGCAGCAATCTTGGAAGGGGGTGCGGGGAGCGGGGGGCGAGAAAAAGAGTTGCCTGTGGGCTGGCTGCTACTGCGGACGTCAACAGCTGCTACCTAAAAACAAAAAAAATAAATTTTAAAATTAAAACAATAAAGTCCTTTTTAGAAATATTAACACTTAAACACATTTCTTAAGTAAACGACAATCCAATAAATAATACGAATGATTTTGAATTATGATCTTTATTGCTAAAGCTATAAAGGCTATCTATGTAAGTGTTGATTGATTAAGGCCAAAAGCTCTCGTCATCGAGTACCATGGAGCCATGGTCGTGATTGTGACCATAGCCGAAGCAAGGCCAGTGACAGATGAAGTGACGTAATTTATGCACGCATTTATTACGTAAATCGATAATACTTTGGGATATTTCATTTTATCGAAGATTCTGGTAGATTAAGGTGTTAACAATGGACATGAGTTTTGATTTTAGTCTTTGGGTGCGCTGTTGCTGCTTATTTCAGTAAACATTCTTATAAACTCAGGCTGCTTATCAACCTCTAGAAGCATTTCCAACAAATTGATTTCCAAGTAGATCCTCAGTGTCGCAGTTTCCAAGTAGGCTTAATTAAGATTAAATCTGTGCAATTTCTCTTATTCCAGTTCTACTCATAGTAAGTCAAACTATAAGTTATAAACTACATCGCTGTGTTGATGAAGGAAGGAAAGAAAATTAAATAGATAATCCTCTAACACTAAATTAATTTATTTTTTGTCAAGCTTTTTCAAGGTCTGAGAGAGACGACCGGACATCGCACACGCTATAAGACAAACGTGTCTAACAGTTAAGTGATAATATTGACAACGATTACATCACCGTAGCGTGAGCAGACACTACAATTGACTTTATGGATAACTTATGGATTAGTCAAGCCAATGGTACTAAATCAATCAAGTAAAAAGTTTACGTAAAATTTGACATAAGTGTATTAAGCTCGGTGATCAGACGATTATGACGAAAGATTTATTAATCTCATTCCATGAATCATTAGTTTATGTCACATTTAACTAGGTGATAAGAAATGAATAAATTTACCTAAATAAAACCAAATTAATAACGGAACTTCTGAGCATCTACATATTGTGTGCGTAATAGATATATGTATGTTCGAATAATTCGAAAGTTATAGTTTAATTATTAAACGAGATACTAAATGTAAATATTCACTACATAACCGTTTCGTATAATATTTATGTGACACTGTCATTGAAAGAATTGACATCGTAGACATACATTATTCATGATCCACCTCTGTCGAACAATACCGACAAAACAAAGTAGGCGTTTTACGTTTAAATTTTATAAAAAGTAATTGGCACATTCCCAAACGTCAAGCATGCTTTTATATATCAATATGTTTAAAGAATCAATGAAATTATATACATATCCAAGTTCGGCAATCTTCGTATTGAAACGAAATTCTCGACATGATGTTAAAAAGTGATAGTAAATGCATTTTGTTCACGCAGTTAAAATGAGAATGCAAGCGCGCATCATTAACAATCGAGAACACACAGATGAAAACACAGAACATTGTGTATTGACACGCGAGAAAGTAGCTGTAACAGGAGATTATAACCGGCACGGTGTTTGTAACAGGAAAACGTTGATTACCAATGTTAACACCACAGTGTTAGGCAAAAAACGGGGTCATGTGGGCTGATAGGGGTCATTATGCAAATCTGTGTGACCTGGCGTCTTGTGCGCGCTTATGGTAGCTGTAATGTTTGTGTGTTTCACTTTGTTAAGTACTGCTGCAGGCTTTATAATGTTAGTGTGTATACCAGAGATATTTGATAGTTCATAAGAAGTCAAAATACTTTACTTTTAATAATTACTAACTACAATTACTTAACTTAATACGCCTTGACAGATATATAACAAGTTATCGGTTAAATGTTTTGTAACTCGAACAAGTAAAGCCCTTATTAATTATGCTAAGCTTAAGTCAAACGTTACTTGTAAATTTTATTTTTAGTAAGTATTTCACCTATTTTCTCTCCCTTCGAATATGTTTAACACCAACAATGGTTGACAATACAGGTTATTTTTAAGATGAAAATAGGGCGATATGAATGAAATGTGAAGCACGGATAACTTAATAAGGTTTCACGTGCAAATTAAAAACTTATTGTGAGGCTAAAAAATGTTGAAGCTATTTATATCTGAAATACTAATAAATGATATTTTAGAAAGTATACGCATAAAACATTGGAACTGAAGAAAGAAGATAGAAAAGTAAATACAAACGATAATGATGAAAATAATCAACAAAGTCAAACGAATCAACCTTAGTGTTGATATGAAAAATAATGATAGATATGTATATTACATGATGTGGACGGGGACATCCATCGTATTGGTATCGACGTTAACAAAATACATGAAATTACATCCTCTTTTGTTACTTATAATGACCGGTGAGTGGGTAGTGGCGACAAATACGTGGAAGTTTCGTTAACGAGGCTTTAATAAACAAAAATGAAATAAGCTGGCATGTATCGTACTGAAATGTGTTCTACTAACAATTATTAAATCAAATTTTATTAATATTTGGTTGTTCTAATTGATCATATCAAAATTAACATTGATGGACGTTGCAATGTTATTAACATCTGTGTTTCTATTTGCATGTGATCTGAATCTGAATTTGTTCGCATATTTAACCGATGATTTATGTTTATAATAACATTATAATCTTTATTCATAAAATATGAACGATATAGCTATTATTTCTAATGATAATATTGGAAAATATAATTTACTAAGTAATATGTAAATATCTACAATAACATAATCACGTACAATTTCCATATCGCACAGTTGAAGGTCGAAGGCACTGGCCTAAATGCGCCTGACAAATCCGACTTGACAACAAGTGATGTCTAAGGAGTTATTATAGTCCAGCTATTTTGTTAGAAATGCCAAGAGATCGTTGGGACGTGATTTATAATAATGTCTTTTGAGGATTGTAAAATATTCATTACAATCTCGAAGGAAATTACGAAAAATGATTGCAGAGCAGTTTTAATTTTACGTGATCGATTATTTCAGTAAGTTATTTTCTAATATAATTTCCATGCAATATTTTATATTAATGTAAAGTATGTATAGGTAGGTAGCTTATTGCAATAATCAACAACATATTACTAGGTTTCTACTTAAGTTATAAGAGTAAAAGAACATAGCGATATAAACATAATTTATTGGGGGGTCCATAGCAAACACGCAAGGGCGGGTGTTATACGTCACTCAAGCAAAGGGCGTGTGTTTCTTGCAAGGTTTCACAATACACACCTTGGAACAATAATTCTGCTGTAGTTCTGTTAATAACATTATCGTTGGTATGCATCTTACGTATAATACGCAGGAGTAATATGAGTATATTAAAATATCCCCTCAAAACAAATTCTAAAATAAGGAATGGCTCTTCAAAGCATACATAACAATTAAAGTCTCATAATTTTTTTGTAAAACGGCGTCTAATTCACAAAATATCAATTAATGCTTCTTCAATTATCATTAAAGAGACCAATAAGCTTTTAGGTAAAATTATTGGACTAAAACTTTATGTACTCGTAAAAGCAAATCATTATGTAAATTATAAAACGTTTTAAATGTTGTATCAACGTGTACGGACCCTAATACTACCCCTAGTCCCTTTAGTTTCCAGTTGTGCGTGATATGAAGCATTGTTTACGTGAGTAAGTTCTAGGTTGTTTTTTATGTGACCTAATTTCATAATTCATTTTATTACAAGAAAATTGCACCACATTGTAATAATTTCTATCATATATATACATACATAAGCTTCTGTGCCGTAGCGCTCATTATACATATAAGTATATTAAATCACAAATAATTTTATTCATTGAGTAGCTCTGTCGGCTACATTTACAGGCAAGCTGGCAATTCGAAAAATTTACCAAACTTTCAATGAGCTGTCAAAGTATAAGCTTAAATGCGGTACTAATTACAATAGTTACTATTTAGTAGGTAGTAGGTACTATTATATTTCTTACAGCACAAAATCAATCCCAGGCTATTTCTTCGGAGAAAAACTCAAAAATGTTTAATATGTTTTCCATATCACTAACAATAAAGAATTCGATAAAGGCAGCTGGCAGAAATCGAAGCAAAATATCTACTAGTAGAGAATCTCTTACTTACTCTTAGTCTAAATTAGAAACTCTCCACTACAAGTGCGGTCTAGTAAAAAATTTAGTGTTTAAAAATTAATTCTATGCTTAATAAAACTTTAGCGTCGAGTAGTTTTTAATCTATATATTAATACGTGAAGCAAAATCTTTGTACCCCTTTTTACGATAATTGCGCGGACGGAGGAGTATGAAATTTGGCACAATTAAATTTTATATGGAGAAGGAGTGGCGAATCCTAATATTTTTATAAAATATGCATTAGAAATACATTAAATTAATGAAAAAGCACTACACGCACACAACCATGCATTTGACACATGCAGTCGAATCGCGTTCGTAGTATTTCGGCATTGTTCGTCTGACGTCGTACAATTCTTCGTTACTATGGTTACATAATAATATAGCTTATTTATATGTAATAAAGAAAAAAGGAAACGAAGTAGCAAGCTTAGGAACATCGTCAATGAAAGAGTATAGTTACGTAAATAATAATTTGTTTGAAAAAGATAGGTAAATTAACCTTTGTAGCCTTGGCCAAATCTAAATGAAATGTCGAACTTAAAATTTAAATCAATTATGGTCGAATTTTGACCACTAGGCGACCGTTAGTACTAATAATAACACGTTTTAACATCAGTCAGTGCTGCAATATCATTCAAAGGTGTTCTTAAACTTGTAATAATAACTGTTTGGCAGACAATCCATCTAAGATAAGATGATAATTGGTTTTTATTAAAGAAGTTTTACAAATATAATATTAATCCTTCTAAAAATAAATGACGTCTATAAAAGCTCATAAATCCAAATTTACAACATAAAACATTTTCTTTAGAAGCAATTAAAAGTGAAAGCGAAAAATGTTTTCGTTTTGACGCTTCGCGATTAGGAGCTGAAGCGTCTAAATTAAAATGTCAACATTAAATTTTCCCCATTTTTCTGTTGCCAAATGAAAGATTTTTATTGCTCGAGCTGCCGCAAATTCCGATACGTGAGTTGGTGCATAAGCGTTTATATGTGTGGGTAAAATATAGTTCACGGTGTCATGTTTGCTCAGTTTCCCCTATTTCTGCGAATGTGTGCGTCAGTACACGCATTAACACGGTCTCGGTGTGGGTTCAGCTAGACTCAGTGTGAGATGGTGTGTGTTTGTGTGCATTTTACTGGCATTGCCCGTGTGTAGGTCAAAGGGTGTTTGCAGGGGGTCGTGTGGGGTGGAGCGGGGTAAAGCGGGTGTCAGGTCACTGTGTTTATAGGTGGCTTGTTACGCGGCACTTGCGTCTAATCATGCATTATCACGTTCCCGCTGCGGGTGATTATCGTATGGTCTAATTATCGGTTTCGCTTTCACAGGTGGTGCGAAGAAATCTAACCAACCATCAGCTGATGTATTGACAGGTTCTTTAGACAGCGTACTCATTAAATTTCCTATTAGATGAAACCAAACATAGTGCAGTGCAGCTACAAGTTGTTAAAAAACAAACAAAAGCAAACGATGCAAAACATTACATTTTTTTTAACACGCTTATATTAGCTTGGTATGTATGTATCTATGTGTCTATATATCTATGAATCTATGTATCGGAATCTTTGAATGTGATTTTCACTCCTTTCAAACCGACGGATTGATTTGAAACTTTGCACACTTATCGAGGACCGATGACAATACAATAATTTAGAAAATTATAATAAAATATATAAAAATAAATAAATAATAGTTTAAAAAACTAAAAATCACGCTTCATTAAAAGAACCAAACTAAAAAAAATAATATAATTTAATAATTTTAATGTAAAATAGCGTGGGGTGGGGGGTTATCAAAATATCTTGGAAAGCACCCCACGCTCTTTTACATTAAAATTATTAAATTATTTTCTTTTTTTTAGTTTGGTTTTTTTAATGAAGCGTGATTTTTAGTTTTTAAACTATTATGTATAAATATTAAAAAAGAGGTCAGTGGTTATTTTTAAAGTTTTTAATTGCTATCTTTAAATAAATTTCTTTATAAACCTACCTAAGATATAGTTCAAAGGCCAAAAAGAATATAATACAGATAGAGATGAGCTATTAGTTAATAAAAATATATTTTATATTATCACAAAATGACGATAGCATTATTTACTTTAATTAAATGAACTGGAAGTGAGTATATGCAAATTCAAGTGAAGCCCTAAGCTTTAACGACGACAGAGTCTTTCCTTTTTTCTCACGGCTCATTAAGTTTTTTTCTTAAAAGGTTAACATAAGCGTAAAGCCGTGAACTGTAGCTCGTTCAGAGGTAAATAAATGAGAATATCTTCAACGCAACACTCAAAAAGGAAAGCTTGGAGCATAGATTAATGGGCGAATTATCTCACAACGTAAAAATAAGGTAGGAAATATTTTCCAACATAAATTAAGAGCATTTGTTTATTCTTTGAAAAGGTTCCTCCTTTAAGAAGTCTGTAATTGGGGACAAAGTGATGAAATCTTGTTTTATTTTCTCATTTCGTCATTGCTTTCTATAGAACCTTAAATTTTCCATAAAAATAAACACTCAATTAACCAATACTATTAGGTTGTCAACTTAATTCTACCCATAGACTTTATATTTGATGCTTGTAAATGCAAATATAGGTATATTTAATTAGGGTGTTCTTTTTATTTGTTTGTATATTTAACATACAATTATTATATTTTAATCAAACATAATGAAGTGTTTAAATACAAAACAAGTAAATTAGAAGTCAGCTTTTTTAAAGTTTTTTTTTCAATCATTCGAAACTGCCACCGCAAAATAGTAAAGATGGTCTCCAATGTAGGTAAATGAATACCATGCCCAATCTGTATTACCATAATAACTATAGTAGCAACTATCATCATAACATAAATATTTGAAATATACAATTAAGTCATAAACACAATACTAATTACTGCAAACAAAAAATCTACATACCAAACTGCGTTAAGTACTTCAAATCCAGTCAACGACTGTCATACGACTTGATAATATTTCGTTATAATGATAATTACGCTAAACATTTATACAAATTGAAGAACTCCAGTGCAATGAAAACAAGAGTTATTATATTTGCGGACATGTTTCGCTTTTAAACATTAATTAAATTAATTACATTAAGTCGAGAGCGTGTGATTTTCTACTTGGTGTATAATGTCACCATGTTTTTGTGCCTTAAGTGGCGAATAGATACTTAGCATAGCTCAGACTGAGCTGAAATTAATTTCAAACATTTTAAGATATGTGGTTACATGATGCTGAGGATTACTTCTGTGATATTTCTCTCTGTGGATGCTGGTAACTCGATATTATGTTTAAAGTATGAAGCTATATCTTTTGCAGATTTGATAGCATTTTTGTTTATTCTGATTTCTAATTGTCGTCGCTTCGTTTAATGCTATTCGTCGTTCTTGTTGTACCATTAATAGAACTAATGCAGCAAATACTATTACAGTTGGCGATGTAATGAATATGTTGATATGTTTGGAATTTATGTGTTAGCCTTCAGTTACAGCACAAGATCGAGAAGATGTTGGTGTAATATCATGTATATTTGAAGCTTATATTGGTATTGTTTTTGAAGAGTTCTGATTTATGAATATTTCTGGAATACTTTAATATACGTAAGTACAAATGTAAAGGTCAACTAGTCAAACAAGATATTGTGTTCATCCAGTATCGGATAAACATCAATTGAGATCAAATTTTCAATAACGGCATTCACGACTGTTCACTGTTGAACGGTAGAGTAATGAAAAAATCTGTAGTCAAGGAAAGTCGTGTAGGCGTGCGGTTTCTAGGCTCGACACCCACGCACGTTTCATCTACGTTATATGGAGTACAGAGGTTTAGATACATATTCCAGGGGCTTCTAATTGTAGGTGTACGTGTGTGTGTAAGAGTAAATTCTTCTTTTTACAATGAAATAGGTATATGTATGATATTAGATTTGTTAAAGTTCAAATATCCATCTCCTGTCATTCTACTATCATTTGAATTTCGATATACATATTTAATTATTTAGCAAGCAGGACCGATTCTCATTATCATCAAGCTATTACGACCTGTTTGTTCTCTTTTTCGCCTCTTATTCTTGTTTCGTACCAACATTGTCGTTCTAATTAAGCTATATCGGTGAGGACATTTTATTCTCTCTACGATTTAAGCTTACAATTATATAAGATTAGTAAAATAAATCATAAATAAAAGTACACGAATATTATTAAAATGCATGTTAATAAAGTTATACTATCGTTCATTGTCTAAACTCATAATAATGAGATATGATTTATAAATAGGATACTTTTCGAATTAATAACATTTTGTAAACTTGCAAATATATATATGTACGACTCAGACAAGAATAAGCTAAACGATTTTCATCTCTAAAATATTACGATAACGGTAACAACATATTATCCAAAAATGTTTTAAACATTTCATTTTACATGATAAATGCAAATATTATGAACCGATAACCCGCTCTCATATCATGAACTGAATTCCGTTGTATACTGTTCACCTGTTTAGCTTTGAATGTACTCAAAACTGTGTATGTTTTTGTATTGCGCAAAATATTTTTGTTTTGATTGATATCAGTTTCATCTAGGTATATAGATAACATCACCATATGTTTGCTTTTTGCTTATTTAATTCAGATGTTGTTCTTTTTCATCCTTTTTTTCTTCATCTCTATTAGCTGCCATCTTGGTGCTCACTCTCTTTGTAGTCGTATCATCAAATTCATTATGTTTGTTAACCTTGATATATGCATTGTTGTGTGTTAAAATATGCTAATATCAGCTCCTTTACCTTTCTGTGTTTCTAATATTTGTAATTTATCCAACTAGTAAACCATATTTCAGATAGTTCATTTATTTCTTTGGAATCTCTCTTTGTTCTTATGGCTATTTTATGAATTTGTCTGTAGAGTTCTCCATATTTGTTTAATAGAGAATGCTTTCAGAACATGTTTAATCAAAAACACCGTTTAACTAGACGTGTTAACGATCGAAAGCAAATAATTGAATTTGTATTTAATAAAGTAATAAAAACGTAAAGCGCTACAGGTAAAATGGCGAGCCCGTTAAATTGATTTCTCTTTCACGGAAGCCCCCAGATGCAATAATGCCGGTACAATATCGTTACCATGGAAACGCGCCTCGTGGAGCTTATAGGGATGTACGGCGCGGCGGTTAGAATCAATACAAACATTTCCTCGGTCAAGAGCACTAATGGCGTATGTATACAATTTGTTGAAATGAAATTAATATCGCAGTCAACAAAGAGTGAAACTGCGTCATATGAAGTTTTTAATTGTACTTATATCAGAATGTGGTATCTAGTACATAGATTACAAAATTCACTACAGTGAATTACTTGTTCCAAATATGGCTCTATAATTTTCATACAATTATTACGATGGATCATTTTGAATTATGATTACTTTTTTAAAGTGGCATGCCCTTCAATATTTTCATTATGTAGCAGTAGATAATAATAAAATAAATTACTAACCAGCAATAATAAACAAATAAATCACATATGAATTCATGTTGGGTTTAAGGTCAACTATTGAATTGTTGTTTTTTTACGCTTAAGTAGAGACATCTGTTAAAAATTATAATCATGGCATTCATTTCGTGCCTAGTAGTATATCTCAAGCTGTTACCCTCATGGTCACCAACTATTAATTAACCATTCGATAAAGACTTTTTCTGGTATCCTTACTAAACAAGCATGTAAAATAATTAATTATTCAAAGGTGGCTTCAGATTTTCTTCTCTCTCGTCTCTCTTCGTTAGCTTCTAACCACATAACTGGACGAGTAGTATGACACAAGCAAATCACGTTAAAACAATTCAAATCTACAATTTCGACATGAAAGTCACCAGAAACACCTGTTTTGCCCCTCCCTAGCGCCGCGCGACCTTGCGCGGGTGTGGGTGTTGGGGTACAGGAATGAGGCGCACCCACGCATTATTATGTCCAGAATCCTAATGTACATAATATCTATCGCAATGGAAATTCAATCACTACTTGTGTGTTTGTTTTGACAAACAATATCGGTAGGAAAGCGCCGTAGGCGTGTTCAATAAATCTATATAGCTGGTTTATCGACATTTTAGAAGGTAAACTAATTTGATTACGATTTGACGGAAAGGTCTAGGATATTATTTGCGATAGTTTAGGTATATATATATAGGCAGGTTTGTGTAAATTAATAATATAAATATAACGTTGGTAGTCAGGCAAATGAAATTTTAGATTTATTATAATTCACATAGTTTTTCATATAGGTAGAGACGTTCGATATGACGATTTATATGAATTATTTTGTTTAATTGAGATTTGCTGCAAGCTTTTTTTGCTTAAAATATTTGAACCGTCGGAATAAATGAGAAGTAATAAAGATATGTTAGCAAAATAAACCCTGACTTGACTAAGCGTATGGAGTAGTGTCTTTATAAGTCACTTATCTAATGCCAGTGCTGTAATTGTACTGGATTTGATTCTCGGATACTAAGTTGTTTTTCATGTAGTCAATAATGTCAAAAAAGTATCTAGTCACTGGAATACAGGAGTGGGTTTTTGTATTATTACATTTCAATATGATATGACATAAAATGAGGTCTGAACTTATCGAGATACCAGACATCTGGTTAAAAATGAACATACATAGCAAGGCGTCGCACGTGTGTATTCCCTTTGAGTAGACGCAGAACATTCACATTTGCTGCTATGCTTAAATCACACGCAATAGAGCGTAAGACGCATAACATATTATACAGTTTTAGACATCGTTGCTACAGGACATTCTTATAGAAAACCCAAAACTCTTTGTTCTTTGATGATTACTTGTTTCTTCTAGTAATCATCATAGAACAAGTTGTAATAACTGCAAGCTTAGGCTGTCTAAAGATAATTGTGTTCGATTATGGGAATTTAATCGAAAGGTCGCTAAATCCATGCACCAAAATAGCTGTCCATCAGTTTGATTGAATAACCGCATAGGTGGGCGATGCACTGGAAGGGTGGTGCGTCCTACGCATACATGTAAATATACGTATAAATAAGTGTACGCGGCGCTAGTGTGCGCCGGCACGTGTATGTACCGGCTCGTTAATTGGTAGCTAGGGATATTGCCTGATGGCATTATGCGAAAATACGATTTATCTCCGACCTCGGCACTTTCCACGTGTTTTCCTGTGGCCATCGATTCTGCTCGCGGCGGATTTCGCTTTTTATATCGAAGGATGAAAAGAGTAGTTTTATAGGCGGTCTTTTGTACTAATACTAACTCTGTTTTATACAAAGCCCATAGTTGGGCAGAATTCTGTCAATATGATGCACATAGATTCACGCTTGGATATTTTCGAAAGTGGTACAAAATAATAAAATATCCAATTTCAAATACATTGTACATTCCATTCGGCTACAGCATTGCAGCCGCCATGGGCTTGAGATATTCAAAATAAGATTAGGCTCTTTTGAGAGGGCTAGGACAAAAATATAGAATTCAAAAAAATAATTTATTCATGACTATCACTGTCCTACAAAATTAAATGTGTCACAAATAACGACACAAAACTATATTCTTTTGTTCATACAAGCCTAAGGAGCAATAAACCGCACGTTTTCCTGACTCACAACTTTTATCTAATTTCGATGGGTTTCAAGGAACGAACTTGGACATACCCATAACCCAATATTCTGAGCATAACAACATCCCGTTGAAGTGAAGAAGGAAAAGGTTTTCTTCAGTATTCAATGACGTGAGTGACGAAATAAAACAGCTATTGCCTTGTGAGAGCCCATTGGACTGCCATGCAGAGGTCCCGAAGTTGATCCCACGGCGCACATTTCTGACTTTTCGAAGTTATTTGCGTATTAAATAGTTAATTATCGCTCGCTTTAACGGTGAAGGAAAACATCGCGAAGAAACCTGCATGTCTGAGAGTTCTCGAAGATACGTGTGTGAAATCTGTTAACCTGCATTGGGTCAGCGTGGTGAACTATGGCTTCTTATACTCAGAAGGCACCCGAGCCCAGAAGTGGGACAGTTTAATTTAGGGCTGATATTGTAATAAGCGACAAAATGTATGGTGAAAAGTGTACAAAGGTGCGAATTGGAATAATTAGACGTTTAGCGAACGATAGAGTTCTATTTGTAAGTGAAACTTGTAATTACGGCACGCCGATGTCTTTATCATATGAATGTTTGATTTGTTAATAACCGCTGTACGACTTATCGTTGAAGAGTTCGAAAACTATTTATCGAAGACATTTAATATTCACGTCGCTGGATACTGCAGCTATCGTTGCAGTCAAATAACTGTCGTGGATAAGGTACAAAAGAATCATAGAGACAATCGTAACGATATTTTGGGCTTAATGAACTATATTTATCTTAAATACTTAAATTAAATTTTTATATCATTAAAATTTAAGTTAGTTCTATACTTAAAAAAAATCTCAAGAAAATACTGCAGGCGTGAGCATAACAACTCACCAAGTTCTGTCACAAAGGAACAACATTTGCACAGAAATTATTTCCTTATGAGCAAATATAGATTCATTTTTATGTAATATTGATATTTGTGCTATTATTGCCGAATATATGAATTAATTTTGTAAACGTACATATACTGGTAGAAACTTAATCTGGTTTTGACAAGTTACAACCTCGACCTTTAAATAATAAGAATAATGTGTTTAACTGTATACAAGAAACATTAGACATAATTGCTTTGTTCTATGTCCAATGGTTCATTATATAAATTATAATACATACTGTTTATAAGGAAAAATGCGGTAAATTAATGTCTACAACTGGGTCTATCAGCGGCTGCGGTGTCGAAGACCTTACCTGTGACCACATGAGGCCAATGTTCGATTTGATTTCAATGACGATGTAAAATATTTTAAAATGAAACATAAACATACCAAAACATTATTTAATTTAATCACATATTGTTATGTTTTTGTATTTCATAAAACATAATATACCTATATCTGCAACAAAAGTCTTTGTGCAAATTTACCTGTAATTATTATTATACGTATGAAAATAATAACACTTTTTTTTTAATGTAAAAAGTAAGCAAATGTTTTGACAATTATTTATGAATTTAGAAGGAAAATTTCGCCATTTATGTTTGCACTTCTAGTTTTTTTACCTTTATAGGTTTGAGTTGAATTGTGTGTTTAGTAACTTAATATTTTATGGGCGTTTCGAATTTAATTATAACACGGTTATATTGAGTTTGTTGTCTTAATAAAGGACTGCTGTTATTATATTGTTCTAGCGTACAGCGTACCGTTTTAACCTCAAAACAGTTGGCATTAAGCTGTTCATATACTCATTTTTTTTACGTGGCAAACAAGTATCTTTTCATCGGATGGTAAGCGGTTACTATAACCTATGGCAATACTAGAGTTACCAACCTATCAAAAAGAATATCGCTATTCTGCCAACGTAAGGGTTATAAATTACTGGTCTCTTGACAGCACAGTACTTACTCCTTTACGAATTGTATAACCCTAGTGATCATAGAAAGAAAATGTGACCTTTCATTTAAGTAGAGACAATACTTTACACTTTGAGAATATGTGATTGAACTATAAAGTACTGCAGTTATTGGGTCTTGAGACAAATTACGTAAACACGTATTTTACGTATAATTATTCTCTTCAACATAATAATAATGGAACAAAATAATTTTGCCCAACAACGTAGATGACGCATAATAATATGGGGAATTTCTAGGTATTTTATTATTGCTGTTTTATCCTTTGTCACACAGGATAAATAAGAATAAATAAGCATTGTATTCTAAAATAAATACACTGAAGTAATTGTATTAATATAAAAATTATATTTTACTATAAATAACATTTAATCCATAGTTTTTAAAACGTAATAGAAAGTTTGTTTACATTTTTGATAAAGTATTTACATATTACACTTTTGTTAAAGAGAGTATATAAAATTGAGTTATAAAAATATACGTATATATAATTATAATATAATTACGAGTCTTTTGTGTAATTGCACATAAATAATGTTTTGAAATCACATCTTTTAATATTGGCCGGTGCTATCAGGCGTGTTGCCAGATTCAGACGCCATACGATGCCAAATTTTGGACATCCACAGACAAAGATTGTTGACTCGGTTGACTGGCCTTCACAGGTGAAGTAGATAAATAAAAAACAATACCTTGTTATTTAGATCGGTATATACTCTACAAAAATGTATCACAACAGTAAACGTTTATTCAATTAAATTCTTATTTAACGAAATTGTTGCCTGGATGGCGTAGTGGTAAGTGTAACCGACTGCCACGCCTGAGGTCGCGGGTTCGATTCCCGCACGAGTCTAACAATTGTGTGCATGAACATGGATGTTTGTCTTGGTCTGGTTGTTTCTATGTATAATATGTATGTATTTACAAAAAAAAATAATTATATATGTATGTTTATCCATTGTCTAGTACCCATAGGAGAAGCTCTGCTTAGTTTGGACTAGATGGTGTTGTGTGTATGTGATAGAATATTATATTAAATAACAATATGTATAAATAAATTTACTCTATAGTATAGGAGTTTATGGATTATCAATCCCACCCACTCCTATTCCTGTATTATCTGTGTAGCCGGTTTAGCTATGGCGACCATGGAAAACATACTCACGGACCGGCTGGTTGTAGGATAAGTACATTGGTATCATGCTATGATACCTCTAATATTTTAATATGTCCTACTACATAAATAATGGTTAGCACAAAATTGCTTCTGGTTTTTCGAAGGTAAGTTGATTACCAATATAATAAAGGTATATGATACTTATACAATATGTATTTTTAGCCTTATTATTTTTAGTCGAATATCCAAAAAACTACTTAAACTACACACACTTTACGTAACGTTCGTATAATATATTGTGGTATTAACTTGGCTCCAACCTTGCTCTAATATATTTTTCTAGAATAATGACATGCAGATACACTTACCGCTTGATATTGTACAGTGTTTTGTACAAAGTATTTATCTCTAATAAACGGCACTTGTTGCGTCACGATCATGATCTTATTATCTGTCAATAGGCCGTTGTTCCCTGTGTAAATGCTTTATGTTCACCGCGAATATTTGTGCCACAAGTCAGCAAATAGACTTCAACACTTGAATAATAAGATCAAGGTTATAATTTATATTTCCTTTCGTTAATTGATATCTGCTTACGTTTTATACAGGTTTGCACGCGCCTATCAAACTTGATTTTTTAAATTAATAAACTCGTTGTATTTAAATTAATATATTATATTTGAATGTAAATGTCGAACATGCATTTTATAATGTTGATATTTCAGTTTACTATTCCTGATTGAATTAATCGTGTTGTGTCTAGTTCGATAAATAATAGTAACAGACGCGACGTCACTTAGTAATAGTAAGAATTAATAATATTGTATCATATTAATTATATTTTACAAGAAATAGTAAAACGCATGTTTTAAGTTTACTCATTAAGTAACAATTCTGTGGTGAACAGGACGAGTCCATATCACACCTAATGAGTGAATGTGACGCGTTGGCCGGACTAAGGATGGGTCTGATGGGATTGGCATATCCGAACCCTGAAGACTTCAGGCTTCTCCCTCTGAAGCGTGATAGCTCCGGGATAAACCTCGGGGCCGACACAAGTGATCGCACTGGGTCGAAGTGTCGCCGGTCTACAATGACTGGCCCCCGGATCAAGATAAGATAAGATAAGATAAGTAACAATTCAGATCATTGATCCATCTCCATGATCAAATTTGTAAACGTAATTACTTTACCTTTTTACACATCTACGGGTAGATTGTATTGTAAGAAATTTGAATGACTCATTGACTTTCCCTGTCCAAGCTTTCTAGTAAACGTAGAAAAAAATATTCTTGAGGAAAATCTCTCAAGCCTGCTACGAAACAATGTGTCATTAAGCAAGTCAAAGAAACTTTTGTATTTAACATATTTTGGAATCGCACAAAATGTTTTAAATATATACATACGTATTTAATACAAAATAAGTTTAAAAACATGTACAAAAACAAAACCATTTGTTTGGGATTCAATGGTTACATTTAAGTACAAGCAATTTATGAAGGCTATGAATAATGACACAGTCCATCAATCACACTGTTGCAGTTCACTGTTCGACATTACTCGATGACTAAATAATAAGAAGCATATTTTGTCAAAGATTTTTCTCTCCAAGCTTTACCCGATTGTCTTTGTACCATTATTACGAAGAAGCTTAGTTCATTAGGTTGATAAGAAGAAATTCTATGCAACATAATATAATGATATAACAATTACTGGAAAACAAAAAAGAGGTACAGCTCAACTATACAAAATATGAAACTATAGAGCAAGCTAAACATTTTGTAGGAGATAAACATTACTTACATATCTAAGAATCAACAGAACTTACAAATGCGAACGGTTACCAAAAAGCTTTCATGTTCAAATCTAATTACAATATTAGTTGTGCCATTTAAAATAAAATTGACCTAAACAATAACTTTAAATCTCACTGCGCCTTGTATGCTTCTCCTGGAATAGTTTCAAACAGAATTTCTGCGGAACTGAAATGAACCATATTACACAGAAACGTGAATTCCACGTGTATTAGAAAGATATTTGAGATGACTAGTGCTAGAAAATACTGCGTATATAACTATTTTCCATTATACCAGCAAATATTTACCAACTCGTATGATACTTGTAACTTGTGCAATATTCATATAAGATTTATAAGATGCAACCTTAATAATTTTATTTGCACTTGTGATAACGAATGACGTTCTCTTTGTATCTATTGCTCTAGGTCCAATGTAACGGACATTATCAAGAAAAATATGATGATGATGGTGAACTTTTGACTGCAGTTCAAGTAGGTTCGATCCTTAGACGGGACAAAAATAGAATGAATGGCTGTTGCAGTTATTTTAATGCTATCTTTATTGCAACTTCTTTTTGAATATTAAGTTTTAATTTTTAATATTGAACCATGATAATTTAAAAAAAGAATCTAGCTTCAGTGTTTTTAAATATATGTTTAAAAATTTTACCTGTGTTGTTTTTATCCAATATAGAAGGGAGATGAAGTGCGATGGTAAATTATGACACAAAATGGAGTGCCATCGATTTTTAAAATACGAGCATGTCTAAGTTTAGGAATCGCTGTGTCCCTTAGAAGTATGTTATTGTACAACCATCATAATGTATGCTTTCTCATATTTTTGTGTTTACATTTTATTTGATGTACTCTTTAAGTAATAAATGTTTATTATTATTATTATTATTAAACTTGTAAATAAATTAGGTTTTAAGTTTATTTTCTTTTTACAATCACGTCGTAATTCAGTTTTTAGTATTGTGGGAATATGAAGATTGGTAGGCAAGATTATGTCATTAGATTGATATTGTTTCTGTTGGTTTGTACTTCAATTTAAATATGCTTAGGTTTATCGTCTACCCAAATTAACGTACGTGCCTACCTAAATGACGTAAGATGAGGAGGGTCATTTACAAAAAAAATGGCACACAAAAACTACAGAATCAAAAGGCTAAACAGGCACTTAATAAATAAAATATAATATGCAATCTCGTACGGAAAATGCTAACAAATCTGTGCGAATAACATGAAAAAAAACAATTTGCATGATAAAATTCGCGATACAACCTGTCTAAGTGCGTCGCGTGTGGTTGCCAAGCAACGCGTCACTGTCCCAAGATGGCGCGGCTGACGTCATTGGACGGCGGCGCGGAGCGAGGCGGGGGCCGGGGGGCAAGGTCTCTCAGCGGACCGACGACCGTGTCACTTCCCAGTGAAAAAGAGACTCGAGAACCCGAATCAAGTGTTGTCCTTGAATTTCGCGGAAGGTAAAAGTACAAGGTGAAGTTTAGAACAACGAGAACCCTAGAAATCTGAGAGAGATTCATTAGTACCTTGATCCTAAGCTTCTTTAATACCTACGAACCGAGGAGTAAAGGATAGAATTGTTAACCAAATCTAAACTACCAATTAAAAGGTTGCTAGTGTTCAGTACAATGCCTATGTTTTTAAACGCATGATGTGTAACCGTATTCTATGATTATATGATCGTGTTTACAAGCCGCGAACTCGCGTGCCTATGACATCAGCAAAACGTTTTGTTAAGCTATATCACAGCGTTCGACCGTTCGACCCATGTCAAGTTCAGTGAAAAAGAAAGTGACTCGTTTTTTTATGACCACCTGCTAAGCCACGTGTTTGCTCACGAGAATTACTATATTCACGTACCGTTTGACACCTGTCAAAACCAATAACAATTGTACCAACACGTTCAATGCCGAACGGAAATTAGCTTACCGTTTCATATATTTGCCTAAAAAACTTGTTTCCCGTGTCATAAAGTTAGTTATAGATTACAGTTAAATTATTTTGCAACCGTTACTAAGATATCATATTTTCAATTGAACTCAGCAAAAGTTATTTATCAGAGACTGCAAATTAAGTAGGTTAAGGCAAATAGGACAAAAAGGTTTACTGTATAAACATCTCGAACGGCGACCATAAACTATTGTTTTAATAAACAGAGCATACATCATAAGTTTATAAAGGACATTCAAATTAAAAACACGTGATAGTCCCGCGATGGAGTTTTAATACTTTCAACGTAATGATGCTCAATACAATGTCACTTGGTAAAGACAAAACAACGATGTAACGTTGAGCTGTATCTGTTATTTAATTAATTTATTGTCCTTGTTTGTCAAGTGTATGACACAAAAATTGGTCGAAACGGGTTCCGACTAGAATATACTTATTAACGAACTGCAATATTTGTATATTGAAAGGAACAGCTGAATTTTGGAGGCCGTTAGGTATTGTAAAGGTATTCGACATTGATACATACAAAACACGCCCATAATATAGCTGTAAAATAAAGAATTCAGCAACAATGCGACCATTTATCACATACATTTGTTACGATAAACAAATAAAAATTTTCACGCAGAACAGAACCAAGAACGGTGACCGAGTGCCGCTCGTTAGCCGTGACAGCGATGACAATTGCATGACGTCACCTAGCTAACACAACCGCACTTGTCCCGTACGTATTGATAAAGAAAACCACAAATGTTTGTGTATGTGTGGACAAACATGTGTGGGTGCTAAAGATTACATTCTGTTGCGCTTACCGTGCTGGTGGTACGAGTGTAATTACTATAGGGTCGCAGCGATAATATGTCAATGTTTGTCACCAACTTGGGGACAAGTTCAGTCTAAATATTTGGTGATTTGATCGGTTTTTAACGGCTTATAGAATGTTAATAGCAATTTACTGAACAAGTTTTGCTTATCATAATTATATAACACTACCATATTCGTGACAGCTCATTCGTAGTAGTATAGTAAAATAGAGTAGAATAACAGAGTAATAAATAAATACATTTTTCTTGGCAACATTTTGCGTGACTTGTGACGGGAAGAATAGAGCTACATACTATTGAAAAAAGCCAACAAAATCTATTAGAAAAGATTGAGAGAGAAAGCGTTTACGACGTAATATCCTATTTTCCTCAATTAAAGCCACGAAATTTCCTTTTAAAGTACGAGAGAACTACGTACCTTATTTCTAACATCTCATTAGTAATGACGCAACTATCGTGGATTACTTTCAAACAACACGTGAAAGTTCATAATAAAATTCCATCGATCAAATGCCATGAAACGATCAACTAATGTGAATTGGGCATTCAAACATTATCGATTCGGCACACACGTATTTAGTTGAACAAGTAAACGTCGATAAATATTTAAAAGGCAAAGCGTCACCACACCACTCGGTACATTGTTCGTGGCAAATAAATAATTATATTAAATTCATTTTGAAACTTTCTTCATGATGCAGGATATTTTAGTGACGGTAATATGTATTGGATTATCGAGGAAGAAAGTTTTCTGATATTGGAGAGCATGGAATTAAATTCAGCCTGGAGCTATTATTGTGACTTGCGAAAATTGGAAGTGTAATTCAATCCCGTGACTGACAAATTGATATGAACGTGTCGCCCGTCAAGCCGGTTCTACGGTCAATATATTACACGACTTTATACAGATTTTATATTACAATAATAGGCATATTAATATTCGTAATTAAATATACACTTTTAATATATTTCTTTTCAGTTCTTTTCAACTATCAGTAGGATGCCCAATTAAAATTCACTATAGTTATGATTGTCTTCCTAATGCTTTTAGTTAAAGCAACTTTGAATCGTAGTAGGCAATATGCCAAGTATTTAGGGAAATGCGTATCAAGCAGATTTTATTGAAATACCTCTAGACAAAATATTTATTACCATTGTTGCTAACGTCATTAATTGTGATTCGCATGTAATTTGTTCTGAGCGTGAAGGTGACATCGTCGCTACACTTAATCTTATGCCAGTAGTAAGCCATTGTACGGAAGACGTGAGACTGCACATCGAATATGCAACTGATTCTCGCGACACGTTGTGAATGATGCATTACTTCAAATGCTGCGGACGATCGTGCAACTCTAACTATAAGGACATTAGTACCTATTAAAAGAGCAATAAAGTAGATACAACAACTATTTGTGCCTGCTATTCTAGCATTGTTATTTAATTCCACTCAACTAATACAAAAATATCTTTTTAATTATAAACAAGGAAGTGAAATGGATAACATAAAACATGAAAGACTCATAATAGATTGCTTTAAAGATAATTTACAAGAATAAGGTGTTATATAATATTAAAATATTACCTGGAAAAGTAAAATTTCTATAGAAACATATTTGCAAGAAAAATTGTCTTGCTTGTAGGTACTAAGAAATAGCGGCATCCAAGATAGATCAGGCATAATTGAATACTAACATCGTTTACGGCTGCTAAGTTTGCAGCCACGGCACTTATCTTTCTGTTTGAATCTAGTTTACGCCTTTTATTGGAAATGGTTTTATTATTTCTCCAGTTTATTTTCCATGCATGAGAAAGTTGTAGATTTCAAATACATCTTGGTGCTAATAATACAACACAATCATGAACATCTAAATAGATTCTAATAGGAATAAAGTATAACAATTAATATCATTTCCACAATGGATTTTGTGCGTTCAGAATCGAAATACGAGTACAATGCATATTGTTGCCAAATTTATCAAACTGTTGCTTTTCGATTGGGGAATTGGAGGTAGTCAATACCAATAACCCGCAGAATTTAATTGCCTTTAAACTGCCCACAGATTTGCTAAAAACGCTTTACGAGAAAAATATTTAAGCAGGATTTGTTTCATATTAGAATTCTTTGAGGAAGTTGTATTAAAATTCATTTTTGTTCCTGCCCATCAAAGAGATGTAAGAACGTAGATATAATTTACCAATTACTATTTACTGTTGAAAAACTGACTCGTCATGTACAATATAAAGAGTTTGTTGTTGAGGAGTAGAATACGATAAGTTGGCTGAGTAAGTTACTGATAAGGCGATGTCAGGTCATTCCTTTGTTGTGTAAAGATTACAATGTCAAATTGTATTACGGGTGTTCCTTCAGATGCTAATGTGTGGCGCAGAACGGCGCCAGTTGAGATGCTATCGCCACCGACACTGGATATGAGGCTAGGGTGACCAACGCCGCCTTACCAGTTTACAATAAACACATATATTTTATTCAAACATTAATAAATGACAATATTTCGCAAGAGTATCTCTAGTTTCGATTCTACTTGGATGTCAAAATTTTTAGTATGGCGAAATATATTTGGAACTTTTCAATTAGGAAATTTGCTACAGATGGTGACCCTATCGAGACTTATAAATTGCTCCTTGTTAATTTATAGCTGTTTGTAAGAGTTACCTTAAATATCGCCGTTTATTTTATTGAGCGTGAAAGTGGGAATGTTTACTTGAGTAACCATCCGGCACCAATAGCGAAATTATTTACATATTGTTAAAATATTTTTGGTTTTATTTATATAACAACGATTAATATAGTCTTCTGTTTATCTACTTAATTTAGAATTTGTTATTGATATATATAATATATAAATAATTTTGTTTTAGACATTCAGCCATTTATACATAATATGCAGATAATTAAAATACGTGCTGTCAAATTGTTATCTAACGTTCATATATAGGTTTAGTGAAATACATCGTCATGTATACACACATGAGCGTATTTAAGTACAATCAGAATTATTCTGGAGCGATATCTTATCTATATTATACGTATTTAAACAGTCGCAATGCAAGCTAAGTAATTTCATAAACAGCTGATTATTTGTATCAATGTGTACGTTTAGGTGGTCAACTGAATTTAAGCGTCTTTGAAATTGTGACATAATTAGATAAGGTTAGACAATTTAGAAGGACTTGGTATACATCAAAGGCTAATTTCTCGAATTATTTATTGGGAGTTATGCTGGCATTAAATGGGTCGTCAAAGTTTTAAACATCTGAAATATGTTAAAGAGAACATCTAACATCTCTATGACTATGATATCAAACGAATTCTTTCTCTCTGATCGCAAGATGTCGTAACAGGCATAGCATTTTGTTTACTGGGCTCTCGCACCCGTCTGACCCAAAACGCGAATCTGTGTCAAGCAGTTTATTCAATCTGCGGCCGAGTGTCTTCGCAAGCTCACAAACTAAACTAGATTTTATGTGGATAGTTGCAGAGTAGAATTTGTAGTGCAGCACATCATGGGGAACTCGACTACGCCCTTGTAGGTGTGTATCGTTTCTGTCCTTGAATATGGTGCTAACGATGTGTCGGAAGAAAGTAGAGATTCTGAGCAAGTTTTAACTATTTCGTGATTTACAAACGCGTGTGGTTCTAACAAAAATGAAGCTCGGATAGCGTGAAGGGATTTGATTCAAAGTTTTTTGCTGCCCGACGTTTGATTGCTGTTGCGATTTAAAAAACAAGTTTGTTCTAAAGACCTGATCAATGTTTTGGTAGTTTTTGCAGATTTTCCTCAATAGCTTTTGGTATTGTGTTACCATATCAAAATATAAACAATCGTAGTAATAATGCACGTACTTTATGACTCGTAATCTTTATTTTGGAGGTAAATAATGTCGTAACCTTTGCTAGTTACTGAGTAAACCAAGATTCTAGTAAACTAACATTTCCGTGAGACTAATCTTAACGCTCGATTAACAAAATTCGTCGGCAAATCCGATGAACGTGCTATCTTCAGTAGGAAGCGGATTACCCAGCCCTGTCAGGCGTAACAGATAACAACATCACATGCTCCTTGCCAAACGCCTATCGTAATCGATATTTATTTACCTCCACGCGATATTTGGCAAAATAACATGATAAGATAATTGCATAGTGTCAATGTAATTTAGTTTTATCTGAAAGGATAGCAATACAGGTGTTTTGTACTCCTTTGAATACACGTGCCGGTCTGTTAATATTATTCTGTATTTAAAAAGAAAACAAATGTGGAATTCCATCTAAGTTTGTGGTAGGAAATAAACTATTATTTATATTACTACTATAATTATTTTAAATATTTAGAATTAGAATACAAATGCTAAACACTGTTTCAATAATAGAATGTTAAGGAAATTAATTATTGCGCTTGAGTAACGGAAAATTTAAAATAGTAGCACATCGTAAAATGTTCTAAAAATAGATAAATTTATAATGGGTTGTGATAAACTGGTTCCATTAATGAGGTTCCAGAATATCATTACATTCCCATTGTCTCTATGTCATTAAGATCAGTAATAGTACCTACAAAGGTTGTAAATAACACTTTATGCCTACATATCGTCAAAGTAGATGCCTATAGATTTAATTTGTCAGGTAATATGATACGATATCTTGATAATATATCACATAAAGTGATTCTTGTATATAACGTTTATCGTAAACTCGTGGACGGAGAAAGATTAGACTAGATTGCAATGTTAGCTATTTAAGCCTTATGTAATTATATTTTATCAGATTTAAAATAATGTTATATAATTAAAGAAATTTACTCCATTAATTGCCGTAATACCTTTTCAAACAAAAAGAAGTTGCATAACGAGTTTCCTTATAAGAAATATAAAAACGAAATAGCGAACGCACTGCGCGGCGTCGTGTTGGCAACATTGAACGCGCGAAAAAAAAGTAATGGCCGCCGTCAAGGTCACAAGAAGCTGTCCTAGTCACGGAGGGCATTTACATTTTTTTATACATCGTTGTGAGGAGCTGCATTTAAAATAATATTCTCTTTTTAAAAACATTATAACTCCAATTTCAAATAACATTTTGTTTTAAGACTATAATACTATACCTACTAAAAAAAAAAATTTAGTAGTAATTTTCTGCAGAACTAAAAAAAGCACTAGGATGTGTTAGCTTCATAAAATATATCTCATTCCTATAAATACTCCAGTCTGGTAAGAAGCGTTGGAATGATGTTCTCTTATCAAAAATATTGTAATTTCTTCCTATGAACACTAGTGTAGTGCCTCTTCAAATTATAGCCTTGCAATCGACAAAAAAATAAAAACCCTATACTTATGATATCAAAGGCATAAGCGTAGTTGGTAATGCATGTTGTAATGTGGTCTTCCACAACGAATTAAGCTCAGATGATGCAAAATTACTAGCTGCGAGTATTTAAAGCGTGATATAATAAACAGTTATATTGCGAGCATTCTTATGCATAGAAGATAATTTGGCAGGAAATTAAAAACATAATTTGAGGGTGCTGTACACTTTAATTGAAAACCTCTTGATGTTGTATGAATCATATATTTTATATGTCGGCAATTAAAATAACCTAGTTAGGTATATACAAGAGGTAGAGCATATTGGAATTTACACTGAAACCTGGGTTTTTGCTTAAACTGTTACATTCCCACTGGGGAAGTACCAGTACTCTACAGAAGATAAGCAATTAAATTTTTTTTATTATATTCCTGTGGTTAATAGGGCCTCCTTTCTTGGCGGGTTGGCTACGCACGAGTAACCTTAATGTTGTAAGCAACCATAGGCATTAGTAATCCCCTACTGTTAGGAACAGTCTCAATCCGTGTGCGTGCTTGCCAAAATTTGTGATAATAACTTTTTTTATTATTTACAATAGAACAGATCTAACTACTGTTACCGAACTGATTCTAATATCAATTTCGCAAATACAAAATATATCGATAGTAAGATCTAGTAATATTATTGTGTATGTTCATGACTATGTGAGAATTAAATGCAAATTATTTAGTTATACAATAATAGCAAAACAGCGGCACACTATTAATTTGATATCGCTAAATAACATAATATTAAGTAGTGTTATATAACGTTAGAAGAAGTAAAACAACTTGGTTATATTCATATATGTGTATATAATGTATATTATGATTCTGATGTTATAAAGATCATAGCCGCACTGTGCGGTGCCATCGCAACATTTGAAAAAAGAACACTGACATTTGACACAGTTATCTATGGATCACGCATATTTTTTTGTAGTGAGATATCGATATTGCACCAACCGAGTAGATCAATGATACCACATTATTACCTATATGTATAGACTAAAAAATAGGCGCTGTAGGTTTATAACGAAATCGAAATACCTATCCAATGGATAATATCGAGTATCGACATTGCAAGTTGCCTTGCAAAACCAGAATCTTCTCATTGTAGACCCGTTTCAGATAAGAAAAAAAAGCATACAGTACACGAAGATCGCATGGGAACGTCGTAAGCGCATCGGCTGTACAATTTTTTTATTCAATCGCCTTGAACCTTATCTCAAAGGCTTAAGACACGTTTTTCATACTTTCTGTAAATCGCTGAAAAAACTTGGCAGGCCCATAAATGGCTTTGCACCTGTCACTAGGCTCCTAGCCAAGACAGGTTGCTAGAATTAGGTTTTAAATCACAATGATTAAAAAGTTAACCTACTAACAAAAAAAGGTACATCACTTATGCAACGGCACAATAAATTTTATCTTTAGTTACGAATTAAAACGTGCCGTATCCATAGATTCTTAGTTTCACAATAATGACAAATGGTTTTTACTACAATAAATAAAAATACGACAAAAATCACATATAATGGATTATATATTACTTTTTAAGACGTGTAGGAATAATGGCCGATTAAAAGTTGCGTTTATTGCCTTATTAAGCGTGAACACGTTGGATTTGGATAAATATTCACATAAAATAATGTTTTGTCAGATCTTATATGAAGATGTTATCAAAGTACTAAAAAACCCTAATCAATTCCGAATTATGTCGAAAGAAAAAACATTAATTGGTTTGTTTACTGAATAACTTGACCTTCGTGAAACAAACGATATAAGTTTTTACCTACCAGAACATAAAGAGACTAAGCTTACATACCGGGTGCAGCCGTATTATCACTCCTTCTGGAATTAATCGAAATATTGTTTACATCCTACTTGTCTCACTTTATAAACATTTTAGTTATTTGTTATGATATTAGCAAGTAAACTAAGTTTGTTATCAATTTAATTCATAGTGATTTGCATTAATCTTTCGTGTTATGTAAGTTTATTAATGAAATATGTATCTAACCTGCGGCAAATGTCTTGATTTTATTTGCCTCAGCGACATATTTTTATTCAATCAAAGACATACTCTAAAACAAAAAAGAAAACTATAATGTGTTTTTATTTTGTTAATTTAGGCATAGCAATTCAACAAACAGCCTTCAAGAAATAGCTAATATTATTTATGTTCGTTGATAACTAATATCCTTTAACGACACAAAGAAAAGTGTGTGGGTTAAAAGTTATTATTTTTAATACTTTTACTGTGTCACTTAATTGCTGGAGGACCGGTCTGGGCTAGCTCAGTAGCAACGACACTAAATTACTATCTGCGAAGCGATGCGTCGCCGCACTTCGCGCACTCCGGCGCGCCTGATTGGTGCCCTAGTCTGCGGCTACCTAGGGTTGACCAAATCACAAAAAACTATTCTACATTATTTATTATTAAAAATCTGTAAGGCTGTCTTGGTCTTGACGGTGTCGATACTGCATTCAGAAATTCTGCATTTAAAACTGTGTTCTCTTTTAAAAACATTATACTACACTCTAAGTCAAAGTCTAGTCTTTGACTTTCAAAATCATTTATTCATTTAGGTCACAAAGTAACACTTATGAACGTCAAAATATAGGTTAGTGAGTTTACTAAGTTACTGAAGCTACATTTGGGTTAGTTGCTAGGTTCAGGCAAAGGGTTTTTGAGCCTATACGAAGAATCCAGCAAGAAACTCCTGGCCACTCTTTTAAATTATATTTTAGTATTTTACAATTCATATCAAGAAGGTGTTGCAGCCATTATGCCATGTATTACTGACTATATAAATCTAAAGCTTATAACTATAATTTTAAATAAAGAATAAACTAATAAAATATATAATAAATCTCTATGATCGCATTATGATAAAACGCTTTAGAGTAAGTTCTCCTTAAAAAAATAATCGACTAAGGTACTAGAGTAGTGATTTAAGAAAATATGTTATGTTTTCGAAAAGCTTTTATGAACATATTACATACTCAAATGCCTTATCAAAATATGATGTTCTCTTCTTAAATATAGTCTAGCCTCTTAGTAGTAATATGTGGTTAAGTGAGAGAATCGTATCGTTATATAATAATAACATATAAGTCTGAGTAATAAACGATGAATATATTACAATATAAAAATTACAAAATTTACAAGGTTTTAGAATACTTTAAAATATAATTATTTCAAAGTATTCTCGAACCTTTTTTTATTCATCAACTGTTCGTAAGAGCTTCTAATTTACTTTAATGTCATTAATACAATGGCAATGAAAATTTATTACAAGTAATTTTTGTTAAGTTATTGATCGTTTACAAATGCGAAAGCCTGAGATTTTTTCGTTTTGTATAAAACAGAGATACTTATTACAACAATTTTAATTAAATGTCTTGCTAACCCTAATAATACAGGTGTCCACAGAAAAATCCGGCCGTGCCACTAAGATACCCGTCCTGTACTCCGTAGCGAAGCTGCTTACTTTATCTACATTAGATTTAATAATCATCCGAGGGTTGTTAGGGAATTAAAGCCACACAGCCTATGAATAGTTAATAAAAGTAATGCCAGTGGGCCTAATGATAAGCGATTAATCCAAAGAGTATAACGACCTGCAGAATATTAAAAAGTATGTTTTATTTCTAGTTTAAAATAATAAAATGGAAAATAACCGCAATGATACACGTTTCCGCTGCATTTTTGCATAAGTTGGAAAAAATGGCGATTAATATTCAATGTTGTCTTTGGTCGTAAGTCTTTTAAATGCATAGATAGCAGCTTCATTTTAATGATCAGCTCACCTGTGACAAGCCTCTAATTCGATGTTCAAAAGTTCCACGCGTATTAGGGGTTATCTAAATGCGAGCAATATTTAAATGTATACATTTTTTTATCTTTATTGTGAGCTAGAAATTGTATATTCACTGGTCACTTCCATAATATACAATATTTCTCTTTCTACTGCTGTTTGAAATTAGACTTTAAGCATAGGTAGATAAGTTTCCTTTTCCTAGTCCTATCTTCTAAATAAGACTACGAGATATTAATCGTTGTTAAGGAATACATTTTTCAACAAACTATAATAAAAATATCAGTTTTAATAGATTATACAACTGCTGGGCATAAACCTCTCCCGTATATTACCTTATATACAAGGATTCGATTATTTTCTACCAATATAATGTATTGGTGGTTGGTAGTCTTCACATAGGTATATTTCAGATTCATCGTCCAGATTATACAAATAATAGTGTTCTCACGATGTTTTCCTTCATCGTTGAAACTAGTGATTATAACTAGTTTAAGTTTACTTTTTGCTACGCGTATAACATCGAAAATTCATGGGTTTCTTCCATGGGATTGAGCTTGATATCTCGGCGTAGCAGACAAGCGGTATCCATTCCGCTCACAAGTAAAAAGTTATATAATCTCTTCCAAAATCTGTTGACTCACTGTCAAGGATAATATTTAAAACAAGATTCAATTCTAGTCATAAATTTATATGGAATGTCGTAATCGTAACTAAAGCTTGTCATTAAAGTCAAAAGGCATCGACGGTGACGTCATACAAATGGTTGATGGCAGACAATGATATCATTATGTTTAATTTATATTAAATATAATAGGATTACTTTGTTTATTTGCATAATATTGTTTACATTCTCACACAGTGTATATTTTCATATTTTAAATACAAATCGCGCTACGTGTATTTCTCTGTACCGCAGACAACTGCGTCGATGGCGCAGCTGCAGTGAATGCGGCTGGTGTGTTTGAGGTCTCGGGTTTAAATTCCGGGTTGGACAGTTCTATTAGTTTTTGTTATAGAATTCTCTATAGTCACGTAATCGGGAACTGTGTCCGGTATGGAAATTCATAGCTAGCGAAATGTAGATCTCGTGAATATACTCGTCACACTATGTATCTAAGCTAGTAACAATCTCCTCATATTCCGACAAAGCTATCAATCTTAATCGTTACCTTAGATAAGCACTTTTTAACTATAGAGATATGCGAAAAGCAAACGCCATGTCTACTCCAAAATACCAATGTGTTAAAATAAAACTAACACATTCCAAAATAATAATAAATAAATATGGAATGATTTATTTTGTTAACCTCTAACCCAAACAGAATACTTTTGTAGTTTTATGATCGCGTATTGAAAGAGGGCATTGTTCCAAAACATACTTACGTATCGTTGTGACGTAAGCGGAGCCGAAATCACTTCAAGACTCGGCGGAGGTCAGACTACACCTCATTTGGAAGAACGCTTGCCCAGATCGTGCGTCGAATATATTCAGATTGCCACCAAAAACTCGATCACATACCTGCAACAAGATAATAAAATTTATTAATTATTTGTCTTTATTATTAAATCAATGTTGTTGGATTGGTAGTGGAGTAGCGTAAATTTGTGTGAGATCGTAACGTCTTACGTTTGACTTTCAGCGCGAAATTCGTTTCGGGAATTTTTAATTATAGTAGTACGGAGTCTTAATGTGCCCAGTAGACGGTTTTAGGCTCGCGCCTCCTATTGTGTAAAGCTTTAACTTAGCGAAATTTATAATAATATTATAAAGCTGAAGAGTTTGTTTATTTGGTTGAACGCGCTCAGGAACGACTAGTTCGAATTGAAAAAATCTTTTAGTGTTGGAGAGCCCATTTATTGAGGGAGGCTATAGGCTATAACATCACGCTACGCCCTATAGGGGCGCAGCATCAATGAAAAATGTTGCAAATACGGGGTAAATTCTCTTATGTGAAGCAGACGAAGTTGTGCGGGTCAGCTTGGTATAATGCGCCTCCGTATACACGTTCGGAGTTGCAAGCGTGGGTATATGTAGTTTTGATTCAAGTAACCAAAGTGTTATTGGCTATTTAGACGACTCGATGGCGTAGTAGTTTGTGTAACCGATTGCCACGCCTGAAGTCGTGTGTTCGATTCCCGCACAAGTCAAACATTTGTGTGCATGAACATGGATGTTTATCTTGGTCTAGATGTTTCTATGTATATATGTATGTATTTACTAAAAAAAGTATATAATTATGTATGTTTATCCATTGTCTAGTGCCCATAGTACCTACAAGCTCTGCTTAGTTTGGGCTAGATGGTGTTGTGTGTATGTGATAGAATATTATATTATATTATTTTGAAATTGTAAATTTTAAGAGTAGGTGCCCGGATTTCGTTTTTGACGGGGAGTCGCCAAGAGGCTCGTCTTTTATTGCGAAGAACCTTAAGCTATGGAAATGTCAGGGTAACACAACTCTGCCCACCCTTTGGGCGTGAAGCCATAATATATGTATGTTATAATTATGTTTATTTTTAATTGTCTGTTGCCGGACCAGTATCGTAAGTTTTTGAGAGTTTCTCATAAGGTCCCGGTTTGCCGAATTGTTATTATTATTGCCGAAACAGTTTCAGAAGCGACATGGAATCTGAAAAGAGGGTAACGACCTCTGAAGTACCTCAGAGTACCAACACGTAAAACCGATGGTTGTCATGTGCATATATGACAGTTTATTTGAGATGCGATTTGATATCCTGATGGCTGGTGTAAGTTATTAACCAGCAGTCTTCGTAGGGTTATAAAATTGATACACATGCTTATTATTATTCCATTTATAGTTACACCGGGTATATAAAGCTATGATTTGATCAGTAATTGTCCTTTACAGTGCATAGTTATATACTAAGTGCTGTTATGAGAATATCCTGACAGAAGAACCAAAACGTTAGCCCAATGTCAAGGTAAAGTGTTACATGTCAATCACATCACTCACATTCACCATTCTGCCATCGAGGAAGTCCAGTATAATCCAAACCATAAAAATCCAATTTTAAATTATTCTCACGAGAAAAAGTTTTTAAGTAATTTATTAACGCTTTTAATTATACTAAAAGTTCTGAAACTACAAATTCTAGTATGTCTAATAAATGCAAAAAATATATAATTAAGTACTAAATTAATACAAAAATGTCGTATGAAATCGGTCGGCAAGAATTTTCTAAGAAAATGTAGCAAATAAAATGGATGTGTGTGTAAATTTTTATTGATATTTATTTTTATTTCTAAAAGCTGTTTATGTTACACATTTAATTTGTATTCGTGAACAGGTATTTTTAATAATTATTATTCAAATATTCATAAACAGTAATTCGTTTTGTGATTCAATGATATCAAATTTAATGATCTACCAAATTGCTTGAACTTCACACGTCATAGACCAGAGCCACAAATAATAAGACCACAGTCGAGATAAATATTCAATATAAGGTTCTACTTATTCTTATAAATTTATGTAGAGGAAAAGTATTGCTAGCGCAGCGGTAGTGAAAGCAACAGCTGTGTATAAGATCACAAGTTCGTTCCCGGGTCCGGCCTCTATCTGACTATTTAGTCATAAATCAAATTAAACAAATTTTATTGGTTTATAACACAATAGGCTGAACCTATAATAAAATATGCACAAGAAACTCACGGTCGCTTTTTAATTAGTCAATTTATAAACATATCCATCCACAAAGAAAACACGTTGTGTCTAGGCGTAGTGTAGGCATCCGGAGAACGTTTAAGCAAATAAGTCTCTGTTAAAATTTGTTGGTACATAATTTACAACTTATAAAGTCCAGAAACAGGAAAAATCTACTTCATTTGTAGCTCTAAGATTGTATTATAGTTTGGCTGTTTAATGGGATACTATGACCTGGACAAACACAGTGACATGTAGGCTGTATGCGTGTTCAAAAGCCGTTTCCTCGGCTAACGACCTAGTAAGCAGGTTAGCTGGAAGGACTGACGTAAGAAAAGATACAGATTAGAAAACTTCTGACTTGCCGGTCGCACTTTTATTTGGAACTATTTCCATTAGTAATGAAGAGAGTATTCGTATTAAAGTTTTATGATAGTAATAATATCTATGTAGAATAATATTATAAAAAGGAAAGATTTGATTTTAGTTTGTTTGTAAGGGTCTCAAAAATTACTCAACCGATTTTAACAATTCTTTCACCTATAGAAAGCTCTATTATCACCGAGTTACAAAGGCTATATTTTATTAAAAAAGTACTATAACTATCATAATCTAATCTAACATAGGTACTTTTACGCGGGCGAAGACGTGGGCAAAAAGCTAGTAGTTACTAAACGTACCAGTTTACGAGTTGCGTCATAATAATACATTATGTATATAATTGTGGTCGCTCACTATGAGCCTTACCTGACGCCTCACAGTCACTCAAAGGGCGATGGAGAGAGCTATGCCCGGGGTTTCCCTGCGTGATCGAAACAGAAATGAGTAGATCCGCAGGAAAACTAAAGTTGCCGACATAGCTCTCCGGATAGCCAAGTTGAAGTGGCAGTAGGTAGGACACATAACTCGCAGAACCGTTGAGGCAGAAAGGTTCTGGAGAGGCGACTACGCATCAAATGATGCAGCAGGGGTAGGTCTTCTACAAGGTGGATCGACGACCTGGTAAATATTGCGGGCAGCGGTTAAATGCGGTTAGCCCAAGACCGGTCTGTGTGGGGTGCGTGTCAGAAAACCTCCCCGTGGTGCACCCTGGGCACCAGCAACAATGCTTTTCATTGTTGCTGGTGGCTAATATTCTGACAACCGGTGCCATTTGTCGCGTTTGGCACCGGAGGCGGGGGGATGGACGTGAGTCCCATCCTCAAGCCGGAGGCCCTATCCTTGGGCCCGGCTCTCCCAGTACCGCTCTGTCTTAGAGTGGACATGGGAGAGCCACTTTGACGGGTTCGGCGTGCACTCACCCTGCCGCTGAACAGACAACGGGGTCTCTTCTCGTCATTCTGACGATTCTTTCCCCCTCTTTGTCCCCCTTTTGTTTTGTCCCCTGTTTTGGTTTTGTTCCCACCTTTCGGTTCTGCGTCCAAATTTGTTTCTTGTCCCCTTTTGTTTTCCGTCGTTGTCCCCCCCTTTCTTCTGACTTTTGTCCCCGTTGTCACCGTCTAGCGCATATCGTAACCCCGTATTGTGCAGTGTCGTGGATCACGTCTCGCGGCTGCTGACGGGAGCGAGGGTCTTGGCTTCACCGCCCGGACTGCGAGGGAGTGGCCCTCTATAAAAACCACCCCGAATCTCAAGCTGCTGCCGCACGGCGAGGAGATGCATGGCTGATGGGTAGTTCAGTCACTAGTGCGGCCCCCTCAGGGTACCTGCCGTCCCCCTGTTGTATTAGGCTTGCCCGGGTATCGGGATCTCTGCCCGGGTCGACCACCCCTTCTCCCATACTCGTGGGATTCAGTATGGAACCAACATTAAATTTAACTTTTACAAACTTGAGTAGATCACGCACGTCCAGTTCTGCGCGATCAGATGTAAACGCGAATTCAGAGCAGGTTTCTGAAATCGAGGAAACAGTCTTAGTGTCTGCACCTAAGAAAACTGCGCGCAAACGCTCGCGTGCCTCCGCGCAACAGTCGGATTCGGAGGGCTCCAGCGAGGACGCGGTGCCGGCTCCAAAAGTTCCGGCAGCGAGACGAGGACGCGGACGTCCGCCCGGCCGTGCCAAAAACGTGGGTCTGGGCAAGGCGAAGGCTGCACTGGTGGCCGCAATACGGAAGGCCGACCAAGAAACGCGCACATCCGATGAGGATAGCCTCATCGCGGCAGCAACCCGGCGAGTCGTTACGGGAAGGCAACAATCTGCGATGGAGCTGGACGCCGAAGATTTGCCGACGCCGCAGCTGAAAATCAGGCTCAATGACGCTTTGGAGGCCATCCGTTTGGTTTCCAAAAAATCCAAAGGCCTCAAAGGGACCTGCCAGAAATCACTCAAAGAGTCCATTGAGGCTATTAAAGAAATAGCAGAGGCAGCCTTCAGCCGGAGCGCCAGCGAAGAGGCACGAAAACTGCAGGCAGAAAATGCCCGTCTGTCGCAGGAAATAGCTGAGCTCAGATTGCGCCAAGAAGAGCTCGAAAAGCGGCACGACCAGTCGCAGCACAAGGCAGAGTCGGACCTGGTGGCGTTGGTCCGTAAGGAGCTGGGCGAGTTCCGGGCGAAACTCTCCGTTATGGAGGGTCGGCTGCTGCGACCTCCATTGGCAGCAGACCGCCAAGCTAGTAAAGAGCTTCAGTCCTCTGCCCCGCCGCCTATGGCAGCTCCATCGTATGCCGCTAAGCTGAGGACTTCGCGGCCTCCAAAACCCACTTCAGAGGCCGTCATATTAACCCCAGCACCGCCAAAAGGCAAGAAGAAGCCGCATTCTAGGTCCGTGCCCACCGCTTCCAAGGAGCGCCCCGCAGCTTTCTGCGAACGCACTGTTGTTCCCACTGGCGAGACCGACAATTGGGAGACTGTAGGAAAGAAAAAGGATGCGGCTAAAAAGAAGAAGAAGGCAGCAAAGAAGGCCAAACAAGCAGTCAAAAAGGCGGCCAAGAAGCTCCAAGCACCACGCTCCACTGCAGTGGTTTTGACACTGCAGCCAGCCGCTATTGAGCGAGGTGCCACGTACGCAGAGCTTCTTAAGAAGGCACGGACGGCGATTGACCCCGGTAAACTAGGGATCACAGCAGGATTGCGGTGTCGAACAACCCAGACCGGTGCTCGCCTAATTGAAGTGCCGGGGGTCGCATGTGGCGACCAGGCGGACCGCCTGGCTGAAAGCCTTCGCCAGGTTCTGGAGTCAGATGAGGTCCGTGTCTCTAGACCGCAAAAGTCTGTCGACCTGCGCATTACCGGCCTGGACGATTCCATAATTAAAGAAGAGGTCGTCGCCGCCGTCGCAAAGACTGGAGGGTGCCCCAAAGAGCAGGTAAGGTGCGGTGACATTCAACAGGGCCGCGGCGGAATGGGGGCAGCCATTATTAGCTGTCCTGTTGCCGTTGCCAAAAAGTTGGCCGATGGTCGGCGTATTTTGGTGGGGTGGGTGTCAGCGCACGTCAAGGTGCTGGACCCCAGACCCACCAGATGTTACCGTTGCCTTTCCGGCGGCCATGTAGGCATTAAATGTACCTCGCGGGTTGACTGCACTGGCCGCTGTTTTCGTTGCGGTCAGCCCGGTCACTTGGCTGCAAAATGTGAGGCCCCGCCGCACTGTATCTTGTGTGAGGCGGCGGGCAAACCTGCCAAACACCGGGCGGGCGGCAAAGAGTGCGCCGCCACCCATAAAATATCATCAAGGCCCCTACTCGTGGCAACAACCAGGGTTGCCGCTGCCACGGTCGGGGGGGCGGAGGTCAGTATGGAGACGTAATGCCTCCACACCTCCGCCTCCTTCAATGCAATTTAAACCACTGTGCCAGGGCTCAGGATCTTCTCCTCCAGAGCATGGCACAGTGGTCCATCAACGTCGCCGTCGTCGCCGAGCCCTATTTTGTCCCTCCCAGGGCTGACTGGGCAGGGGACCTTGACGGCTTGGTGGCGCTAACTTCGCTGGCCGCCGCCGGCACCCCGCCCCTCGAGAACGTCATCCGGGGGCGGGGCTACGTCGCAGCACTAATAGGAGAAGCGGTTGTGGTGAGCGGATACTTCTCACCCAACCGATCTCTCGCCGACTTTGAGGGGTATCTCCTCGAACTTAACGTCGTCGTCGCTCGAAGCCGCCCTCGGCCCGTGCTCGTCGCCGGGGACCTCAACGCCAAATCCTCGGCTTGGGGTTCCGCGGCCACGGACGCGAGGGGTGAATTGCTCGAGGAGTGGGCCGTAGAAAACGGCCTGCTAGTCCTCAATCGTGGGTCAGTGCACACGTGCGTGCGTCAGCGGGGCGGCTCCGTCATCGATGTTTCTTTCGCTAGCCCCGCACTAGCACGCCGTGTCCAAGGCTGGCGCGTCGTCGAGGAGGTGGAGACGTTGTCGGACCATCGGTATATACGGTTTGACGTCTCCGCCCAGACCTCCGACCCCCCAGCCCCAAGAGCCCCGATTGGGGGCGGTCCGCGTTGGGCTTTAAAGAAGCTGAATCGGGAGGTCCTCCTGGAAGCCTCCATCGTTCAGGCCTGGGTGCCAGCACCGGCCAGGCCTGACAATGTCGAGATGGAGGCTGAGTGGTTCCGGGAGGCCATAACGCAAGCTTGCGATGCGGCGATGCCAAGAGTGCCTACAAATTTTCCAGCTAGGCGCCGGGTGTACTGGTGGTCGGCACATATTGCCGACCTTCGCCACTCCTACGTGGTGGCCAGACGCCAGTACATCCGGCTTCGTAGGAGGCGTCGCCGCCCTCCCGATTTTGACGCCAGGGAGGCGGAATTGTACGAGGCCTACAGAGCGGCCAAAACTACATTGAAGGTAGCCATCAAGCGGGCCAAAGATCTGGCCCGCCAAGAGCTGCTGGGGACTCTGGACCATAATCCCTGGGGGCGTCCATACCTATTGGTAAGGGGCAAGCTGCGCCCCTGGGCGCCCCCATTGTCCCAGAGTCTCCGGTCACAGCTGGTGGAGGAGGTGGTGGCCGCTCTGTTCCCTTCACGGGCGGAGCACACTCCTCCGTCGATGGTTCCGCCTTCCATGGTGTCCAGCGCGGACTTTGACGACGACGTGGTTCCCGAAGTGACCCAGGTAGAGTTGCGAGCGGCGGTGTCGAGACTTCGCTCGAAAAACACCGCCCCAGGGCCCGACGGCATTCCAGGTCGTGCATTGGCCCTGGTCCTCGAGGAGCTCGCGCCCCGACTGAGGGGGCTCCTCAGCGAGTGTCTGGTGCAGGGCCAGTTTCCGCGCCAGTGGAAGGTGGGAAGACTGGTCCTGATCAGGAAGGAGGGGCGCCCGGCGGACTCTCCGTCCGCCTACCGGCCTATTGTGTTGCTGGACGAGGTGGCTAAACTCTTCGAGTTTATTATCGCGGAGCGCCTCGTCCAGCGTCTGTCCACGGTGGGCCCGGATTTGGCGGAAAACCAATATGGTTTCCGCCGCGGGCGCTCCACAATTGACGCTGTCCAGCGTGTGAGGAGCCTGGCGGAGGATGCGGTGTCCCGGGGCGAGGTCGTCTTCGCGGTGTCTTTGGACATCGCGAATGCCTTTAATACCTTGCCCTGGAGTTGCATTAGGGAGGCACTCGTTTTCCATCGAGTGCCGACCTACCTCCGCCGCATAGTCGGGGCATATTTATCGGAGAGGGTAGTCGTCTACCCGGGTCACGACGGTTGGAGTCGGCGAGAGATGTCGTGCGGTGTTCCACAGGGATCGGTTCTGGGTCCGCTCCTGTGGAACATCGGCTACGACTGGGTGCTGCGAGGTGCGCTCCTCCGTGGCGTCGGCGTCATTTGTTACGCCGACGACACGCTTGTCACGGCGAGGGGTAAGTCGCACCGGGCGGCGGCCATACTGGCGACCGCTGGGGTCGCACAAGTCGTTGGTCGTATCCGGCGGTTGGGCCTCGAGGTGGCCCTGTCGAAATCCGAGGCTGTATGTTTTCACGGCCCTCGGAACCGGCCACCTCCAGGGGCCCATATCATGGTGGGAGGGGTCCGCATCGGCGTCGAGCCAACCCTTAAGTATTTGGGTCTCCTGCTCGACAGCCGATGGGACTTTACAGCCCATTTCCGTCGTTTGGCCCCCATTCTTCGGGGCGCTGCAGGTGCGCTCGCGCGCCTGCTGCCCAACCTTGGGGGGCCAAACACCTCCTGCCGGAGGCTCTACGAGGGGGTCGTGCGGTCCATGGCCCTATATGGGGCCCCAGTTTGGGGCGACAACCTGGCGGCCCGAAACATTTCGGCGCTACGTGCACCACAGCGCGCCATGGCCGTCAGGTTGATTAGAGGATACCGCACGATCTCGTTCGAGGCTGCGAGCCTCCTCGCCGGATCGATGCCATGGGACCTGGAAGCGGCGCTCCTGGCGTCGCTCTACCGTTGGCGCCAGGAGGCGCTAGCTCGGGGCGAAGGACCGGGTCTTGCCGCAATCAAGGCGGCGAGGTCCGAGCTCCGCCAGGTCCTAGTGGCCAATTGGAAGGAACGACTTGTGCACCCCAGTGCCGGGCACGCCACGATCGTGGCGGTAAGTCCCGTTTTTGAGGAGTGGCTGGAGAGGCGGCATGGCGCCCTCACCTTCCGGCTGACACAGGTTCTGACTGGCCACGGTTGTTTTGGCCGGTTCCTGTGTCGTATACGCCGGCAAGAGACGCCCGGTTGTCACCACTGCGGCGACTGCCGCGACGTTGTTGAGGACACGGCGCTGCACACTTTGGCGGTTTGCCCCGCCTGGGCATCGCAGCGCCGTGATTTGATCGCGGCAGTCGGATCGGTTGCCCTCTCGCTCCCGGCCGTAGTTCAGTCTATGGTCCGGAGTGAGAGGTCGTGGAACGCCGTCGCCTCCTTCTGTGAGGAAGTTATTTCCATCAAGGAGGCGGCGGAGCGGGAGAGGGAGCGTTTAAACCCTCTCCCCAACCGCAGAGCCGGGCGCCGGAGGGCGCGAGACGACCTCCAGCCACCCTGAGGTTTGACCTGGGGGTGGCGGGCTTTGTGGGCCTGCCCGCCATCCGTTCAGCACCAGGTCCGAGAGGCGGCGTGCGTGTTCCCACGCGCGCCTCTGTGTCGAGTCCGTCTCCCCTCTAGGGGAGACAGTAGGGTTTTAAGCGACGTAGTGCCTATTTTGGGTAGGTCTTTCGTGTAGTGGCCTGCCGTTTCATACGGCAGGCTGTAACCGCGGCGGGGTCGCGACCGCATGCGAAAGCGATTCGCGCGGCCCCGTCGATAGTGGTTTTGTCGAGGAACACCGTGGTAGGTTTAGTCGGTATTCCGGGAGGTACATTACTATTATTTCCATCTTTCTTTTACCCCGGCGAGTCCGACATAATCCCTCCGCCCGCCCCCGCGGAGGGATATGCGTCATAGCATTCCCCCACGTAAAAAAAAAAAAAAAAAAAAAAAAGACCGGTCTGTGTGGAGGACCTTGAGAAGGCCTAAGTCTAGCAGTGGACGTCTTTCGGCTGAGATGATGATGATATAGTTTTACTCCTACATCAGATATTACGCCTTCTATGACGTAGGACCTGAAACCATAGCTGGCCAAATGTGGATGTAACATACCTTTTCCTACCCCTTCAGAGTAATAGGCGTGTGTCAATGTATGTACGGAACAACTATTCGTATTTCATCCAAGTTCAGTATGTGTTACTTATTACAGAATTAGCTTTTGCCCGCGAGTTTACTCGCGTAGAAGTAGGATAGGTTATATATTATATTATGTTAGTAACAGAACTTTTATTTTAAATAAAATATAACCAATGTCACACGGTGATAATGTAGCTTTCCTTTTCCTGAAATCATTTTTAATATCGGTTGAGTTGTATCTGAGTTAAATTCTTACAGACAAACAAATAAAAATCAAATCTTTCCTTCTTATAATATTAGTACAGATATTGGATATCAAAAGTTTCTTACGTCGATGTAATCGTTTGTCAGGTAAAGCGTCTACATTTACTGCCTACTCCGTCGCACTCGTCACATTGGCGTGTTAAAAGGTAATTTTGGATAAACTGTCATGGCTCCGTTCACACTAACCAGTTAATATTTTAGCATTTACTCGCATTACCTACGATTTTATATTTTGACACGTTTGAATCTGAAATGGCAGATTCGTTTAATTTGATGACAATGTTCTTGAAGTAAGGAGCCTTTCAAAATAAAATGATTGACTGTGCCTGTCTTCAAAATTGTGATATAATCTCGTTACATATAGACTAGTGAACAAGTATGTATATTATGAGGCAGATTTAGTTGCAACCTGTAGGTTAGAATTGGTATTTAATAGAAACCAAAAATATTAAAATTCCTTTTTACCTCATCACTGGCTGTAAAACAAGACATAATAAAAAAGCATTCCGTCTAGTCATTGGATTCTGAGCATCGACCAAGAGATTAATTCATAGCAACAGAAAAATCAAATTGAGAATCTTTAAACGGGTTTATTGCATTTACGATACTTAAATCATTTAAATAGATTTATTTTATTTTAAGTTTACAATTCCACAAAGTACCAGATAGACTTGCTAATGATATGTTATCAATTATATTCAAATAACACAATAGTATGTTATCAAGATGCAGCGAGTCACGGCCCCTGACAACAGCCGGGTCATGTTTACTTTACGAGTGTATTTGGTAGGGTGCAGATACGCGTCCACTGCCAAATATACCTAAAATAAAAATTTAGTTTGTCTTCACTAGATGACAGCGTGGTATTTGAAGTTTATATGATCGTCTTCTCTAGACGTGACTGTGCTATTTGAAGTGTATGTCGCTTGTATTGTTACCAATGTGCATACCTACTGTTAATATAATTCATCAAATTTAGTTGAATACATGAGTTATGTCAGCGTTGCAGTACAGAATCTACTTAGTCAAGACTCAGATAGCAACTCCAGCGGTTTAAGCAGCTGCTATAAATAACTATAATACTGTTATATCTGTCACTGTATGACACTGTCATCATTATCCTAAGACGTTCGCTGAACATATAATAATAATAATAATAATAATAATAACAGCCCTGTATTAAACTGTCCCACTGCTGGGCACGGGCCTCTTCTCAGTGTGAGAAGGCCACCACGCTGGCCTAGTGCAGATTGGCAGACTTCACATATCTTCGAGAACATTATGGAGAACTCTCAGACATGCAGGTTTCCTCACAATGTTTTCCTTCACCGTTAAAGCAAGCGATGATTAACTATTTAATACACATATAACTTCGAAAAGTAAGAGATGCGCGCCTTGGGTTCGAACTCGAGACCTCTGGCGCGTGGCAGTCCAACGGTTTCCCACTAGGCTATCGCTGCTCTACATATCATTGCTGAACATAGACATCCCTAAAATATTATTTGAGTATGGTCGAATATTTGTTACTTAGATCGAATGCCTATCTACCTTCTTGTATACCAAGACATAGGCATTTGTTATTCTAAGGCTAGACTGTTATTGCGTGAAGATAAGTAGACAATTACTTATAGAAATGGTTACTGTAAATCCGCGGCTGTTGAATATTAATAACCATCAAGTTTTGGGCATCAGAAGTTATTAGACACCTTTCACTGTAATTAACTAAGAGAAAGGCTATACCAAACCATGAAGATGCGTATTTTAATTGTTGTTAGTAGTCATGTGAAGTGATGAACCTTGTTGCCACCGTTAACGGATTAGATTGAGCAGTTTAAAAATAGAACCTTCGATCAAAAAACAATGTTTTAAAATAGCCTCATTGGTTATTTTATTACAGAAGACAACGATAGCCAAAACATGTTCTCAGACTTGGATAAAGTCACTGATTGTATTGTTGTTGAATATAATACGCAAGAAATAAAAGACAATGTGCAATAAAAGTCCTTCTGATACAAATAAATATGTAGCGGTTCTTTAACTAGCGCGACTGATTTTCTAACATTTGTTTAAATACACGTGTAAAGATAAAATTATTATACTCAGTTATATACTTGTTTGTATTGTTTTATAGATGAGCAAAAAATTAAAGCGATACAGAAACTACATTTTTTAGAATCGTATTTTCAATTTGTTTACGGTCAACTAAATAAAAAACATGAATACGTCAACATTAAATTTAATAACTAGTATCATAATGACTATAAGTCGCAATTCACGTCAAAAAAGTTGTTACTTGCCTATAAACAGCGATACAAAAAATTCGTCAGCAAGAAACGAAAACAAACAATTCAATATGGCGTCAGAAACGTCACTCGTACTATCGGTCTCGGCCACGTTATCACCGGCGCGTAGACGATCCGTTTTTAGAAATATTAATTCAGTAATAACTGTTGTACTATTTTTAGTGCGGCCTAGTCTAAAAATACAGCGGCCGTAGTGGCGGGCTGTGACGCTTACACTTGATAATACTAATGTTACTCATATAATGTAACAGTGTCAATGACTCGTTGCAATTTATTGGTTATATTGTTCACGATTGACATAGAACGTCGTAACTGAGGTTATCGCCAATCAACTGACTATTAGACAGGTCATTGTAATGGAGAAAGTGTACTTGGTGAGATACGTTGTATTTATTTTTATATTTACATAAACAGTTACTACTTTTAAACTTGGTAGTATAACTTGTACAAAGTGCATTTAAGTCTTTTTGTGAGTTGAATGTACACAATAAAAACTTCTAAGTATGACAATGGTGTTTTTTGTCAAACAGTAGCGATACAACCAGAACAAAGACTATCTGTATTACACATGCGAATAAAAATCGTCGCAATAAACATACATTAGTATACATGATACGATTTAAGTTTTGCTAATCAAACTTGCTACCAATGAACGTCGCCAACTAACACGACTCAATACGATTAGCACTCGATTTGAATTCACTCCGCGAGGATACATTAGCAAATTAATAGTTGAGTTACGTAACTAGAAGTCCACTATTCGGACGGTATCGAGCGTGAGACGTGCTCGAGTGAGTCGCAAGGCCGACTTGTCGACATTGACCGTGAAGTTACGACATCGTATTACAAAAAAAAAACTTATTATGTTTCCGCAAATCGAGATCGAACCAACGTTGAAAAGTAAAGTCTCGTCGAAATAAGCGGAGGCCGTGATACGTCATATTATTCAAGTGATATTGTGAACACACGCAGTGACTGTCAAATAAATAAGTTATGGTGATTGGATTAATAATTCATTTTGTCGTTGTATGTAATTTAATTAAGTACCTTGTAGACTTTTTGGATTAGGGTTTGAAAGTGTAAATTGTAGTTATTCGTGTGGGTTTCGGGTTAGGGGACTCTATTATATCTTGGCAGTTAGTGAGGTGTTTGGTCAATCAATTGCTTTTTCAATTTGGCAAACCGATTAGTCTTATTCGTTTTGCCGTATCTGACTAAGAATTGGAGGAATACCGCTTGCTCTTAAAGCCGTGTTATTGTATACACGAAAACGAGACAAGTTATACACACTGTAACGTGCTTTAAGAGATAATGGTAAGGGGGTATCCTTAGAAAAGATGAAGTCTCTAAATTGTAAACTAGTATTTTTGTTTTAATGTTTTTTATCTCTTCATATAATAATGATATCTATTGTAAGCACTATAAGTATGACGTCAAACACTAGCACATAATTATGTGAAATGTACTAAAATTGTATCTGCCGGTATGATATTACTACCCACATAAATTAAAAAAGAATTTAAAGGACAAAGTGGCAATGGCGATAATTAAACTTACCCTGACTACAAGTCATGTAGTTTTCCAATGAAAATTCTTGTTTATTAATAATAATAATAATAATGATTTATTTTCTCACCACAATACATATTTACATTACATTAAAATTTGATGTTACATAAGTTTCATGTTGCATAAGTACTGTGGGAGACTGGTGCCTAAACTAGACGGCAAGTCTGTATTTCAGGACACCAGGTCCCCACCCCTTGGACAATGTTACATTTCAAGTAAAATCATGTACACATACACTTAAAACTGCGGTAGTTTAGGTTTTACATATTAATTATTGGTTTATTCTTATTCTAATGTTAGTATGTTTAGTTTTGGTGTGTGTTGTATGTGCGCGTGTAGGTGTGCATGAGTGCGCATGCGTGCATGTGTGTGTGTGTATGAGTGCGCTTGTGCGTGTGTGTGTGTGTGTTTGAGTTGTGTGTATATAGTGCTGGAATTAAACAAGTTACACCTGTACCGATAGAATGTTTTCCGTGTCCTCGTAGTTTAAGTCCTGTAGCCAACTGCTTACCTTCATTTTACACTTGATTTTGGGAAGATGGTATACTGAAAGCGTCCTATTAATGTTATTATAAAGACGGCCACCTAGGTGACAAAATAATCGATTTGAGAACATTGTGCGTTGGTTATAGTGTCGACTGACGGGGTTAAATCTTCTTTTATTACGCGACAGTTCCGGATTAAAGCTTAATAGTCCATGCTGTTTTAGAACTGTTTGCAATATAAACAGTTGGCGTACTGTCAGGACTCTGGCCTCTTTATATAAGAGTACAGTTGGATATCGGAACGGTCGACTATAAGATACTTTTAATATGGCTCTTTGCGTACGTTCGAGTTCTAAGATTGTGTATTTCGGAGCTCCACCCCATGACGTGATGCAGTATACTAGTAAAGACTGTACAAGAGCATAGTAGACTGATTTTCTCAAGCGTTCATCTGCTATATGTCGCAAGGTCTTAAAAACATATATTAATTTACGCAATCTATTACTGAGCGTACAAATATGCTCCTGAAATCTTAGCGTGTTATCTATGATTACACCTAGGTATTTTATATTATCTGTACGGTGTATGTGATTGCAAGTACATGCGTTCATATTTTTTTTGGAACATGAGTGGGCAACAATAGAGTAGACTGTCGGTGTAAGTGTGGTGTGTGTGTTATGTTTTAAAGAAAAGTGCATGAATTTGGTCTTGTCTGTGTTTAGTGTAAGATGGTTATCATGAAGCCACTCAGTCACAATGTTAAAGCCCGACTGAGCACATGCGTATACTTCGGGCAAAGAGTTTGCACAGAAAAGCAGAGCGGTGTCATCTGCGAAGGTAATGATCTTGCCTTTCGGGAGGGTAAGCAAGCCTAGTTCATTAATATAAATGAGAAAAAGCGTTGGGCCCAGTACGCTGCCTTGTGGCACGCCATAACTAACAGTGTACTCATCGCTCATAGTATCGCCGATTTTAACGCACTGGGTTCTTTGACTTAGATAGTTCTCAAATAGTTTTAGTTGGACACCTCTAATTCCCATTCTTTCCATCTTGGCCATCAGGATGGGAACCGAAACCGTGTCAAATGCTTTAGCAAGGTCTATGAAAATACCCAGGACCTTGTGTCCGCCATCCAAGTTGGTAGCAACATAATTAGTCAGATCATGAACAGCGTCAGACGTGGATTTACCAACCCTAAAACCATATTGAGTGGGTGACAAAATGTTGTTTTTTTCTAAGTAATCCACAAGCCTGCCGCTCATGATCCGTTCCAATATTTTGGATAGGGCAGGCAGCACTGCTATAGGCCTGTAGTTGGTGACACGATTTCTGTCCCCTGCCTTAAAGATGGGATGAATTATGGCTTTTTTAAAGACTTTTGGGAATAGACCAGTTGCAAGTGCGAGATTACAGATGTAAGTTAGGGGTGGTACAACTATGTCAATGAATCTTTTTAAAAAGTCACCCGTTATTCTGTCCCATCCTGCAGCGGAATTATTTCGTAGGGACTTGATGAGTCTAGCAACTTCATTGTCGTCCGTAGGTAAGAGAACCATAGAGTGTGAAATAGTGTCGTTGGCACAAGCGTTTGTATTGCAGGTTGAGTGATGTGAGATCTTTTCGGCAAGATTTTTACCGATTTCGGCGAAGAATTTATTAACTAAGTTTACTGACTGTAAAGGAGTAGTTGCGACATTTAAAAGTTCTAATGGGATGATTTTATGTTTAGTTCTGTTTGTTACTGTATTTATAGCTGACCACAGTTGTTTAGGATTACTACCGGCGTCACTTATTTGTTTTTTGTCAAACTCTTTTTTTATATTTTTAAGTAGTTTATTACAATTGTTTCTGTATCTGGTAAAGGAGACTCGTAAAATATCATTGTTAGGTGACTTTTTCGACTTTTTATGTAAATTATCCCTATGCCGGATACATCTGAGAAGGCCTGGGGTAATCCAAGGCGTTATGATTACTTTTCTATTTGGTACCTTGACGGTTTTAGAGCAAGACTCGATCACTCGAGTAAGTATATTGACCATTAGTTCCGCTGCTACATGAGCATTCTGAGTGTGGTAGACCTGTTCAAAATTAACTTGTTTCATTTCTGTATGCAGTCGTTCATGGTTAATACGAGTAACTGTGCCGCTTACACGTACTTTCGGCGTTTTTTTGGATAAGAAGAAGAGAACTGTTTCATGGTCGGTTAATGCGGAGTGAGCTATCAAAGTCGAGGCAGGCCATTTAGTCTTTAAAATAAGGTGATCAAGGCAAGCTAGAAGTCGCGTGGGTAGCGTATGTGCAGGCAATAGACCATGCGAGGCCAGTAAGTTAAGGTAAGTGTATTTGGCCGAGTCAAGACAATGATCATGGATGTTAATATTGATGTCACCGGTTATAATTATATTTTGATACCTAGTATTGTTTGACAGGAATGTATCAAGTGAGTTGAGAAAATTTGTAACGTCTCTGTAACTCGGTGGACGATATATTGCGAGAAGTATAGTGTTAGAGTCAATTTTCACCAACAGAGCGTTAGCTTCCAGGATTGATAGTTCCTCTACAGATGCCTTAATGTTTTGATTGACGTAGACAACTACACCTTCGTTTTGTGTCATATTCATATCAGTTTTAAAATAACTATAACCTTGTAGATCAGGAATATAGTGTGTATTACTAAGCCAGCATTCGGTTAACGCGATTATATCCCATGCTACCTTTGTTCTCGCGAGAATGGTGTGAAACCCAGACATGTTTTTTGATATACTTCTGATGTTTTGGCTGATAATCTTAAGAGATTGTTCTTGGTTAAAGTTATATGGGACACAGTTATCTAAGTCGCAAGTAGATGATTCCGATAGTGAAACAGAATCAATGTTATTTATGTTGTTTTGTATGTTATCGAATTGTATTTATAAATATTAGTGCTTGCATTTTTATGTGGTACATTGTATATTGTTGAATGATAGGTGATGTGTTGCAGTAACATGTAGTAGTTGACGATAAGATGGTAGTAATTTGAAGTATTTATAATCGCGGTGTATGCCATAAGAAGTATATATTTCAATTCGTAAATGTGAGTAGCCATATTAGATACACTTTCGGCAGTAATTAGTAATAGTTGCATGCAGTAATAGTTGAAAGTAGAAGTAGTCTGTAATTTATAGTAATTTATCTTTCGTTTTTGTAGTGTGTAATATATGTTGTAGCTAGGTTTGGTATATAATATATTATTGTGTGATTTTGTTTGTGTAAAGTGTAATTGTTGATAATTGTTTTGTATATGTTTGTATATTAGTAGATTAGTATATGATTTAGATAATGTTGTATTATATTTTAACAAGTAAATTACAGTGGCATTAATTAACGAAAAAGTTAAGGAGATATTGTAAGCTAGTCATTTCTCTTTTCGTAATTTAGCTAGATCGTCTTCGGATTTTATAAGGTGACTGGGCTTTCCGTCTTTTTCACGTACGTATACTTTGCCATTCGCAGTCCAGCATTGTTCGTACATGCTACTTTTTATGAACTGCCTAGCGAGGTAGTGTAGGCGTTTTGCTGAAGACGTGAGCGCTTCTGATATGAATATCGGTTTTTTAGGTCCTTCATTTAGTAAGTGATGAGTGTTCAGTCGGTTCTCCGTTTTGTGTTGTTTGTTGTAGCTCTTAGTGGACCGCAGAAAATGCTCTTTTACTGTAGGCGAACAAAATTCTACAATGACAGTGCCCACTGTCTCTTGTTTGCCTCGTAGACGAAATATATTTTTCACTTCCGACGGTGCAATAGGGTTATTAATAATGTCACCGAGTTTAGTCACCAATCCAGTGAGCGTTTCTTTGGTCTCTGGTATAGAGATGGGGACGTTTCTCATTTCAATTGAGGCTACTTTAAGGTGTCTCTCCAGGTACTCCATTTTAAGCTCCAGGGATTTTATAATTTGTTTGTTGTTAGAGCACTCATCCTGTAAGTGGCTTATCTCACGCATTGCATCATCATACTTTTCAGATAAAAATTGGATGGAAGATTGTATTTCATTATTCTGGTTCTGGATTTCTATATTTTGACTTCGTATTATATTATTTTGGGACCTGATATCGTCTAAAGCGGAATGTAATGAGTCTATTTTATTATTTTGTTGGTTCTGTTGTAAAACGAATTCAGAGAACATAGACTTCATTTCCATCATCATATTCTCCATGCGTTGCAAATCGGCTTCGTCACCTATTATTGCAAAGTTTAACTAGTTAAGAAAAAAAACAAACAAATTGATGAGCCTCTTGAAGTCTGATACTATGACAATTGGCTATCTTGATAGTGCCAATAATGCTATTCCACATAATGATAATTTTTATGATTAAAATTACCAGATAGTTGAATGCGAATCCGGAAGGCCAATCACTAATTTTAATATCAGTGTTAGTGTGACATCATTTGATAAATGAACGAATCGTATCGGTATTATTGATGCGTACTGACAATAAATTCTACATACCTACTTAAATTTTCTAACTTCAAAATCATTCTACTATGATATTCTAAATTCGACACCAGTTCAACGACTTTCCCTGAAAAATAAATTCTGTTGACTTTAACCCATGTTGACTTGCCCTTTTAAAATAAAAGGTTACGAGTAACCATTTCAACTACAAGTTAACATAACCACTTCCGAGAAGGCGGACCACCATTTTGAGTCTCTATACTTATGACCTAGATAACTAGTTACAACCAAATTTCTCGGTGTCATGAAAATGTTATATTTAGACGTTCCAGAATCCAAAATTGGTACGTACTAATTGGTAGAGACAAGTTCCAAGTCCGTATCAATTAACAAAAATTATATTAATCTCCGCTAGCCGGCGCCAATGCATCATACTTGCGGCACTTGCGGCACTTGCGAGCTTGTGTCAGTAACACGAGTGTAAGACCTTATACCAATGTATGCGGGGAATAAATGGCCGTTAGCATGTTATATTCGCCCACGTATTAAACGTTGTGGAGTGTTGTATTTCTTTAATTGAAGAAAATTGGCGGAAACCTTACGAATGAGAAGTATAACAACGTAAGTGACTGTTAATACGTTATAGGTAATCTGTTCTTTACATGCTAATTTACATATGCATTTAATTTTTACAACAAATAATAAAAATGACTGATATATCTCAGTAATGACACTAGGCTTGCTAGCTACGTATGTAAGCTTTAATTACAATTAATCTATTGCGGCAGCACACCGGTGGCTAGATACAATATTTTTTAATTATGTCTGGTGTTCTAAGACTTGACTGATAAATAATATAAACACAAACATATTTTAAAAAATTTAGGTAGCATCGGTTAATGATCATAAATTTCCTTTATGTGGTTATAAATTTCTATCTGACACAAATGCTTGGCTGCCTTTTGAGTACATCAAACAAAATCTTATAAAGGATTTTTTATTGAAATTAAACTCATTTATACGGATTTTATCGCGTTGTTTATTTAATACTGTATTACATAATTTTGAACACTGGAACATTGAGACAACTACCATCTTAGTCTCCCCGTGACCATGGCTGCTGAAAAGCATCCGAAACGTCGGGGAAAGTGTAAACTTAAATATAAATAGTTATAATAATTGTATTAGCTTAAAAATTAGTAAAATTAGTAGTAGTGTAACAGTTTCAAAATTATGTAATACAGTGTTAAATAAACAACGCGATAAAATCCATATAAATAAGATTAATTTCACTGAACAACATTCGCGTAAACAGAAGACAATATTAAGGATTTTTTAGTTCTCTTAGTACGCGGTGAGGCGACCTTGTGGAGCATGTTGCGACCAAATTATTTAATTATTCATTATTTCGCATTAATTTGTATGAGATATATACATTTTGTACGTTCATTCCAGTCTTGTTGTGAATTCAAATCGTTTATATAAGATAATACAAAATCTAATTCTATTATTATTTTTAAGCTGTACATTAATGTTGGTCGAGTTAAAATGAATAAATAACATTTTATTTGTATAGAGACCCAAATACCGTTAAACTTTCCACAAAACTTTGAATTTCAAAAATAACCATGTTATTATAATATCCACGTGGATGGTTTTGTGGTTCACTAGCCTGGCCATTATCATATTGTTATCTTATTGTAGAAAGATTATCATGCTTATACGCAAAATATAGTAGATATGATAGACAATAAGGTGTTATAAAGACAGGCTTTAATTAAGTCGAAGTACTATCTTGCTGCGTGGTTGATTAAGTGACCACTCTATAGTGACAGTAAAACTTGAATAAAATTTGTTGTTGTCAATTGCCTTTGCAATTCCTTAAGGCATTCCTAAAGAAGTGCTCTTAATCAAGCCTCAATTCAAAGTTGGCAAATGCTACAAGTATTAACCCTACTGCAGTTCTTCTTCTCCCTAGCCTTTATTATTCCCAAGTCACTTGGGATCGGGTTTTCTAGTCTAACCGGATTTGATTGGATATCAGTTTTTACACGGAGCGGCTGCCACCCGACCACCGCAACCCGAAGGCTAACGACACCCTAAGGCTAGACCAGTGTCAGGATATTATAGGGCCCTGACTTCCCAATAACGACTGTCATAGATGTTCATGGCAGCCGGGACCGACGGCTTAACGTGCTCTCCGAGGCACGGGGCAGGCGATAATTGTCAATCAATACACACATAATTTCAAAAAGTCATAACTTCCGAAAGTCAGAGATGCGCGACGTGGGTTCGAACCTGAGAACCTCTGCATTGCAGTATTGGTCTCTCCACTGAGCTATCGCTACTGCAATTCATATTATAAAATCTATAACTTAGTATTGACACAACTGGATTTCAATACTATTTGCGCAGTTACGCCTTTCTACCTTTCCACCCACTTAAAAGATGTAACTACTCAATTTTAGTTAGACATTAAAACTGTAGTTCTATCGGTAAACTAAGCTGTTAAAGAGGATTTGCTGCTAAACATTTTACTGTTAATACGAGGTATTTTATTGTTGATATTCGATACGATACGTCACTCAAGGTCACTCAGCGAGGAAGTAACGAGACAATGCGAGTGATTTCGCAACTCAGACGCAGGCTACAGAAGTAGGAAGTCTTTGGTTATCACGACAATCCAACAACGCCACAAGATAAAGGTAACACAAGTACTATTGATACAATTATTTTTTTCGAACTCGATTTGTTGTGATATCGATTTGCCGAATGTTTTTCTGCTCACACTTAATATCAATCGAATGACTTTTACACGTGGATAGTACTCGATAACAAAGTATCTCTATGTTGAGGTTTCATATCAGACAGTTACGTCTTTCTGTGGTTGCTGATAAAGTAACATAAATCGTCGAAAATTTGCTGCAATGCAACTTCTTTCTCGGTTCTGTTTTATAGTTAAGAATTAAATGCATAAGTTTATTATGTAGTCATATAATATTTTTCTGTCTAATAGCCTAGTGATGTTCTTGGAGTCCAGCTTTTTCAATATACTAACTACGGAGATCAAGTTTCATATGATTATAACTGCAATGTTCGCCGTTTTATGTCGCTCTAAGATATCAGACATCTGATATAAAATTATTAAAGGGTGATCTCTGGAACTTTTAGTGCAAGTCTTGTATAATTATAACATAAGGCATTATTTATACTGCCTGCGACTGCTGTGCGAGTTGTTTCCTGCCCGGATTGGGCAAAGTAAGGCTTTTCAGTTAAGAAAACCTCAGTATTAGGAATCTGGAACTGTGTTTACAAGACAACAATTGGCTCGCTGTCTATTAACTTAAACTATCTCTCTCTCTAAAGTGAAATCTGGGTGCAATCCACATTTGTCTAATCTTTCGAGAATGTATAATTAAGGTGTATGTGTGTTTTTCTTCTAAGCTGTTAGGAAATAGTGCTCGGATTAAAGCAATAACTTTAATCTGCAATAATTGCAGCTGTAGATTTTGGTATTGTATTCCAGCGTTAAATAGGCAGTCCAGAGTTTTATAGGGAAATGTTTACGCAGCAGACAGACTTTTGTCAACTCGTTGTAAAGGTTGCTAATTTGTGAGCGATACATATAGCGTTGCAAGTTTGATGGTAATTAGTTACAATAATCGTTTACCATTGTGCAGGCTGTTTACTACTTTGTAGAGAAAATATTTACAAAAATACTCTCAAAGATAATTTATCTTTGTAGCGACACTGGCGACGCTTTAGTTTTATATAGTCAGACGCAAGTACGCAGTAGCGCCGCGCGGTAGTCGTCTCCCCGCAACCACTCAGTTAGGTTGTACCTCAATATAAGCATAGCGTAGAAGCATTTTTGTACTTGATACTAAATTGGAGATATAAATGGGCGTTTTTATTTTTTGTCTAGCCTTTTCATTTGATGGCGAAACTTAGTACGATTTACGCAGAATTATCAATTAAGTATTATTAAAACTGATAAGAAATAATCTGTTGATAAAAGATAATTATGAATTGTCGGATTGATAAAACAAGATTATTATTCGTAGATAATAATTATGATAATAATTTTGTTTACATTTTAATTATATTATTTGTATTGCTGTAATTAATTATAGTACAAACGGGGCGTAACACCACTATGTATATAACATTTTCTAGCGGTCGCCTAGTGGTCAAAATTTGTTCAAAATTCCTAAGCTTGTTACTTCGTTTTCTGTTTTTCTCTATTACATGTAAATAAGAGGTATAGGTAACCATAGTTACAAAGAATTGTACGAAGTCAGACGAATAATGTCGAAATACTATGAACACGATTTGACTGCGTGTGTCAAATGCATGGTTGTGTGCGTGTAGTGTTTTTTCATTAATTTAATATATTTCTTATGCATATTTTATTAAAATATTAGAATTCGCTCCTCCTTCTCCATATAAACTTTAACTGTGCCAAATTTCATACTCCTCCATCCGCGCAATTTTCGTAAAACGGGGTACAAAGATTTTGCTTCACGTATTAATATATATATAAAGTACCTAAAGAATTTGTGACGTCACTGTATTAGTTAGCTTTTGGTACGGTCGGGGATGGTAAATGTCACTTTTATATTACATACATAGTCTCTATCTTTATCCCTGATGAGGTAGACAGAGGTGAATTAAACCCACCTCTCACCTCTGTATAAAAGGCGAGCCTACAGCCGTCTACTGAGTGCAGTTCTAGTTGCGCTCTGACCCTAGGTAGAAATACTTAATAACACTTTTCCCGATTCGGGTACCCAAGACCCCATGCACAGTAGTTGCATTCACTCCACTGTCTACTTTTATAGATATATTATTTAAAAATAAATATTTTAATGTAAAGCTTTGTCAACAAACTCTACCTATCTTTCTACATGCGTGTAAAGTGAACGGAATTAACTCATAAATTTGAACATGGTCAAAAGCCGACAGGAAAAATGTTTGTGGCTGAATTGAATGTTTGTAAACCCCCCCGCAATGCAGTAATTGCTAAAAGGAAATGTCATTTAAAAACAATAATATAATTTATATCTAAAATAACAACTTTGTAATATTTGATTAAGTTTTATATATACACGTAGTTTCATTTTCTGGAGCTGTAGGTACTTTGTAGCGGAAAGAGTCGTGAGTAATGAGGTACTTGGTAATGTACAACATCTGTGGACAACATAAATTACTGCTTTTTTTATATTTATGCTTCTTGTACATTAAATATTATTAGTCTATCGTTTTTAATCTGTCAGCTTAACAAGATATAATGATAAAAGCATTGACTCTAGACGCCGGCGTCTGAACGCTGATGACTGAAAAGAATCATAAGCTAATACTTTGTGATAGGCTTAAAAAGCGGCAATAACCCAAGGTTGAAACGGTATTGGCCTTGAGAGCTCGTGGCTTCGATTCCTACCTAAATCACTACCGTACTATGTGCCGGCATAAACCTACATATAATACAATCATTTTAGATTAGCTTAGTAGTTAAGAAGAATACTAATAATTTGCAAATTATTACTAGTAATCAATTAAAGAATAAAACATATGCTACATCGATTTCATAAATGTAAATATATTAAAACAACATAAACCCGAAGTGTAATTGCTCCCATTTCATATAACAAACAATATGCCTCAGTCATTTTGCCGGGAACTTAGAAAATTACTTGAACTATCCAATGCAAAGACGATTACAACGCCTAAGTAGTGATTGTATAATTCGACTTAAACGCACCCTTCGTGGGAGAACACACAAGCTTTCTGTTTGTAAAGTCACTTGTAATGTATACTTAGAAGATATGTTGTAAATATGACTTGTTTCAGAAATTCTTACGAGTTGGTTGGTGAGGATTGTGACGTTATTTCTTTTGGTTTCTTCTTGGATTGTGGCTTAGTATAAGGCATATCTAAACTAATGTGATTTAGGTTGTTATGTAGATTATTCGTATCCTTCTTACTTATATTTAGTGAGTACCTAATGCTTACATTTCCTGTGATTTTTCTAACTGCCGCTTCGTTGTATGAAATATCAGTGACATAAATTTGTTCTTTAAACATACATATTATCACGCATTTATACACTTTGCCTGAACTCTCGAGACCTTAGAACAGCAGTGCCATTCATAACTGTTTCAGTACGTAACTAGCCTGATTATTTTTTCTTACCATTTGATTCGTATATAGGTTGTATCATGCAAGATATGACATAATATTTATTTAACCCAGGAAATCGCTGTACAGCTAGAAAATTTGTATTAACTATCATTAATGAAATAGATACACTATCAGTTTTATTGCTGGGAATCTTAATCGGTAGGATCTTAAAGTTCATTGAATCTTTACTACAAATGTGACGTAATATAAATAGGATATGGCATTAAAACTTTGTTATCAACCGAGTCTCTATAGACTCAACCTACACGGAAACAATATCCATACGAACGACAATGTATATTGTTTTAACTTCGCGAGATAACTGTTAAAGACGCCGCAGGGATCCAGTTACTTACATAATAGAAGGACAAAGAAATACAAAGTTGATTTCCTTTGAGACAAATTTCCGAACATTACGCATCGGGCAGCGAGCACAATGCTAAGTTGTGGCCGCAAATCAAAACTGCGAGCAAGCCATCAGCTCCTAACCGTGTTCAGTCACGACATACAGTAATATACACGTGAATTTCATAAGCACGGTCGACATGAATCACTTGACATTGAAAATGCCGAAAGCCCTAAACACCCAAATTTTGGGGTGGTGATTCTCGCTCCCATCGATCCCCGTGGAAATGGGTCGCCGTCGCCCTCCCCCGGCTCGTGACCTTGGGTGGCGGAGATGGCCGAACGTTTCCGAAAACACCCGAAGCTTTCATTCATTCGAGCCTGACGCCCACGTTACTGCCGGGCTGATTTCGTGTTTCCACGTTAAAAACCCTCCACTTTTCACTTTTAATGATGTGTATTTAATCTCACACGGTTTTTCAACGTTAGGCGTGGGCACAAGAAACCATATCCTCTGTTTCATATGTTATATGTATGTATATGACATTTTTTATTTTGCGTGATAATCTCCCTTTTTCAAGGAACTGTTATAAGTTGGATTTAGCTTTTAATGTTATTTTGCGGTTATGGCGAACAGCTTTCAAAATTAATTTTGAAAGATTCAGAATTTAAACAGTAAACGTTTTACAACTTGTGCCACCCAGTTTTTCGAAGAGATTTCCACACGTGGTATCCTCTTTTAAAAGTCTAATGCGATAAATTACAAAAGAAACAAGGGCGAACGGAGTAAAGAAAGATTGACGGACGTCGGCTTCTCCTGTGTGTAAGGCATTTATGATTGGCGTGTGTAATAAAGATAGATAAGTTATTGAGTCGGTTTCAAAGGTAACGTTCTCTTTCTTGTCACAAATAACGCCTCAGGGGATGTCCTCCTACACCACATTTTGTACGCAAGATACCGTTATTTGGTTATGTTGTTATTGCGATCCATATACTTTAGATACCTTGCTGCCTTTCTCTTCAAAAATATAAAAAAATGAGGTCTATTATCACGGCCAATGCCTAAAATGAGCAAGCAAAAGGGACAGCGGATTGCCTTGCAACGGGTTTACAATTCCCAAAAAGCGTCTTGACATAATTATTATTAAGGGCGATGAAGAAAAATTACCGATCGATATAAAAATAAAGTGGTGGATGTTTATTAATGATAGGTACCTTTTAAAGGGATGAAAAAGACACAATATTGTCTGAAGCTATTTAAATATAGGTACTTTGATGCGATGTGGGCGTTTAATATCGAAGATGATTATAAAGTGTTTAATAAAGACTGGTTCTTATATAAAGTTATTGGTAATGCGATATCAAAGAAACTTCAAACTAATAAGCCTGTGAAGGGTAGACAGTTGAATAATTTGTTTCAGATCTTTCGCAATTTATACTCGTCTCAGTTTTATTTTGGGTTTCATATTACTCTTCTATGTAACTAGAGAACAGATACAAATACAATGTATAAATTATATGTTTCCGTTCACTGTTAGACAGTTTAGTTACGCAAACTATTGCATAGACATTTTGTATTTTTTGTATAAAGAGAACACAAGAATACGCTCTATGCTCAAGGTAAAACTTACTTTGAATCAGTTCAGCATTTGTGTCGCAGGATAATTGACGTTAATATATAGAACTCGGACACATAGACTAGGTAAAACTGAAACAGGTTCATTTGTAGTATTATATTGTGTGATCTGCATATAGTTGTACCGAATCTGGGTGTACTTTATATTTGTTGTTTTTATGTTTATAAAGTGGGTAGTGGAAGAGTTGTATTTTAAGAAAAATATGGGGTCATAGCTAGGCATGACAAGCTCGCTCTAGGAATAAGAGACGCTTGGCCATTGGTCTACCACTCTGCTCAAGTGTTACCTAATGCTTCACACATAATTAATAGCACTATGTGTAATATGTGTGTATTTACAAAAAAAAGTATATATGTATGTTTATCCATTGTCTAGTACCCATAGTACAAGCTGTGCTTAGTTTGGGTTAGATGGTGTTGTGTGTATGTGGTAGAATATTATTATTATTATTATGTAAATCTCTAAGATTTCCTCAGACTTCGGCATGACGTTTTCCTTTACTATCAACAAAGTAATAGCTTCACTTATTATTTATAGCCGGTTTCTCCGATGCATCAAGGGTGTTTTCTCTAGAAATTCTGTAAACAGTTAGAAGCGGAAGATCGCAGAGCCTGCAAGACAATGCAGGGTCACCTTATCATTCCATATCAATATTTGCATGACCTTAGGAATATTTATCACTTAAATACATCATTAGGTTCACATTATATATGCCGATATTACATAATTATATACAACTCAAGGTTCGTACGGTGGAATTTTTGAAAGAAAACCGGTATTATGTCTTCCGTACTTAATAGTTCGTTATGAATATATATTGTAGCGTAGAAGTCGTCGTTTTATTTTTTATCGACGTCAACAAAAATGAAAGTTATTCTGCGTCGATGGCAACTTTAAATATTGCATTCAGCGAATAGTACAGACTTTGTGGTCATCTTGGCTTATGCGTCAGCTGTTGCGGTTTGGATATAGAGTAATAAAATTGAGTGAGACGTCGTTGTTCCATGTTTGGGTCTTATCCGTGTCTATTGTTTGAATTTTCGGATGCATTGACTCAACAGCTAGGTTTTCTTCTAATTAGAGTTGACTTTATTGCAGAATATCAGGAACGGTTCCGTTTACCTTTAGCAAGGCTACTTTAGGCGCGTTTATTAATTGAAGCTGTACAACGATATAGTCTCACGCATATATCTCCAAAGAGGTAAAAATACGTGTATTGCATCCATATTTCACCAGCAACGGTTTTAGTCGTACGTAATGGTAGACAGTGCCCGATTGACAGCAATATGGTTAAATGGGCACTGTTCCAGTGTCTGTGTTGCTACTGACAATTTCTAGTCAGGAAATCCCAATAACACTTTGTCCGGCACGGGAATTGAACCCGTCGTGCATAGCTGCTGCATTCTCCTCCGCTGTGACACCAAGGCAGATAAAAAACACACTCAATCCTATTGCTTCATCAACCTGTATTATTGGAATAGATAACGATTGACATTAAGGATCGCCTGTGCTATTGGATAGAGAGATCCGATCGATTTCGAATTGGTAATATGTCGCTCCAAAAACAAATAACATGTTTTGACAAGTGTTTTCCCTCCCGAAGCGTCTTTGTGACAACTTGGCAACTATTGAGCAATTGCTCTACTCGAGTATTATTTGTAATAGATTTTCGCCAAACGTCTTACTGTATCAATGAAATCCATTTATGGTTATTGTCTTATTTATATTAATATTACAAATACAAAAGTAACTTGGATTATTTCGGGAATTCGGCATGAAGATAGCTTAAAGCATCAGTAGCATAATCCTAACTAATATTATAAATGCGAATGTATGTTTATTTGTTTGTTACGCTTTCACGCCTTAACTACTCGACCGGTCATCGCGAAATATCGCATACACGTTGTCAGGGTTACAGAAAAGGACATAGGATACCTTGTTCCAGAAAAAGGTACCGATGCTAACCTAACCTAATATACATTTACGTGAGAGAAACTGCGGGCAAAAACTAGAAGACAATAAAAACTCAAATTTGACTTGACATGAAGTGGTTTCAAAACCCAGCCATTGAAACTACCGCTGTAAAACCACTGCATCATTTTAGGAAAGCTGGATGAGTTAACTGTACATAATACTAGTCATTTGTAACCAAAACTGCTAGTAACATTATTTTTTAAATAAATATAAGTTATAGGCCATATAAAAAAACAAGGAACTGAGTTATTAGGAGGGTAATAGGTTGTTTGTCGATGTAGTTAACTGTACTAAAATAATTATAGCCTATAATTAATTATATTAATATTTTATATATATATTTGTTTATACGGATGTTTGCAATCGTTTAACTCTTGATCGACGTGACTGAGGTGATGAAATTTATCACTACATATTATTATAAAACATAGTCACCCGCCATGTTTTTTTTTTTTATTTTGCTCGTCATAGTGATGACACTCCGCCTGATGGTAAGCAGTCGTGTGGTCTAAGAACAGTGGCCTCCACATCGTCCTCATAGCAGCCGAGGCGATGTTGAGGTCTCTACTTTGACGGCCTGAGAAGGTGCTTTTTCACGTCCCGCTTAAAGGACCCAGGATTGAAGGAAGAAGGAAATACGTGCCTTGGCAGAGAATTCCATGCCTTGATCGTGCGGCAGAGGTATGAGGACCCAAACTTGTTGGTACGCACTCTAGTCGACTCCACCGTGTAAGGATGGCATCTGAGTCCAGAACGCGTTGTTCTGTTCAAAAACTACTGAACGGATTCATGTGGTTTTCACCATTAGACAGAGTGCTTCGTGAGGAAGGTTTAGGTATGTAATTGTTAAGGTTTTGTATTGCCCGTGCGAAGCTGGGGCGGGTCGTTAGTACCATATATTAATTTGTTGGTTGAACCGTTATCTGCTTCGAATACTGCGAGCCAATAGGTGGCATTGTAGTCAAGTGACTGACACTAGATTAATTTTAATCGTGAGTATGGTCGCGGAAGCGTCTACTTTAAATAGCTAATTATGTTATAAGTAGTTTCTGAAATTAAACATTATGCATATGCAATTTCACATACACAATTGTTCATATTTAAACATTAAACTGACGTAGTTTTGCAGAAAAACTGAATAGATGACTCCTTAAATTTTTAAATAAACGTTGCGATTAATAAATCATATAATTTAGTGGCATCTGATAAGGAATAATACTTTTATATTTACTATTATATAAATAATTTAAAAAGGCTTCATAACGTGGCTTCATTCACGTCATAACGTGGGACTTAAAAAACAGTCGGCGAAATGTGGATATAATACACCTCTGCCTAACTCTTCAGGAATACAGGCCTGAAACTATGTATGTACCTATATATAAATATGCACGATGGCGCAGCGCTTTAAGTAGGCACATCACTACTGCTACTGTGTAAGTTCAACTCCTACGCAAGAAGATTATCATAGCTCAATAGTTGTTTCTATTTTAGTGTTCTTTGTACAAGTTGAAGCAATATATTATGTTATGTCTCCTACAATTATAAGGTTATATTAATAATAATAATAATATCAGCCCTGTATTAAACTATCCCACTACAGGACACGGGCCTCTTCTCAATGTATGAAGGCTTAAGCCACACGATATACGAAGATTATGTTACTCTTGAAAAATCACAATTAAATGAAGCACTTACGTATGTAAGCTGTATTAAAATACATTAGTGTTAGAACAAAGTAAGTTTTGTTGAGTTATATAAGAATAACAGACGGAATAAATAGGTATATAAGAAAACGTTAACACATTAACGAGTCAAATAGAATGCTAAAACAACACTGGGCAGTGGCTTCACTAAAAAAACTTGTATCAATGAATTATGATAATTATGCTAAAGAACTCGTATTATCTTAATCGTTTTATATATAGATAAAGAGTTATATATAGAGGTATAGTTATTATATTTAGAATTATATTTTAACTACAAAAATATTAGGAAGTCGCTTTTGGATAAAACATTTGCAACGACTACAGACTACCTATAAGTTCAAGTTCAATTCTATTACCTCATTGCTATAAATTTGCGGGTTCTAATCGAGAAAAGAGTTATAATTTTTTCTGATGGCAAATTCTCTGAAGTTGCGCGGTGCCTCATTTATTTCTTTTTTTAAAACTTCTCCCGCTCTATTAACGATTCTTGCATCGTAGGACTTTACAAATATTTGAACCAAAAATCCAGACTCGGAACAACTATCAGTGGACCACACAAATTTTTGACCCGTGTGGGAATTGAACCCATAACACTTGGCACGAAGGCAGTAGCGAGGTGATTACTTAAACCATAACACCTTTCGTACAGTCTAGAAAAGTGCTCGGTAGTTAGAGAGCAATAAGCTCGTCATCTATTACATATGACCTATAATCTTAACTGGTCAAATGTGAATGGACATAATAGAACTCTGTATATACCCTCGCTGATATACCGGCGTGAGATTACGCATGTATTTATATTCAAATCGACAGAAGTCAGTGCTTAGTGTAGTTTGACCACTGGATGACGTAATACGATAGCGCACCAGTCAATATTTGATATGAAGCCATTAGCTACGGTGTGCGATAACACGACGAGTCCACTAATGAAAACGAAACACAAAGATACTGACAATAGCGATCACGAATTGTGGCGCTTGGATTAAATGACTTACTTTACTTTTGTATGTTAAGATGACAGGCAAGCAGAAGGCTTGCTTGATAGAATTAGTAGGTCTACCGTGAAAACGTCTATCCAAAACTGCGAGCTGTACGATATAACTTACAATTCATATTTTTTTTATTTTTTATTTTGCTCGTCAAAATGACCACACTCCGTCTGATGGTAAGCAGTCGTGTGGTCAAAGAGCAGTGGCCTCCACATCGTCCTCATAGCAGCCGAGGCGATGTTAAGGTCTCTACTTTGACGGCCTGAGAGGGTGCTTTTTCACGCCCCGCTTTAAGGACCCAGGATTGAAGGAAGAAGGAAACACGTGCCTTGGCAGAGAATTCCATACCTTGATCGTTCGGCAGAGGTATGAGGATCCAAACTTGTTGGTACGCACTCTAGTCGACTCCGCCGTGTAAGGATGGCATCTGAGCCCAGCACGCGTTGTTCTGGATAGGAAAGGGGAGGGCGGGATAAGATGGAATAACTCTTTAGAGATCAGGATTTAGGACACTCAAGAGGTTGAGTACCGAAATTTAGAAAGAATTTCGAAATATAAGTGTTTTATGGTACGAACAGTCGGCCCGATACATCGGCATTGACGTTTAATTTTTATTTTTATTTTATTTTATTTTTTTTATTTTATAATTTTGGGAAACAAACAGATTTAAATAACAAATAAAAGATATAACTTAAAACTAATACATTATCCTAAATAGTTTCCTCAGGTTGTTATACATATATGTATTTGGTATGTACATTACAGTAATTCATAGATTTTTACAGTTACAGACAACGTATTTAGAGTTAAATACAGTTACTAAAGACATAAAGATTTTCCTGACACTGTTTTTAAATTTGGTTGAAGATAGGTGAAATATATCTATATTACAGCTAGGTGAGGAACAAATTAATTTATTGTAAGTGTTACAAGCTCTTTTAATAGACATTTTTACCATAATTCGTTCTTGAGTAATGAACATGGAAGAGAGATCTTTTTCGGGTATTTGGGCGCGAACATCTAAAACTTATCTGTTTGAGAAGATAAGGCGAGTCCGTATGCCCTCGTATAATCTTGTATAAAAATTGTAAGTCACGTTCTGCTCGCCGTCCTTCTAGAAGCTGGAGGCTTGGTGATAGTTCGGGACTTAAGTTGAAACGCCAGTGAATATATTTAATAAATCTGTTCTGTAATTTCTCGATTTGACTTTTATATATATCATACTGCGGATTCCAAACAACTGAAGCATATTCTTCTAAAGGTCTAACCAATGTTTTAAATAGAAGCAATAGTGTTGATATCTGGTTGAAGTCTTTGCCGACCCTTAATACAAAGCCTAGCATACGAAATGCTTTACTTGTTATATTTTCAATATGAGCATCAAATAATAGTTTCTCGTCAAGCTGAATCCCAAGGTCACGTATAGTGGATACTCTAGTCAGGTATTCATTGTTCATTCTATATTGATATAATATTGGAGATTTTTTTCTTGTGAACGTTATAATATTACATTTATTTATATTTAAAAACAAGGAATTCCTATTGCAGTAGTCACACAGTCTATTTATGTCATTTTGGAGATCTAAACAGTCATTAAGACTACTAATAACTTTGTATATTTTGTTGTCATCTGCGTAAAGGATGAATTTAGATGCGTTAAATACTTCTACAATATCATTTAAATAAATATCAAATAAAACAGGGCCAAGATGAGAGCCCTGCGGGACGCCTGAAGATATGGGCAGGAAGGAAGAACAGAACCCTTTGACGGTGACAGCTTGACTACGGTCTCTCAAATATGATTCTAGCCACCTAAGTAAGTCGCCGTGTATACCGATATTCTCCAGCTTATCAATGAGTATATTATGCGATATTTTGTCAAAAGCTTTGGAATAATCGGTATACACCACGTCCACCTGATGCCCCTTATCCATGGCCGTAGCTATATAGTCGACAAATTCACACAGATTTGTTACGGTCGACTTGCCACTTACAAATCCATGCTGTTCACATATTATAAGAGGTCTTATCAATGGAGATATCAGATCACAAACAATGTGTTCAAAGAGTTTTGGTATAGTACTCAGTTTGGATATAGGGCGATAATTAGTGATATCGTGCTTGTCACCGCATTTGAAAATTGGTACAACGTAACTTTGTTTCCATATCTTGGGTATGATGCCTGAGCGTAAAGATTCGTTAAACAACATATATAGGGGAACTGCAATGTTTTTATGACATCTTTTTAAGAATAAGGGTGGAATGCCGTCAGGGCCTGAACCCTTATTCTCATCTAGTAATTTGATATATTTAACGATGGTATTAAACTTAATATGCATACTACTGACATTAAGTGCATTCGGGTTTTCTTTGTGCTCACGCGGTAGGCATGAAGAGGTGTCATGGCTTTCACTTACAAATACAGAGTTGAAGTGAGTGTTGAAAAGGTCACTTATTGCCTTTCCATCACTCAAAGCAACGCTGCCTAAAAATAAATTATCAGGTATAGTTTGTGATACCTTTTTGGATTTTACAAATTTCCAAAAATGCTTACTACATTTTTTAATGTTGTTTTCTACCTTTTCTATATATGAATCATAACACTGCTTAGCCACACTCTTTTGCCTATCTCTTAAAAGTGAAAAAGTGCTATAGTCCTGGTAATTCCTATAACGTTTCCATTTAGCATGATATTTATTTTTTTGTTTAATAATTTTTATTAATGCCGGCGAATACCATGTTGGATATTTAGTTCTATCGATAGACTTCTTTAAAGGGACATATTCATTAATCAATTTATTGATAACGTCATAAAACTTTGTCAACAATTCGTCCATACTTTGTTTATAGTTTAAGACATTGCACCAATCTGTCTGAGACAACGCAAAGTTAATTTGATCGTAATCAGCGATATTAAAATTACGAAAAGCACGAGGCGGTGGACGAAGAGGTCGCTGGTAAACATCAATTAAGTTAATTTCAAGGGCGGGGTGATGGTCATCCTCTGAGATGAGCGGAAAGTCAGATTTTTGCACCTCACAGCCACAACTACATATTACTAAGTCCAGTTCCCTATTGTTCTTGTTCGGTACAAGGTTATATTGCCCTAGATTGTTAAAGGACAAAAAGTTGGATAACACTTCCGTTAGGCTATTAGGACTAGATGCATTCAAAATAGCCGGTGCCCCCCTACGAATAGGCCTACGGTAGGCCTTCTGCTCACATGAGCCTACACTTGCAACGTTATGGAAACCAATTCCGCATTGCCAAGTTATTATACCGCTAACGCAAGATACAGCCCTCGCTGGTCTCTCTGCTTATAGAGCGCAATGCTCTCTTCAGGAAGAATTCCAACAAAATACGAGATTCCTATATAATTTGTGCTTGTCATATTTTAGTCACACATAAAATAGAGTAAGTCCTTATATGAGTGTGCTTTGTACTGTGACTGACAATTTCCTGCCAGAAAAATAAATTATACTGCCTTTCCGAATGAGAGAGCCTGTAATTTGGAGATCGACAGAAGTATTTTCGTTGACGTAAATGTAATTTACATTTTTAAGCTGTATTAAAGTCCAGTACGCATAACAAGAATTATATCAAGTTTATTATTTTTCTTGTTCTGTTCATCTAGTAGTGGTTAGTGACGTCCAGCGTGTTATTATAACTACTTGTCGATATCGATATATTATATTTAATCGCTTACGTATAGATACGATTTCAGCACATTTTCAATTATGTGAACCAAAACGTTACGGAACTGATTTTAGATGATTATGTATGTTTTCCTGGTTACACGTTTCGAATAAATTGTTTTCTAGATAATGGAGTCTCAGATATAATTAGTTTATTTACCTATCATTGTTCATTCTCAATATCTATATATTAATACGTGAAGCAAAAACTTTGTACCCCTTTTTACGAAAATCGCGCGGTCGGAGGAGTATGGAAGGAGATTGCCCATCTTTCTTAGAGCTGCCGTTGCGCAGCATATATTTAAGTATGACAGCAAATATTAGATATATAAGAATACCTATAATGTACTTTTAAAACAAATAAAAACAAACCTTTTATTTTGTGGGGTTCATTTTTGTTTTGTAATTCACTTTTCAGTTTTGAGGTTAGGTTTGACAAACAATACAGACATCCAGTAGGTATATAAGAATTAGCTGCACCATACGGTTCTAGTAGACCCTTAAATGACCTAAAATAAAATAAATGAAATAATGCTGATATTATAGAGCTAAATGTTTAAATAAAAATGCTTGATATATTTTGTAATGCTTTATTGGTCCACGTAATCGTCACATTCATAAAATATATCATCTAAAAACGTAGCTGGTGGTTCTACGGATCTATACCGAGCCCAACTGAGATACCAAAGTAAGGGGCACAGCAACCTAATGTCTGGTTCCCTACCAAACAATTGCAATAATAGGCTGCAATATCTGCCATTAAGTTGGATGTAGCCCTATTTATTAAAATGTAAGTGTAATAAACCTTACTACTAATATGTCGTGACTTTATTCTGCCTCTGACTAAATACTGGCCCGTTCCTAGTACCAGTGGCAACTTCAGTCTCATATTTACCATTTCTACTGATATGCTCCCTATAGTATGACCGAGCTTGTTTAACCTGATATGAGCCCAGAGATATTAACATTAGATCATGTAATGATAGTTTAGGGAAGACATTTAAATGGGGGTTTTCAGCATCTATTGTTACAAATATGGCTCTCCCTCTGATGATGTTTTCATTTTGTATGTATTCTCCCAAATAATTCCTAGTATTTAACCGAGCCTTTGCTGTGTAAGAATTGTCGAGCATCAAGTCAGTCGTCTATAGGTGCATGGAACTTATTTAACAGTGCCCAGGCTATGATAAAATCTAACATCAGATGTGTTGAGGCGCGGTTATAGAATTCTTAGCGAAATAATTTAAAATCCCTTTTTATCCCCCCATTTATAACTTCAACTACCCACCGACACATTATTACATATCTTGAACGATTTGCCTGCTCTGTGGTTAATTGATTTTCATCTTCCAAGAACAGCTTATATCCATAACTATGCAGTGTACCAACTGCATCTCTAAAACGCCTATCTAAGATAAAACTTCTCCTCTCCTAAAATATTTTTTTAATGGAGTCCTTTCATCACAGAATTCTGCTGACAATATATCTGAGTCACTTTTGATTACTAGAAAAGGGCTAAACGATTGTAAAATATAACCGTCACAACAAACAATCAAAAGTGGTTTAACCAGATTATTATATTTATGAAGGCTGTAAGTTTTTGGTATGAGTAATTGCTACTGCTTTGTATATATACATATATGCCATCACAAATTACAATTGCTGGTTTTTCAGTTGCAGACATTTCGGCACAGTTAAAGCTTATATGGAGAAGGAGGGGCGAAACCTAATATTTTTATAAAATATGCAATACATTAAATTAATGGGAAAATACTACATGCACACAACCATGCATTTGATACACGCAGTCAAATCGCGTTCGTAGTATTTCGGCATTGTTCGACTGACGTCGTAGAATTATTCGTAACTATGGTTACATATGTATGTGGAGTAGGTGACTAAATGAAATGTGATTATAAGGATATAGTTATAGACAATAAAACCTCAATAATGAACAAACTTAAAATTTAAATCAATTATGGTCGAATTTCGACCACTTGGTGACCGCTAGTCTTATTAAATCTTTGTCCGTTTAGTGTTTTGTTTAGTGTTAGCTGAATGGGTAATATGGATAGAACATAAGGGTTTTCTTTTCGTCTCAAATATAATTATTTTTTATTGAATGCCCACCTTATACATATCTTTGTTAAGTATGCTTTTGATTTATTATGGCTGATCATTAAAATGTAAAAAATACCCTCTCACTTGTAGAGCACCTTTTTTGTAATAATTATGGGCTGTGATAAGGTCAGAGCGAGGTCATTCGAAAGTCCTTTTTCAAGTACCTATTGAACCGTTCATTGATACCGGCTGAAACTAATTGCGGCAAAAACTAAAAGATATCAATGATTGAAGAAATTAAGATATTGGAATGAGTATCATATTCTTATAAGATTATATCAGTGTAAGTCTAAAGGTGTTTGGATATTTGCTATTCAATCATGAGTAAACTGATGTGTTTTGTAAATTTGACATAATTATATTATCGTTTCTTCCTCTATACCTGGAAATGCTTTCATTTGGGAGAATCACAGTAACCTGTAATGTTATTAAACAATGCTTTAGTTCTAAACTTGTCAATAGATGGCGCTGTCTAAGTAATGTAGAATTTGACATTTTATGTATTTTGTAATAACCCACTAATATTACAAATGTAAAATATTTAGACAATTACACCTGATAACACGCGGGTGAAGGCGCGGGCATAAGCTAGTACTAAATAAAATTTCCGAGTAGAGCAAGATTCAAGGTTATTGTAATTGTTGTTGACACTTCCTCAAATTGATATGTTATAAATTTTCCTTTAATGAGGTAAACCTCGGATAAAGATCTACTCTAAGCACGCTTAAAGGTAGCAACAGTGATGATACAAGAAGCAGTACTTAACTGAATAAAATAAGACACGCGAATGAATCGTCAAAAACAGTTGAAACACACTAAAAGTCACGAGGTTATCTAAACGAGCGACCTTTGTTTGCAGTTGATCATGTTACTGACGGCGAAAAATTTACCTATTTTGCTCACACATTTCCGCAATTGCAGCCGCGTTGTTTGTACGCCGAATGACGTCGTTTGCGTTGTAGTTTTTGAGGTTAAAATCAAAAATGTTAATATCTAACGATATTTTATTGAAGTAAAAGAATAACAGGAACATGGTATTAAAAATAAAAGTGAGTTTAATTGCATTGTAGTATCTTTCGTAGACGTACTTGAACTTATGTAACCTATTAAAGCAGACAAAGATAGTGTTGATATTGATAGTCAAAATGAAGTCATCAAAACAGATCAATGTTTTATAATTTCATGCTCTCTTACAAGCGGTAAAGTGGTGGGTTTTTTTAAATAGATTATCCATATTTATCCTACAGTATAGATGCGTGATCCAATGACCTTACTGACACACATGATAACTTAATCGTTTCATAACAAGAATCATAAAGGCATCGTGAATGAAGTTTTCGACACTGACCTAAGAATATTAACTAAATAAAATGTAGCTAATTTAAATTGCGCTGTCTTTGTTGTAATACTTACAAAAGAGTCATTTCTTTCTACTTATTTATGAATAAAGATTTTTGTTATCTGTTTTGAGTATTGACAAAATTATAGATGTTGCTTAACAAAATATGTATCAAAGTATCGTATACCTATAAAACATTTTCGTTTTATTGCAACAGTCGAATCTACCCTCAAATCTCTATCCAGAGATATTTTCATTTTATTTATAGGCGCACTTTCGCTAAAACATTGCGCATCCGAGGTGGGGTGCCGGGGGAAGACGTCGGAAGGTTATCAAAAGTGATAAGAGTCCATCCATCACTCGCTCCGTGTCTGTCAGCGAATGCTCTAGGGCACATACATACGTGGAAGATTTTAAGTTTCAGCTACGACATCTATCAACCGATGACAGAACATTATTTGTTAATGGAAAATGATACTTTACCAGCAAACATGTTTTTACTTTTATTGATTAACATATGTTACGCATATACTCTATCTGCATTCGAAATGACAGGGGCATTCTTTTAAAATGTATTTTACTTGTACACTACTATATATTACTTGTATTACAGGTAATTTAGCTTTTTCATAATTATATTTATATTCATGGTTTTCTTTTACTAAGGCATAAGTGCACGGTACGTGTGTGCTAAAGACCATACAGTACCATCAATATTATTATTCGGTATTATTCCTTATTAAGAATATATTTTGTCTTCTACTAAGTGTTCCCTACATTTTAAACGTAGTATAAAATATTTCAATGATTATTTTGTTTTAAGACTACAAATCATTTATTAAACATTGCAGTGATTGATCTTAAAGAAAATTCGGTAGACGAAAATGTAGGTTGAATGTTTTATACAAAATGTTGTCCCGAATTTCAGCTATCTAATTGAATTCTGAGTTTCTTCAGAGTACACTGGTACGTCCACGATTCTATTGACAGAAACATACGTCAATAATACTGACATACTTAATTAAAACTTAATAAGGCAGCATCCTACACATACAAGACAGGTTATATTAATCATACTCTTATATTACTTTATACATTCTTTAATATGAATTAGCATGTGCAAATTATGAAAACAAATGCAATATCAATAGAAGCTATTGTTAGAACTATAATAAGGACATTGTAAGTACTGCTACTCTTATTAGTAACCTCTGACTTGCTAAAAATAACAGTCTTTAAGTCAAAGCAAATAGATAAAAAAAATCTTGCTTTAGTATTCCACATGAAGTCAACGAGATTGTTCGCATTACGCAACAACTCGTGACTCTTATTACGAGTGTCACTATCAATAAACGTAATATGTCAATTCAGATTCACCACTCTAAAGTGAACCTTCTGCATTTATTAATAAAGTTACAAATAAAACAAAAACGCTCGATAACATTTGATCGCCGGAGAGTACTAACATGCTTTTCCTAGTGTAGACTCAAATTATCATTTTATTAGAGACTGAATTAATCATTTCATTGATAAATTTAATAATTAATATAAGGACTATCACTGTGATAAATTATAATATGTAAAGTTAGGATTCGTTTAGATATTATATTCGTCCAATGAAAATAATATTAATAGGCGACTACATCAAAAATGTTTAGCTCAATTTTGCCGTCCTCGATTTTTTTAAGCAAGATAATATTCAACATTTTTATATATCTATATACAGGTATATTGTTTAAGTAAATCATGTCGAGGTTTTAAAAGGTGCTTACTAGATTATGCATATGTTAGAGGATAAATAAAGAACTGCTGTTTACGCTTACCATATTAACAATGCTAGAATAAAACAGATATTTTCTTATTTATTCAGTAGTAGAGGTAGGTAATAAAATGAACAATATTAATGAAGAAAAAACAAAAAGGACAGTTGAACACGCACGCCGCCGCCGAGAGCCCACAAGCGTACCGATGGCGCACACCCGCACATTTACAAAAAACATGTTCATACGCACACATACATAAGAAAAAACTTTGCAGATGTGCTCACACGCATCGTTGTCGAGCAAAAGGCAACCGGCATGTCTTGATCTTGTGTTGGAGCTGCCTCAACCATTTAATTGAAAATCTTTAGTCCTCATTCCTTCGTCACAAAATCCTTTGAAATTTGACTTCCTTCGAAACGCATTTACATAGACAATTAAAGTGTTACCACGATATAACTTTAAACAAGTTGTATTTGAATTTAAAATAACCTTTGAATTATTTGCGGGAACTCGGAGCGTGTTTTTCCATTTTTAAAGACAATAGCGTCAGATAAGGTAGACATCAGTTTTAATTAGCTCAGAACGATTCGATAACTGCTCAAACTTTTGTAATTCGTCTTGTGATAATGTCTTCGGTGTGAAATGTCTGGGAAGATTAACATCTTTTTTGCCATCCAGCCTGTGGAAGGCTATCTTGGTGTTTTATTTTAAATAATTTCACTCATTTTATTCTATTCGAGACCTGTGCAATTAAATCTTTATTATCCCTAAGCCGAGCTGTCGTAGTGGTAACTCGTTTTTAATTACATTTTAAGTACACATCTACTTAGTTTATATAGTTGTTGAGACATTGCTCGACATTGTCATCGAACATTTGAGCGTCAACACTTATTATTATGTCGACGTCATCATAATAAACATGTAGAGTAGCTGATACGTAATTACGCATGTTAATAATAATAATTTTATCGTAAATTCAATACGATTGGAAGACATACGCTTTGAGAACATTGTATTAAAACAGACACTTATACGTAAAAGAAAATATAAGTTCATTAAAACTAAATGAAAGTAAATATGAATAATGACTTAATGTTATGTTTTGCACACAATCCACTTACTTAATAAGCGCCTGGTTATACAAATTATTTTGAGAACAAAATATTTACCGCCACAGTTATATTCTTATCATCTGATGTTCTTGTTAGAACTAATTAAAGCTGGTCTAAAATTTGTTGTAATTGCACATATTGAATGTCTAATTCTTGATTTTAATTTAAAGGTGCATATATGATATACACACATAAGTTAAACCTGTTTGTGGTTTTATGTAAAATGTCAAACATGAAGGTCGATAGTGCGAAGAACCGATGACACCGAAGACTTCCGATACATTGTATCGTTGAGATTTTATCAACAAAAGTGGGGATGAACGAAACTCTTCAAAGTGCTCGCGACTAAATATTGGTAGAAGCCAAAGATCAAACAACAACAACAACAGTAGCTGAATCACTTGCCTTAATGATTAAAATTGAACAAAGTTTAAATCAGATATCATTTAACTCAAACATTTTGTAGTGAATACCGTTTTACAGATAACGACAAATTTAACATAATAATAATTTTAAAATACTTGATAGTAATGCAAATTGCTAAATGTGAGTAACCGACGCAACTACACATTTTTCTCACAACGGGAGGTTCTTTAATAGCATTTGACTGAAGTGAATAAAAGTAATATTCAGTTGTGCGTAATATTAACAATTGTTGGAATCCTTAGTGCAATTTAACATAAAACTGCAGTGCATTCACCAGTTGGAGTCTGAGAGTTGTAGGGCAGGTCATGGCTGAATGCGTAAGCACAAACGGATGTGCAAACGATAACATTATCACTACTTTACAAGTATATTTGCAGCAGAAAGAGCGAGTTGAGAGAAAACAAATATTTGATGTATGTTATCTTGCGCAGCATTGAAACCTGATGCAAAATATGTTTTACTTCAACACGGTTGTCCGCTTCACTACGCGATATTATTATAAACTAATTGTCGCATTCTATGTGCAACCTTGTCATAAAGTCCTACGTTCAATTGCCACGTTCGTCTGGAGTACAGTGTCTGGCCACTACTTCAAGTACCAGGCTAGCAGCGGATCGTGGCGGTGTCACGTTACGCGGTGGCTGTTGACACCAGCGCCTGATTAATATTTATGATACGGCTGAGCATCTCGCATGGCCGGTTCGCTCACTCGATGCGAATTATCTCCGTCCTGTTCGCACATAAGCGGCTCTTGTAAGTTAGACAGAACACGCACACATAGTATATAATATGGCAACTGCTCTTTCAACATTCGAATGTGCGTAAGTGCGAATGAGAATCCCAAATCTTCTTAATTTTTACTATAATGTTTCGTTTTTGTTACAATTTTTTTGGTTTTAAACATGTTATGACCTTGATGTACTAACACTGTGGTGATAAACATTTAAACATGTTTTTGTTTAAAAATGCTTTTAATTTTAATCAAATTAATTCAAGATTTTTTTATTAAAGCATACAAACACTCAACGTTCAGTTGGTGAACTTAATCTTCTTATTAGAGACGTAAATCACAAGATTGGTGTCAGGCCCACTGACCATACGATTGCAAATCGAAAGAAGTGAATATGTGGAACGAGGCGTGGGACCACCGCCTCGAACCTGACCGTATCGAGGTATCTCAACCGGACAGACTCGACTTGACTGCCATTACAAAAAAAATGCGCTATAAGGGAAACCGTGTTGTAGAAATTACAGCCATTTAGAAAAGGGAACACTTGTAGTATGTTGTTTGTAAAGGAGATCATAAATACTTTACAACTTCTTGGGGCCGATCATTTAACATAAGCAGATTCATGTTCATTTGAATTACTCATTGGACCGTTTCATTAGTCACTTAAACTGTCTTGTTTGTAGTTAATTGAAACGCATCCAAAATTACTAGCCTGATCTCTTTTGCTTTATTAGTATCTCGATGACGGTAATCAATGTCATTTGCTAATTTGTCGTCTCGTTCAGCCAATTTGCATATTTGTTTTTACATTATAAAATGAACGTATTTAAATTCGCTGTTAATATTTTAGTTGGCCGTACATATTAAATATGTTTTCTCGTTGTCTTTCCTGCACGAATCTCTCACATTAACAGAATTATCATTGTGTTTGCGACACCATTATCGTTGTTTGTCTGGACATTTTCCGTGAGCTCGCTCGCTTCCAGCGCCGGCCGGCGTTCGCGAGACTTCGCTTCAAGGTCACGTTATCGTGCTATCGCCAGCCCTGAACCTATCCAAGGTTAGCACTGGAATATCCGTTTCTTGGATTACCGGCTCGAGTCTAGACATAAGTTTTTTGATTAAATCATCGACATCAACACGTCACTAGCACGTCCGTCTTACAGGAACTCGGCAATCTCGACCGTCGCGCGCTGAGTCTTTATTGTTAATTTGCGAACGCTAGTAGAGCGCGGTCCGGACGCGTACTCTCGCTTTTAAGTAGCAATGGAGCAATATAGTCTCAAATCAAATTAGCTGCGTGTTTACATTTTATAAATAGAGCGCGTTCACGTGGCGCCGCAGCGAGATAAGCGTCCGTCGACTCGTCGACATCACTCACCGTGCGCTGTTAACATCCTCCGCGGCGGGCTACTGGTTCCTCCGTCACACTGACACTCGTGCGGGATATAAAGCACTCACAAACGGCGCACTAAGTTCAGCGGCACACGCGAGGACTGCACGGCGCGACACCCACAACTAGAATGCGGGCGAGACGGCTCGTCGCGGGGTGTGGGGGGAGGCCGGCAGCGACACACGGCTCATACGAAGGCGCGGCGATGAGGACTGCGGCCGAGCGCGAGCGCTCTCCCCCCTATTGGTCGGATATGCGGTGACGTCACGCAAGCTGGCCAATCGGCGGCTATCAGTTAGTTCTCGCCGCTTGCCGCGAGAGGCGCTCGTGTCGAGGAAGTCGCCCGCCCTACAGAGCTTTCTTCAGCTAGGGCGTATGCTTTAGCGGGCGGCCAGCACGGAAAGAAATCACGACAGCATGAATTATGTATACAATGTAATTTATTTGCTATCTTCGACTGATCTGAATAATAATTATAATTTATAGTCACAACCTTTACGTTTAAAAAAACGTTTGAGGCTTATACAGATTATATCCGTAATTCCGCACAGTATTGGGTAAATGCCAAAGAAGGTTAATATATCTATGCGCTAAATAAATGCGAAAATGATTAGGACTTGGCAACCGGAGACACCCACACACTTTCAGTGAAATAAAACTTGTTTACTCGCGATAAGGAAATAGGTGAATTCAAAATCCTAGTGATTTTATTTGATTTTGTAAAGATGTTTACTTGGTGCAAGTTTTCACATCAAATTAATAAGTTTAGTTAGACAAATGAAAGTTGTGGCTTCTCTCAACAAGCAAAATATTTATATTTACGAAACGTCGACAACATAAACCAACAAACAATTTGTTGAACAAGAAACTCAACTTTGTAAATACAAGAGCAGCTAAATGTTGAATGAATTAGGTTCGTATACATTTTTGAATGGGCAAAGCTAATGAAAATTATTTAGCTTGCAGAGTTTGAGAGCTTTGTTCGTTTATTTTATGTCGTAAAGGCCGGTTCCGGTTGTGAACCTGTGGAAGCCCAGATACAAGTGGTTACGGTGAACCCATGACGTCATCTTTGGAAGTCTTAAGAAACTGAATCAGTAAAGAGTTTTTATTAACGCTCCTGATGGCTAAACTTTTCAATGGTCGATCTCTTTAAACTTGGAGAAAGTTAAATCAAGTCAGGAAAGGAGATTCTTTTGAAACGTGAATATAAGTATATTAATTATAATATCGTTTCTTGCAAATGTTGTTCATTTTTGGTCAGAATATTGTGTAAGTATACATTACACCACCATAGAAGGAAAAATTTAAGGAAGGAAAGTAACGGGATGGGCGTTTTGTAACTATATCCAACAAGTGAAGAAAAAGTGACATTCGAGTCGTGTCAAAAGATTAAAAGAACAGCAGAAGTCAAACATATGTGGTGATTACTCCACTGACAAGAGCTACGCTCTTAATCTATTGATGACTTGACTAGTGGTGGCAAAGCTAGCAAGTTAGCAAGGGTCAGAAAATTTGTTACTTTAAATAGTTACACTTTTAGATGAGAAATGTACTCAAGATCGTTAACGAATTTAAAAAAAATAACTAGCTTTTTGTGGAAACATGATGTAGAGACTTGCATGCTTAGCAACTCTGTGTAATGTTCACGACGGTCTATCTACTCACACTTGGATAACGTACTTAGTAAACTAGATCTTACATTCTAAGAAACCGAGTTTAGTAAAGAATCTTTCTTTTAAAATAGTAAATTTTTACACTAGTAAAATGTGCCTGCATTTTCCATTATAATATACAATTTAGTAAGTACCGATTTCTTTTCTTTTATACATTTATTTTCACTTTCCTTATTTTATCAGATGGCCCCATCTGCTATGGCTAATTTTTATCAATCTTTTATCCAATTTGCAAGGCCGGTATTATTTTCCAATTTATTTACTCCGTGCGTCGATTTAGGGATGAAGGGAAAGAGTGGCTTTTTATTTCTTTTGACGAAAAAAGAAATCCGGTTAAAAGACGGTTTTGGACATTACACGCAATATTTCTTTTTACATAAATTTCTATCCGTTTTAAGATTTCTGTTTAGACATTACGCCTGTAATATTAGAAGAAATATCATTTACATATATTCATCTGTAGCAATGAATGTTTATTTCTTGCTTTCTTTTAAAACAGGCGACCCGACAACCGTTTGGGAAGAATCACGGGTCATTCTACTCACTTTCATACTGTTCCTGGGCTGTGTTCTTTGCAAAACATATTATACTTTTGCTGTACCTCTTATAAAATGGTTAATTGTGACAAAAAGACAATAATTATTCATGTAGTTGACTTTTTGAGCTTCCGAAGTGAATGCACTTTTTTTAACGTGGGTCAATGTAAAGCAACCGAAAGCAGTTTTCTACATGATTTCCACACTCTGTTTTTGGTTTACACTAAATTCCAGTTTGTATTATATTATAATAATAATAATAATCCTCCAGACCGAATTTCGGCCACAGCGGCCTATCTTAACAGAGACTGGCCATCTGCGCAAGAGGTATTATAGTGCACAAGTATGTGCGCAAACACAAGTGCACTCTCTGTTCCCTAATCCTCATGATCCGATGGGACGGTGATCCGACACGACCGGAGAGAGATCAGGCGCAGGACCAATGGCTTTACGTGCTTTCCGAGGCACGGGGGTGTCTAACACCGCCAACTTCCTAACTCCGGGCTCATATTGAGATTTCTAAACAGAAAAAATCAATATCTTTTTTGTTGGCCCGACCCGGGATTCGAACCTGAGACCTCATGTACAGCAGTCGCATTCACTACCGCTGCGCCGCGGAGGCATACCTACGTGTCGAATATAGAAGAATAGTATACTAAATATACTAAAAATATCGTAATTGGAAAACTACGAAGAGTCGCTAAGGTTGCTCTGCCCTGTTTTTAGGACACCCGTACAAGATGTCCCAAAATTATTACTATACTATCGCGTAAAATATTTACGAGGTAGGCCTCTTAAACATTTTACTGGACAGTATAATTTTATATATATTACGGGCTTGTGTGTCTTACATACCACTGGTCAAACGTAGATAATACAAGCCACAAGCCTTGCTAGTGTCGATTTCTGACTTATCCCTTACGGATATAGACCATTACCACAAAGCATCGACAGATGACCTCATTACATCTATAATAGCACTAATCAATTTATCAGGGACGATGACAGTATCAACGGTGGCAGATCGTAACAATGACCCTGACTACGTATGGTTACAAGTAAGTAATCAGACAAATAAAAATGTGTAAAGGGTTCTTTGCATTAACCTATTGATTCGTGGCGACACACTGGTGGCCAGGAATAATGGGTTATGTATTATATCATGCATTCCAATCATAGATACGTTTATATTTGATAGTAGATTATCATTAAGCTGATATGTATTCAATATTATTTATTACAACATATATACAACTATTTATATTTACAAACGTATTAAAAAAGATAACATATATAACAAAAACACAAATAATTATAATACTAAATATTTACAAAAATGGTTTAGGCATCTTAGAATTCTTCAGCATCGCTGTCAACTGGTAACGTGCCCAGAAGACTGGCAGCATTGCCACGTTGAATGGCAATGCTGATTCTTTGGGCCAAGAAAAGACCAGCCTTCTGATCACGCGAAACGTCGATCAGGCGTTTTGCGATATATATATATATATATATATATATATGTATTCAATGAGTTGAGCAGAGGAATATTACACCCACGGTACTTTTTACTCTTATCTCTTATCAGCTAATGAGAGAAAGCGAATACATTGTAGTTTTATAGGCATATTCTAACTTCGTGATGTTACTAAGAGTTTTTTGTCAGAAAACTCAATAACGTTTTGCTTGATTCTGGAATGGTATTCGGAACTATAGGTTCGGAGTTAGAATAAATGCAATACTAAAAAAATAAAGCCGCCTAATATAATTTTTACAATCAATTTTACTAGAGCACGAATTATAAAGAAATGTTCTTGGGATCGAATCACATCCTTTGCATTAAAAACTTGAACCCACTTCTAACACAAGCATAATATGACTTGAGCTGGTAAATTCATTGAAATTAAACTATTATATACGTATTTTATCGGGGAGACTGTGACCGTGATCATAGCTGCTGAAAAGCAACCGAAACGTCGGGGAAAGTGTAAACCTAAATATAAATAGTTTAAACATTTTATTAGCTTATAAATTAGTAAAATTCAATAGTAGTAGTAGTGTAACAGTTTCAAAATTATGTAATACAGTGTTAAATAACAACACGATAAAATCCGTATATAGTAGTTTAATTTCAATGAATAACATTCGCGTAAACAGAAGACAATATTGAGCTGGTAGAGTTAACAAGTATAATTGCAATTTGTAACCCAAATTTCTAGTGATCTTTATTTAAAAAGATAACGTTATAATATAACCCTATTTATTTCATGTTATCTTTTAGTATTATATATTCTGTCCTAGACATTGGTTTTACTCTGAGGGACTTAAAGTTGTTTCAAAAGGTATGAAAAAGTCTTATATAAGAATATATTAATTATACGTTACGTGAATTAGGAAATATATTTTTTCTGGATATATTAGGAATCCATCAGCCAGGGCAGACATGGATCCTGCCTTGAGCTTAATTTAAAAACTGTCAAAGATTAGAAAGATTCTTAGAAAGTGTGACTACAAATCGATTTATTAATCTGCCAAGACGACAAACAGGCATATCGTCTGTCTGATAACTTACTATGGTAAGTAAAATAGCTTATGAGCTATGATCGCTAAATATCTACTGTGCGATAAAGGATTTAAAAATAGATTGATAGGAAAGCAATAGTAGAGCTAACATTTGAGCCGCCGGAATTGTTATTTATCGGGTAAAACGCGGTAACGGCGCTATTACTCAGACGTCTTAGATTTCTTTTAGGAGGTTGGCAAGCGAACCGTCTCATTTGTACCAAATAATTGGTAACCATGACTTCCTTTCGATAAAAACATCAAAAAGAAGTAACATTACCATGTAATTTCTTAATTAATATTCTACTATAATAATAATATTCTACTACATACACACAACACCATCTAGCCCAAACTAAGCAGAGCGTGTACTGTGGGTACTAGACAATGGATAAACATACATACATACTTTTTCTTTTGTAAATGCATACATATTATACATAGAAACACCCAGACCAAGTCAAACATCCATATTCATGCACACAAATATTTGACTTGTGTGGGAATCGAACCCGCGACCTCAGGCGTGGCAGTCGCTTACACTAACCACTACGCCATCGATCATATCAATAATGAGAAAATCAGTAAGTTACATAGTCATTTAAGCTTATTACATCTGCTTTAAATGTCATAGATGGTTTAATTTTTAAATCTTAGAAAGAAAAGAAGAAAGAAAGGAAAATATTTATTTTGGCACACAAGGGCACACGCAAAATACGAAAAGATAAAAAAATTTAAATAAAAAAAACAAAAAGTATACAAAATAAAAATAAAAACAGAACAATAATAAAATAAATACCAACACTATAATTTCTTAAAACTTACCTTTAAAATCTTATACTAAGTTAAGCTGTAACCAAGGTATTATCTAGCCATTTTTGATATGTCACATAACAAAGGTGAAAAGCAAGCCTATGCCTCACCAGATGGTAAGTGGTTGTTATAACCTGGATTTTTAAGACTTATAATAATACTCAAGAGTCACTGTGACTTTGGCAACAAGGAGAGTGATTAAATCAATGGTTACACTGCTGACAGCAATTTTATTCGTTAAGACATTCCAGAGTCTCTACTCATTGGGATACCAGGATTTTAGGGTGTTAAAAGGTGTTTACAGGGTCGGCAACGCGCAAGTAATGTCCCTGGTGTTGCAGGCGTCCATAGGCTACGGTGACTACTTACCATCAGGTGGACCGTAAGCCCTTTTGCCACTTCAGTTCTATAAAAAAACTGCACAAAGCTGTTTAGACTGTATTTTTAAGTATCTACTACCATCAGGATTATCATGTTAGCAGGTTGCTCAAGCTTTGACCGAAGATTCTTCTTAGAGACCCATGTCCACAAATAGCTTATAATCCGACGCCGTGAAAATAAGAAAAGCTTATATCCTGCGGCATTTATATTATTTGAGCCTCACAAGCTTCCGCATAGCAACATCGTAATGAAGGAATATTAAATAATACGTACACAGGGTGACATTAAATACACATCTCTTAATAATTAGGAGCAACATTTCTTTCTCTATCCTTTGGGATCATAAGAAAGCGTTTATTGCTTCCTTCCGGAGATATTGAAAACAGTAGCCGAGTGAGAGAATATTTATCCGGTTTCATACATAACATATATAAATCATGCATATCTATTTATCCTTTATAAGTAAAGCAGTCCGAGATAAGGACTGCTTTACTTACATGATGGTAGTGATACGACGTCTATGCACAAGGTGTCGGCTTCAATTCCTGGGTCATGCAATGATTTTTATAATAGTATAGATTTTAAAATTCATACATATACATTATTACGTTTTTAACCTCGAAGATGCAGGTAGAGATTTATTATAACATTTCGTAAACTTTTTAGGGCACACATAACAGGGGAGCCAAATGCCGTCTACCGGGCCAGTACCGTCAGACCCCGATCTATTGCTAAAAATCTATTTACAGAAGGGCTCTATAGCACTTTCTCCGATCGAGGCAGTCAGTAGAACACCGAGATCTGGGTAGTAAAACTAAAATATGTGTATATAAATAACGATGAAATGCATTTTAGGCAAAATATAAAGATTTATTATGTCATAAAGGACGAATAACTGAAAAGCCCGATAGGAAGCCGAAGGTAAGCCACATGCAAATTTATGCATCCCAGAATTAGAGGGCGGGCTTATAAAGAATCTTATGTCTAATTCCTGGTTACGAATAGCCTTAGTAGTTAAGCGATGACTAACTCTATTTATTAGACGATTATACTTTTTATAATATTTTTTGTTATTATTATATCACTAATTATAACAGTAAAAGGAAACTTAGTAAGAAAACTTGCATTTCTGAGAACTTTCTATAATGTTTCCGAAGATTAAGTTTTAAAGTTTTTGAAGCCGCAATGAACCTTCGAGCGTTATAAACTAGTGCTTATTTTTTTCATCTGTTATATATATAATCTAATATATATTTTAAATAAGCACTTGGCTTGTAAGAGTCTTGTTAGAATATTAATAATTGTAAGCTCACAATACTATTGGAACTGTTTCTCAGTCACAAACACTGTCTTTATCAATAAATTGTCTCATGTCTTTTATCATGGGCCCAATAAGATGCTTTTCACTTGATTTTATTCTACCAAATAAGATGCTTTTTAATGTAATGTCTTTATTGATAAACCGAAAAAGATGTTTTTAAAGCATTGTCTATTATGATGGGCCCAATAAGAAGCTTTTAAATTGATTGTGTTTTAATAATAAACCGAATAAGATGGTATTCAATGTATTGTTTTTATTGATGAATCAAATAAGATGCTTTTTAATGCACTGTCGTTTATGATAAAACGAATAAATTTATTTTCAATGCTTTGACTTTTCTGATGGGCCGATTAAGATGCTTTCTAACACCATCATGACTATTTTATTTATTGGTTTTATTCCAAGAGTGCTGGCATATATTTTTGTGATTTCTGAATGTTATTTTAGAAAATGACAATATGACATCTCAAAACGAATATAACACTTCTTGCATTAAGTGCTTTTCGTCAAGAGATACTATTTTTATTTTAGACACATTTGCAAGATATTAAAGTACTTAAATTAAATAAATACGAAATTAAATATAGGAAGTATGGGAAGCTTATTATTAATACCAACTTGTTCTATGAATATTGATTTGCTAACTGAGTATGATGTGTATATTACTATCAGCAAAATATAAATTTATAATCATCATAAGTAAACATCCATATTATTATAATATAAATAAATAAATAAATATTCTACCACATACACACAACACCATCTAGCCCAAACTAAGCAGAGCTTGTAGGTACTATGGGTACTAGACAATGGATAAACATACATATATACATTTCTTTTTGTAAATACATACATATTATACATATAAACACCCAGATCAAGTCAAACATCCATGTTCATGCACACAAATGTTTGACTTGTGCGGGAATTGAACCCGCGACCTCAGGCGTAGCAGTCGGTTACACTAACCACTACGCCATCGATCATCTAACCATAGCCATAATAGACCACGGCAACGGTTGATCATCAGACGATTAATATTGTTTGTCACCTTGCAGCCTTGAAGGTGTACAAATGATATAATAAAACCGTCGATTTTGTACGCTTAACTTGACCATAGACATATTGATTGAAGCATTGTGTCATTGACTATTTTACTTGTCAGTTTAACCATAGACTTAATGGTAAAAGCGTTGGGTTATTCACTGCACATATGCCGTAATAGTTGAAATGGCTAGAATCCCCATACGGGACAAAAACTGAGTGATCCAAAAGAAGTTGTTTCGTGTCTAGATGTTCTCTGTGTCCTTTGTTTGAGTGTTTGTATTGTCCTCCGTGAAAAGGGAGTACTAAAGGCTATCTTTAAAAAAAATTATGTAGCGGGATGTTTGGACTTATTGAAATATTAGTTGTTATGGGAATTAACGCAGTCATGCATATTATGACTTGTGACAGCCGATGTTATCTGGTCGGAATGTTAAACACCTAAATCAATATGCATGATCGCATTAATTCCCGTTTTAATTGCATACATATCATACAACCGACTATACACTCATGAATGAAACGACCTCAAGAATAAAAACAAAAAGTGGAAAATTAAAAATTTTTGTTAAGGAGGATGTTTTAAGCAATAAAACATTAGGCTACAAACGAGTAGAGCACTAACTACACGCTTCATTAAACGCAGATGAAACTGGATACAGCTACTCCAAAATATATCAACATGCCAAAACATGCCGTTATTTTTTATTTCTATCGCGTCCCAAGATTACTAACAAGATTTCGTTCAAATAATTATATGAAAAAATTATTTGACGTCCAAATTTACGCGCAGTACTAACTTCATAAAGTCATCTAAATATTCAGTGTGAAGCCACGCTAAAGCAATCTGTAGGTACCGCAGAGATCTTTGTCATTAGAGTGTGCTGTAAACAAAACCCTTAGTGGTGCCCGAGGGAACGACAGCTGTCTCCAAGCCTCAGTCCTCGACCATTAAACACCCACGTTGGCGTTCATAACAACCACCAAACCTACAAGGCAAAAATAACTTTATATACTCACCCTAAGGTCCAATTTCGAATAATCGTCTCGGAAATTTTCTTAGAATACGTATGTGTGCCAGCTGTGTTTAAATACCAGTCTTAAGATGTAGATTGTAAAGCACAAATTGCAATAGCGGGCAGTAATTATATTACAGGAAATTGTATCGGAGATTTAAGTTGAAAAAGTGTTAGTGAAAAGAATAAGGATTCCAGAGTGTTGATAACCGTTTTTTTTTAATGCTGTGCGCTTACATTACTTACTTTTTAATTGAGTATCACAGAATGATTAAGAGGTTATAAAACAAAATATAAAAAGATCTACGTGGAAGATATTTTGTTTTTATTTGCAACAAGTTTAATTTGAGTTCACGGACGGAGCTATAATATAATTTAAATAATAATTTATATATACATATATATTTTTTTATGGATTAGGGTGCAAACGAGCAGAAGGATTGCCTGCTGGTAAGCGATTACCGCCACCCAAGGACACCCGCAACACCAGAGGAGTCATAAGTGCGTTGCCGGCCTTTTAAAAAGGAGTACGCTCTTTTCTTGAAGTGTTGAAGGTCCTATTGGTCCGGAAATACCGCAGGTGACAGCTCATTCCACAGTTTTGTTGTGAGATGCAGAAAATATCTGGAGGAACGCACAGTTGTGGATTGTCAACCATCTTAATGATGGGGACGAAAATGCTGTCGTGTAGGACGATAGCGATAAGAGGTAGCAGGGATCAGTCTGAACAATTCCTTGGAGCACTCCCCAGAGTAAAAGTAATAGAAGATGCATAGCGAGGCCACATCTCTACGCAGCGCCAATCATTTCGCCTAGTGTCTTTGATCTTCATGTAGGGTAAAACGTATCCTACGTAGCCCATATGTGACTGGAGAGGTTAAAGTTTAACTGCATGGATGGTGTAGAGGTTTAAATGGTCGACTTGCTACTACTACTTCGCCGAGTGTTGTGGGTTCGAATCCCACACGGGACAAAACTTTGTGTGATCCACAAATGGTTGTTCAGAGTCTGGGTGTTCATTGTGTCGTTGTTTGAATGTTTGTAAATTCCTCGTGACACAGGAATTCATAGTTCGGGTCGCCTTTTATCTATAATAAGATAATAAAGAGGAAAGATTTGATTTTTGTTTGATTGTTTGTAAAGGTTTAATTCAAAAACAATTCAACCGATTTTTTAAAATTTTGCCGTTAGAAAGCTATATTATCAGTATCTTATCACCGAGTAACATAGGCTATATTTTATTAAAACAAAGTACTATTACTAACATAACCTAAACTTATTTTACGCGAGCGAAGCCGCGAGCAAAAGCTAGTAGATAATAAATTAAAAAGAAGTGTATTTAATAATATAATAATATTCTACCACATACACACAACACCATCTAGCCCAAACTAAGCAGAGCTTGTACTATGGGTACTAGACAATGTATAAACATACATATATACTTTTTTTTTGTAAATATGTACATTTTATACATAGACACACCCAGTCTAATACAAACATCCATGTTCATGCACACAAATGTTTGACTTGTGCGGGAATCGAACCCGCGACCTCAGGCGTGGCAGTCGGTTACACTAACCACTACGCCATTGCTGCTAGTGGCAAACAAGCCAACAGCCTACCTTATCAGTGAGTGGTGACCGCCACCCAAAGACTTTAGTAATGTCAGTCTACACAGCTAAACCGCTGCCTGCCATAATAACAGGAAACTCGTTTGAAGAAGGACAAATAATTGCCTTCAGGAAAAGTTCAGCATGAAACAGCACACATAATAACTAACTAATTACACAGTCTGCACCACCATTCAAGTAAATAGCCTGAGTCCGGGAACTGTAAACAAACCGTAGATAAACACATGGATTGGAATAATCGATGGGAATAGACATATGGCTATTGAAAGTGTGAAATTAAATGAAATTATGATAACTACTGTATAGACTCTGTTTTTGCAGCAATTGTGTATAAACGCTTTCCTTATTGTAATAGCCGTGAATATGGTTAATTGCTACACCGTTGTTCGATATTATGAAGAAATATTACAGGAGTTATTAGAAGTATTCTTATGTAATTCTTCTTTAATCTTTTCGTGTGAAATAAAGCTTTTATATCTGGTAGTAAATGCTAAATGACAAAAAGAGGATGCACGGCACTACATTGAACCGTAACTACTATTTAAGTGCTGGCGTGCGAAGGAGATAGCGAGATACTAAGGTTCAACTTGTACTCACACTCAAATTTAAAAGTACTTTTTATTGAAATTAAACACTTTATACGGATTTTATCGCGTTGTTTATTTTACTTTAAACACTGTTATTACATAATTTTGAAAACTCTAACACTACTATTATATATAAAGAATTAAAGATGAATGAGAGGGGAAGGTATGTGAGCCTCCTGAACTCTTATAATAATAATATTAGCCTTATGTTAACTGTTCCATAGTTGGGCACGGGCCACTTCTCATTGAAAGAACTGTAAGGCCAACATCCATTCCGTTGTAGGTTAAAAGACTTCACATACCTTCGAGAAGTTTATGGAAAACTCTAGGGCATGCTGGTTTCCTCACAATGTTTTGCTTCACCTTTAAAGCAAACGACAATTATTTAATAGGCATATAACTTCAGTCCGTCTCTATCCTACTTCTATTTTATATTCTTCGTTCTCATAGGAAATCTAATTCATAGGATTCTTCTTTTTTCGTTAGACAAATCTCGGTGAAATATCGACGGCATAAGTGGAGCGTAAACAAAGTTGACTAAATGTTTTACATTCTGGGCATAATTATATACATGCACATTGCTTTGTATTTTAACGCGAAAGCTTTGGCCAATATAGAATAACACAATGGTGATCCAAGAATATAATAATAATATATCCTCCTATATGTATATAAACTATCTCACTGCTGGGCACGACCCTCTTCTCATTTTGAGAAGGTTAATGCCATAGTTTACTACACTGGTCTAGAGTGAGGTAAGAAATTTAACACATCTTCGAGAATATTATGGAGAATTTGCAGAATACTCACGATGTATTCCTTTTACGTTAAAACGAGCGATAATTAACTATTTAATATATCTCTGTGAAATGTCAGAGGTGCGTGGGATGGAAATCGACCTCTGCGTCGTAGTTCAGGTCTAGTGGGAGACCTCAAAATCTATCGTTGCTATGACACATTAATATTTAAAAATATTCAAGAGTAGATGAGTCGTGGAAAATGTGCAAAATGGTGTCAATACACCGTATTGGCAAGGAGGAAAGTTCCCCTCCCTGTCTATGTATTATAATGAATGTTTTGCTTCATGAATAATTTCCTTGTCGGTTTAATTTGCTCGTATATTTAGTTCAATGATAAGTAGTCTTGTTAACATATATACTCATGACCACTCGTGGGGCCAATTATGAAGTAAAGCCATAACATCCATACCTATATTACAGATACATATAATATTTATTTATTTATTTATTTATTATTAATATAGTCATGAGTTCCCGAAGAGGTAAGCAGAAATGTAATAATAATGTCCTCCAGACCGAATTCCGGTCACGGCGGCCAGTCTTAACGAAGGCTGGCTATCTGCGTAGGAGATATTATAGTGTACAAGTGTGTGCGCAATCACAAGTGCACTCTCTGTTCCCTAACTCTCATGATCCGATGGGACGGTAATCCGACACGACCGGAGAGAGATTAGGCGCAGGACCGACGGCTTTACGTGCTTTCCGAGGCACGGGGGTGTCTTACACAGCAAACTTCCTAAATCTGAGCTACTATATTGATATTTCTTAACAGAAAAATCCAATAGCTTTTTCTTGGTCCAACCCGTGATTCGAACCCGAGACTTCATGCTTAGCAATCGCATTTACTACCAATGCGCCACGGAGGCAGTCGAGAAATGTATTATGTAATACACGTTTCGCCAACTACGATTTCAAGTGTTATGTAATAGGGTACTTATTGCTGTTTACTGGTTACAGTTCCAGACTCAGTATTGCCAATGAGCATTTCTTGACTTTATATTCGATCTGGCGATCGAACCCAAGGCACGAGGGCTTGGCATAAGCGCAGCCCCCACGTTAACTACTGCTGTGCCACCGAGGCCGACAGGATTATTGTAAGAAGCAAAATAAAAAAAAATATCAATGAAAACAAAAACGAAAATATTAATATATTAATGATGTAAATGCGGATGTAACTTATTTGCTTATATAATAATATCAGCGCTGTAATAAACTGTCCCACTGCTGGGCACGGGCCTCTTCTCAGTGTGAGATGGATGTTCTTTGTGTCCATTGTTTGAATGTTTGTAAAGTACCCCGCGTCACAGGAATTATTTATTCCTAGAGCGGGAGCTGTTTTTTAAAAAGAAAAAGAAATAAGTGTCGGTCTACATTCTACCACGCTGGCCCAGTGCGGGTTGGCAGACTTACATATCTTCGGGAACTATGAAGAACTCTCGGACATACAGGATTCCTCACGATGTTTTCCTTCACCGTTAAAGCGAGCGATAATGAACTATTTATTACGCACATAACTTGCGCGCCTTGGGATCGAACTTGAAACCGAGGCGCGCTTATTTAATAGCTTATTATTTTTGCTATTTGCTTATAATAAAAGCAAAATAAAATAATGTTTTAGCCTAAACTGAATTGCCGAAGGTCTATGTGATTACAGGCTACAGTGACCCTCAACTGCTTACTATTAGGCGACTTGTTTTTTGCTCCATTTTTGTTTTACATAATGAGTAAGTTTTAGAGTTAAATAAAATCATCAGACAATTGCTGGTAAGTACAGTTTTATCAGCAATTTTCTGATAAATAGTAAAAGTGATAACTGTAAAGTCATCGCTTTTAAATCCTTGTAACACTATTTTGTTGCGAATTTCGTTCACTAGTATTCAATCTGTTGACTTTACAACAAAAGTTTGATTTATTTAAAGCTCGCTATCTAAGAGTTAGGACGATCGAAAATTAATCACGGATCAGACAAACTCCGTGTTATTATGTTTCAAAGCTAGACCTACATTATCTCTGTGACCTATTTTAATATCCAAACCATTCGATAATGTAGGACGAAAACTATTAAGATCAATATTTACTAGCAAAAGTAAACAAGATCAAAAAATCAGTAAGTCACTTCATCGAAAACATCATAAATAGTAACAAAATGTCCCCCTGTTTAATCAAGTGAGGTAGGGACTAGTCCATGGTACGTAAATCTGTCAACTATTGAACACTCTCCCTCGGATGGAAGATTAAATAACAGTTTCAAATACTACAAGGGCACTAAAATTTGATTATGATACCTACTTAAATATTTTTATATTCAAAAATCGTCCAGAGAATCGTTCAAAGGTCAAAATTCGTCCATAATCATTTTTGAAAAACATCTATTTTGAAATTAAGTATCTATTATAAAAAAACGAACAGCTTCCATTTTTTTTAAATTAAATATTTTATCAAATTTTATCGCACTCGTCAATGGCCACTAAACAAAGAAAAACTGTTAAAAAATAAAAGAGAAATTGGTATAGATATGTATTGTCTTTGCTTATTTCAGCTTTCAGCTTTTTTGCTAACTGTATTTAAACTTCTTTTTCTTGTGGTCCCGAAATACCTCTAAAAATAATTACTTAATTTATAGGTGGAATTTGGAACCGCGGTCCCTGTCCCAAAAGCCGCCCGTTAGTTCGATTATATAGTTTAGTAATAGCTTAATGGTGAAAGAAAACATCGTGGGAAAACCTGCATATCTGAGAGGTATCCATAATGTTTTCGAAGATATATGAAGTTTGCCAACCCACGCTCGGCCAGCGTGGTGGACTATGACATAACCCTTCCCATACTGAGAATAGCCTCTTGCCCAGTAGTGGGTCAGTTTATATACATGTTACAGTTTATTATAATTTAACGTAATATCGACTGTAGTTGAATTTTCGAATTAGGTAAAATATTATTGGAGATTTCTGTTAAGAAAAAAATCATTATCGGCACGGAAAAGCATAAACACACTTTCCCGACCCAGAAATCGCATCGATGTATGCTTAAATCGTATCATGCCCATATATGCTTAAAATATAATCACAGCTTAACAGGCGCGTGCTAACGTCCAAGCCTCATAGCAATATGCATAGGAATCCATGAGCATTCTATTTTTGAACGTTTCCCCTCGGCGTCGGCGCGAGCGCACTCCTCGGGGAGACTTTAGAGTTTAATGTACTAATAAGTGCAATGGAAGTGACATGCCATGATTTTTTAATTTTGTCTTAAATGTAGGTGACATTTGGTAATAAAGAAGTACTTTGGAGAAACATTTTTGTTGGTTATTTGATGGATTGACGCGGAAATGGGGGTAGAATAGGATTATAAGCTCTGCAATGAACATGGGAGCTACGTTTGAAAAATGTTTGATGAAATGTAAGGCATGCCAGGCATTCAGTACCTACTAAAAGACAGCGATTGTATTTTAGCAAAATAAAGGATACACATTTACACGTCATTGAATTTCTACAGCCAGTAATAAAGCGACAACCAAGCATTAAAAATTTTTTAATTTTTTTTTAATGTTTGTTTATTTTTTTACTACAAAAAGGTATACGTATATGGAATATTTTAAAAAGAAAACATAAAAACTTAAAATGAAGGTCTATTTTGAGTTTTATGATCTTTCTCTGCCAAATAATACAAATTAATATTATAATATACATATAATTGTACTACTATGAAGAGCATAATTAGGTACATAAACTAAGTTTCCCTTGGTTACTTACTAGGCGAACCTGAACCTAAAAAAACTTTGATTGCACTGAAATTATTTTTATCGCCGAGTTTAATAAAACTTCAAAATTAAACGAATAATAAAACTAAATTAAAATGATTCACGAATTTATTAAAATCCAGGAGTAATGTGAGCAATAGAATATGTATCAATTATTTGAGCGTCATATTTGCAGGGTGAAGTCAAAGAGCATGAACTGAGGACCGTGCTTTATGGGTTGAGAAAATAGTCATTAGTTTTACCTAAACTGTGCGTATGTCTACATGGTGGGAACAGATCTGCTTCAATTAGGGTCTACTAACCAGATCACTAGTGGTACTCACCAATCACTAACCTTTAGACATTCATAAGTGTTACTTTTTAACCTGAATAATTTTTGACTATGATTTTGACTACTGTCAGGTAAGCCGTATGATTGTGTCTACCATAGTGGTATGGAAAATACATTCAACTACCGTGCTGCGACGGAAAAATTCCCTAATGTCGATAACATCTTATTTCACTGACGTTATAAGGAAAGCCAATCACACGCAGATAGCGAAGGCGGAACGGTACCGGAGGCGGATTTTTGTATTGTTCGAATTAGTATGAAACATTATAATTATAAGTAGTGATCGAAATACGACCAAAAATATTTACTTAACTATACTCTTTAATTGAAGGTATTCCTAAGCTTGGTACTTTGTTTTCTTTTTTATTTATTACATATAAATACGTAAATATATTATAATATAAATAGTATATATCATTCCAATCCGCCCAAAGGTTGCCTGTAAGATATTTCTGATATATTATGTAATTATATATTGATATATGTAACCATAGTTACGAAGCATAGTATAGAAGAATAGTACTACATCAGCCGTGCCGAAATAGTACGAACGTGATTCGACTGCGTGTGTCAAATTCATTGTTGTGTGCGTGTACTGTTTTTTTCATTAATTTAATGTGAAATACATTAAATTAATGAAAAAAATAATGCATATTTTATAGAAATATTAGGATTCGCCCTTCCTTCTCCATATAAACTGTAACTGTGGCAAATTTCATAGTAAAATGTTTTTGCTTCACCTATTAATATAATTATAATAATTTATTTATCAAAAACTTACAGTTTACAAAGTGAGAACGACAGCGAATTACATTATAGATACGATCCAATCGTGTTTGTAATCCTAACTAATATTATAAATGCGAATGTTGGTTTGTTTTGTGTTTTGCTTTCACGCCATAACTACTCGGCCGATCACCATGACATTTCGCATACACGTTGTCAGTCAGGGTAACAGAAAAGCACATAGGGTAACTTTCATCCGGAATAAAGTACTGTGAAACTGTTTGTTATAGTGTGTCTTCTTCTCCCTAGCCTTTATTATTCCCAAGTCACTTGGGATCGGCTTTTCTGGTCTAACCGGATTTGACTGGATATCAGTTTTTACATGGAGCGGGTGCCACCTGACCTCCGCAACGTGAAAGCTAACGATACCCTAAGGTTAGACCAGTATCAGGATATTATAAGGCACTGACTTCCCAATAACGACTGCCATAGATGTTCATGGTAGCCGGAACCGACGGCTTAACGTGCTCTCCGAGGCACGGAGCAGGCGATAATTGTCAATCAATACGCACATAATTTCGAAAAGTCATATAACTTCCGAAAGTTAGAGGTGCGCGACGTGGGTTCGAACCCGAGACCCTCTGCATTGCAGTCTGTTGGTCATCCCACTGAGTTATACTGTGTAACTGTCTCTAACTTAACCTACATTTATGTGAGCGAGCCGCAGGAAAAGTCTAGTGTTTTAAACTTCGAACAAAAACGCCACTGGTACCGCCCCGCCTCCGTTTTCTGTGCATGATGGGCTTAATTGTTTCTTTAGCAAATCAAAATAAAATTTTGTAACTGAAGGTCATGGAAAGGTTCGAATTCCTTGGAAAAATGATGACAATTTTCCCGGTAGTTAAAGGTCAATACAGTTCGTGGAAAACGGTAAATACTTACGAAAGTGATAAACCGTTTTAATATTGATATTGCCTTTTTTAATATAAGCCTTTGTAAACTCGCAGATGATTTAAATCATAACATAATTATGATCATATTTCTTAGTACTCGTAAAGTTGAGTGTCTAAACGTTCAGTGTTTTATGGGTGAGCGCGTAATGAAAACTGATTAGGGAATTGACTAGAACTTTTGTTTTTCTTAGGATTACTTGTAATTTGGTTTGTTAATTATTCTTGTATTAGTCCCTCGAGGTGTAGGTATTATATACTCTTGTTGATTTTCGTGATATAAGTTTGTGCAATGCGTGTGAGCCGTGTGGTATTTGATTCTTTAGTCAGGGAGTGTTATAAAGGATTACATTAGTAATTTCTTACTTTCAGTACGTACGGTGGAGGACAATAATAGACACATGCGACTTAAATCCAACGCTGAAAAATTAGAGTACAGTATATCTGCTTATACTTTTGGAGATTGAAGCGTAGGGTTCAAACCACAATACTCGACGAAGTGTAGCAAGCTTTAACCACGGCGCCATCCGTACAGTCAAAAGAATAATTTTGTAAATGACATTAATGATTATCGCGAAGATATGAATTATGATATCGATGGCGTAGTGGGTAGTTTAAACGACTGCCATGCTTGGGATCGCGGGTTCGATTCCCGCATAAGACAAACATTTGTGTGCATGAACATGGATGTATGTCTTGGTCTGGGTATTTCTATGTATAATATGTAAGTATATACAAAAAAAAAGTGTATATGTATGTTTATCCATTGTCTAGTGCCCATAGTACAAGCTCTGCTTAGTTTGGGCTAGATGGTGTTGTGTGTATGTGGTAGAATGTAGAATATTACATATATAGAATATTACAAAAAACATACATTTTAAACTAACTGTACCCCTAGTGTTATGATTTATTGCACCACTCCCTTGGCTCGAAGCGGTATCTTATGCTTGCATTTCTACTAGATAAAGTAGCTATCTAAAGCTAAAAGAATTATAACAATCGGTTTGGTCATTTCGGAGTTTATCGATTACAAACAAACAAACTAATGTTACCTCATATTGTGATATATCTCCCCGGCACCATGGCTGCTGAAAAGCAACCGAAACGTCAGGGAAAGTGTAAAATTAAATCTAAATCTAGTAAACAGTAACTAGTAAAAGTGTTTAACAATAGTAGCTTAAGTTTCAAAATTATGTAATAATAGTGTATTATAAATAATAAACAACGCGATAAAATGCGTATAAAAATTTGTTTAATTTTAATGTTACCTCTTTATAAATATGTACATATATATAGACTAGCGGACCAAACAGACGTTATCCTGCCTTAATGTTGGCTTGCAAACCGATTGCAGCGCCACCTACCGAGTTTAATTGTGTATCTAAATCAGCCAGGGAGCCACAAAAATTACACGAAACAATTTATCAAAATGGGGCTAACCGTTTAGGACTAGTTCAGTGACATACACACGTATAGAAGAATCCTAACTAATCTGAACTAATAATTAATTATAAATGCAAATGTGAATGTGTTTGTTTGTTTATTACGCTTCCACGCCTTAAATACTAGACCGATTATCATAAAATTTCGCATACATGTTCTTAGAAGCATAGAAAAACACATATCCAGAATGAATTGTTCCCAAGGAACAGAAATTTATTGACCATAGCATTAATGTATGAATGCGAGTAGAACCGCAGGCAAAATTTAGTTATATATCTAACTAGCTGACTCGCGCAACTTCGTCTGCTTCACATAAGAGATTTTGCCGTTCTTGCAACATTTTTCATTGCTGCTCCGCTCCTATTGGTCGTAGCGTGATGTTTTATAACCTATAGCCTTCCTCCATAAATGGGCTACCTAACACTAAAAAAATCTTTCAATTCGAACCAGTAGTTCCTGAGATTAGCGAGTTCAAGCAAACAAACGAACAAACTCTTCAGCTTTATAATATTAGTATAGAAGATAAGCAACTAACAGTCGTCAATGACGACATAACACCTTTAAAACACGAGGTATTTGAACTTCTAAAATGTACAGCTTACAGAATAATTACAGCCTATATATGGCAGCTTATGGCCAGTTTCCGCTGTTACAGTTAGCACGTATGTGTACACACAACTCTTAAACAATCCCTGTGGTACATTAACCAACGGTACGTGACCGAAACGCCCTCTACCGGTCGACCAATAAAAACTGTAAACTAATTAGAACAACATCACGCAACTTAGAGGAAATGCAATACTATTTAATAAACATAGTACGGATTTCATAGCGGGAAATGGTATAAAAATAATGGTTTACTTCTCGACTGATACAAGCGATAATTGAAGATATTAATTGTGTTTATTCGTTTACTGTTGTTTAATATTGTTTTAACTGTGAAAGCTAGATAATCTATGTATGCATAGTATCTATACGTGAAGCAAAAACTTTTTACCTCTTTTTACGAAAATTGTGCGGACGTAAGAGTATGAAATTTGGCACAGTTAAAGTTTATATGGATAATAATGTCCTCCAGACCGAATTTTGGCCACGGCGGCCAATCTTAACGGAGACTGGCCATCTGCGCAGGAGATATTATAGTGCAGAAGTGTGTGCGCAAACACAAGTGCACTCTCTGTTCCCTAATTCTCATGTTCCGATGGGACGGTAATCCGACACGACCGGAGAGAGATCAGGCGTAGGACCAACGGCTTTATGTGCTTTCCGAGGCACTGGGGATGTCTAACACCGTCATCTTCCTAACTCCGGGCTCGTATTGAGATTTCTTAACAGAGAAATCCAATATATTTTTTGTTGGCTCGACCCCGGATTCGAACCCGACACATCATACACAGCAGTCGCATTCACTACCGCTGCGCCACGGAGGCGGAGCGGAGGAAAGGCGAAACCTAATATTTTTATAAAATATGCATTAGAAATACATTAAATTAATGAAAAAACACTACACGCACACAACCATGCATTTGACACACGCAGTCGAATTGCGTTCGAAGTATTTCGACATTGTTCTTCTGACGTCGTACAATTCTTTGTAATTATGGTCACCTATACCTTTATTATATGTAATAGAGAAAAACAGAAAACAAAAGTAGCAAGCTTAGGTGTTTTGGTCGAATTTTGACCACTAGGCGATCGCTAGTACTTTTAACCATCTCGTATTATCTTACGTACGGTATGACTGAATACATACATACATAGTCCTATATCAATTGCCCTTAAGGAATTGACGAAAGAAGTGTAGACATATTTGAAGGCCTATGGTATATATATACATACATATATATATATATATATGGTATGGTTTTTATAGAATTTTCATTACGTACCTAATAATATCCGATCCTGAGACTTCAAGAACAATCCACTACCTTCACGTCGCCGAGGCATCCTATACGTTTAAAAGAGGTATGCAATGGCATCTCCATTTAAGCTTAGGAATTCGCTTTCATTGTACTGAGGGAGCCTCTACCCTTTACAAGGTGGTCGCCAAGCAACCATGTATTGTGTTCCCATAGTGAAAAGAGTTTCTAGGATGTTTATGGAGACGTTATGACGTCAGCAGTTTGACTAGTCGTATCTATGCACCTAGATTTTCCTTTTTATGGGTTGACAAAATGCGTGTACCCTCGTATTGTAAGGACCCATTGGTTACGGTGATCGTTTACCATCAGGAGGACAGTACGCTTAATTGCCATATTTGTAATGATATATATATATATAAAATTCCTTTAACGTGGTTTCAAATCATTGCATTATAATAATGTTGGTACTAACTTTCTAGGCGGGTAAAATATTTGAATATTACTGGCAACAATTTTGGGCTAAGTTTTACCCGCGGCTTAACTCGCTCGAGAACAATACTTTTTCTGGATCTTAGATAATCTTTGTCTATTCTGTACCCGGGACAAGGCATATCCGGAATTTAATTATAAACGGTCGGGTAATTAAGACGTGAAATCGTAACAAATTGGTGTATAATCTATATATTAATGGGTGAAGCAAAAACTTTGTAACCCTTTTTACGAAAATTGCGCGGGCGGAGGAGTATAAAATTTGGCACAGTTAAAGTTTATATGAAGAAGGAGTGGGGAATCTTAATATTTTTATAAAATATGTATTAGAAATATGTACATTAAATTAATGAAAAAACACTACACGCACTACACACACACCATGCATTGACATAAGCAACGACATCAGCCGAACAATGCGAAAATACTACGAACGAGATTCGACATCTCGTTATTAGTATGTCGGCATTGTTCGGCTGATGTCGTAGAATTCTTCGTAGGAACGATGGTTACATACTATGTATGTGGAGTAGGTGACTAAATTAAATGTATATTTATAGACAATAAAACCTTAATAACGATCAAACTTAAAATTTTAATCAATTATGGTCGAATTTTGATCACTTGGCGACCGCTAATATAAGTTATTACATCACAAAACGTAGAACAATTATTTGTGTCATCACACGGGATACTTATGTGTGTAATCCACAAATTACATACGAGTCTTTGTGTAAACTGTGTCCGTTAAAAGTCCTTTGACTTGCTTAATCACCTGTGAAGGAGTTGCATTTTTAATAAAAAAAGAAAATAAAGTATCGATGACAAAATCTGATAGCTATCTAAAGTAAATATATATCAATGACTCAGTCTAATGTTAATATTTTTATCTAAGATTAATAGATTGTGTTAGTGATTGACTGACAAATGTACTCTTGCGATAAACACAGTTTGTATAAAATGAAGGCAATGAAAATATTCATAACTCAGAATAATAATATCAGCCCCGTATTAAATTGTCTCACTGCTGGGCACGGGCCTCTTCTCAGTATGCGAGAGGTTAGTTCATCACGCTGCCGCTGGTCCAGTGCGGTTTGGCAAACTTCACATATCTTCGAGAACATTATGAACATCTCGATGTTTGCCATCACCGTTAAAGCAAGAGATAATTAACTAATTAATACGCACATAACTTCGAAAAGTCAGAGATGCCCGCCTTGGGGTCGAACTGGAGACTTCTGCGTGGCACTTCAATGGTTCAACTAAGCTAAAATAATAAATAAATAAAAATTATATCAATAATTTATTATTTCATTTGCCATTTAAAATTGCTGACGTTCTGACCAGTCGACTGTGATGCGGAGGAATTCTAAGATATTATATTTAGGCACATTACATCTATCTCACCTCAGTATCTTAGATGTACTTACGACCTCAATTGTGTAACTCAATTGTGCTGAATATTATTTAATACTTATATTTAGCAATATATTTCTCTTTACATGTGTGTATATGTGATCGAATATACAAGCATTCTGAACACGCAATCGTAGTTTTCACTACAAAATACAAGATTTATTAAACAGTGAGGCTTTATTTTTATCTACATATAGTATGTACCACATACAAGCTCTACACCAAATTTCAGATCAATAGGAGCAGTATTTTAGCCACAGGATAGATTTTTAGTTTCTAAACTGCAACGAGTTGTATCTGCCCTAACAGCTGACCGAGAGTCTAAGGATAGGTATCTAAGGTCATGCACCTTAAAGCTATAAAAATGTAGGAGATGTTGCCGCTCTGATACTTAGTACACATTATTACAGTAGCCAACAATCACGCCAAAGTGAGTCTTAATCTTAACGCAATAAGAACGAAAACACAAGCATAATATGCTTGTGTTTTCGTTCTTATTGCTTACACCATTAGTTTCTAACACAAACAAGCAATAAATAAACCTGTGACAACAATGAAACAATGAAAGACACAGATGATTATAAAACATGGTGTTTGCGTATTAAATAGATTTAATTTGTTTGAAAAGTGATTTTCTATTTTTATCTTTATCAAGTTTTTAACCGTTTCGAATTAACACTGAGCCTACTCTGTCCATTTTAATGCCCATGGATCAAAGCAACCTTGTATATAATATATTAGAGGGAATACTAGACTCTTACATAAATTTTTGTTTTATTTATTATTTTCTATAAATATATTTGCCCGCGGTTTCGCTTGTGTTAATGTAGAATTCGGCAAAAAAATCTATCCCTCGGTAACAATACTTTTTTCTAGACCAGGTACTCTATGTCCTTTTATTTACCCCTGACATGCAATATTCATGACTATCGGTCGAGTAGTTGAGGCGTTTAAGCGTAACAAACAAGCAAACTTACATTCGCATTCATAATATTAGGTGGGATTTATTTTATTTTATTAATATGATACACATATTTATTTAGTGTTATGGCTATATAGCCTTTACCTATACTTTAAAGATATCTTTAAAGGAAAGGTAAACATGTAAAAATCCTCGTATCCCTAGCTATGTCTTAGGTCAATACGTAATAGGGAACATAATTAATAAAAGTGATTTAAGAATTAGTCGTGGAGACCTATCATTGGCCCTCTGTTGCATATTTTTTACACTACTATGTATTTCAAAGCTGTTGGTCTTCCTAATAAATAAAATAAATAAATAAATAACCTTTTGAAGTCTACAGGACACATTGCTAGACTCTATACTGCAACTAAAAATTTTACACAAAAAAAGTCAATAACACTACCGACTGACTCGGTAATTGAACACAAGACCACACGATCGACTATAAGTGTTGTAATTTTAACACAAGACCAATTAGACAGCAAAGCTACTCATCTCTAGTTATTCATCTAAAATATTGTTTTGCTCATAAACCTGCAGAGCATAGCCCAGTTATTTTTTCTGACGTATCATTTTTTTTATCTCCACTGCACGTTCAATATGGTACGCATAACGTTTAACCTTTCGCCTGTCCCATTGGAGTCTCCCACAAGGTAACAATTCTATAAACAAAACATCATTCAAATCGACATGTCAACATTGGATTTACGGCCTTACTTCCTTCACGGAAGGTGTAGTTTTCTATAACTTAGATATGGTTCTTAGGACCGTTTGGTGTTTTAATTTTTTGCCCAAGACCCACGTGGTGTAACACATGTTTAGTGCCATCGCATCCCAATCCAACCCGGGAGATACTCGAAGATAATAAAGTCTAAGGGAAACTTATCTTTACCTAAATGAACATAAAACTTTCAATGTTTTACGTAATGATATTAATTTTACATCATTTACGTCAAAAGTAACTTTCGGGCCCAAAAGGTCAAAGTTCCATCGTTAAATAATTTTGTGAGATAGATAAGTTTTCGGTAGAGTTTACATTTCTATAATGATAATTGTAATTAAGAAAATTGGCTTTGTTTATATGAATAGCATAACGGTTTGATAGGTAATCATCAATCGACCAATATGGCGCTTGGAGCGAGTGCGATTCCGAGATGAGTAAATAAAATAATTTATACTAATATTATAAAGCTGAAGATTTTGATGGTTTATTTGTTTGGTTGAACGCGCTAATCACAAGAACTACTAGTTCGAATTGAAACATTCTTTCATTGTTGGATAGTCCATTTATCGAGGAAGGGTATAGGCTACATAATATCATGCTTGGACTAATAGGAGCAGAGCATCAATGTAAAACGTTTAAAAAACGCGAAACATTTTGTTATGTGAAGCAGACGCAATTGCGCGGTTCAGCTTCTTCTCCCTAGCCTCTATTATTCCCAAGTCACTTGGAATCGGCTTTTCTAGTCTAACTGGATTTGACTGGATATCAGTTTTTACACGAAGCAGCCGCTACCTGACCTCCGCAACCCAAAAGCTAACGATACCCTAAGGCTAGACCAGTGTGAAGATATTATAGGTCACTGACTTCCCGATAATGACTGCTATAGATGTTCATGGCAGCCGGGACCGACGACTTAACGTGCTCTCCGACGCACGGAGCAGGCGATAATTGTCAATCAATACGCACATAATTTCGAAAAGTCATATAATTTCCGAAAGTTAGAGGTGCGCGACGTGGGTTCGAATCCGAGACCCTCTGCATTGCAGTCTGTTGGTCTCCCTACTGAGCTATCGCTGCTTGCGCGGGTCAGCTAGTTACTTTATAAACATGTTTGTGACTTGTGAACTTTTACAATAAACGAATTAGTTTCTATTTCGCATAATTTATATTAATAAAACCAATTTGACGGATGGTGCAGTGGTTTAAATGGTCTCCTCGCCACTCCTACAGCATGGGAACATTGGACAAAACTTGTATGCAGTAAAAACAATTGTTCCTTATCTGAGTGACAATGTTTATTAAAATCGCCGCATTCGATAGATATTGACACATTTTTTTTATTTATCTCGTCTGTTTCTTTACGATCAGGTAGAGACAAAGACTTATTCCAATAAGGATCCAAACTAATGCCATACTTTCCCAATAAAGAAAAACACAATTGTTTTACAGAATGCTACGATAGTCATCATAAGTCATCTTAATAAAGATTATTATCATTTCTATTTTATAGTAACAATAAGCATCTTCAGCATAATAATGGAATTCACTACCATTCTACATATGATTTGAGTCGCCACAATGTATATACGCCACAATGTTTATAGACCCGTGAAAAATTTGTTAACTGAGTCCAAGACATGTTAATGATAAAATACCCATTCTTAATCATTTTCAGATACGCAAATGTTCACAATCATACAATGAATCATCACCGTCGTCTGGATAGTGAAAAAAGTTAATTATTACAAAACAAAATTCACTCCAATATGACAAGAGTCAATGAATCAGAAATTCTCATGAATTCTGAGAGCGGCGCGGGCGCAGACACGTGTTGCACACATTTTGTGAAACCTCCCCCGCCAGCCCCGCGCCCCTCGCACACGTAGCACCCACCCCCTCTAAGGGAACCGCTGAAAAAATCCGACCACAACACAGTTTAATAAACAATGACACTTATTTATATTACCTTAAAGTCTACATTTATAAAAACCAATAGAAGTAGGGACTCTAATAACGGTATCTGAAGGGACATATTTCTTTTCTGAATTGGGTCAATGACCTCTTTATTTGGCGGGATTTGCCATACTTTCTTCTGTTCAGCTTACGCCTGATGTTATTGTTTATTTAATGATGATCCCTATATTCGAACTGTTTAGATATTTTTTAAATTATATAAACGACAATGTCTTACTAAAACATACGAAACAAACAGTGCATGTTTTCTACTAAATTGTAAGTACAAATCTTATGGGTATTTATTATTATTTATTAATGGGATGCCATTCTACACGCTCACAAAGATATAATATAAGTAAGGCGTTGCGCTGTCAACATTTGATTACTGAGACCACAAATGTTTATACCTTTCAGCGGTTTTGTTTTTATTGTTCATCTGGATTGGTAATGCAGGACTAACTATCATGTTGCAATCGTCCATAGGCGATAGATAAATGCTTACTATCAGATAAACCAAATCTAATTTTGACCACCTACGTTTTGCACCTCAACGATATAAGTAGAAATACAACCGAATTAATAATCAATCTCCTTTTTTTAAATCCATGAAAAATACCTCTGAACTATGTAATATTACAAAAATTTGTTAACACCGCGAATAACGTCTTAATATTTCGTAATGAAGTCCAAAACATGTGAAGATACTTTTATTATAACGTACACAGAAGGGCAACACACCGTGAGTATGAGATAAGCTGAAAGGCTTTAGTTTTTTGTCCGCTGTCGTAGATCAACGTATCTCCAATGAGATATCGCTTTATCTCCCAATCGTTTATATTATCAGACTGATCTTGGAAGAAAAACGAGAGACGTTTTAGTTATTTATCTAATCTGCTGTAGCAGGTTCTTTTCTCAACATTTTCCATTTAGTCGTAATTTTGCTTTAGTGAGAAAATGAGGTGGCAGCTATTTATTATTTATGCCTTATGGGGCATGGCTTGGGTTAGCGGCCGACACGTTCAATTGCCGGACGAGATACTAATGACGACGACAATGGAGCCGATCACGATACCAGATTCGACAACAACGATAGACTACAACTCGACGTCTGAGCCGATCATCACACAAGAACCAGATCTGCCTATAATAATAACAGGGTCAAAAAGGGTGCTTAGATCGATTATATTGGTTGACATAGTTGAGTCGCAGCAGCCTGCAGTGAGGGTAACGCAGGGAACTGTAGTAGGATCTGTTGCAGACGATGGCGATTACTTTGAGTTCTATGGCATCCCCTACGCCGATTCCACTTCTGGGAGAAATAGATTCAAGGTGAGCGACACCTATTATAATTATTGAACGTTTAAAAAATTCGTCACGTGTGACTTGAAACATACCTGCCGAATTATAGATGTATTACAACCTTGCTTTGCCCTGCGGTGATATATAGGCATGACTCTATATATGTATCTATATAAATGTATATATTTAAATATACAATGTTTATTATACTATTATTATTTTATTCAATTTCAGGCACCGTTGCCACCGCCTTCCTTCCAAAGTACATTTGTCGCTGACCGAAAGGATATAAAATGTGTTAGAGCTTTAGGCGTTGGATACGAAGGTACCGAGGACTGTTTAGTGGCAAACGTTTTCACACCAACCTTAGATAGTGCAAGACAATTACCTGTTATGGTCTGGATCAAAGGAAAAGAATTTGAAAAAGAGCACGAGCATGAAAACTCCTTCAAAAATTTTGTAGAAAGGGATGTGATAGTGGTGTCTCTCAACTATCGTGAATCGATTCTAGGATTTTTATGTCTCGGTACTGAAACTGCTCCTGGTAACGCTGGATTGAAGGATATTATTGCAGGATTAAGATGGGTAAAAGAAAATATCGGTCAATTTGGAGGTAATCCGGATGATATCACTTTATTTGGACATGGAAGTGGAGCAGCCGCTGTTGATTTAGTCACGCTATCACCAATGGCAACTGGTTTAGTTAATAAAGCTATTAGTCAAAGTGGTAATGCAATGGCTCCCTGGGCAGTGTCAAGAGATAATTTAAAATACGCAGTAGAAGTTGCAGAAGCTCTTGGTCACGAAATAACTGATATCGAAAGTTTGTCACACATTTTTGCAAGAGCTAGTGTAGCTGCATTGATGGGTGTCATAAATGAACTTGATTTGACTGAAAATGCCCTAGCATTTGCTCCTTGCATAGAGAAACAAGAGCTAGAAGGTGCAGAACCATTTCTTATCAAAACTCCTTCTGAAATCATTGCTAATGGTGACTTTTTGCACATTCCTTTCATAACTGGATTTGTTGACAATGAGGGTACCATAAGGTCTGGAAAAGCCTTAAATGATGGTTGGTTAGAAAAGATGCAAGATACTTTTTCGGATTTTATCCAATCTGATTTAATTTTTGAAAGCGAAGGTGAAAGGGCTGCGGTCGCCGAACAGATAAGACAATTTTATTTTGAAGACGATCCGATTGATTTATCTACTGTTAATAACTACATCGAATATCACGGTGAAACTATGATGTCAATTTCAAGTATAAGAGAAGTCAGGGCTCGAGTACAAGTATCGTCAGCATCTACATATTTGTACATATTCTCATACAAAGGAGCATTAGGGGAACCATTTGTTGGACCTGTAGAAGTAGAGACTGCAGCTCATAGTGAAGAGTTAGCTTACCTGTTCCATAGATCATCTGAAGAAGTGTCTGACCGAGACCTTACCGTTGCAGAAACTCTTATAGAACGATGGACTAACTTTGCGAAAACTGGGTAAGAAACGGATAATATTTGCATCATTGCTCAAATTAGAATTTGACGTCAAAATGTTAATGATTAACTACTCATTTTCTTTTCAGAAACCCATCAAGTGAAATCTCACAAGTGATTTGGCAACCATTTACCAGTAATGAGCAAGCCTACCTACGTGTTCTTGCTTCTAATGAAGTAACAAATACAATAGATGCCACTCTGGAGATAGATTTGACAAATCCTAATCCAGATGGAATGACGTTCTGGGACGCAATTTATGAAAAGCATTTCTTAGATGCTGAAAGTAATTGGGTTTTAAATGAACGAAACGAGGACGTAGAAGGGAGTGGAGATAGAGAAGAAGATAGTGGAAGCGAAGGTGGTGGAACTGAAAGTGGTGGCAATGAAAGTGATGGCAATGAAGATGGTGGCAGCGAAGGAGGTGGCAGTGAAGATGGTGGCAACGAAGATGGTGGAGAAACTCCTGATGATAATTCTGCAACAACCGCCGTCGGATACACATTCATGATAATAACTCTATTTTCTCTATTAAACAAGTTCCATGATTCACAATTAATTTCATAATATAACTACTCAGTAGATAACAACGCTACTGCTTTAGTTATGAATCTTTTATAAATAGTCTTGCTTGGATTTTGTAATGAAATCCAAATCAAGAATCATAATAATTATAAGTACCATTTTCAATTTAATTTATAAATAGTATGTAATAAATGTTTATGATATTTAGTATCATAAAGGTGTTATTTTAATTAAAACGCATTTTATGTTACTGGCTACCATAATTATCACGGGTAAAATAAAATTTAACAAACTATATTGTAATTTATTTTACTATAATTAATTGCAGTATTTCATAGTCCGCTGATACATAGAAATGTAAGGCTAATTTGTTTACTACATATATTGTAGTTTTAATATTAATATTTTAAATAATCGTAAAACCCTACTGATAATCTTATTATTCTATATGTCCTTAAGATAAGTTTGAAGATGCTATTATCAGTAGTTCAGCTGTCTGTCAAATAGTATTATCAATAAATTATATTATCTGATGGCGCAGCTATGTTATATTCAAAGTAGATTTGTAGTTCTCGCTTTTTCTGTCTCATTGAACCTGTGTTTTTCTGTCTCCTATTCCAGGCAGGTAGAAATTGATTGCTAGAAATGTATATATTGTTTCTCTGCTAGGAATATTTTAGTAGCACGTTCATTTTCAGACTGTGCGTCTAAACATTTGTCTGGTAGACGACAATTTTTGCATCCTTCGAGTACGTCAGAGCTAAATATTTAGCTGGCGAAGTGTAGATAAACAGTACACAAAGATAAGTAAACGTGCTGCGCACTCGCTTCTAAAGTAAGAGTAATTAATTATAGTAGTATATAAACTAGCGCTGGGCATTTGCCATGATAAAACAAATCGATTATCCGAAAAATGAATCGCGTATGCGAATGCTGATCAATTTAATTATAATTCGAATCACAGTCGAATATTTAAAACTTAATTTGATGACGGAACATCAATGGGTAGGTCAATCAATATTGTTTCGATGTTTCGTATAATTTCGGATAACAGCAGCAGTGATAACCTTTTTGTTTATATCATCCCCCAAAGTCATTCTATGCACCATGCCTTATAGTGCGTGAATAATCTAATGGCACTATCGCGATCTTATTGGAGTAGCGTGAATAACTAATAGATATCAAGTTTAATACATTCGAATATTTGTCAGTCTCGAATATTTTGTTTTATTTTAGGATTCAAACAATTCGAATTTTCAATCGATAGCCGCCTATCGCTAAATAAACAATAGTTCTACTAGAAACGAAAGTAATTCTCAAAAGAAAGTCATGCTGAGTGTTGGATGACTCTGAATGCAATAAATATTATTATTATTAATTACACTGTAAAATTTATGTTAGTTACTAGGTTCAGACCAAGAATTGAGGCTAAGAGAAGATAAGTGCCGGCAAGTAACTCTTGTATTTAATTTTCTCTCAAACGAGTTATTCAAAGTTAACTATCATAATCTTTATAGTATAGACCATTTTTCTTATTTATTTTATTTAGTAAACAAATATGGCATTGTTGTAGCTAAAAACAATACTTAGAGACCCATCTTTATGTATTCTCTATTTATAGGAGAACGGATAGAATCTGAAAGCTGTAACTGGATGATTTCATAATGCACTACTTGACTACCAGATAAGACAGCTTTAACAACGCAAACGATCATCATGGAATTTCGCATACCCGTTGTTAGGAGTACAGAAAAATATATAGGGTACCTTCCATCCAGAAAAAAACACTGTTCCTGAAGAATAGAAATTGACAAAATCTACATCAATACTAGCAAAGCCGCGGTAAAAACCTAATTAACTGTAAATCGACTTCTCTACCGTATACCTGAAACTTGCATGTAGAATGTAAGGTGTGAAATTGCATGTGTAAGACAAAGTTCAGGGATGGACGCCGTATCGGTGAGTGTGGCTCTCCGAGGTCAAATGCAGCTTGCAGCGTGGGCTGATAATGTCTCGTGACATTTTGTCAGCCGCTCATGGAAATAGATTAGAAGTCTTATAATTTAACTATTTATTTTATTAGTTATGTTTAACAATCATTGTTTACACGTTAATCATGACAATTTTATTTGTTACGCAATAAAAAGAATACAAATATTTGCGAGCTTACAATAAACACTACAAATAAAAAGAGATGATACAGGATTTATGCCTATTGCGAGAAATGTATATAAAATGACAAAAAAGGATAGTATATTCTAAACTAATAAAAAAACGAAAACTGAGAAAGTAAATGAATTGCTATAAAACCTCTAGTTCCTGAATAGTCTAAGATTGTAAAGCAATCGAACATATTTCCAGTGTTGTTCACAATATTATATATAAATACATAGAAACGTATTTTTTTTTATAATTTTCTTTGTTTATAATATCTTTACAAATAAATAAAGTTGAAGAGTTTGTTTAATTTTGTTTGAACACGCTAATTCCAGAACTTCCAGTTGGATTAGATATTTTTGCATCAGATAACCCAATGCTTGAGGAAGTTACACGAGCGAAGCAGTAACGATCATATCTTATGTGGGGGCCAGTCAGTGCAGACCGGCGACACTTCGAGCCATTGGGATCTTTTGTGTCGGCCCCAAGATCTATCCTTTAGCTATCTCCTTATAAATGTACTGCATCGCAAGCAGTAACGATAAACGCGTGTCACACGGTGGACAGTTACTTAATTATATTTTTTTATTGATTAACACTAGAATTTTCACTAGGGTACTCTCTGTTGTGACAAGCAGTTTATTTCGTTATATAATAAAAACGATGGATAAAATAATCTCCGGCGACCCAATCACTCCTTTCCCTCCTGCCCGCTCCTTCTCCTTCCGACTTCCTTCACTAAAGGGTCAGCAACGCGCAAGTGATGCCTCTGGTGTTGCAGGCATCCAGGCTACGGTGACCACTTACCATCAGGTGAGCCTTATGCTTGTTTGCTACATTAGTTCTATGAAAAGAAAATATGTTGATTTGGTCCAAAATTTTGTTTTGTATCAAGTCTATAGTAAGATGTCATGCGAATGAAGGAAACGGTATCCAAAGATAATAAAAAAAGATAGTAGCACGGTCAAACGGTAATGAGTCATATGGAAAATCTCTATAGAAATATTCGGTGCTGGTTCATTTTTGTTTATTTGTGGCAGAAATTGCGTATGATAGTGAGATGCCGAGTTCAATCTGCACCTCTTACACTAACAAAACTATTGAAGTTAGCTAGAAGAGTTAATATCAGCAACCTGTAAACTAAATTGCTAGTTATCTCTATAAACATAAATTGCTCAATATCTATCCTGTCTCTCAGCCAGTGTTTGTATCCTATGTCTGATAAAAACTAGATATAATCTTATAACTCCTATCAATGTATCATCTGTTCTGAATCATGACCAAAACAAGAATTTATATATACATAATTATACATGAATATTACAAATTTTACGCATATTGTTAACGTGTAAAATATACAGACTTGCCTGAATATATTATATTCCCGAGGGAGTTGGTAGAATATTTTATAAGTTTTCTTTCACCAGCTATTTTTTAGAACTTCGTAATGTTTTCTATCTATTGGTCGAATTACCTGACTCTCTGCTGCTAAAATGAAAATTTCTGATTAGAAATCTCGACAACACTTTGCACGACCCGGGATCTAAACCAGGACTTTGGAGAACAATTGAAGACAACATTCTTTTTTTTCATCTTATTTCAAATTATTTTACCTAAGTCGTATGCTTGCTTGCCACGCATTTAAAGCATGCAAACAACAAACGCAAATCTTGGTCAGACCATAGGAGTCCGCTGCTGGTCTTTCGCTTTTCCCAATTAACGCCGTAACCAAATAATCCTTAGCATGGGCAATCAATATAATTTTTATTACACTTAATATTAAGGCCAGGCAATTAATACATATTATTTATGTATTTGCTGATCGTATAGCTACGATTATGCAAAATATGACGCGTAGCTCCGCCTTAGGCCTAGTTCCTATATTAAGGTAACGAGTCGTTTTAGCTACGGACAGTTAAATATTAACATATTTTTCGTTTATAAATAACATCCATAAATTTATTCAAAGCTCTATCGAGTATATTCGAAGCCATAATTGTTTTATTAATATGCAACATAAGTATGTTTACAAACTTTGTGCACATAAAGCTATAAATTGCAGATTTGCAGGCCCGGTTTAATGTTCCGAAGTGAGACCCCACATCTGCGCCTGCGATTGTTGTAAACAAACGTTGGATTTACTGTAAGCGTAATGTATTATTAATTACTAACTTTTGCGCCTGACTATACCTGCGTATTATTGCAGAGAATAAGAGAATAATATAGCATGGAATAGCACTGTAGTAGGGATTTGTAATCATTACATCATTATGATACTCGGCAAAAAAAAAACCCTCTTCCGAATAAATTATAATCGACAAACGTACGTAGTTGGTATTTTCAAACAATCCATATGCTACATTGTTATTAGCCAACTTTATAATTTGACTGCCGTGGTGCAAAAATAGTAAATACTGAAACACAAGAGGTACCACCAAAAAGTTTCTTCTGCCAAAAAGTATCAAATAGCAGCTGCTGCAGCCTGACGTTAGAAAGCTGGTGTTATGGCACATGTTAGGCATCTCTTAAAGCATGATGGTCATGATGGCCACTCGTTGTACGCCTGATCTCTCCCCGGTTTTGTCAGATTGCTAGTTACTACAGTTTGGAGGAAATTCATAGCTATGAAAATGAATTATAGAAATCACGATAACTTATTTTCCCGGCTCTATTTCTATCTTATACATAAAATATTTGTTAAATTTAGCATTAAAGACTAAGCGAAATTCGAAGCTATATTCAAAATGCTCAGCGCGGTGGCAGCGGTAAGGTGACTGCTTACCCGCTAAGCCATCCGAGCATACAAATATTAACAATATGTCAGCGAATAACAATGTGTTGGTATTATTAATACATACCGTTTACCGCCTATTTTGGTTGTAATTTATCTACTATATACAGCGTTTATGGCGGGCAGCTCTATTCACAACATATTGAGCTAGTATCTATCAGTTATGTTTATGGGAATACTGTTGAAATGCAACCGAATCCTGTCCGAATGCTTATAAAATAATAATAATAATATTCTATCACATACACACAACACCGCCTAGCCCAAACTAAGCAGAGCTTGTACTATGGGTACTAGACAATGGATAAATATGCATATATACTTTTTTTTTGTCAGTACATACATATTATACATAGAAATACCCAGACCAAGACAAACATCCATGTTCATGCACACAAATGTTTGACTTGTGCGGGAATAGAACCCGCGACCTCAGGCGTGGCAGTCGGTTACACTCACCACTATGCCATCGAGGACAAGGAATGTAATTTATTTAAATATTATCAGGCTAAAGAGATAAAATTTTGCTTGTCAGCGCTAATCTCTGGAATTACTAGTCCGATTTAAATAATTATTATTCTTTTTGCATTAGATATAGTCTGTTTATTTTGGAAGGATATATACAGAACATTATGTTATTCATAAATGTGAGTGCAACCACGAGAGACAGGAAGACATTACTAATTTCATAATAGTTCAATATTCTAATAAAATGGTTAAAGTTCACCATTTTTTTCACTACATTTGAATTCACGGTAGACTAATAAGGAACATTATACTAACTAAAAACCGTATTATAGTCACGTAACAGTATGACGCGCGGGGTTGCATTCGCCTGAAATCGCCGCACACGTGCTCAGCGCCGTTTTTAATGTTACTCACTGCATCATACGTGTAGCTTTGTATGGATACGACTAGAAATATATTAAAATAAAATTATTAATTAATTTTTCTGTTGGCATAGTTTTTTTCTTCCAAATGCTGTGTGTTATCTCTAGATTTAGAGACATTGAGCAGTTTATCCTGTCAATTCTTGGAATGCCAGAAATAATCAAAAACCTTTTGTATCTGGCCGTCGGTGTGCCCCTGTGACTCAAAAAACTAATGGATTTGTGATCAACACTGGTGATGACTCTTAATTGGTGGTAATTTATTTAATTAGTCAAAGGTATCTCACTCTCCGTCAATCTCTTTCTGTCTAGAATCGTTAAGGACCAGTCTTTTTTCAAGGAGTCCAGCTCATATCACCATTTTGCTCTGAGCCTCCTGCAATCATAAGCTTTAATTATCCTTAACTTGTAAATTTCGGTGGTAGCCCAATGCATAAGGTATTGGATTTGCGATCGAGAGGTCATAAGTTCGAATCTCTTCCATTGCAATTGGAGGGGTTAACAAGAATACTAGTAATTTGAAAGCCAAATTGCTAGTAAACTTTATTACAATTTTGTCTGGTAGGCCGCTGCCATCACAGTAAATCTATTACTAAATCATGATCTAGTAACCTTATATATTTTTATTATACCGGTATCACTTTTATACTCTGATAGTTCAATAATTTCCTAAAATACATATCCATGCTCACAGCGAGTCATTATAATATTAGCGAGTACGAAAGCGATCCTAATACACCACGCTGACATTAGAAATTTATTTTTGTATGTATATGTTGTTGGCTTCAGATGGCCTTGACAAGTTTGCTCGGACTATGGGAGAGCGGAGAAGGCTCTCAACCCGTGACATTAGTACTAATAGCTTGAAGTACTACGCAATGGATTTTTCATGGGGTCATGTCCATAGTAATTTGCGAGGTGGGCGAGCGAAGTGCCCGCGCCCGCGCCCGTGCCGCAGCCGGCTCTTAGCCATGTGGCACCGCATCCGCCGACGCACCTTGTTCAGGTCTCGAGTGACGAGTACCGACCGCCTCTGTTATTGTATGATTCAGCCCGCAAATTACATATTTTTATGGTTTTACTCTCAAATACATGTGGGCTTTGTTTGCAAGGCATTTTTTATACCGGTTGTCTGAAAGATTACTGGACCTTTTTTTTAATAATTTTAATTTCTTTAGACTGCAGGGATGTGTTATAAATCAAGTGTAGTGACTCCACAACACTTTCGAGTCATCATCTTAAATGTCACGGATTTATAAAGTACTACATTTTATTTCTTGATATCAGACAGTTCTCGTATTAGGGATTAGGGATTAAGCCTTGAGTTGCAGAGGACTTGGCAAACATATACAATTAACCAAAACACAATATTCATCCAGGGACAGAACTTCTTTGTTGACAGACATATCCTGCTCTAAATTTCTACCCCTGTATCACGGAGGATACAAAATAGAACTAGACTTATAAGTAATTGTCCAATAAGAGATTTGAATTCATAATACTCAGCTGGGAGTAGCAGCAAGACGACCACATGCTTCCTACATACATGCAAGCACTTTATTGCGGATTGATAGTTTAAGAACATAGAACTCGGACACCAGCCCGATACAAGTCGGTTCCGTTATGAGACTGCGATAGAATCGATTATATGTATGTCTGCCTATCACATTGATAAACCTGATGTGACTAATAAAACCATTCAACCGCCGCATCATTTGTGCAGTAACGTAGATCCTTGATTAAACGAAAGTCAATTAGCAAATGACCTTCATAAAAACCTAATTATTCAAAGATAAATTAAAGGTAAATAAAAAGTAAAGGTAAAAACTACCAAGGACAAGTTTGATAGGTGATCGAGTTACGATTTATTATCGATTTTGACAGTTAAGTTACGATCTGTTAATGGGTGAAGTGAAAGTTTACGATATGACACTGTGTCTCTATTTTATGTGAGTTATAAAACACTTTTAAGTTACCCTACTGAGTTGAAACTGTTAAAAGTAATATTTACGCTGGTTTTAAACTCGTAAATATAGCTGTAAATAGTTGCGTGACCTCTCCTGAAATGTTTTCTTTTTAAATAAAGTATTTATTGTTATAAAGCGGTGGCAATTGAATGGCGATTTAAAAGGGAGGCCATGAGTTTTTGCAAGTATCTTTTCATATGCTCCTTTGCCCGAGCCTAGCAGCTGACATAAATTTAACTTTTATTAACTTGCTAACTAATAACTTTTGAGGTTTATAGGTTTAACTTTTTAACCTGTAATAATAAATTATATTTGACTCTGACTAGACTATATATTTTCCAGGCTTCAGCTACAAAATATACAGTAAATATAAGTGTTTGTATTATTTTCTGTACTAACATGAGTATTTACGTGATTTTGAGATTTTCGCATCATGTTAAACTGTGCATCTACTTAATTATTTTATACTTAATTATAAAATCTATACTAATAATATATATAGATACAAAAGTAACTCTGTCTAATTGTTACGTTATTACGGCTAAATAGTAGAACACATTTTGATAGAGTTTAACATAGAGGTAACTTAACCCGAGGGGAAGTACATAGGCTAATTTAAATAATATAATAATAATAATAATATTCTACCACATACACACAACACCATCTAGCCCAAACTAAGCAAAACTTGTACTATGGATACTAGACAATGGATAAACATACATATATTCCATTTTTTTTTTTTAAGTACATACGTGTTATACATAGAAACACAAGATAAACATCCATATACATGCACACAAATGTTTGATTTGTGCGGGAATCGAACCCGCGACCTCAGACGTGGCTTTGACTTTGACTATAAAAGTAATAAGTTATTTAATTGTAAATTATGATTTCGTAATAATATCATTATGTTAAAATATGCTACACGAATAACTCATAAAATAACCAGTTGCTACCAAATCATAATTTTCCAATACCGAAGAGAGAAACGTATTTTTTACAAGTATATTATTATGTTTCCCAATAGAACATTCATATCAGATATTTTTACCTTAACGACTAAAGTTTTGAAGGTTCCCAGTCGATATCAAACAGAAATTGTTGTGGGAAATAACTTGTGTCAATGCCAATGTTCATTTACATTGAAATTAGATTCACCCCGTTGGGATCGTGTGTGCTTAGTTCTTAGGAATCACACGTTATTTTATCATACACCAGCTAAAGCTCGCGATGTTATTAATGTGATATGTATATGACATTAAATGAATCATATTTTCTGATATTTTCCTACTAAAGTTATAAGCTAAAGGTAATTTTTAAGTCACCTTAACTGGTCTATTTAGTTAAGACTAGTTTTTACCCGCGGCTTTACTCGGGCACAGTACTTTTTCTGCATGAAAAGAACCCTTTGTCCTTTTTTGTACACCTGACAACGGGTATGCTAAATTACATGATGATCAGTCGAGTAATTAGGACGTGAAAACGTAAAATAAAAATAAACATATCCACATTCACATTTATAATATCACTGACAATTATGTTTTAAATATGTTTTTTTAAATACATCACCCGCGTTTCATCAAGAGGGCTATACAAACATACAATTGAGCAATACAAAGTCCATTTAGACTCAAAACAATATTTGTGAAACACCTTTACATTACCTCTCTACCTCTGATAATAATATATTTGTAATATTCCTTGTGGCAGAGAGCTTGAAAGGTAGTCCGCCAGTGGTAATTAAAAACAAAAAGCAGGTAATTTATAAATTTAAACATTATAAAGACAGTAGAAAAAAGGTATACGAAACCTTAATACTTAAAATGATTTCAAGGCAAGTCTGCAGAACAGAAAAATCAAAACAATATTAATTGTTATTGTGTTCAGTAGACTTCACTTCCGCAGTATCCACTAGAGAATGGCTCCAGTATTGCGCTATAATTAATATCAAAATAGATACATTTTGTCGCAATACTTTATTGGTGACGTCAATACATAAAATAAATACAACAACCAACTTAGTTATTATCACACTGATTTTATTTAGAGCTTATATTCACTGTCGAGGCCGGGAGCAAACAGCTAGGTCAAATTCAGTCTAGTCTTTGACAAAAATAGTAACAAGTCGTTCAGCTGAGTAAAACCTGGAACCTTTATGTATTAATGTCAAACTGCGAAAATATTACCATGGGCGTGAATATCCAAACTAATATTATAAATGCGACAGTGAGTTTGTTTGTTTCACGCCGGACCGATCATTATGAAATTTCACATACACGTTGTCAGGGGTACAGATAAGGACATAGAGAACCTTCGATCCAAAAATGTACTGTAATTCACATACATTTTACCTTCTAATACTTGCTAATGTTTAAGAAGAAGAGCGGCAGAATGGTTGGCTCAGTGCTTCTTAGTTGTCTCGTCTCACCAGAAAAAATTGTCATCTACCAATAACTGTTTCAAGTCCGTATAATTTTTTGAATTTCTTTTTTTATGTCTTAGTGCTGCAAACGAGCATGCGGATCGCCTGATGGTAAGCGATTACCGCCACCCATGGACACCCGCAACCCCAAAGGAGTTATAAGTGCGTTACCAGCCCTTTAAAAAGGAATGAAGGAGGGAAAGGACAAAGGAAAGGATAGGAAAAAGATCGGGGTAACTGGGCCTCCGGCTCTTTCACTCACCGATACTAAACGCAACAGTACGGGTACCGTTACTTCACGCCGGTATTTTGTGAGAGGGTAGTACTACCCGGTCGATTCGGCTCATTCATGCTGAAACCAGCGAGGATCTACTACCAATGATATTTGGGTTCATTGTATGAATATTTGTAATATCTCCTGCAATACGGAAATTATTTCTAATGCAAGAGCTGCTACTTTTTTTTAAATACTCTAGGCCAAAAGTACGTTGTCTACATATTTCACAATCGATTGACGGGAATAACTAGTCTGTCTGAACAGTGAAATTACATAAAAGGAAAGCTTCATTAGTATAGTCTCTAGAACCTCATATGAATCATAAGTATTTGCTTACGATTGAAACCACAGCAGATATGAGACGGGTATCTATTCCGCCCGACCCTTTATTCTACGTAGCGTTTCTAGACACTATTTGTCATTGTAATTTAAAATTATTACGATAAATATCACAGGCGATATTTAATTGAAATTTGCCGGCGTACAAAATCACTGATGATACTTTTCTCTTTTCGTCTTTACCAAACTCTTCGATGCCTTTTCTCAGAAATAACGCGATATAATACTCCTTCAATAAAAAGTGTCTTTCCTGAATCTAACAAAATAGTTCAATAACCAACTGCAGGGTTGAAGCAATACTTTCCCGTAGCGTTAAGTATTAACACAGACAGTTGTAATTCTTTGTCTGTGCATTTTAAGTTAGTTGTTTCGGTTTGTAAAAGTGACATTACAGGACAAATAAACCTAGTATTTGTAATCATTTCCCTGAAAGATCGATTTAAAGAAATAGGCATACTTACTGTTGCGTCGCAATATATATTTGCTAAAATTATGTTTATTAAACATAATATTCACTTATATAATAGTGATATCCATAACGTAAATACTAGAAATAAGCATAAGTTAGTAGGCCCATATCATCGTTTACATAAAGTTCACAATACATTTGCGGGACTCGGTATACGTTTTTTTTAATAAACTACCTTTTAATATAATTAATTTACCATTGCTTAAATTTAAAAGCGCCGTTAAAATACAACTTATTCGGAAGGGTTATTATTCAGTCAACGACTACTTAAATGACAAAAACTCATGGAACTAGTAGCTTGTTGCATACAGGATTTAAAGATCTGTATTACTTTTAAGTCAATTTAGTAAGTCGTGATTATTTGTGATGTTAACAAGTAATTTGTTTCTTAATTTGATTATTATTGAAGAATATAAATGCAAAACCGCATTTAGTCACGGACTGCCTTTGCATTGTCACAAAGTGTAAGTGTATGCGCCATCATGCCATCCTACTGCCTATTTAAGATTTATATTAAAACATATACCTTAGCCCAAATTATTTCATCTCTATAATATTATTAAGTTATTATTGTTTTTATCTTTAGTTTTTTTAAAGTCAGTAGTATATGGCATAATGGCTGCAACACCTTGTTAATCTGAGTTGTAAAATACTGAAATTATATTTAATTGGCGATTTAAAAGAGTGGCCGTGAGTTTAATGCAGGTTTCTTCTCATAGGCTCAACTCTTTGCCTGAACCTAGCAACTAACCTAAATGTAGCTTCAGTAACTTAGTAAACTCACTAACCTATATATTTTGACGTTCATAAGTATTACTTTGTGACCTAAATGAATAAATGATTTTTGACTTTGACATAATAAATGTCTGAGCTGATGGCTACCATCGCGCCGGGGTCTGTCGGGGTCAAATTATTGGAACAATAATTATCAATGTAATCCAAAAATAATTGTACTAGGGCTGGATATATTTTTCGATAATAGTATGTTTGTTAAGTACCCTGCGACACAGAGCTTAACTTTAATGTAAAAAATATATTGAATAAAAAAAACAGCTGTTGAGGTGTTCCACAATACATTGCTTATAGGTATGTCAAGCCATTTTGCTGAACAAATTTGCTAAAAATCAGCTGAAGACGCAAAGTTTTTTTTATACTACTAAATTGACAAACAAGCATAGGCCCACCTGATGGTAAGTGGTCACCGTAGCCTATGGACGCCTGCAATACCAGAGACATCACTTGCGCATTGCCGACCCTGTAAAAACTTATTCCACAAGCCAGTCTATAAACAAAATAAAACTACTTTAACATGCAACATTCTCGTAAACACATGACAATACTGAAACAATAATTGTACACCATAATAATCCGATAGAGAGACAGCAATATGATACCTCTAAGTAGCAAATTATAGGTTATAAGTTCGATATAACTTCCTTCATATAAAATTATACCGTCAGCAATGGTCGTACATTACATATCACTTAGCCGAACGTATTCCAGACCTACTAATAATAAAATTGCAGTGTCAGTCTTCAACTTTAAAAGACCACTTTGAACAATCGCATGAGCTATCCAACTTGTCAAACGTTAAATAACGCGCTGTGTTTCTTGTATTTATTTATAAATCGTGCGATCGATCGGTGGGGTTCTAAACATCCGTAAATACAGCCGCGGATCCTTGACCGAATGTATCGAAAATATCCTACAGCGAAAATATAGATGCCTGAAATACTAGGGCAAGGTATAAAATTATCCTAATCGTGCGAGTGTAAACAGGACTGACCTATTGTTTTCGTTTTGTGCTTTTTTTTTGATGATATTCTTAGGAAGCGTTTGCTTTTAGTTTATTTTGGTTATTTAATAAGTGTAGTTATGTTCAATTTGTATTAAATTATATGAATATATAAGTCTTCATATTTTTTTACTTAAGGTAACATAGGTAAATTCAAATCGCTCCATTGTATTTAAAAATAAATATATAAGCAATATTTATTTTTAAATACAATGAAGCGATTTCGATTCGATTCGATTTTTCGATTTGTGGTACAGTGCAGTAGTGGATGCCAATGATAAAGTGCTGGGTTCAATTCTCGGATTTTCTATTAAGAAATTTTAGTAGAAACTTTAATTGATAGATGGTTATAAGCACACCTGCTGTTACGTGGAGCCTAAAGCCATACTTGGCGAAATTTTGGTGTAATGCCACTTCGATGATATAAGTGTAAGGCTCGGTGTGAAAAAGTGCAGTACCGATCTCTTATAGGAAATCAGCTTTAAAACAGTATTTATATATATCTATATATACTCTTAGTTCATTATCTAGCTACGAAATTATAAGCCAGCTCATTGAAATAACTAAGTCAATAGTTCAGCAATCATGGCAGTTACATCGCTGCCTTCTTTAACTACATATCGTTTTGTAAACGAGCTCTGAACAAATGTAACAACACATTATCAGTAATGGTTAGTTCGATACTTCTGTAAAATTAATCTACAGAGCCGTTTTAAGCTTATTGATTTTTGTAGTTTATGACTAATCTTTTTCTCCAATCCTCTTAGAGGGAACTGGTGTATGAGTCCTTTTGCGGTTATTGCGTTTCTTGGAGGCTCTCACATAGTTGCCTCTCTCTACCATTATTCTCTTTTGAACTCATATTTAATTCCATGAATTGAAAACGCGCACGAACTAATCCTAGTATTGCAAGAGATCATAAGTTACGAGGTGCTTATATTCAGGCGAGCTAAATGCTATTGTGTACACATTTTTTGTATGAAACCACACATTTTTAACTGATGTAAAAATATAAAAGGTGTGATATCTAACATACTTATTTTTTCTTCTTTTTCTTTAGATGAAAGTAAGGCATTAACACAACGTTGTTTTATTCTAGCGGATGAATAAGCCCTATTCTGTCTGTTGTCAACCACGGCTGCCCATGCGTCGCGGTTTGTTCTATTAGCCGAAGTCCACCGGATTCGTCTGGGCACCAACAGACTTTTTGTCCCTGTGCTTCGTGTGCATTGATGCATCAGTTCCATATGTTCTATAATGCCGGTCAAAGTGTCCGGTCTGCCGCTGTCCTTCGCCCTAGTGCTGTCGGAAAACTTTCCTTCGAATTAACGCATCAACCTCCCAACAGTCCCATAATCCAGTGCAGCGCCCTTACTGAATAGGCGATGTACTGGACTTGAGACCTTGAGAAGCTGCCCGTAAGTCCATTATGCCTATGGTCCATTATGCCGCTGGTCGCCCAGAGTCGAACCTTCCCGAGTACGGCGAGAAACTCATTCGGCTTAGCCGCCCAGGCGACGTGAAGACTGAAGCGGCCTCCTATACACCATTTATGACAGTTATCCGACTGTCAGAACACTTTGCTTTGATTTAAAAGCAGCGACATATTGTCTACCGCCGTGGGGCACACCGCTCGTTACAATTTCCACAAATCGCCTGCGGGTGCTGGGATGACCTCGAGCAGTAAGCTTTACTTCAGACACAGTATAAGTAGTCACGTGTTTAAAAAAATATATTTAACATCAAGTTGTATGGAGTTGCAACGGCAGGCGCGTACCACAAAAGTTTCTCACGAAGTGTTGCCCCTTAAGGATGTTTTATTTTTCTTCATATAATGTTTCATGTCTGAAGGCAAATAAAACGTTTTTTGAAAATTCTTGACATGTTACTGTAGGAGGAAATGGAAATAAAACCTAACTAATATTATACAAGCGGATGTAAGTTTGTTTGTAATGCTTTCACGTTTTAAGTACCCGGCCGATTATCATGAATTTTTGCATACACCATCTCACAGAAAAGGCCTATGGTAACTTTCATACTGGAAAAAGAACTGTTCTCACGGGATAGAAATTTATTGATAAAATCTACATAAACGCGAGCAAGAATAATACTGACTAGTGCCATTTCTGCGAATTTCTTGACAGAAAACCTAAAAAGATTTTACCCGACTCGGGACTCGAAACTAACACCACGTGCACAATCTCATTTACTGCAGCAATCGAGGCAGTAAATATAAAAAATATAATAAACAGATAGCCATCGACTGTAGAGACATAATAACACTTAAAACAGACAGTCCAAACACATCAAAACCATATAATGAAATTGTAATACAATAGGTGGAAAATATCGAAGACCTGAATTATAGAGTTGGAGCCAGTCAGTCCGACGTGCTTTCAAAGTAATGACCTGACTAACGGTGGTTCGACAACACTTGTGATGGCTCGCCTCAGCTTCCGAGAGTAATTGCCCCTATATCTGGAACTTTAGCTTCGAACCAGACACAAGTTATTACGCTTTCAGACGATTTTTCGGTGTGGCTGAATTTTCTGTTCGTTTTTTGTTTGGCAGCTCTTTGGTCGATGTGTTTTGCGCAGTCGATCTAAAGAAGTTATAAAACTGTTACTATTGAAATGATTAGTATTTTGATTAGTTTGAAATCATTTTTTTTATGCAACATATCGGTTATTCTTTAGATCAGACTTGCGATTGAGAGGTCGTAAATTTTAATCTTACCTATTGCACCACCTATATTAACCTTATCACAAGCATATTTTTAAATCGTCTTTGAACTGGTAATTGTAAACTTTAGATATAAAAGTTATGCATGCTGTGTTTACTTGTAAGAGATTGTTACGCTAATAAATGAGTTTTATGAATGTATCACATCTTGTAACAGTGTAATCAGTTGCTGGTGAACCTTATGAATAAAAAAAAAATATTAAGTTAGCGTAAGCTTATCAAGAGTTTTTTTTAAATTCAATTTGCTTCTACAATGATTACCTAAATCTAAATAGTTAAATAATAAAAGTAGCTTAAATAGTTAGGGTAGTTTAATATTTTAAAAATATGTGATAATAGAATTAAAAAAATACAACGGGATAAAAAATCCGTATGAAGTAGTTTATTTTAACTATGATTATCAACTAACTTCAAGGTTCATGAGTGATCTCAGTATAGATAAGTAAGGATCTGATAAGCTGGAAAATATTCCAGGTATTACAAGTAAAAAAGGCTACGCACAGTTTAATTATCACTTTTATCTTTTATTAAAATCCTGAAATTTCCTACAGTAGAACAAAGACCTCCTCACTCTCATCCCATCATTCTCTATCTAAGTCCACTAAGTAACAAAATGTTGGATGGAGTCTAGCTCATCATGTCATCTTCGTTTAGGCCTCTTACAACGCCGCTTGCCATTTTGAGATTGTGCTATAAGTCTGGCCCATTTGTCATTTGATATGTGAGTGATATGTTCAGGCAGGTTTCATTTTAGTAAGGCGTCCTATTGGTATAACATCAGTGATGTTTATGATAGTACAGATTGTTCGGTTCCTACTCGTAAAATACACAAAAACAATCGGCTTACCACTTATGTTATAGAAAGAAAATAAAAAAACGTACTGCCAACTGCAGTAGTTTAAATCATTTACTATATCCAACCTTTACTAACAAGGTATCGACGGTCGTTTCATTAAACGTAGAAACAGTAAACAAACAGTATTTAAGTATAATTATATAGCAATTATGCTAAATGGACCGACTGAACGATGCGACCGTCACAGAAGCTTTTGAATAAACTATTCACCTAATAAGACCCGTACAGCATTCATTATGGGCCTTCGTTATCGCCGCAATTGCACGTACTAGGATTTGTTTATGATATTCTAGGAAAGAGTATAATAACAGGCGACAAGGTTCAAAGTCATTTAATTTCAACTGGTTTTACATGAAATAAATTAAAATGTTTGTCGCCTTATCATGATTTTCTCTTTTGGTCTCGTTTTCGATCCCAGATAACCGCTAAATGTTAGTATTTGTGTGCATATAAAATAGGTAATTATAGCTCGCTTTAACAGTGATTGAAAAATAACCTGCATGTCTAAGAGTCTTCATGGTGTTCGTGGAGACCTGCACTGTGCTATCGAGGTAGATTATAACTTAACCCTTCTCACACTGAGAAATGTGTATAATAGTAGAGCAGATACAATATTATAACGATTACGACGTGTTCAAAAAATATTTCACTATTTCAACATCTGTTATCAGTGGTTTTAAATCTTCTTTAAGTGGAAGCGACCACCGTTGCTAAGTATTTGGTGACAGTTTCAATCAGCCGGTTCGCCCAGAAGTACCACTCTCTGTTACTGTCTTACAGATACTAAGTAAGAGTTCCGGCAGCTCACATACCCACTCTTCTTCTTCTTCTCTTTCTTCATCCATAATCATAACTTTTATCTTTTCCCCATTTTCTTAAGATTGGTAACACGCATTTAATATCCCTGGTACTACAAGCGATCATGCGCGACGGCAATCGCTTGCCATCAGACAGTGTGTTCGTTTGCCACCTTTGTAGGATGAAAGAGTTTCTTTGCGCAGTGGCGTCTGCGCAGGTCGATCAAGTTTACCTCACGTTACTACTGCTCTGATCATAGATGGGCGATTAATTACAGAGAGGCAGAACTTTTCTTGCCTTAAAGAGCACGTTCAGACAGAGTTATATAACCGTTATGAACGATATTGCAGTGGCATTCACTCCTCTTGGGTAAGGCAGTCTATGTTCACCACAAAGGAGTAATTAATTTATAACATCATACATATTAAAATTTAGATACTTTATTCCTTTTCAAACATATTATACTGGTTATATACCGTTTCACTAGCGCAATAGACAAATAAGACGAAAATGAATATTTTCGAGATTTTGAAGTGCTCTATCGTACACAATAATGACAATACCCTCTCTTTCACCTCAGTGACAGTTAAAAGATAGTTATTTTAATCACAACAAATAACTATTGCTTAAAAGTAAGTATGTTTTATCCATAAAATACTGTTACAAATTTCTTTAATGTTCAGCTGCTTATGTAGCGGCCTGTACCTACGGCTGACCATAGGTGACAAAATGTGTGCTTAATACAACTATAGGTACCAATTTTTTCTGGTACTGGCGCTCACGACTACTTGTAAGAAAATTCAGTGTTTCTTTATATTTTAAAATACAAGTATTGAATATAATAATGAAAAATTGTATTACGAACAACTGTTTAGAATGTTGAAAATAATATATTATTACATTCGTTTGTATGCCCCTAATTACTTCTCATTACGTATTTATCTTTCACTTGTTGCTCGCGTAATTCTTTGTTACATTTTAACACTAAGTAAAACGATTTGTACTGTTAACTTATTAATATTATAGCCGTGGATGTGTGTATATTTGTCATATATTTAATGTATATCTCCGTGACAAATAATTTCTGGTAATTGATAGATCGACAAAATTAAGAAAATGTTTATAATTGGATAATATCACAGAAGATACAAGAGGAGTATTTGAGGAGTGCTCACTTTAGGCTGCCACTTGTCACTATTTTTGGAACAACCTGTATATTCTTTAAAGCCTAATAACTTTTCAGTTAGGAGCAACTCCTATGTCGCGTCGAACTAATTAAACTTTCAAACAATGGTCACAAAGAGTGGTGCTCTTGAAAACCATTTGCGGTTCACACATTTCTTTGTCCCGTGTGGATATTAATTTCAATCATTACATTAGCAGTGGTAACGTGGCAACTTAAACTATTTCCTTTTTTGTGATATTGTATATTCTTTATCACTCATTACCTGTTTTCCTAGTTCGAGATTTAATGAAAATATGAAATAACCCTCCAATGTACATGTTGCTATCAAAACAAAAGTGAATAGGTGTCCGTGTCTCCGTGGGTGGGTCACATGGCGGCCTCTGTCGCAGCAACACGTGTCACATTGTGGACGCAAATCCTGCCGCTCAATACATTCATATCATTTATGTGACGCGCTATTGTTTTCGGTTATTAAATTCGTACCTACTTATCATTGTAAATTGGTGAAAATTTTCCCTGTATTATGTCTGTAGAAGATTAAAATGATTTTGTTCTGACTGTTATATCGTTATGACAATCAAATATACGAAAATTATAACCAAATTCATAATGTGTTAATAAACTCTAGCTTTATTTTCTATCATAAAGATTGTAGAAATGACGGCTTCATGGAGATATGAAGCGGAAAATGTTAAAAGGTAGAGAGGTAGCTAATGTGTCGAATTAACCATGGTCTCACAGCATATTCAGATACTAAACAGAATCGTCTACCGTAAAAGTATGAATACAAATTACTAGAAATAACTCACAAAAATATTAACCTACTGTAAAAATTACGCTTCTTCATCATTCATTAGAAAGAAGATTGCAGCCAAATAACGTTGTGTAGTATTTCTGTTGCTGGCAGAAAATAAGGATTTCAGACTCCATAAGGAGACTTTGTAATTTCAGCAGGAGATCAGTAATCTTCGTTTCTTGCGCTGTCAGCACGGCTGCGTGCGTTTGTGTGTGTGAAAGTATGTGTAGGATTCCTTTGCTAAAGGGCATCCCTATGCAGAATTAACTATGCGCGTGTGATACCACTGTGTGTTGCAAAGGACAACATACTTATGTTATCTATGCTACCGAAGATGATATACGAAAGAAGCATTAAACATCAACACATAAACAATAGACTTTACTGTATCATAGATAAACAATAGCATTTATTTTGTCATAAACAGTTTCTTAAGAATCAGATTTCCTCAATATATCTTCAATGTATCTTACATTTTATTTATTTATTTTTCATGGCAGACCAACAGCATTATCACTATTTTTATACAACAATATTATGTAGCAAATAGCCATTAATAAATCTTCCCTTATACGCTATAATATAGTACATATAAAAAAATGTGGAACACAAGATTAGAAATAGCTTAAAATTAATTTATACATAACACTTATATTAATTTTGGAAAAATCTTGGCTAAGCAACTGCCTCACTGTCGCCTGTTTTGCGCTGAAAATATCAATGTCATGTGCTTTATACATTATATTAAGGGTCTTACCTGCCCGCCACATAAAACTATTTTGCCGATAGCTTGTTGATGCATTAAGTAAATGAAGTGGTGTATATTGACGTAAAGCTTTTGCTGGAATATTGAAGCCGATTTTGTGGAGAAGTTCGGGGCAATCAATAGTATTTGATATATTTTTTTTGTATATATATATGACATCGGAAATTTCTCCTCTAATAGCTAATGGAAGAATATGAAATCTAGCACACAGTTTTGAATAGTATTCAGATCTATACGTAATTCTAGTACGATAGCATAAATATTTAATGAACCTTTTTTGAATGCTTTCTAATCTTTTAATATATTTATCATATCTTGGATCCCAAATTTGCGACCCGTACTCTAAAATACTTCAGACGAATGTGCACTATAATATCTTAAATGTTTTAGCTTCTTTAAAACAACTCGACGTTCGCATCACAAACCTAAGGGTTTGAGAAGCTTTTTTAACAATGCCTTCAATGTGTTCTTCAAATAAAAGCTTCGAGTCGTACAGAACACCAAGATCACGGATCTTATTACATTTGGGAATAATTTGACCTTTAAGTGTATATTCAGATGGTATAGTGTTATTTTTCCTGATAAAAGTAACAACTGTGCACTTTGAGGGTTCAAATCTAACTTGTTTCTAGCTCAATAATCATGAAGACGTGACAAATCGGATCACAATACTTGGACATCTTTACACGATGAAATAGTCATAAATATATTAATGTCATCACCGAAGCATAGCAACCGGTCATAATGAAAACATTTGCCGATATCGCTTATAAAGACTACAAATAGCAGTGGGCCTAAAAGGGAGCCTTGAGGAACACCACTGGGCACATTTACCCAGCTAGATATGTAATTATTTATAGCAACTGCTTGAGATATATTTGCAATGTATGATAAAAGCCATCTTAAAAGATCTCCCCTTATACCTATTCCGGATAGTTTATAAATAAGTGTGTTATGATCAATTCTGTCAAAACATTTGCTGTAATCAGTGTAAACCATATCGACCTGTTTCCCCTGGCTCATATTTTCAGTGAGAAAATCATCAAAAATTACTAGGTTTGATACAGTAGATCTCCCCATAAAGTACCTATGCTGGAAATCATTAAACGTAGTGTTCAACGCAGCAAATATCTGATTATGTATTATTTTTTCAAATAATTTAACAACGATACTCAATTAGAGACTGGTCGATAATTCGTTACTTTATTTTTTTAGCCTTTTTTATGTTCTGGGGTTATAAAAGCAGACTTCCATATTAAAGGCATAACGCCTTAGTTTAATGACCTATTGAAGAGCATAGATATAGGTAATGAAATTGTGTCGGCGCAATGAACTAGTAGCAAAGGAGGCACTTGATCCAGTCCTGCCGACTTATTGAGGTCTAATGATTTTATGTATGTTCTACTACTACGTTAGAAATCTCTGAGACGGACTCAGAGCAATTGAGTTAATCAGTGACAGATGACGTCTGTGAAGAATGTATAAAAGTCGAGTAAAAGTAATCCGAAAAAGGATTGCAAATATCCTCACCTCCAGCGGCGTCCAAGTTACCGTAGATAATAGTACTAGGAAACTTAGAGGTATTGTGCCTACGCCTTAACAAATTTCCAAAAATTCTTGGAGTTAGTTTTAATTGAAGTTTCGGCCGATTGTATATATGTAGTTCTGATAGCACTCACTTTCTAATCTTTTTACTCTATCTCGTAGTAATTGGTAAGTACCCTATCTGAAAAATTTCCATAAATCTTATATTTTTAAAGAACTTATATTTTCTTTAACGGCTTTCTTTAATGCTTAACTTATTCCGCGCTTAAATATACTGAGCTTCAGCAATCCAACAAAGTGTCACCAGTCTATTCTTATATATTCCGAGTGAGCTAATTTCCCTTTCCCAACTAAGTCTAGAAACTAGTGAATAATTTTCACTGGACACCAACAATTCGAAAATATCTTGTCCTAGATTTTAGTATAAGGCCTGGTCTAAACTAAGCGGACTGTTACAATGGATGTCGCTCAATTTTCATTAATACACTCTCGGGTTAAGCGGTTTTCTGTGTTCCATAGTCCAAAAATAATCGGCCGCCGATGCAGTTCCGCTTCTCCATTCCGGATATGTAACAGTTAAATGTCTGCTTCGATTAAAAGTATCACGGATTGCATTTACAGGTTTATATTTTATAAATGATTTATTTTAGTGGTATTTTTGTTAGTTGTTATTGTATTGAATAAGAATTAATTAATGTTATTTAAGTAACTGGATTAAATGGCAGGTTTAAATGTAATTTATTTAAAGGGTTGCTTAAAGCGGCAAGTTTATGTATACGATAAAAGTAATTAAATAATGTTTTACCTAACAGATTACTTTACGAAGCGTCTGACGTTTTAGCTTTGTAAATATTTTTGCACATACATAAAAATTATAACCTGTCATAAATATTATTGTGTTAAATTCATAAATATTTATTTAGTGTGTAGATAAAATACTACCTTTACACGTGACAGCGCTCGCTGTAGTTATATTTAATAACTTGACTAAAACGCCACTAACGTAATTGAGCAATGCAATAAATCATCTCATCAAAATATGTTACTTGGTATAATTTCTAACCATCACTGAAATAAACATATAATTTGCGCAATAACATACAAGTATCTACAATCTTTAAATTGCTATATTAATACACACAATTCATATTTTCAATTACCGAAAAGAAAAAACAGAAAATCAAAAACCGAAAAAGGTTAATCTGCATTACACATTTACAAGACACATAATAAAAATTCAAAAACCACCGACCTTGTCCGTTATTCGCCGATACTGTCCTAACCCGTATCCACAAAACACTAAAATAAAAGGGCAATAGGTTTAAGGGTCATTCAGGCCTAAGTGCCTGTGACATTTCAGCGTGTGCATAATTGGGGATGGAACTGACGTGGCCTCCCCCGGAGGGTGGCTGTCAGCGTCGACGTGTCAAGTCAGGAGCTGAATTATATATGGGTAGAGGAGCCGGATGGCTTTGCCACTTAGCGGTCCCTGAATAATGGATGCAACAGCTATGGAGCCAAACGGATTGTTTGCATAGCACCAGTAGTTTCCGTAACTTGGGCTATAAAAGTACCTCTTGGTAAAAAAACGGGGAAGTGTTTTGTTTATATTCTTTTCGTTAGAATGGTGATTATTTTTATAGCTTTTGTTTATTGATTTGAAAATTTAATCTAGTTAAAAATTGTTTCGGATTTGATTTCGAAGTTTGATAAAATGGTAAGTATACCTATAATTATATTGATAAAAATAAGCAGCGCTTGGTGGTAGACTGTTGGTCTGTGAAACATAGCGACTGCAGACCGCCAGCGGTCGAATTACATGTTTTTAATTATGTTTGGGATTCCAACATTGTCAGATTTAATAGTTAATTATCGCTCACTTTAACGGTAAAGTAAAATATTGTGAGAAAACCTGCATGTCTAAGAGACTAGGAGTTCTTCATAGGACAGTTTATAAACAGGGATGATTATTATTTATATATTTATAAACAAATAACTCTCTGAAACAAATTTAAGCTAGTGATCTATTATCATTAATCGCTCTTAGCGATATGGAAACTGTTCATACATTTACTTTAAAACCAAGTAACCAATAACACTGTATCACTGATGTCCAATATAAAAAATCAATCGTCGGAGAATTTAGTAATTGTCTAAAATATTATAATATCGGCTGTGTAAAAATATAAGCAGGTTTTAAAAGTTGCTCAAGAAATAGTTGCAAGTGGCGTGGAGAAAGCGTGTTTCCAAATGTTGGGTTAGAACGTTGGGTTTTAAGATTTTTTAAGAAAATTCGTACGTACCCGTAACCACAATTTAAAAGGTACTTTTATAAGTGAACTTTTAAAATTGCGTTAGCAAAAGAAAGGAAATGTTCGTTTAAAAAAAGCGTTGTACAATTCTTGTTATTAGAAAAAGATGTAAGCGGGGTCCATATCATGAGACTTTTTAAATGCTGTCTAATGGATCATATTGCTCGCTTCTACTAGAAATGCAAGTTATATATAATCACTACTTTTTGCTGCGGCTTCGCATTATTGTGGGTTAGATTACTAAAAGCACTTTTTTCTGAATGAAAGGCATCCTATGTCCTATATTGTTGCTCTGACAACTGTAGACGATGATTGGTCGAGTAGTTAAGCCGTAAAAGCGTAAAACAGACAAACAAACTCACATTCTTATTTATAATATTAGTTAGTATGAAAAGCTACGCATGGCGCGGAAAAAAAACGCCGAACGTAGACAGCGCCGACATTTCAACAATTTGTCATTTGTAAGTTTCTATCACTACTGACAATTTTTCGACAGAAAAAGCTAATAACGCTTTGCCCTGTTCGGGAATCGAACTCGAGACCTCATGCACAGCAATCGCATTCATTACCGCTGCGTCACCGAGAAAGTCTATTAATTTATTGTAGCGAATATTCTTTCAATAACGTCAAGGCTATCTATTAATAAAAATAACTTAGAGCTCTTGTAAGTGGAGAATTATAAGTATTAACAAGAAATATTCTTCATCTCCTTGAAATCTTAATACTATTTATATTCAATGATATTTATAATTCAATCATCTATATTTACGGTTGCAAGACTATTTTTACTTGTCATGGAAAATTGTAATGTTATTTTAAGCCATAACTTATTTTGTCAAAGGCATTAGGAATAAATCTTGTGTCGCGGGAGACTTTACAAACATTTGAACAACGGACACAAATAACACCCAGACTTGAAACAAATATTTGAAGACTTTTTCGAAGAGAGAGAGAGATAGAGAGATTTTTTCGAATCCATAAAATCAGCGTAGTGAAAATGGCCAACTACTTGAACCAAAAGTATTGAGTTATAAAGGCGGACGCCCCGACCTTTAAAGCTCAAAGCTTCTGTGCATATTTCTAAAATGCTTTTTAGGTAAATTTTATTTACTATAGGAAATCTTCTATCAATTTTATTGAAGTAAAATCTTCTTTAGGCGCGTTGATCACATTTTGGGTGAACAAAAAGCGTGAAACTCGCGTCATCGTCACCGCACGCTAGTTACTTAGTTTTCACTTCTATCGGCAGTCCCCAAAGACTTCCCCGCATGTTTTTTTTTATATTTAGGCTCGATAAAAGAAAAATATAATTATTGTATTTAAAGTAGTTTCAACCACAACTTTGACCTTAAAGAATAATCTGCAAGTTTATACCGACGCTGCACGGATGGCCTTGTAAGTAATTTAAGTTATCGGCATTTTCTGCGGTGAGTATGTGGATTCAAAAAAATTTTGTGATCAGCAAATAATTGTTCCAAGTCTTAGGCAGCCTTTTAGTTCAAAGCTTTTGTACATATTTGTAAAATACTTTCTTAGAAAGACAAGATTTCCAGAATTGACTTATCTATATAAATCTTCTGTGCGTGTGTTTGTAATTAAACTCCTCCTAAATGCCTGGACCGATTTTGATGACATTTTTTGGGCGTGTTCATGTGGATTCGAGAATGGTTTAGATTTGGCTTTTTTTATTTTTTTATTTTCGTGTGTACAGGACTACGTCTGTCGGGACTAGTTGAGACTTAAACATCTATTTATGTATTATTGTAATATTTAAATATCTATGTATAATTTTCTTCAGTGGTGATAATTATAAAGCACACATTGGTGGCTAATAACCCAAAAAATATTACCCTTAACTGAAACGATCTCTGGTAACAAATGAACTCCAAACAAGTTAATACTAGCAAAAAATCGCTGCGGGCAACATAATTACAAAACCATTTTTCTATTCAAGTAACACTGAGTTCATTACTTAAACCGTAACGAGGAGTATTAAAATCCAATAACTCATTGCGCATGCGCGACAAGCCCGGCGCGGGCGCAGGTGTCACGCCGGATGCGACGACGCTGAAACGAGACGGGGAGTGTACGGAAGGAGGGGGAGTAGAGGAACTGAGGGTGATGCTGCGCCGTGATATTTTATGTTTTTGTTTCATTCCTGCGTACTGCCGACAGATTTGTTGGAGTTTAACACAGTACGGGTATTAACTTGGTAGGTATAGGTTTTATGCATATGTTATAGTACAATTTGAAATAGGGTATTAACCAGAATTACTGGTACCAGTAGTATTAGCTTCGACAACGATGTATGTTTATCTAGGCTACGTCAAGGCTAAGACAAGAATGGCACTTTTAACAATCAAGGCTAAATAAAAATGTAGCATTCGCGTAATTATACACAAACTGAATCGTTCTCATGAAACAGTGTTCATATAATTATGGCTAACACTTATCGTATCTATGTATACCAGAAACACATATTAAAATCGGAGAATAAAATCTTTAAAACCTTAAAGAAGAAGGAATAATTCGAGATCAATATAATATTATTTTAATCATTATCTATTCAAATAATTCGATGATCGACTGAGACCCGACGGCGGTATCGAATAATAAGACAATGAATATACGAAAACGATTCTACAAAACCTGAATAAATGATTACAAAAGACTGTTAGAGACATTCAACTTAAGTAAACTGTGCCGTACGGTACCATGTTATATTCACAAAGACGATTAATTACAGGCTGATACACGGATTGTTATTATAGACATCATTTGTGGGTGGCATTTAAAATGCTCTTTATTAGAAATATATACTGCAAAGTATAGGAGTAATTTAACTATAGTAATTTAATCTACTTTAATAGTTTGTTCTGTGTAGGTGTAGTTGATGTTTCGATGTTTCTAATATATTTGAACCTATTGAGCGACTGCAGCCCACCGGCGGCCAATAGGTTATTAATTATGTTTGGCATTTCAACCATGGACGGTTAATGTCTAAAATCAAATAAATATTAAGTTATTAGTTAAGTGTCCAATTATGAATATCGTCCAAATTATTAGCATCAAGATATTTTTTGAGTTAGAAGTGAAACAAGATTCAGAATTGATATCACAATCATAACAATCTGAATTATATTCATAGGCCAAAGATTTTTTAAAGATGGTTTAATATAGCATTGGTATATATCGACAGTTCAACACCAGAACTGTTAATATTCGCAATATTAACAGTTCTGACGTCTATAAAAACTAGTGAGTTTAACTACTGAGTATCTATAAAAACCTTAATCTTGGTTTTCCAAGATTAAGATTTTTATAGATACTCAATAAAAACCTTGGGAACTTACTATGTCCTGTCACAATATTTAATAAGTTAATATTTATTTAAACCAATATACCGACTATTTCGTCAGTTTTCCATAAATATTAAAATAGAACATTTGTAATGCCTATCAAACGAAGCTTATAACTCGTGTAAATAAATTAAAACGAACTGACACGACGGCGCCGTGTTTCAATCGAGAAGGATCGCTCCTGGCAATAATGAACTAACCCATGACAATTGATATGAAACAATTTTGAAGACATGTCATGCACTGTCAACAACTTTATTTTTGAAAGTGGGCACATATTCTTTTACTACATTTCAGTTATCGATTTACTCATTTACATTCAGAAGTTCTTATCATTGGAATTAGTAGATTCAAAAAACGAAGAAACGTTCAAATGTAGTGGTTGTAATTTATTGGTATAATAACGGCAAAAAAAACGTTAAGCATTCAAACTCAAAGTACTTGTTCCTCCAATATTGCCCAATGAGATGTTCTTTTCATTCCATTCCTTTTTCATATTGGTGTTTTCACTGCTTTGCAAATTTTTGTTTAATTGAAAACTATTGTCCTTAAATCATTTATAGTCATGTCATATCACTAACTCTGGGGGCCACACAATCGAAAATTATTTTATTAATGTGGCACTATAATGTTTAAAGATTTATGTCAATACTGCGATAAAACTATACTCATGATAAAAGTTTGATAATTATATTATATTTACAACATATATTTTCAAAGCTTTATTTATCTTTGATTTGTTAGAACAATAAAATATACCAATATAATGTGCTTAAATAATAAGGTCAAATTGGTCGACGTATCGAAATGTTTCAGGACGGAAGTTATAAGGGTTGGTACGCACAGGATACTCGGGTCGATGACCGAGCCGCACTTTTTGTGCCGTCTTACCGGCTGCGTTCGCTTCCTGTCACAATTTGTTTTTTTTCTGACACCGTTACAGGATGGCTTTGTTATTGTTTTGCAGACTGTGATGTAATAGAAATGCGTATGTAGCACTGTTGTTAGTCATCCAATCAGCTCTAGAAGGAATTAAACATGTTTAATAAAAATAAAATAAAATAATTTTGTCTAATATTTTTTTTGCGATATTGAACTACACGTTATGAAAATAGGTTTAATTAAAGTTAAATCGATTTTATTATCGATTATTCGATTTATATAAGCAACCTGTTTAACGTCTGTTTTACAAGTCAGATCAACATTAAAATTATTTAACTGACGATCAAACGCATGTTAGGCTAATCAAATCACGTTACATGATTCTTATTGTTGCAGAAACCGTTTAAATCATGGTTCCTTTTTCAAGCTTAAAGATTTTTATTTTTATAATACGGTTAATTGAAATTATGTCAATGCAAATAAACTACTGAGATAAAATATTTAGATAGAGTCTGTCTATCTGAACTGTAGTTTGTACAGTTCAAATAGACAGACTCTTAAAATTAATAATTTTTTTGAATTTTGTAATTTAATTATATGTATGCCAACGTGTTGCCATATTGTACGTCAATTAATTAATAATTGACGTGTTTTTTTATTAAGTAATGCCATTAAAAATTTACCTACCTCTTGTATAAATCTGCTAAAACTTATTATAAATCAAATTTATTAGTTCCAACTAGGTTTGTTCAATATTAAAATGTTTAGCAATTACCACCTATTGCTAAACTTATAAGCAAATCTATCTTTGTTCACGTTAATTAAGTCCTACAATACATATTTAACATACCACGACCTACCGCAAACCGATATTGTCGGTACATTATCGTAGCTACTACGTACATATCAATTAACCATTCGGCTTGCTGCACTTGCTAATTTAAATTGACAGATCAGGCCAGACTAAAATACTCCGGCCGTCTGGCAGGCGGGCCGTAGTGTGGGGAGTGTGCACCCCCCTTTAGTTCTCAGTTTATTTCGCCGTTCGCTGTTGTCATAATGGTTTTTGACAGTAGAAGCTCTTATATATCTGTTATGTGCTACTCTGCTTTATGTGCAGGTATTGTAGAGTGAGAGGAATTTAAAGAGTTTTCGTATCACCGGACATGGTCAGGACCATTAGTCACGATCGAATCTGACGTTTTCTTGCTTTAATTTTGGAGCAGCACTTTTGGTGCCTATAATATGTATTTTTATGCATTGCAATGCTTAAGCTTTATAGTATATAATTTAATTTTGTAATCAAGTCTGGAGATCTCGCAGTAGTTACACCGACTATGAAGAGACTTGATTTTTTATTACACAGTCAATTAATATTCAACAGTTAATTTGTGCAAATAACATTTATAATTAACTATTTTGCTTTCTTTCAAGATTTGCATTCTTTCAATCTTTTTTAGGAAGTTGTTTTGTAAATTTAAATTGTCATACAACATTTTTTAGGAATCATTTTGACTTTAGAATACCATGGCGGTACTGCTTTACTAAATGTGACTGCATCAGGTGTTTATAATATAATATAATAATTTGTGTTTATAATAAACTGCATCAGGTCTCGGTACCATACTCGAGCTGGATAACCTATAGAGATTTACAGAGTTGAGAAATTCTTAGTAACCGCACGGTATCTTGTATTATGTCGTATACATGCTCGTTCTGTGTTATGTAGACTATGAGACAAGCAAAAAGACAGACCTTTTATTTCCCGTTTTTCCTCCTAAAGAGACAGTGGAGGATAGACGGAAATAATTAATTCCATCTGTCCCCTCGTAGATATAACAGGGTCATATCAAATTTTATTTCCCTGTGCTTCTAAGGGGACAAAATATAGGTACAGAGAGACATAGTCCAAAATTTGGATAGAGAAGCTGTAAGATCTATTACCAAAATCCAAAAAAGATATCGATTTTTTTGGCTTCTTCGACCAATCAGGTTTTATATGTTTTAAAAAACTGTAACTTATCCTAACTAATAATATAAATGCGTGAATAATATAAATGTGAGTTTGTTTGTTACACCTTCACCACTCGACCAATCATCATTAAATTTCGCATACACGTTGTCAGGGGAACAAAAAAGGATATAGAGTACCTTTAAACGAGAAAAAGTACTGTTACTAAGTTATCTTATCTTATCTTATGTGTGGGGCGAGTCAGTACAGACCGGCGACACTTCGACCCATTGGAATCTTTTGTGTCGGCTCCAAGATTTATCCCTTAGCTATCTCTCTATGAATGTACTGCATCAGACGTAGCGTACACTTCAGAGGGAGAAGGCTGAAGTCCTCATGGTTTGGATATGCCAATCCCATCAGACCCATCCTCAATCCAGCCAACGCGTCACATTCACATAGTAGATGCGATATGGACTCGTCCTGTTCCTCACAGGCTCTGCAGATCGAAATGTGTGTTAATCTCAATCTGCACAGGAAGTCGTTGGTGCCAAAATGGCCAGTGAACGCTCCTGTGAGCAGGCGTATTTGGCTCTTGTTATACCCGCAGAACTTCCGGGTGAAGCATGTGGCTCTGTTTGCAATGAATTTCTTGGAGTGTTCCAGACCCCTAAGGGCCATCCACTATAGCCTGTGTTTATCATTGCCATATGCATTCAAAGCTGCCTTGACGGTGTTCTCAGAGAGTCCCACGAATGACTCGGCGCCCACAAACAGTTGCTCCAAGCCCTTTCTGGCTAACTCATCAGCCTCCTCATTGCCCTGCACCCCTACATGCCCCGGAACCCACACCAGTCTGACTGTGTTCTTTCTGCCAAATTTGTTTAGGGCCTTAACACAGTTCAGGACCAGTCTGGAATCCACCCTACACGAGTCCAGAGCCTTGAGAGCAGCTTGACTGTCACTGAGAATATGCACAGTCCTGTCAGTGACATTACTGTTGATATTCTCCTGAGCACAGGCAGTTATATTATAGGTTTCCGCTTGGAAGACCGTTGCATATTTACTAAGTTAATCTAAACTACTTTTACGCGGGCAAAGCTGCGGGCAAAAACTATTTTAACATATAATTATCAGTGATCGGAGTAGGTAGATTGAAATGGGGTCATTGATCCGAAATGTATATATTAATATGGACATTCCTCCGGAATAGGTGGATTATTAAAAAAAAACCGGAACTTATGTAGGAATTTTATTCTGCCAGAGTGGAAGGAGTCATTTGATGATTTGCCATCCTCAAAAAAAGGTAGGAGTTGTAATAAAATGAGCAATATTATTCTTTATTATTCTTCATATTTTTTTAACGGCACACAGTCACGATTTGACAAAACCCAACGACCAATCAGAACAAAGGATCATGGGTGGTACAATAACCGGTTATCAGAACAATGCGTACGCCCGCCGACGACATGCCAGGTAGCTCACTCGTTTACTTCGGTTCGTAGAGTGCGCATCTTTGTTTGTTACTGTGCTGTGAAAACGTTACTTGACCCTGGCTTGTGTACATACTGACTTCTGGAATCTGCTCTAAACCACGATTTGGCTCGAATATACGGACTCAGATTTTTCACTATTGAATTGGATCTACATATTTAAACCAAGCTTTGGTAAGTAATATTTTACTAGTTACAAGGAGTATAAAGCATGTTTGGATGTACTATAAGAATATTTTTAGTATTGTGTTTGTTCGCTTAACCTGCTGAACATACCATGAGTCTTAATATTGTTAAATCTTTAATAGAGTATGAACCAGTGAGCTTAGTGCGAAACAAAATTATGATATTCTAGTAATGTAGTCGCAATTCAGCTAACTCCACTATTAACCGACATTTTACTGGGATCCGTATATAATTTGAATGCCCTGTGTCCTCTTGCAATGTATTGGTAAAATAAATTACTATAGGCCTTATCTACTTCTCTACAAAATATTCTACGTAACAAGCCCTTTCATTTGATATATATATATATTGATGGAATTGTAAAAAAAAAAAAATTGTCCGCCATCTTGTAGTGGCAGCCATTTTGGATTGACAGGAAGAGGGTGAAATTTCAATGACTAAATTTGATCCACGAAAAATAAAACAAACGGAGTAAGCTAAATAAACTAAATAAAATGTAATTTTTTCATGTCTTTGTTTTAGGTGATATATACGAGGTTCCATCTCTAAAACAAAGTTCAGATATGGCAAACGTCAAGGCTGAAACTGTAGAAAAATGGATATCCGGTCATCCCGAACTACTTTACGATCACGCTAGTGGTACAATATACTGTTCAAAATGTGAAAGCCATTTGAAAACCATAAATAAAGGAAACGTTAAAAGACATATCGAAGGAGCAGTACACCAGGGAAAGTTTAAGCGGCCCGAAGAGGAATTTTATTTCGATCTTATAAAATTTCTCATTTTGTGCAATATTCCGTGGTCTCAGATGAAAAATACTACTTTTCAAGATTTCTTTAAAAGATATATGTGTAGTACCTGTTGTTGTACGTGTACTAATCGTACTCTGCCAGATGAATCACAGTTACGGAAAGTTTACTTGGACAAGTTTTTTAAGAATAAAATCAATTCGATTCGGCAAAATTATAAAAATGAGAAACTATGGATATCATTAGATGAAACGACAGACTTTTTAGGTCGCTATATAGTCCATTTTTTAATAAAACCATTACATCCTAGCAATTTGACTAGACCTTATTTGGTAGCATGTAAAATGCTAACTGTAGTTAATGGACAAACAATCAGGCAATTTGTGTTAGAATGTTTGGAAAACTTTTGGGAAGATTCTTTTGAATCGAAGGTAGGTAACATTCTTGTCCTCTGCACTGATAGCGTTGCATATATGCTGTCTGCAGGACGAAATTTAAAACAATACTTACCTGAAATGAAGCACGTAACATGTTTGGCGCACTCTCTTCATCGCGTATCTGAGCAAATTAGGTTAGAATATCACGATGTTAACATTTTAATAGCAAATGTTAGAAAGGTATTTTTGAAAGCCCCAAGTAGAGTCAAAATTTTAAAAGAAAAATATCCAGATTTGCCGCTACCTCCCCAACCAGTTGTTACAAGATGGGGCACTTGGTTAGAGGCAGCATTTTATTACGCTCAAAACTTTGAAAAAATAAAAGAAGTATTATCTTGTTTAAGCAGCTCTGATGCGGTATCTATTCGAGAGGCAAAAAATATTATAGAAAAAGAAAATTTAAAAGAAGATTTAAATTACATTAAAGACTATTATTTTATAATTCATTTGTCTTTAAAAGAATTGCAAAAGCATAATTTGTCGTTGACAGATTCACTTTTAGCATTTGACAACGTCAGAGATGCTATAAATCAGTGCAATTCAGAAAATATAAAAAATAAAATAGAACGTGTTATGGAACGAAACCCAGATTTAGACACACTTAGAGAATATAGTGAGGCCATTGAAAAAAATGAAGCACATAATTTAATACCTTTTTTAAAATTTGCTCCTTTGACATCGTCAGATGTAGAACGGTCTTTTTCCATTTATAAATGGACTTTAGATGTTAAAAGAAATAGGTTGAAAATAGAAAATATAGAGAAACTCATAGTTATATATTTTAATTGTAAAGATCAGGATTACCAGGATGCTGACATTGTAATCGATGAAGATTAAAAATGTGAATAAATGTAAAATGTACATATTTAACAATAAACAATCTTGATTTTTATCTTTTTTCTTTATTCTACCCCTTTTTTTTGGTCCTAAAATCTGACTAAAATCAACCTGTTCCTTCGTATGCCCTTTACGTTTCAGAGTCGTGGTGCATCCTTAGAACAGTCTCACGACCCCAGCAGGCATTGGCCCTCTATGGGGCCCCGTCATTTATTCTACCCTTAATGCAAATTACCATGACCCCTATGAAAATATTTAAATTTAAGTGCAACAATTTATGTCTATCTATAAAAGTTCTAGCCATAAAAGGCTAAAAATAAAAATTAAAGCTTCGATCGGAATTCGATTGTTTTTATTATTCAACAGATAAATAATGAATTAATTTAGTTTTGATACCTTCCTTTAAATTTTGAATTGAGTAGGAATAATATCACTACCAACATTAACAATATTTAATTGAATCCGGAAATACCGGAATTACTTTCCGGGAAAATGGCTTATCCATGTTATTCTTTCTGTGTGCATTTATGATACAAGTACCAAAAATCAATCTACCTACTCCGATCACTGATAATTATTCACATAAACGTGAGAAAGCATAGTAGATAAAAATAAACATTTTCCAGGAAAACGTATAAAGGGCGATTTAAGTTGTTCGATCGAGGAATGGATGAAATCGTACGGCGCGTCGCCTTCCATTAAGTAAGCTCAAATTCTAGGGCGCCGGTCACCACTGTCTATAGTTTAGTAACAAACAAACCTTGCAATTATCGCTTGGTTCTAAACTGTTTGAAGAACATAAGGTTTATGCTGTCAATTTTGAGTGCAGAATTTATTTAAGCTGTCGCATTGACATTGGTAGTCAATGAATCTGCTGTCTATATATGATCCAAGAGTCGGCTGTCGTACAGTATTATTGATATTGTCTTCTATTTACGCGAATGTTATTCATTGAAATTAAACTACTATATACGGATTTTATCGCGTTGTTAATTTAGCACTGTATTACAAAATTTTGAAAATATTACACTACTACTACTACTGAATTTTACTAATTCTACTTAATGTTTTATTCTTTAATTGATTACTAGTAATAATTTGCAAATTATTAGTATTCTTCTTAACTACTAAGCTAATCTAAAATGATTGTATTATATGTAGGTTTATGCCGGCACATAGTACGGTAGTGCTTTAGGTGGGAATCGAAGCCACGATCTTTCAAGTCCAATACCGTTTCAACCTTGGGTTATTGCCGCTTTTTAAGCCTATGACAAAGTATTAGCTTATGATTCTTTTCAGTTATCCGCGTTCAGACGCCGGCGTCTAGAGTCAATGCTTTTATCATTATATCTTGTTAAGCTGACAGATTAAAAACGATAGACTAATAATATTCAATATACAAGAAGCATAAATAAAAAACAAAGCAGTAATTTATGTTGTCCACAGATGTTGCACATTACCAAGTACCTCATTACTCACGACTCTTTCCGCTACAAAGTACCTACAGCTCCAGAAAATGAAACTACGTGTATATTCAAAACTGAATCAAATATTACAAAGTTTTTTTTTTGGATATAAATTATATTATTGTTTTTAAATGACATTTCCCTTTTAGCAATTACTGCATTGCGGGGGGGTTTACAAACATTCAATTCAGCCACAAACATTTTTCCTGTCGGCTTTTGACCATGTTCAAATTTATGAGTTAATTCCGTTCACATTACACGCATGTAGAAAGATAGGTAGAGTTTGTTGACAAAGCTTTAAATTAAAATATTTATTTTTAAATAATATATCTATAAAAGTAGACAGTGGAGCGAATGCAACTACTGTGCATGGGGTCTTGGGTACCCGAATCAGGAAAAGTGTTTTATATTGGCTTCTGTTTACGCGAATGTTATTCATTAAAATTAAACTACTATATACGGATTTTATCGCGTTGTTTATTTAGCACTGTATTACAAAATTTTGAAAATATTACACTACTACTGATATTATTTTACTAATTTATAAGCTAATAAAATTATTTAAACTATTAAATCTATTTATTTTTGGTTTAACTTTCCCCGACGTTTCGGTTGCTTTTCAGCAGCCATGGTCACGGGGAGACTAAGATGGTAGTTGTCTCAATGTTCCAGTGTAGTTATTTCAAAGTACCCGAACATAATTTAATTTTTGGTGTTTCTATTTACGCAGAATGAGCTCAAAGTATCATGAGTTCTAGCTGTGGTTTGTTTCATCTTGGGTTTGACTATTTGAAGTACTGGATCCCAAGCTGGAGGTACATTCCAACCATCTTCTCTATTAAAATTGGGATGTTTTTTGATTTCAATAGCCTCGCGAAGCATCCTTGGTAGGAATCGGTGTTCTTTAGCGAGACTCTGTGGTTTTTCAAATCTTCGGTGGTGGTTGGTCCCCCGTTGTACATATTCACACACAGCAGACTTCAACGAGCGTTTGTGTTTTACGTCAGCTATGTGTTCTTTTATGCGGGTGCCTATGCTTCTTTTGGTTTGACCAATGTATGAGAGTCCGCAGTCACAATCTATTTTATAGCCCCCTGCATCTTGTAAAGGTAATTGGCACTTGACGGATGGTAAAAATTGACTTATCTTCGTTAGCGGCTTGAAGTATGTGTTGATTGAAGCTCGCTTCAAGATGTAGCGAATCTTGTCAGTGACACCCCTTACATAAGGCAGTATAGCCGGCTGGCGCTCGACTGTGGCTGGCTTTTCTCGGGATCTGTGACAGCGGCACGGCTGTTGGAAATTGTTCTTTTTTTTTCTTAAATTTTGTAATACAGTGCTAAATAAACAATGCGATAAAATCCGTATATAGTAGTTTTATTTTAATCAGTATTATTGAGTTTTCCTATCATGAAGTTTTCTTTAGCAGGGTGGAGTCAATTGTTTTCTTTTGTGTTATATGAGGCTAACGACCAGACGGATCGCCTGATGGTATGCGATTACCGCCGCCCATGGACACCCGCAACACCAGAAGAGTCACATATGCGTTGCCAGCTTTTTAAATTTAAACCCTTCCTCCTAACCCTTTCCCAGGAAGGGGGTGGTTTGGGCCTCCGGTACGTACCCTTACTCACTCGACAAAACACAACGCAAGCGCTATTCCACGCCGGTTTTCTGTGAGCACGTGGTATCACTCCGGTCTAGCCGGCCCATTCGTGCGAAGCGTGGCTCTTCCACGGGCTAACTGGCACTTTGGTAGACTATGGCCCCCCCTGTTACGTGGAATCTAAAACTATAGCTGGTATATGTAATGCGGGTGAAATACATAACTGCTTAATCCATCCGGGATAAAGGCGTGAGCATATGTATGTATGTAATTTTTTTCTAGCTGCCTGTTGGCGCTGCGCTGATCAATGCGATTGTTGTGCATATAGTTGTGCAATAGAGTTCACCTATGGCGGCAAGTGGTATTTAGTTTTTGTATCATGAAATTCCTTGTAGCAGAACGGAGTTTATAGTTTAGCGTCCCTATAGTTATGCAGCAATCACATTGGAGTCACAGCAATGGACTCCCCTGTAACGTGGGATCTACAACCTTCTCAAAAATATAGGCATAAGACTATGTCTCTATCATAATCATAAACAAAGGCAACAATCATAATTTACAACTTAACCAATATTAACAAACCTAAATGTTATAAATATAAAAACCCCCGACACAAAATCAAATGAGACACACATATTGAGGAAGTTGTGAAAAAAAATGTAAACCGCCATTTTGTGGTGGCGGTCATCTTGGATTTGAAATTTATCATAGTGTATAGTATTCTACTAGTCAAGCCCTTTCATTTGATACCCATTTTGAGGGAGTTGTGAAAAATATGTAATCCGCCATTTTGTGGCGGCGGCCATCTTGGACTGATTTTCATCAAACATAACTAAGAACACTCCCGACTAATTCACCTTTCAAATAAAAAAAACAAAATTAATATCGGTTCATCCGTTCGGGAGCTACGATGCTACAGACACACACACACACAGACACGTCAAACTTATAACACCCCGACGTTTTTTTGTCGGGGGTTAAAAACAAAATGAAAAGTAACAAAATATGGGAGTGGAAAATTTTATAAAAATAAATGGCTCTATGTAATTTATTTAAGCTACCGTGGCGTAGCGTTTGTCAATACGACTGTAGTGCATAAGGTCTCAACTGTGACTGTCGCGCAAAGTAGTATTGGTATTTTCTGCCATGAAATTCCCTTTAGCAGCATGGAGTCTGGACCTGTGCCAATTTGCTATAGCCTTACCTGTTATGTGGTCTTAAAGGTTAGCTGCTGAGATATGGATGCAATACATCTCTAATCCCTTGCGAATAATAGGTGTAAAACTATATACGTAAACAATATATTATCTATTTTATACATCTTCTTCTCCCTAGCCTTTATTATCGACGACCCCAAGTCACTTGGCGTCGGCTTTTCTAGTCTAACCGGATTTGACTGGATATCAGTTTTTACACGGAGCGGCTGCCACCTGACCTCCGAAACCCGAAGGCTAACGATACCCTAAGGCTAGACCAGTGTCAGGCTATTATAGGGCACTGATTTCCCAATAACGACTGTCATAGATGTTCATGGCAGCCGGGACCGACGGCTTAACATGCTCTCCGAGGCACGGAGCAGGCGATAATTGTCAATCAAAACGCACATAATTTCGAAAAGTCATATAACTTCCGAAAGTCAGAGGTGTGCTACGTGGGTTCGAATACGAGACCGTCTGCATTGCAGTCTGTTGGTCTCCCCACTGAGCTATCGCTGCACATATACATACTATATCTATTTTTACATGTTATGTTATAATGACGTGGGTCAGTGTAGCAGCCAAACTAAATAGGAGCTGGCCTTGAGATTATCACTCGTTACGCCAAGTAGACGAGTACGACGCAGGCCCAGTAGGAAAATATACTGTAAACTCACGAAGACAAAAGTAAATTTGAAAATTTGTGAGGGTATTTGGATACTTGTTATTATTATTATTATTACCACGCTGGCCTAGTGCGGGTTGGCAGACTTCACATATCTTCGAGAACATTATGGAGAACTCTCAGATATGCTGGTTTCCTCACAATGTTTTTCTTCACCGTTAAAGCAAGCGATAATTAACTATTTAATACGCACATAACTTAGAAAAGTCAGAGATGCGCGCCTTGGGATCGAACTCGAGACCTCTGCGTGGCAGTCCAACAGTCTCCCACTAATAAGAATTGATTCAGATGAAATTTGGCACAGATTATAAGAAATTATAAGTTATGGATATATACAAACACACAAGGTAGTTTTCATCCTGATAGGCGCTCTTGTGGGATTCACGCAGACAAAGCCGCGGACTGTTACAAGTCGGGAATAGAACGTGGAAATGGAGTCTGCAGTAGCGCAGTAAAAATTTTATTTTTATAAATGCATAATGTTTAAACTATCTTAAAGCTGCCAAGGCCTCCTACTACTTGCTCTGACTCTGCGTAGGAGTTTAGACGCACACTATTTAAACTTATACGATTGGGTTTTACTTTATATATATCCTTTGATTTTGCTCTGCTAGGCTTAGTAAGTATTTGAAAATGTTATTGAAAATAATAATGTATTATAACAAACAACTCAATCAAGTTAATCATTTTGATCAACCTAATTACCTGTATAAAGTTCAATTTAGTCTTTCATCATAAATTTCATGGCAGCGAGCGTTACTTGACTCATAACTCAATAAAAACTGAAAACAAAATCCTTATAAATAAGTTTGGAACTTTTATGAAATTTTCTTTCATAAAAATCAATTTCCTACTTTTAAAAGTTGATGTTTAGGAAGAAAATTAAATAAAACTGTAAGAGTGTCTAATTTGTAATTTTTCAAAATCGTATAACCTGCCGAAGGTATCTTACGTAATAGAATATTTTAATGTTAAAGGGGATTTCTAGAATGTTCTTTGAAAGACCTTGATACTGCGTAGAGACAAGCGTTTTAAAAGAAATCTAGCATAGGATGCATGATAGGGGCAGCGGTGACCGTTGGAGCTACGGAGCAAGGTAAGCATGAGTGGCCTTAGTCGCGCACCGCGTAGCGCTAACTGCCGAGAGCGAAATCCTCGCAATCAATGTATAAATAATCGTTTACCAATGCGTCCGAAAACACGCAAACCACCGGCCGTAGTACGATATTTCAGGAAGGTATTCCCCCGTCCGTCAGACGAAACTTCAGCACATCCTATTTATAAGCGTCTATGTATAAATTCACTAAAAGTTAACACCACAACACACGTAACGAATATAAACTCGGAAAAGCCTCTATTAATAATCGACCGACTGACTTTGCTACCAAAAATAATAGTCTAATTGTGAAAAGTTTATGCGCGATGGGTCGTGGACCGGGGCTATCTTGGGGCGGCTAAACTTAGTGGTGCGTACGAGCCAGATGGTAAAATTAGTGAGACGCTGTCTGGTACTGCTCCTCATGACGCCGCAGCGCGTCCATTCACTCACCTCACGCCAGCCACCGCGACCGACACGTAAGTAACTGCCAAACTTATGACATTCCATTTACGAATTGGCGGCCATGTTGCCAGCTCCGCCATTTTGGTGTCAGTATCTAGTTGATTTATTGTTAGAGGATCACTCATCACTGTCGAATTTGCCGTGATGCGCTGATTTACGCAGCAGTTGCAACTTAGTACGACCTGTCTAACTGGCAGATTCTTGGCCGAGCCCACAGCACTACCGTGAGCCACAGTTACGGCACATTTTAAACATAATTCCGGGAGGGATTGTCGTCGTAGCAGTCTCGCGGTATTGACACGTTCGTACATTCACAAATACGCATCTAGTACATGAATAAAATATTGTTTTTATCTCTTTAAATTATTATAAATTACGAATAAAACTTATTTTATACGCGACGACATCTTCATTTCATTATCACAGAAAAGCGAAAGTAAAATATTGTTTTAATATTATCATAATATATCGGTGTCAGTACTTATAAATTTACACGTTTTTTATAAAGACATCTTTGCTTCAGCGACATAGCTCTATCACTTTTCGTAAATACTGGTCATAGAAAACAGTATTTCTTTTTTATTTTCACGATACGAGTGTGAAATTTTTAATAGAAATTTATTGAAGCAACATGTAAAAGTAGATTCACTCGAATTTCAGGCCCTATTGAGTTTTGAAGCCTTTGACCCGGGGAAATGTGATGGAGCGGCAAATCAAAGGGTTTTTCAGGGGCTTTTGTTTTCAACGGCCCATTAATGGTAGGATAATTATATGAAATGTCCAGTGGCCAGTGCGGTGATATTTTTTCGCATTTTATAAGTCACTAAATGATTTAGTGTGGGGCAAGAGAAACACGATTACTCATTGTTCTGTAAATATATTAAATATTATATTACGAAATTATTGCAATATAATGTACGTATGTAAATATGGTATGTTCATAATACCTTTAACCTTTTAAAAGATTGCCTGAATTTATTTAGTCTGATTTTTTACACTAATTAAAAATATATTTCTTGGAAGTTCTCACAAAGATGTCTGTGTTACGTTATTAAATTCTAAGTACAATAAAATACCTTTCTTAGAAAAATATGAAGGTTGTAACCTAATGGTTAAGGTACCTGACTAACGTCGGCAAGGTTGTGGGTTCAAACCGCACTACCATTACCCTTCTTATGTAAATTCACTTAAAGCACAAGCACAAGTTGCCTCGAGAGATTAACAAAAAAACTAATAATTTGTAACCAAAAGAATCTTATTTTTAAATAATATATGTGAATATATCGTTGTATTATGAAAGTAATATTTCTAATTATAATATTTTAATGTTCGTGCCTAGAAAGGTCCGAGTTTCGCTAATTAGTATTATAGTTTTTGCCCGCGTCTTTACTCGCTAATGCGATGCTAATTCTACGGAATCGCATACCGAACTAAAAAGTATCATATGTGTTATCTTAGCTACGTAATTTAATGTTAGTTATGTAATCCAGGATTCGGTCTATCCGTGTGAGAAGTTCATCCAAATCCATTCAGCGGTTTACGCGTAATTGAGTAACAAACATCCAACAACTTTTTCCATTTATATTATTAGTAAGATTCTTCAAAATAATCTTCAAATACCCGTAACGCTATGACGAACGTACGTTCTCTTATACGTGTGTTTAGACTATTGAATCCTTGAAATCAGTCTAAAAATACTACTGGCAATGTTCCAGCTATAGAATGATGTTAATAAAATGTTTGAGATTTAGACGAGCCGGTCAAAAAACTTATGTAAACTAGATTTTGTGCCATTATCGTTGGTAATAGCGTAATGGTTAAAATTTAGTTTAATGTGCGTAATTATATTATCACGCTTTATATCCGTGAGGACAGCCAAGGCGTACGTATTACGATTACTTTGTGTCAATTATGTTTTAAATCCCGCATTATTTGACTGCGTGCGTGCTTCTACTGATAATTTTCTTAGAAAAATCAATAACGCTTTACCTGACCCGGAAACCAAAGCTCTCCTTTACGATAGACCAAAATAATTTCCAACATATTACGTTTTACATAGATGGCTTAAGCAGCGCATCGTTCACTACAAATGCGACTAATGTGCATGCATGCGTGGTCTTGAAATCGATTCCCGGATCGGGCAAAATTTTATTCTGAATGAAATTTTTTTTATCTGCCTGGTGTCTGGAACAATTTCTGCGTTAACGACAATAGGCTCGATCAGCTCGTGAGACTTTTTTTTAATGTTATAATCGATTTGGGTTCCAAATTACTAGTATTCTTTTTAACCCCTCCAGCTAAGCTAGAATGCTTGTGTTAGGGGTCCACGTCGGTAGCGCGATGGGTGGGATTCAAACCCGCGACCTCTCGATTGCAAGTCAAAAGCCTTAACCATCGGGCTACTTCTGCTTCTCGCACTTTAAACCATAGCTGGTGAAAAAGGGGTACAATACAATTCTGCATATCTATTCGGTACTATATACGTGAGACTACGTATATACTCGTATGTACATATGTACATACTAAAGTATAGGTATCAACCATTTGCTTTAGAATGATTATGTTACAGGTGAATATATAATGTGTGTATTTCCTTGGCAAGCTTTATACCCTACATAGCTTAATATATACTTTACAAAAGAGATTTCCTTTGCGTAGTGTAGTGCTATCTATGTAGATCGATTCTCTAGTAACACAACAAATTAATTATTCTGTCATAGAATTGTCGCATGATATACACAAGCATCTGATATACAAGTGTCACGGCTTGATCACACAGTCCGATGTATGACCGTTTTTAGTTGAGAGTCAGCAAATGTCACGTCACGTGAATAACGCAACGAATATTTAAATGCCTGGCACTACGGCTTATAGACAGGGCGCTGCCTTACTCATGCAGAGCAGACTAGTGTATGTCACGAGTCACAAAGCTGCGGACATCCGATCGAATTCCAAGCGCCCTGACCGGTAAAGTTAGTGGCGCGCACGCAATATCATTAAGATGTCACGGGCTATACAGCCCGTGACAATCGCTATTGCAGATATACATAATATGACAAGAAGTCACGCTAAATTATGTGTTGGAATATTTATGAAAAAGAAAGAAACAACAGTCACATGTGAAATGTAATTTAAAAATATTGCCATATATGGACCTAGTTCAGTATATGCCAGGCTAAGGAAATCTGAAGCTGGTTTTTAACTAGATCCCTTTTGTATGGACGAGCCAATAGGTATATCTAAACAGCGACAATGACACAGGGTATATTATTTTATTTGCCGTCAGTGATATTTATTACATTTTGGAGCGACACTCCTGATGCTTTAGTTTTGTATAGTCAGACGCAAGTATACAGTAGTGCCGCGCGGCAGTCGTCTCCCCACAATCACTCACTTAGGTTGTAGCTTAATATATATTTATATTAGGGATTAAATATAATGACCATCAAAAATACTAATTGCACAGCAAAATATGCTCACCTAAATATATCATAACGAACATCTATACGCCTAAAATCACTGCATTGCGTCTCGGAAGGGTTAGGTTATGTTAGGTTCCTTCTTAAACCCACCCAAAATTTGGACTTACGACTTACTTACTCGACTTAGTTTGATCTCTTTGAATATATTTTGCTGTGCAATTAGTATTTTTGGTAAGCATATTTTGATGTGCAATTAGTATTTTTGGTGGAACACAGGCAAAACATTGAGGAACAGTTAAATGCTACCCTTTATATTATAATTGGTACCAAAGAATATATATCCATTACTACCAAGAGTAATTTCATTTGAACATCCAACAACAACATTTCTGATTACCCCCACACATTTTTACCTTTATAGCTAAACAAAATGGTGAAAATGTTTGACAAACATGTTTTAAACCCAATACCTAATTTAAAAACATAAATATGGATCTAGTTCAGCATATGCCAGGCTAAGGAAAGGCAGAGATGTATTACACCCAAATTTCGCCAACTATGATTTTAGGTTCCACGTAATAATGGGCGAGCCAATTAACGCCTGGACGCAGTTCCAAAGTCCGTACTACTTAATAGATTTTCTTTTGACAGTAAAGCTCAATTACAGTTTGCTCAACCTGGAAATCAAACCCGAGAACTCATGCACGACATTCACAACCACTAAGACAATCGCTATAGACTTATGCAAGTAACAAATCCAGTCAATTATCGAACTACCCTCACGCCAACATAACAAATGCAAAACCGAATACTGACCTGGAAACTAGTAATAGATGCCCAAAATAACACGCTAAGTGCTTATCTGAATAATGTAATCAGACAGAACATTCCGTCTCCAAAGGTAGATTGATTACGTGCCAATACCTGCAACATGTATATGGAACATTATTGATTATTACAATTATACTTCCACACATCTCTATATACAAACCAACATGGTCTTGAACGCGGCTATAAAAAATATATTCGAAAGACTACACGATACGTTACGTTTCAATCACTCTTACCATGGAGTTATAAGTTAAGGAAATATTGTTGGATGTTATTGCTAACTTTATTATTAAAGAAATGTATAAGCGAATCCCCTTATTATGATTAAATAATTATGTATTCTGAACGTTAACATTACATAGACATACGTCAGCGTCTGCAGAGGTCAGTTACATACAAATTAACAAAAATATTATCGTTTAATATTAAGTTATCAGCACCAAAGTACCAATGGGCGAATATAGATTCAAAATTCGAACATCTTAACAAGTAGAAATATTCGAAACATTGACAAATATTCGAATGCATAAATTTTTAATATCGATTTATCGACTGTTTATTTGATTATGTACTAGCTTTACAAACGTACAAATAACAATATCGGAATTTTACAAGTTATGACGGCAACTTAATAAATTTAAATAAATAAATATATTTTCAGTAATAATTGTTAAAAAAGGACAACTAGGAGCACTAGGAATAATTCCTGTGTCGCGGGGACTTTACAAACATTCAAACAACGGACACAAAGAACACCCAGACTCGGAACAACCATTTGTGGATCACACAAATTTATGTCCCGTGTGGGATTCGAACCCACGACACTCGGCGCGGTGGCAGTGGCGAGACCACTTAAGCCATTACGTCATCATCAGTCATCCGTGCAGTCAATGTCACAGCATATGAAATTATAATATATTTTATATATTATAATTACTTCTTTCTAACTAAAGACTATTGGATTGGAGTATGTACCTTGTAATCAACACCCGAACAACCACCTCGTTGCTCGGTGTCCACTCATTGACGACAGGTGGTCCACGGGCGAAAGCCGCGTGGTTAATGTGTTGACGTCGCGTGGTCAACGAGTGGACATTGCGTTGTCCGCGAATAGATGAGTAGTTTATCAGAAATCGTTACTAGGTCTACGCGTCTCGCGTCTTGCAGACGGCGCGTGGACCACTCGCGGACGGCGCACGATCGATTCGGGAACTGCGCGTGGGTAACGCAAGGCAAGCGTGCGGGCAACGGGTGGTCACCGAGTAGCCCACTCACTGTTCACACGCGGTCAGCCCGCGGTCGAGGCGCTCCGGAGTTGATGCAGTGAGCGTAAACCCATAGTATTCCATTCAAAGAATACTAACCGCTCGAGGCGAGGCGGTGCTGGTCGGGTGCCGGGTGGCTCTAATAAGCTATGACCTTAAGTCTTTCTGTGACCCTATAATAAATTTTTTACCGGCATCAATTGCTGAAAAGTTTTGAGAGTTCAGTGGTCACGGTGGGTCGTTTTGATTGATTCAGACTTTCAAACTAGCGGTTTAAAATATAAGCCAAACAGATCTTTATATAATACTGTATGATTTATCATGATAACATTCGTAATCCTATAGTAACGCGTGATATAACATAGTTCAGAGGAAGCTTACAGTGTGAATACTAGTATATATTTAACAATTTATTACATGTTCAATGAAGTAATTTTTAAACAGTTCATTCAAGAAAACTGTGAATGGAAGAGGATGGAATTTTATTTATTTTCAACCATTATATCTACTAATCGTATGGTTTCACTTTTATAGTAATAGGATATATCGCACAAATATATAATATAAACAGTTAGAAACATCATAATAACGAAATTAAAAGGGGGCTTTAAATTATTTATAATCTGGAGAGGTTTTCTACTACTAAATATAATTTATATGAAACAGCTATAAACTACTAAAGAATAACCATTTTAGTTATAAGTTAAACGTCAAGAAATTTTAATTTGTTATCATAATATTTTATATATATATATATATATATACATATATAAAAAATTATGAAAAAAGGCTATCCTAACTACTATCTGAGATATGTTTTTGTTTTTAATTACCACGTATAACTTTCTTGTATGCTACGACCATAAATGAAAGAAATCCATATGTTTTTTGTTGTTTTATTATTAAACACTAATTATGCTAATAGATAGACAGTCAAAAGTATGCAATGCTTATATAGCTTGCACTTTTTAACATATATTTATATTTTTTATTTTTTAATATTTCTTTTTCATTTTTCTGATCGGCCTTCAGTTCTACTATAAGACATTTCAAGGTTATCCATTAATTACCGGACACCCTGTATATATATAAAATATTGTGAGAAATACTAAATTAGCGTTTATGCAGCGTGACAACTTAAAGATATAGAAATCTTTAAGTTGTCACGCTGCGTTAAAGCCGTACCTAGTCATATGTATAGTTTAACATTCCATAGAAAATAAAAAAAACCTTATTCGAATGAATATCTTGTAACAAAACAAACTATAACGTAATCGAATACATCGTTGCACAATACAGAGATAATCAAATAGATATAAAAAATCTTGAAAATCGGTTTAACCGCCACAAATATAGCAACAATGTGCAAAAACGTAAAGAAATACAAATAATAACTACAATATCAGATCAACATTGCAAGGCAACTTCAAGAGAAAAACACTCGAAAGTATGCATATTGTATTCACCAAGTTATATTAGACAGAAGACGAGTGTTGAATAAAAGGGGAAAGTTTCGTAGCTCCACGTCTCGATAGCTACGAGGCGTAGCATTTATCATTTATTCAGGCTTTAGTGCACGTCGGAGTGTCGGTTGATAGTTGCCGGTTGTTGCCGCGGATTTCTTCCGTCTGACATGTGTTTGATCGTTTTGTATTTTGCAAGTGTTTGTCTTTGATTTCGGCTTGTCTTGGGGAGAGAGAATATTGAAGTGGATAATCAATATACATATGTATTTATAGAAAAGTCCTATCATTTGATTTTTGTTACAATTTTTTTTAAATATATATATCTTTTATTATTGTCTTGTAAGACTTAAGGAATAAGCGAGTTTTACAATTATATTTTCTATGTTTCTACAGGAGGAGAAGAGCTGAAAATAGTTTTTTTTATTTGCTTTCCTGTGCATATCTCTCACGTTTATGGTTACTGCTCCGCTGCTATAACTCGTAGCGTGATGTTATTTTATAGCCTATGCTATTGGATGAAGAAGCAACTTACTGAAAACATATTTCTAATAATAATAATAATAACTATTTATTTTCAATGGGTCTAATAGTTTCTTAATTACAAACAAAATACAAATCTATTCTATATTATTATAAAGACGAAATATTAGATTTTTTGTTTGTTTGTTTATTTGTGTGTAAGGGATTAACTCAAAAAAGTCTCCTCCTTTTTTAATGTACTTTTTCTAATATAACCAACCTACTTTTACGCGAGCGTAGCCGCAGGCAAAAGCTGATGTTTGAAGTCAAAAGAGCAACAATGTTGAATCCTTTTAAAACCAATTGAATCAAATAAATTGAAAGCTAAATAATAAAACAGCAGTATCCGAGCACCTGATATCTCTAGTTAGTTAATGTCAAAGTAAATTATTAGCTTTTAATACGCATATAGCGTATTACAAGCTAATTATCACTTATTTTGACCGTGAGGAAATCTGTCCGAAAATTGTCCGTAACATTCTTCAAGAAGTGTGTAGTCTGTTAACCAGTATGGACCAGCATGCTAGCCTTTGAGCCTAACTTTTCCAATAAAGAGAGAAAGCCCGTGCCCAAGCTCCACAAACTAACGCAAACAAGGTTTGCGGGCGAAATTATAGGGCACTGACTTCCCAATAACGACTGCCATAGATGTTCATGACAGCCGGGACCGACGGCTTAACGTGCTTTTCGAGGCACAGAGGAGGCAACAATTATCAATCAACAGGCACATAATTTCGAAAAGTCATATAACTTCCGAAAGTCAGAGGTGCGCGACGTGGGTTCGAACCCGAGACCCTCTGCATTGCAGTCTGTTGGTCTCCCCACTGAGCTATTGCTGCCATGGAATTGAATATACACATAAAAATGTTAATTATAATACATATATGTAGATAATTAATAAGGTATTGCGCAGTAGCCTTCGCTAATGCTTTTAAGTGGTAGTGAAAGTAACTGCTGTGCATGAGGTCTTGAGTTTTATTCCCGTCTAACAAAGTACTATTGTGTTTTTCTGTCAAGAAATTCTCGATAGACACACGAGTTCAGGAACACAAATTATACATAGGTATTACAAATAACTTTTTTATACCCGAGTCTGACATGTTTGGCTTGTGTTCTTATTAATCAGTTCGACAATTGTTTTTTAGTAGAGATATGAGATAATAACGCGTTTTAATCAGGTAAAAATAATTATTATTATCTATATGTACAAAAAAACCTACTAATATTATAAATGCGAAAATAACTCTGTCTGTCTGTCTGTTACACTTTCACGCCTAACTCACTGAACCGATTTTGATGAAATTTGTTACACAGATAGACTAGACCGTGGGCAAGGACATAGGCTAATTTTTGTTGTAAAAAAGGGGCATAAAGGGGTTGAAATAAGGAATGAAAGTTTGTATGAGAAATGGTCATTATCGCGCATAAACCACAACCGATTTTGATGAAATTTGTTATAGAGAGAGACTAGACCTTAGGAAAGGACATACGTTACCTTTTATTGTAAAAAGGGCATGAAGGGGTTGAAATAAGAAATGAAAATTTATATGAAAATTCATCATTATCGAAGATAAAACCATGTGACTTTGCATTCTGGCATTCGAACCAGCGATTTTTAAATTTCGACCTACATGGGAATGAAATAGGAGACGAAAGTTCGTGTGGACGCTCAAATAAATCTGTCTATTTTTACAATACGTATATTTATCGGCAACATTGTATAATTAGTAAAAATGCCGTCTTACTATATAATTACATGTCGCGCGAGTGCGGATCACGCAAAGCGCCATACACAATGAATGATGCGTCGGCTGCGGCGCAGCGCGACGTAGTGAGGAAATTTGTAACATTAGCAAAAGTAGTGACCGCAGAAAAATGTTGTAGCTGTGTAAGCTGTTGGTTTGGGATGAATGTACGATGTCCCACAAAAGAGTAATCGAAGCACTATATCACACCATGAAATATATCAAGAGCAACCAGGGCATCATGGGAGGGATGGTGGTACTTTTAGCTGGTGACTTTAGACAGACCCTGCCGGTTATTACTAGGGGTACACCGGCAGATGAAATAAAAAAACTGTTTGAAGGCGCCTGTATTATGGGTACACGTAAAAAATGTTTTGTCTGACTACAAACATGCGAGTACAACTACACAACGATTCTCACGCAGGGCAATATGCTCTTCTAAAAGTTAGAGAAGATTGTCTGCTAACAGACAGTAATAGCATGATTACACTAAGACGTGAATTCTGTCAAATTGTCGATAACACAGATAATTTAAATCAAAATGTCTATTCAGATCTACACATAAGTATGGACAATCGAGAATGGTTGTATGGCAGGTTAATTTTGGCGCCGACAAATGAGACAGATGTTGAGGAAGATGTTATCGTGTACCTTTCAGTAGATAATTTTATGGACATTGAACAAGTGACATCGTACCCTATAGAGTTTCTCAACTGTTTAGAATTATCAGGAGTGCCTTCCCATAAGTTAAGGCTGAAAGTTGGTATTCCGGTCCTGTTAATGAGAAATCTTGACGTACCAAGGCTATGCAATGGTACACGGCAACAAATTACTCATCTAGGGCGCAATACTATAAAAGCTATAATCATGACTAGAATGGCAAAAGGAGAAAATGTATTCCGATAATTCGGGCCGATTTGCCATTTCAGTTTAAAATAGTGCAGATTCCCCTAAAAGCAGCATTTACGATAATAATAAACAAAACTGTTTTCCATAGGCAACACTATGTGGCGATGGTGTGCTCATGTGTATCAAACCCGTAAAATCTTTATGTTTTAGCAATGGATGAAAAAACAAAACACGTATTTTAATAAAAAAGTATTAAAATAAGCTATTCGCAGTAAACCACGGCATTTATATGTCTATTAGTTGCTAAATAATATTCTTCAAAAATTAAAAATGCTGCCCAAAGTAACTATTCCACGCGAAAGAAGTCGCGGGCAAATGCTAGTACTTAATAAATAAATCATATTATGCAATTACAGATCACTTTTCGGATATTTATGTGCGTGGTACTTTCTACATCCAATTTGCATATGGTATATAAGGTAAACCCCTTCAAATAAACGGTAATTCTTGTTTTAAGTGAGCTGCCAGTAACGCAACGTGCAGGATTCGAAGCTACGACCTCTCGATCGCTAGTGCAATGCTTTATTCATCAGCAACGAAGCCTTAATGTTTTAATGGTATTTGTATTAATTTATTTTTGTGCATGAGTACCCAGGATCTATTCCCGGCTCAAGCATTATTGGAACCATTACGTGGGACCCAAAGTCATAATAAGCGAATTGAATGAAATTAAAAGTGGATGTAATACAACTGCCCACACCTTCGGCGATGTAGACGTGGGAACATGTTAAAATAATAAAGTTAATTTTGTTGTAATTTGTGCCTTATGCAATATTAACTTTTATCCGCAACTTTGTACGAGTTGAAGTAGGTAGTAGGTGTTCCTTTTTTATATGTATGTTAGAAGAAGCTGATGTACACACATATTACTCATCTTAAAACATGCACGATTTTAAGTCCTATGTAAATCACATACAATTTCGTTAAGTAGTTTTTACATGACGAACGTTCAAATATCTGTATGTTAAAAAAAATATTTTCGGAATTTTTGTCTGTCTATCTGTACAGACAGACAAAAATTCAGAAAATACCTTTTTCGGCTTCTATAGCTCTTATAGAGATGTAAATCTTATACTCCTCACCTAGATTATCTTAAATATCTCCCATATATCGACAAGCTACAATTTATTTATAGATTAAATACAATTCAGGTAGAGCACAGTCAACTCATCATTTACAACTGACTGTACGGATGGCATAGAGGTCTAAGTAGTCGCTTGGCTACTGCGCTGAGTGTTGTGGGTTCGATGCCCACGCGAAGTAAATATCTGTGTTATCCACATATAGTTATTCCGAGTCTGGATGTTATTTATGTCGGTTCTATGAATGTTTGTAAAGTCTACCGCGATACAGGATGAATTTAGAGAGCGCGTTTTAAAAAAAGGTACTAATGTCCTGAATTGTATATTATTCGAGGAATTGCATTGGATACTTTATCCAATCATACAGATCTTTTGATATGACGCTGATAGTCTTCTTACATTGGAAATCTAAAGAACAGTATCTTCATCACAAGGCCTAGTTTGCTGGATACCATGAGTTTTGTGACTGTAAGTCGACCTATATCAACAAACCAAATATCTTCGTAGATTAAAACGAACATACATACAGAAAAGGTTATGTAGTCTAACCTTTTATCCCTGAAGGGACTTTTATCCACGCTGAGTTGTATTTTACTCACATTTTGCCAGCAATGATTTTAGGTCCTACGTAATGTGAAGCCTATTGAAGTCTACTTGGTATAGTAACTTACTTGACATAGTTCCAAATGTAGAATTTCTTGACAATATAACCTAATGAAACTACCTGATCCGAACCGAAAGGAAACCGAGTCTTCAAGTATTGTAGTCGCATTGTTTGTTCAGCAATTTAAGCCTTTGTAGTCCTCTGTACACGAATGAAAGAAATTAAGCTTTACTTGATCGATTCTTAAGCTAAATATTTGGCTACATACATCATAATCGCTTTAAATAACTTCGTTTATGACTAATAAACGTCTTGAATTTTTCAATTTCCAATGGCTTCGAGAGAATCAATTAGTCGTGTCCGCTTAGAGTGATTGTTGATTCGATCTATTTTTAGCTGAGACCACACGCAATTGAGATCATCAGGAAACATCTTATCCCTTATTTTACAATGATGTATGTTTAGTCATTGAGATTTTATATTATATTTTTCTTAAAAAAACAAAGAGGTAGCAATTTTTGTTACAATAATTCTAGTAATCTTGTTAATCTCCCCAGCTAAGATAAAACACTTGTGTTAGGGGTGGATTCTCTTTCGTAGTGCATTAGGTAGAATTGACACCCACGCCTTTTCGTTTTTATTTGAGTTGGCTAAGATAAAACAAAAAGAAACGCACCTTATCGTAAAAATATTATTATTGCATGCGCTAAAACCAGACATCGAATGTATAGCTTTAACTCGCTTTCGCAGATGCATTAACAATGTTTAAAGAGATGATGTTACGGGTCGAGATCAGAAATATACTTATTCACTTAGATACCTATAGTACCTAATAAAGACGAAGCAACTATAGTAAAATATATGTATTTAGCTACTAATTTTTGCTCGTGGCTTCGCCTACGTTCATTCCACAGGTATAAAACTATACAAATTTGTAATCCAGAATATGATCTCTCTGTGTACAAAATTTCATCCAAATCCGTTAAGTGGTTTACGCGTAATTGAGAGACAAATATCCAAACACCTTCAGCAACTTTCACATTTATAATATTATGGATGTTATCAATTTATCAGTTGTCATGATAAGTTACACGTGCTTCGCCATTTATATCTCCATGTTCTTGGACGTATCTTGCGGAAGTATGTGAGTAGATACGACTATTTCATTAATAATTATGGTACAGATGACGCATTGGTTTGAGAAGTTACCACCGTCAGTGCTCGTACGCTTGTCATGGGTTCGAAAAATGTTCTTTTCCTTAGCCTTTATTATTCCCAAGTCACTTGGGGTCGGCTTTTTCTAGTCTAACCGGATTTGACTGGATATCAATTTTTACACGGAGCGGCTGCCACCTGACCTCCGCAACCCGAAGGCTAACGATACCCTAAGGCTAGACCAGTGTCAGGATATTAGGAGGTACTGACTTTCCCAATAACGACTGCCATAGAGGTTCATAGTAGCCGGGACCGACGACTTAACGTGCTCTCCGAGGCACGGAGCAGGCGATAATTGTCAATCATTACGCACATAATTTCGAAAAGTCATACCTATAACTTTCAAAAGTCAGAGGTGCGCGACGTAGGTTCAAACCCAAGACCCTTTGCATTACAGTCTGTTTTGATAAATGTACGCGACAAATAATGGTATGGTCTGTAGTGTGTTGTTTCGAGATTGAGTGTTTTCTTCTGTTAAAGTAATACTAGATATTGCCCACGGCTTCGTTCGTTTAAGTATAGGTTAGGTTTGTAACAGTATTTTTTTCAGGATGAAAGGTAACTTTGTTCTTTTCTGTTCCCCTGACAAAGTATGGATATGCGAATCGAATCGGTCGAGTAGTTAAGGCGTGAAAACATAACAAATAAACTTAGATGCTCATTTATAATACTATATAAGTTAGGATCAGTTGTTTAGTTCCCCGTCACAAACAATATTCTTAGTATGGGTGACATCTATATTTGAAAATAAGAAAAGACTTTCGAAAAGAGAAAATTTTGAATAAATAAATGCGGTATTTTTGGACGAATGTTCAAAAATTTCAATATATGCGCAACAAACAAAATTAAACGCAAATAAAACATGGAAGTACTAGTATTAGTTAATAAAACAGAATTTCACTTCAAAATCCTTTAACCTCTAAATACCTTTTTATTATAAAACGCGACTATCTCAACATTAACACGTTCGCTTTACAACCCCAAAGAAACCTATGACTGTCAAAGAAAAAAATGAATTTATGGCTGTTTACACAACACACAATCTCTACGCATAGTGAATAGCTCGTTAAATACGACATTAAGATGGAAAATGTGAGACGGGCTGCCGGTGACCACGGGTAGGTACAAACACAAAGATTATTCCACAGAAGTGACTTTGCTTTGATACCTTCATTGCTATTAGACGCGAAAACATACGCAAGTTGGCACGTACTTGTTGTATGCATTGCCGACTGACATGAACCACGCGAGCAAGAAACCAGTATGGTTGACTCGTGCAAGTAGTCCACGCGAGTGAACTTGTATATGGCCCGGGCCAGCTATCTTGCATTTTGTTACAATTATTATTTTATGTGTAGGAAATGAGTTAAATTTACATGTTGTATTTTAATAATGACAGGCGTGCTTATAAGTTTCGCCAAAGAAAGTTAATTTTCCAGTTTGGAATGACAATTTGATATAAGTACAAACTTGCTTGTTGATTAAGAAATAAATACGTAATACGTTGTCTTTATTTATGCTTACTGCAAGTTTAGTGATTATTTTGGCTTATCTACAAAAGTTGCGCATAGAGCAGATGGCTATAGAATAAAAAATGTTGAAATGCTTTATATAAGCTTTTGCAGTTCATACAGTTTCATTTAATTATTTTAGAAATGTAACTTAGCAAGAAAATTGTTAGTTAGAGTCAGAACATGAATTTCTAACATGTGCTTTAACAAAATAATCACCGCACACAAAAGAATAAAATCAAATCAATCGTCGTGTCTACGCAATTCACTCGAGCGGCCGAGGGGCGGGCGGGGCGCGGGGCAGCGCGGGCGCCGCCCAAAATAGCTCGCACGTGCCGCTCGCCGCCGGTGCCCACGCGCAGGCAAGATGGCCGCCGCGCCTGCGCGAGTGTGCGTGCCTGCATACTAGCACATAATGCGCATTATGTTGTTATGCATGGAAAATCTGTTTATTATACTTCGGATTGAACTCTGGCTGTGATGTGGAAATGTTTGATACGTCTATGGTTTTACATATACTAGATCGTAGACGTTGTAGATATATGCAGATTCCAATGCTCAAAAACGTCGTTTGTATTATAATTTGACTTAGTTAACTCCAAATTATAGTACCTATTAATTTAACCTGTTATGTCGCAGCGACACATTATCGACCAGGCACAATAGGTTTTTATTAATTCTGGCATTCCAAAACTTAACAGGTTAAGACAAAGTATAATATTGTTTACGATAAAAATTATTTTAATTAAAACATCATGTAAATAAAAAATTCAATGCAAATACAAAATATTTTGTCCGCACAATTAATTTCATATACATCCAAAAAATATTAACGGCGCTTCATCAAAGAGCTTAATGATTGAAGATTTTTATAATACCTATAAAATGCGGACGCGAAATGAAAGCTGTGCTATGAATCAACCCATCAGCACATCCTGTAGGTATTCCAAACATTCAGCTCATCACATGTGGGCCTCCGCACTACCGACATTTCACGAAAGATTTGTGAATCATGGCACTTCTTCTTATGTTGTTCTGACTTACGCGAATCGAGATTATGAAGTACTTAAAGTACTTCGTAAATGTGATCTTAAATACTTGTCCTTTATTAAATATGTGACCTAAACAAGAGTAGCAAGATGTCGGTATCATATGCCTGTGAAATAGAAAATTTTGGTTAATGAGAAATATCATAATAATATCAAACTCGTAATGATGGATAATGTCTTTAAGCGTTAGATAGAGCTTAGGAGAGATGTTGTCAGTAGATAGGTACCAAACCAAAAAAAATGTGCTGCTAATGTATCAAAAATGCTTCGTAACATATATTACTCTTCCTAAGTATTTATTTTGATAAAAAACTACGTACATTCTGTATATAGCGAGGGCATTTATGAATATTAAAAGGGACTCAAAGAATATCCTTGGATGGACTTGGAATAACCGTATAATATGTATTTGTGCATTACTTTTCCTTCCCATATGCAAATCAAACCATAACCTCTTAATCATTTGATTTATCCAGTGCTGTTGAAATCTGACGGGCAATAAAAATTCTTCACCTCAAAAATAGAAAAATCATATTTCTGCAGCTATTATGGACTTTTCAGTACACCCAATATTAACCAGTGCGCTTGTCTGTTGAATCTTCTCACTTTATTTACTCTACTACATATATTATTTGAAGTTAAATATGAATTGTGGCAATTCGTCATTACCGTTCATCGCGAAACATTGCAGTAATTAAAAATGCCAATTATTTGAATGGAATATAAGTTACGTTAGACAAGGTTTGCCCAGTTTTCTGCAGTTATACCTATAGTCTGATTGATGGTATGATAGAAAACACTCATGTTCAGATACATGCTGTTTATTTTGTGTAAATAAAGTGTTTGGTAACCGTGGGCGTAGTTTTCTTAAAATATATTGCAACATGTGGAGATAGCATACGAATAAAATAAATTAAATGGATGACTAAGTTGGAATCAAAAAAGTTGTTGCTATTCGCTTTTTCTTTCAATACGGAAAGTGTAAGGTAACTGGTTTTATAGACGTTTGTAGATAGTTTAATTTTCATTAATTTTAGAAATTTTTTAGCTTAATGATCAGACCTATTTATTTATACTGTAGATTTCAATGATTTAACTTACATGACTAAACGAGGTACAATGAAGGTTTGACACATACTTTTTATTGTTTTTTTTTTTATAGTAATATTTCCTTTAAATACTAGGTACTATATTTTTAATTTTAGATGCTCATATTAGAAAAGTGCAAAAAGTAGAGTATGAATATTGTTTAATTTTAAACAATTAGCTATTTTGTTAGTTTATGACATATGCGTTTTAATTTGATTCAACTCGATAACTTTATTCGGAAAAAGCAAGAAACCACGAATTTCGTTTTGCAGAAGATAACACCCACACTAGGAATTGTTTCTATATTGCGAGGTCTTCACACACATTTAAATGTTATTGAGTTATGTCTGAATAGACTACAAAGACGGAAATTTATATAGGCCGACTATTTCCTCAGAAAAACATAAAAAATGTGTTACAATAAATAATGATCATTCTTATAGATGGCCATTCACGCAGCTTTATCATACATACATAGACCCACACCTCCCCGAAAGGACAAGCTGAGGTTATACATTATTAGGTTCGATTCCCGCACAAGACAAATATTTGTGTGCATGAACATGGATGTTTGTCTTGGTCTGGGTGTTTCTATGTATAATATGTATGTATTTACAAAAAAAAAGTATATATGTATGTTTATCCATTGTCTAGTACCCATAGTACAAGCTCTGCTTAGTTTGGGCTAGATAGTGTTGTGTGTATGTGGTAGCTTATTATTATTATTATTATTATTATACTACACCCATGTTTCGCCAAGTTTGTTTTGTAGATCCTACATAATAGAGAGCAAGCTTATTGACGTCTATCGCATAGTTCCAGACTCCGTTTTGCAGAAAAATCCAGTATCACTTAGCTCGTCCTGGGTATAGATCTCGTGTGCACCGAGCATAAGTATGTATCTCTGATATCATTTAGACTATGTAAAACTACATTTCTTTAATTATTAGACGTGGATCGTCTGATGATTCAGTGCGTCTCAGCGATAATGCGCTAACAGCTAAGGTGATGTGGGTTGTAACGTTTTGTTTTGGACGAAAGCCGAGTAGCCACGTCACTCACGGTGGTACCAGCGCTTCATTTTATTGTTTTGTTCTCTTGTTATAATGTAATGAAATGCCATTCCTGTAATCATTCTGGACAGTTATTGAATAGCAGTCTACTGCTGATCGCTTTATTGAAAGTGATGTTAGATAGACGGCTTCTGTAATATCTATTGATACGAGAGATTTTAATCGCAACATAGTATGTGACATCTCTGCCTATCCTACAAACAGGCATAGCTCGAATCAATCCTTTTCACAGGTGAATAAATTTTTCGGCCAAAGTAGGTAGAGATTTAAGATATTAACTTGTTTCAAATCTGAAATATACATCTAGTTCATTTACTCGGATTACAATGTTCGTTCGCGCTCAATGTCAATTTAGGTTACATTTGATCTGGCCTTTAGAATATCTCTGATCCTGTCAGAGAATGTTCATCTATGTTTATCTCCGTATAGAGGTTTATGCCATAGAACTAAGTAGCTATCTATCAGAGCCACAATTTACTAGAATTAGTTACCATGTTGCCAATTGCAAAGTGCACCCGGGTACATTTCTATACTCTTACTACAAATTCTCAGACGGATAAATATTTGGACCAGAAAATCGATGCCATAACATAATGGAATACCTTTCCTAGTATGTAAAATAAACTTTGCCAACTCCTTCTATATACTTCACAAGTTCACGTTAGCTATAAGTTTATAACTCAGGGTTTGCTATTGTACCCCTGTAACCTATGTAAAAGTAATCTAAAATCCTATGTGTTAATGTAAAACATGGTATAACATTGTGACAAGTATTATATAAATCTGTTTAAATATTTTCTACTAGTGATTGACTAGAAACATCTAAACATCTTCACGAACTTTTAATGAAATGTTAATAAGATAGGTCAATTTACTTGTCCAAAGTTTTATAGCTCAAAGTAAATAAAATGCCTTCAAGACTTAAAAATGTTTTCTTCTTTTGTATGAAATTTTGTTTGTACTGTAGTAAATGAATAATTATAACGAACGAAAAATTCCTCCATGAAAGAAAAATGTCCGTCATAAATATTCTCCCAGTCTGTTTAATCCTCATTTCCTGTTATTTTTCATTAAAGAAATACAATATTTTAAACTTTATCATATAGTAAATTCTTGTAATTATTATCAAAATCGTGTCATTAAAAACACATTTACATAACTACCACTTAAGATCTCTAATGTATTTTTAAACGTTCTTTGTATATATTAGAAAAAAATTGAGAAATGTATATTGAATACAAGACTCGATTGGCTTATATACCTGTATACAATACAAGTTCACTGCTCCCCCCAGGTACATACATACCGTATCGCCGTCCATGCCCGCACGCACACACTCACACTGTCACACGTACGCGTCGCGCATGCGCTGTGAAGCACGCGAAGCGGCGCGCGCGCCTCTAAATATAGCCGCGCCTCCCGTCGAGCCAACGCTACCAACCGCTGGAGATCTTGAAGATTCCTTAATTGTTGTTTTTTTCTGTTCGGTAATCTGATGATGTACAAGATCTAAGGACTGAGGGTTGACATTTACAAGAATTTGTCTAAGATAAGAGCGCTGCAGTTGAACAATTTATAGCTATTTGAATTTGTCTTTCTTTTATATTGATGGCCCATTTTATTTGACAGTTTTGTTGAAGAATAATAAGTACGTACTTATGGTACAATTGAAATAAATGAGTTAGTCCTAGCATAACTGAAATTGATGACTGAAGTGTTTTTCAATCTGAGTAGGTACCTACCTATAAGTTAAGAGTATCAATATTTTGAAACGTCGCCCTAAAATATTAAAGTGAGTTTCATCAACAGATGACTTTGACCTGATCTTCTTCAATAGTCTAGAATGTGTCGATGATGACAACGCATAGACATCGGACAGACGACAACGACATTTATGCGTAACACGACATACTCACAAAAACTTCGAAATGAGATCATTTTGATATGCTGCCAAATTCACTGGGAAACGGATGACCTGCTCTCATCAAAGTTATTATAATATTATTTTCATATTAATTTCGGTTTATCCGTATTTGTGACAATCACTTTTGATTTTTGTAAGTCATATACATATTACAGCGCATTAACATCCACGCGTTTTAACTAAATCACTTTTCAATATATAGTTATATTATAGAGCTGACATGATAGTTAGTTTGTGTGATGGCGCTCTCTGGCACAAACAATTTGATTTAAAATATATTTTAGTATTTTATGGTCTATTTAAAAGGTTAAAATTATCTACTATCACGCTACGACTCTTAGGAGCGAAGCAGGAAAAGGCGCGGAGCACGGCTGGAGACTTAAAAAAAAAGCCGAACGAAAAATATTAGAATATTGTTATCATATTATTATTATTATATATAAGCTCTAGTTTTGAGTTTACGGCTAAACTGTACTATTAAACCAATTTCTAAAACGGTGGAAGCCTGAATGCCATGTTTTGAGGTAAATATGATTGGTCGTTTCAGCGGTGTATATGCCACTGTGCTGTTTGACCAGCGCGGTGCTAATAGGCTGCAAGCCTCAAAATAAGAGACTTGAAGGTCCGTTATTGAGATTGTTTATAAAAACAGGTAGCAGATTTGTTATTATGAGTCAAAAAATAAATCGCCGTGAGAAATACATCGTATCGTGTTGTATCATAATCGTGTATGTCTCGACATAATATAGGACGTCCACTGCTGAATATACGGCTACCTATTACACTGCACAACAAAATTGCAACTTTTGTCTGATAAATGACTTTTATCATATGATGTTTACTAATTCAACGTTGCTGATTCTACCCAATTTTTTTTTTGTAACAGCTCTTCTTTACGAGTTGTAACTTTCACTAAATTAGCTGATAACTCGAACAATATTAAGTTTCCTTAATATAATTTGATATGACATCGTCAAGACGTGTTTTATGAATAATTCGAATACTTTCTGTTTCATTTGCGGACAGTATATCAATAATAATAATAAGCTCGGCTCTCTATCTTCAGCTTCAGCAAGGTAGTCCAAAAAAAAGAAAGTTTTCTCAACTTAAGAACTAAATAAAATAAGATAATCTTTAAATATACTGTGTTTTATTATAAAAAGATCCGTGTTATATTTTGTTAACTAGACCTGATAGCGAAATTTCAGTCACATATTTGAAATTGTTATTAAAAGTTGGACTTATATCATGTAACATAACCCAATCATCAGATATGCTGTTGTGTAGTGTTATATTCTTATAATTTGTCTAGATAAGCTACAAAATTAATGTGAGCAGTCAGGCAGTTATCAGATAATACTATTTAATAATCATAAATTAGATATTAAGATCTATTATATACTAATGCGCAGTTGTTACCGAATAAATATCAAATAATTCGAAAAATTTACAATTCAATATTCGAACGTCACTTCGCCTTGGACAGAATTCAATCAACGATTGAATATTCCACATTATTATTAGACGATACATCGATAACTTTTTCGTTATGCTGTGACCGATCGCGATAACGTAATTTTTAAGCCACTAGAAATCGTATGGACATTTACGTATAGTAGACGCTAGTACAGAATCAATCAACAAATATATCAACGAATATTTATCGAATATATTTTGAACATTCGACAATTTTTTTTTTTTTTTAATAATATTCTACACATATACACAACACCATCTAGCCCAAACTAAGCAGAGCTTGTGCTATGGGTTCTAGACAATGGATAAACATACATATATACTATTTTTTTTTTGTAAATACATACATATTATACATAGAAACACCCAGACCAAGTCAAACATCCATGTTCATGCACACAAATGTTTGACTTGTGCGGGAATCGAACCCGCGACCTCAGTCGTAACAGTCAGTTACACTAACCACTACGCCATCGAGGTCATGCCATGTTATATCGATAATTACACATTTCTAAGTACCTATTGTAGAAAATCAGGAACAAGTCTTGGCATGACGTATGGATGCTCAACAATTACTCATCTATGCAACCCTCAAGGTGATATATCATCATCGCAATTGGATGAGTTATTTGTTTGCGCGTTACCAGTATCACTATTTGTAACCTTGCGAAGGGATGGGAAGCATTTCAGTTACGTAACGTTGTTTACGAGAGAGACATCATCGTAAAGTGTGCCTGTTTAATGGGTTTACTAAATGTTATTAATGGTGGCATCAGTTTTATATTACACGTGTGACTTATTTTTTTATATAATTAAGATGGTAAACAAGTCGTCTTATGATAAACGGTTACCTTAACTTACGGTGGTTGCTACATAGTATTACTCGTCTGTTGCGTTCAAGCAGCCTTGTGTCCTGCTCTTCTTTATCTCACAAAAAGTCGATACGCCCGCGCCGCATTCTTTTAAAGGTAGAGATATCATTCCAGACGGGCTGGTTTTGTTTGAAATCCTACGTATGATTATAGATCTTACTCTACACTATCTGCTTACTTTACCCCTGAGGAGAAACGTAATTGAGATAAACATAAAATTATAAAACAAAATTCAGTAAGTAATTAAATCGAGGTCATGCTCGATAGAACATCGAGCTGATGCTCAGGCATTAGGACTGAGACTTGAAACGAGCGGCAACATACGTCTCATAAAAACAGATCATTTGTTAGTAGTTATCTATCAAATAAATACGAAACATAAGAATGTATGTTGAATCTCCACAGAACAAAATAGGTACCTAGATCTCCGCATCTGTACTCAAGGTTTACCTGAACATAGCAGCATAAATCTCCTCAAGAAATCATAATCGTCTCCTTGAAATCAGTACGAACAGTCCTCTTAAGAAACGACACACCTACAAGTTTTAGACAAAGCAGCTGCGCGTTGAGTGTACTCGACAGCTGCGCACGCGCAAGCCGCTCGTAAATATTCACCTCAAGTGTACCGTGTACATAGGAGTAACTTACAGGATTTATCTAATGATGTTTTGACTATTAAACTTGCCTTTTTCGTTTTGTAATGCTAAATCGGCAAAGAATTTTAAGTGCTTGTCTTTAATTACTTTAATTAATTAGGTATTGTCGACTGGAATGAATTTGTGTAGAAGCCATTTTGTTTGTGGTAAATTAAGTGGTATTTTACTGGTAGAATGTTTTACATTTTTATCGTAAGGTGAATGGCAAAGAATTTTTCGCTAGAAAATAACTTTGTTTTTATGAAGTAACGGCCCACAAACTTAAATAATGATGTATGATAGCCATAGACTGTTTAATTAATTCATTGTAATTATGGTAAATTTGTTTGTATAGCATCAAACTAATGGAAGCGGTGTTGTACGTCATGAACGACCACCAGAATGGTTTAAAATCATAGCCAAATTTTTTAAATAAAAAATTTAGGTATTGGAAATGAAAAGAAATGAGTCATTGGGTCGTCTAAAAGAGCTTAACACTGTTTATGTTGGTTGACTAAATTATACTACTTATAATGTTTAATGCCTGATATATATACATATATATACTTATTCTATTTACACGTTATTTGAAATTTAAATAGCTGGTCATATAGCTTTGTAAAAAATACGTGGCAGCTATATGCTACTTCCTGTGTACTCATTTTTCCGTTGTGAATTTTGCGGTCGCTATTAATAAAAATAATTATTGCACACCCAAATCATTACATTTATAAATAAAATTTTTGTAGAGGTTATTTTTGTAGATTCATTGATTGAAGAAACAAAGATACTCGAGTACAAGATGAGTTACCTCTATCAATAGTGTATTTAAGATTAGTAGTAAGGTGAATGAAAAATGACTATTGTTCTTCTTAACCCACGACCATTCGATTGCAAGTCTAATCCCTTATCCATTGGGCTACTATTCAGATATTCCTTCACCCTCGCGTCCTTGATTTTTCTACAAAAACATAAACTTCAAAACAATACTTAAAAAAACAAAACTAAGAATTATTCTCTCACAAAAACGATAATTCTTTACGAGTACCTAATTAGCTCTAGACTCTCTGAAACTTAATAAATTCTTACACACTAAAACTGCACCTATAGCGTTATAAATAAAGACTATTTTATGATTTATTATTGTTGTGACGTGTGCTGTTTTTCCAAGTGTTAGCTGGTGCGACACATGCGCCGTGCGCAAAGTAAGGCGAGATCCTTTGGCAGCTGTGTCTCAATTGTGACGCTTGACGCTTGGTGACTCACGCGCAGGGCCATTCTCCAAATCTTCGAATTACTAGCAAGAAAACAGTAACATTATATCGTTGGCTAGATTCTGATTGAGTTTCAAAACAACAAAATGTAACACTTCTTCTATTTTCAACTTTACTTGACTAATCTCAACGTCTGTTTTCCTAGGATTTGATTATATCTATACGAATTTCAATAACAATAGCCTGATAATGTTTTTGTTTCTGCGATGTGGTGGTATTAGCTTGCCATTACGTTGCGTGTGATTAAGAAATGAAAAATGTTGAAGAATAAAACTTTGTGTCAAACGTAACTTACAATAATCATTATGATTAACTTGACAAACTAAATCATGTTTTGTTACATTAAAATAACGTTGTTTTCTAAGTTAGTTAGGCAGAGTTGCTTGAGAAGGCGTTATGTTATCAGCTGGAAGATAGCTCTTTTTCTGTCATCATAAGAGAGACTCTTTCGTTCAAGGTTAGCGACTTGGGATATCTAGTCCCTAGTGAAACAAACGGTCGTAGGCTACATCAACTGCTTACCATATTGCGAATAGGAAGATTTTGCTTCTAATGACAGACTACCAACATGGGACCTTAACCATTATTGACAAAATATGGACGTGACAGCAGCTACATAGTCTCGCGGGTAGATAGACGTGAGACTGTATGTATTGGTTCTCCAAAAAACAAAACATATGACAAGATCAATAAAGATGGGTCTCTATGTATTATCATTAGCTATCAGTATTCCATATTTGTTTACTAAATACGACAAATACGCAAAATTGACAATAAGTAATTATGGAACACTTGGCCAGCAGATCACAATTTCTTTATAGCACAACCTTGGGTCTTAATCCTCATCACAAATCGTCCAATAAACGATCTCCTAATTGTATCTATTTAAACAAAAACTCGTACATAATGATGAAATTCCTAACACTTTTAGTTTATATTAGACTTTGTACCAACCAAATTGTTTTCAGAATCACTCCAAGAAATTGTGTTAATGGTACAACAAGGCGAATCGCGAATCGACATTAGGTGTAATAGTCATTGAAAACTCCTCTAATTCTCTTAATAGAAAGAGAGGGAGCATGTGTCGTTTGCGTCACAAGTCTGATTCATTTAAAATATTATGCCCTGTTTTATTATTTCAACTGTGAATTCTAATGGTATTATGTAATGTTTTTTAGTAAAGACGCGTCTATAATACATGAAATGTCGTATTAATATTATATGTGAAAATACATTATGTCCATTTTTTTAAATTTCATAGTTGTACTTTTTATTCTCTATAATATATTCAATGTTGATACTTAATTTGCTAGGCATCAAAAATAATAATTAAGTAATTTCATGTATCTGTAATCTGTAATCGATTAGGTCATAATATACCTACTACTATCAAAACTGAAGGAACAGAAAATACTTATATCTTTTGATCGTCATAACTATATTATCGAATAGACTTCACTCAGTCACCTTTCGCGGAACATAGTCTTAGACCCACGTAATTAAAGTTGACCCTATTGCTGTTTAATGGGCACAGTTACAAACTCCATGCTGGTATTAAGAATTACTGTAAAGGAAAATATCAATGAAACTCTGCCTGACCCGGAAATCAAACCCAAAGAAGTCTATTTTACTACAGCTTCGCTACCAAGGCAGATATACTTATTTAAAATAAAATGTTTTAGACAGACATGAGTTTTTATCGCGTCTTTTTGTTGTGCTATATACTTGTAAATAAAATTATACCTAAGCACTTATTCATTATTGACTGCCTTTCAAGAAAATAAATAAAGTACTTGTAAACATAATCTTTTAAAATGTATGATAATAATACTCATCGGGTAATAACATCTACTTTAGTTGAAGCAGTTTCTAGTATCCAATTATATTATATAGATATCATTAAGCATGATAAACAAAATTTCAACAGGTCAAAGAAACTCCTACAAACCTTTTACTCTTAATACGAGTACCTATCATTATTTAGAAAACTTGAATAAATAATAAGCCGTTCTTATTTTAAATTATGAAAAAATAACAAAAAGAAATAAATATTTTAAATCCTATATGCCAGTCAGATATACAAACAATCTTAAAAAAAAGTTGTGAGAAAGGTTGTATTACATTTTGACCATAAACAGATAGGTATTGATAAGTATAAATAAATTGAGCAGGTATGTCTTACCCAGCAAATAAAGATTTTCATACTACTTCAAATACCTACTATGTAAAAGGCCATAATTGCAGCCTCTAATTCCGTGGCATACAGGTTACGCTTAACGGTCGACTAAATTGTTACTGATTTTTTTCTTTTAGAACAAGCACAAAATCTGGCAATGTGCCCAAAAGACGGCAATAGGTCATCGTCTATTACGTGGAACATAAAAACACAGCAGGCGAATTGTGGGTGTAATACATTCCTACCTATTCTTTTAAATAAATATATACAAGCGTGAATATGTATAATTATTTAATATCCAGCTTTGGCCGCGACTTTATACAGGTTATATACATATTTTGCTTCATAAAACTGATCTACAGACATAATACTTGACTTCTAGGCAGCATATCATGATGAAACATGCACAAGATTTTGTGCTAGACTTCTAGCAATACAGCTGTGAAAATTCAATTTTGTGCAGTAGTTTTTGCGTTATGAGCATACAAACATACAGAGCGACAAAAATTCAAAAAATATTGTTTTGGCTTCTATAATTCCTATAAAAGCCGTTTACATATATTTTACCTAAATATCTAATATAAAAAGACATCGACCAGTTACATATTTATTATATGTAATTATATAATTAGATTAAACCTATTGATATTTTACTTTATTTAAATCAAACAGTAAATACGTGCATTTACAAATAATGGAGTACAAACATTTCAAAACGAAACACTCAAGGTACTAAGTGGATATTCGATAGAGTGCAGCCCAAATGAACAGCAATAAATATGTTATGATAGCGGGCAACCTTTGCTTGTTGAATCGGCTCGGTTTCAATCGTAAAGTCTACACCAAAAAGCTAGGAATGCGTTTCAACTATGTCCTTAGTTCGTTGATCGCGTAAGCTCTGACGCTTAACCGGTACCGAAACAGATTTCGATCCGAAACGAAGCGAAAACTGTTTCGATCGCATCGACTAACAAAAATGTCGTCTAATCTCTTAGGTAACGCTCAGGCCCTTAGATACAGACACACTGTTTTGTCCATTGTCTCTGGTTGCACACTAATTGATGTGTTAATTGGTCAAAAATGATGACTTTGTAAGATATCTATAGTAAAATATCATCAAGAAGTATTAAGTGATGTATAATGTCCCCTACAGAGAATTTAAACACTCATCCATCATCACGTTTCGTGCTAAATAGCAAACGAAAGGGCACGGTTAAAAGCGCACGTGTCTTTAGTTTACATTAATTAGTTCACGCTTAAGTATTGCGCATCTGGATAACATCGATTATAGTGTTATAACGATGATAAACTTATCAACTAATTATCGTTTAATGTTGAAGAACGAGATCGCAACTTTAAATTAATTAGGGATATAAAAAACGTTTACACGCAAAATTAGTAAAATTTAGTAATTAGTGGGATTACAGAAAAATAAAACAGGTTTCGCTTCATTTTCGAGATCATCTCTCGAAAATGGTCCGGATAAGCGCAAAGAGGGGGTGATTTGGTGTGTTGGCCGTTCGCCAGGCAGCGTCTTTGGCACGGAGCCAAATCGGGAGCATACAGTGGAAAAGAAATGGCGTCGCGCATCTTTGATATGCGTCAGAGTGCGCACACGCACGGTAACATGTTTTTCATGATGTATAAAAGAGGTTTTATTGCGGTTACTGAAACTTCGCCTGCCATAGAGTAGGACTATGACGTATAGATTTCTTGTACGCATTCATTTTAGTACTGTAAAAAAATGATGATGTCTTTACAATTATACAGTCTATTATATTGCTCATGAAAAATTATTAACGAAACCGAGTACTGGGTGGCCTCGGTATGCAACAATGCAGGTATCCCATCTAGTTTGGCTACAGATGCAACCTATGTATTTTTTATAAATACTTTTTATAATCTTTAACTATCCTATGATACAATGATTACAATCTTTAACTATTCAGTCATAGTAATTATACATCTATATGTATCATTACTATGACTGAATATATTGTATTATGTTTTTAGAGAAAATAGTAATGTTATTTATGATGAATCGTTTTATTGACTTGGGTATTTGATTAATCACGATTCACTTCAAGAGTCTTTCTCCAATTGTTGGTCAATAAATAAGTATATTGTAGTGCAAATACGAATGAACAGAGGGTACTAAAATGTATGCTTACACTTTTCATGCTACATTTGAGTTTTGTGTGTGACTACAAAGTGTGTATTAGGTATATGAGTTGACATTTTCATTTTCTTTCATATACCTAATATCATTGCAAAGCATTTCGGTTTTCTGTCAGGAAATTCTCATACTGTTAGCATAGAGCTATGTTAGGAAAACAGCAATAGATATATTACGTAGATTTAAATCACAGTTGGCGTAATCTATATTAATATACCATGTGACCACGGCCAGTGTAACCTGGTCGAAACGACAAGCATAAAAAAAGGTGAACATACATATATTCATATTATATAAACTTAAATTACCACTCACTCACTTAGAGACTCACTTAGAGAAATAGAAGTCATACAAGAAGGAGTCGTAGGGAAAAAGTAAATATAGCGTCGTATAGAGAATCGTTTAGAAGGTCCGAAATAATTTTTTGAGCTTGTTGGTGGTGGTACCCCATCGGATCTCGGAAACGGTGATATCTACGGCAGTCATTCTCGAACAAAATCTTTCTAAAACCCTGGCAACTTTTAGGAAGGGTGAAAAAAACATGGCTCCCATACAAAATAACATGGCCGCCATAGAAACTTTAACCTCTAATATCTCCGAAACGGTTAGAGATAGGCAGAGTGTGTTCGAACAAATGTCATTGAAGTAAACGAGATCTTTCCAGAAAAGGTCATTTTCAAGGTCTCCAGGGGTCATCTACGGCACTTCTGGCTTCTGGCTTCGGGGTTTTCAAGGTCCCTGAATCCGAATCTAAAATTAGTTTTTTGATTCCGTCCCCTCTCGCTGTACACCCCCCTTTGCGGCCCGCGTAACCACGCGAATTCCTAGTCTAATATTATAAAGCTGAAGAGTTGGTTGTTTGATTGGCGAATGGAAAAATTATTTTAGTGTTGGATAGCTCATTTATCGAGGAAGGCTATAGGCTATATAACATCACGCTACGACCAATAGGAGCGGGGCATCAATGAAAAATGTTGCAGAAACGGGGAAAATTATTTTGTGTGAAGCAGACGAAGTTGCGCGCGTCAGCTATTTCGAAGATATGGACATGAGATTATGTATGTATATACGATGATAGCTTTACATCAAAATGGTAATAATTCTCAATAAAAACAAAACTCGAATAGCTTTAGGATTAGATATTAGTTTAATAGAATAATCACTACATATAATAAAACAAAGTCCCCCGTAGCTTTTGTGTCTGTTCGCGATAAAGGTAAAAACTACTGAACGGATTTTCATGCGGTTTTCACCAATACACAGAATGATTCATGAGAAAGCTTTAGATGTATAATTTGTTAAGGTTTTGTACTACTCGTGCGAAACCGGTACGGGTCGCTAGTATTATTACAAAATATAATTGTATACCTGAGAGAAAATACATCGCGAATTAATTAACTACACGTGATGAATGAATGTTTATTGCAGACACGAAATATTATTTATTATCTTGATCTATGATATAAATTTAATTTAATTTACTGTTAGTTAAACTAAGACTTATTTGACAAAGGCAAGCTCGAGAGTGTACTTGTAATCCTAATTTTTCCGTAATAAAGAAAGAAAAATATAGAATAGATTTCACTTGTGAATCGTCTATATTTGGCTCTTTTGGAAAACAAGGTTGCCGACCACTCTTGTAGAACATGATCAATTAAAAACATTCGAGAACCTTCTAGAAGTTTTGAAATGTTTTCATGCCTACACGATGTAAACCGATAATTATTATCATAATTAGACTGCTTCGTAGGCGCCATAAGTTTGCGTATATACTTGTGGCCGATCGTGAGGTTACGGATTCGATTTCAGGGTCGGACAAGTGGTTCAGGCTTGCTGTTAGTAGCAACTCGCGGTCTGAATATATTCCCAGCAAATGGCCATAAGCTTGTAGGACTAAAATGAGGGTGTTTTACACCTTTGCCTGCCCCTTCAGCAGTATTGAGTCTTGTATAAAATATTGCCTCCGTGGCGCAGCGGTAGTGAATGCGACTGCTGAGCATGAGGTCTGGAGTTCGAATCCGGGTCGGGCCAGTAAAAAGTTATTCGGTTTTTTGTTAAGAAAGCTCAATAGTAGCCCAGAGTTAGAAAGTTGGCGGTGTTAGACACCCCCGTGCCTCGGAAAGCACTTACAGCCGTTGGTCCTGCGCCTGATCTCTCTCCGGTCGTGTCGGATTATCGTCCCATCGAATCATGAGAGTTAGGGAACAGAGAGTGCACTTGTGTTTGCGCACATACTTGTACACTATGATATCTCCTGCCAGTCTCCGTTAAGACCGGCCGCCGTGACCGAAATCGGTCTAGAGGACATTATTACATTATACAATAACAATACTTACTAATATTATAAATATGAATGTGAGTTTATTTGTTACGCATCTATCATCATAATATATATTATTCCATCAAAGACTTTTTTTAACCCCTGACGCAAAAACGACGGGGTGGTAAAAGTTTGACGTGTCTGTGCGTGTGCGCGCGTGCGCGTGCGCGTGCGCGTGTGCGTGTGCGTGTGCGTGTGCGTGTGCGTGTGCGTGTGCGTGTGCGTGTGCGTGTGCGTGTGCGTGTGCGTGTGCGTGTGCGTGTGCGTGTGCGTGTGCGTGTGCGTGTGCGTGTGCGTGTGCGTGTGCGTGTGCGTGTGCGTGTGCGTGTGCGTGTGCGTGTGCGTGTGCGTGTGCGTGTGCGTGTGCGTGCGCGTGTGCGTGTGCGTGTGCGTGTGCGTGTGCGTGTGCGTGTGCGTGTGCGTGTGCGTGTGCGTGTGCGTGTGCGTGTGCGTGTGCGTGTGCGTGTGCGTGTGCGTGTGCGTGTGCGTGTGCGTGTGCGTGTGCGTGTGTGCGTGTGTGTATGTGTGTGTGTGTGACATCGTAGCTCCCAAACGCCTGAACCGATTTTAATTTTGTTTTTTTTTGTTTGAAAGGTGAATTAGTCGGGAGTGTTCTTAGTTATGTTTAATGAAAATCGGTCCAAGATGGCCGCTGCCACAAAATGGCGGATTACATATTTTTTCACAACTCCGTCAATTTGGGTATCAAATGAAAGGGCATGACTAGTAGACTAGTAGAATATTATACACTATGAAAAATTTCAAATCCAAGATGACCGCCACCACAAAATGGCGAATCACATTTTTTTTCATAACTACCTCAATATTGTTATCAAATAAATTTTGTGTCGGGGGTTTTTTAATTAAGTTATAGTTTTAGTCGTTACTGCACTTATTAAGAGACATTGTATTATGACTAAATCTCGGTGTTTTAAAATTCCTGATTTAATGTTATTCGTGTATTGTTTTTATTAATTATTTCTACTCACTTAATTCAATTAATTCTGACATGTAAATGAAAACGAGAAGTCCTTAATTTTACATGTAATTTGATTAAAATATTATATTATTTATTGAAATGAACTCGATTGAATGAATTTATTTACAATAATAATTAATCTCAAATTAAATATTATCATGTACCTAATTTGGTTAATAAACATGTAATTAAGTAGCTTAATTGATATATTTTTGCATACTTGTATTACGGGTGAAATGTGTATTGTTCTAATTTATATTCTGTAACATATTTGTGCACCACACTTGAAGCAAAATATATACAGTATTAAAATTAAAATTGTGCATGCATGTTGCCTAGGATACAAAAAATACATTAGGGCGGGCAAAGCCTTAGGTAAAGTATAGCATTATAATAATGAAACATAACTAAAGCGTAGTTACTGTTGATCGATGCTAGTTAGTTATTGTATTAACAATATTGTATACTAAACAGGCCTTAATGTAAACAACAAGTATCAAGGATTTCACACTAACTTTCAATATATAACTACTTTTGTAGGGTACTGTAACTGAAGTGGCTAGTTGCGTTGAGTATTGTGGGTTCGAATCCCAAGCAAAGCAAATATTTACATAACATTGTCTTCTGTTTACGCGAATGTTATTAATTGAAATTAAACAACTTTGTACGGATTTTATATATTTTGAAGTCTGCTATGTGTGAACATGTGCAACAGGGGACCAACCACTATCTGAAATTTGTCAAAATTCTCGCTAAAGAACACCGATTCCTACCAAGGATGCTTCGCGAGGCTATTGAAATCAAAAAACATCCTAATTTCAATAGAGAAGATGGTTGGAATGTACCACCAGCTTGGGATCCAGTAATTCAAATAGTCAAACTCAAGAAGAAGCAAACCACAGCTAGACTTCATGATACTTTGAGCTCATTCTGCGTAAATAGAAACACCAATGATTAAATTTTGTTCGGTTACTTTGAAATAACTAAAACATTCGGACAACTACCATCTTAGTCTCCTCGTGACTATGGTTGCTGAAAAGCAACCGAAACGTCGGGAAAATGTAAACTTAACTATAAATGGTTTTAATATTATAATTAGCTTAAAAACTAGTAAAGTTTAATAGTAGTAGTATGTAGTGTAACAGTTTCTAAATTATGTAATAAAGTGACAAATAAACAACGCGATAAAACCCGTATATAGTAGTTTAATTAAAAAAAAAAAGAATTTATTTGTTGGTTACTAAAACTAATAACTGTTTCGTGTCTGGGTGTATTTTGTTATTGTTAATTGTATGTCCGTAAAGTCGACAAAGGTCTCAATCTCTAGTGCAAGATTGTCTGTTTTAAACGAAAAATAAAATAAATTTGGAAGATGTGATTCTATAAACTGTTGCACAATTGTGTTGTGAAAATACTAACTAATATTGTAAATGCAGAAGTGAGTTTGTTTATAACGCTTTCAAGCCATAACTACTCAACCGACCATCATGAAATTTCGCATACACGTTTTCAGGGGTACATAATAGGACATATTAGGATAACTTTTATACATAAAAATGGACGAACCTAACCTACATTTACACGACCGAAGAAGCGAGCATAATCTAGTATACCTATATTAAATAAAAGCTTTTGTCCGCGGCTTATCTCTCTAGGAAGAGACGAAGCCGGTTAGGTTAAATTAGTAACAGTAACTGCCTCCGTGGCGCATTGGTAGTGAATGCAACTGTGTATGAGGTTTCGGGTTCGAATCCGGGGTCGGTCCAACAAAAAGATATTGGGTTTTTCTGTTTAGAAATCTCAATACGAGCCCGGAGTTAGGAAGTTGGCGGTGTTAGTCACCCGCGTGTCTCGGAAAGCACGTAAAGCCATCAGCCAGTCATACGCCTGATCTCTCTCCGGTCGTGTCGGATCATCGTCCCATTGGATCATGAGGGTTAGGGAACAGAGAGTGCACTAGTGTTTGCGCACATACTTGTGCACTATAATATCTCCTGCGCAGATGACCAGTCTCTGTTAAGATTGGCCGCCGTGGCCGAAATTCGGTCTGGAGGACATTTTTCATTATTATTAGTAACAGTGCCTTTTTTTAGATAAAATATATCTGTGTTACTCGGTGACGCTTTCTAAAGGTAAAATAATTTCTAAGCCAGATTAGTAGATTTTGAGTTAAAATCTTACAAACAATAAAGAAATTAAATCTTTCCTCTATATATAATACTAGATTGCCCCGCAGTTTCACCCGCGTAAGTCCCGTTCCCGTAAGAATATCGGGATAAAATGTAGCCTATGTGTGAATTCAGGTCTCCAGCTATCTACATAACAAGTTTCATTGCAATCAGTCCCGTAGTTTTTGTGTGAAAGAGTAACAAACATCCATACATCCAAACATCCTCACAAACTTTCACGTTTATAATATTAGTAAGGATTAATATAGATATAGAAGATAGGGTGTATCTACATACTCCGGGCAAAGGGATATTGGTTTTACTGTGCAGAAATTGAAATTAAACAACTTTATACGGATTTTATCGCGTTTTATAAAAATAAAACACTATTATTACATACATAAATGAGTTATAAAATACTTATATTATAAGTTGATGGCGATTTAAAAGAGTGGCCTTGAGTTTCTTGCAGGTATCTTCTCTTAGGGTCAACGTTTTGCCTGAACCTTGCAACTAACATAAATGTAAATTCAGTAAATGGAATAAACTCACTAACCCCTTTGACGTTCATAAGTGTTACTTTGTGACCTAAGTGAATAAATTATTTTTGCCTATGACATAATTTTTTCATAATTTTCCCCGTGAACATGGCTGCTGTAAAGCAACCGAAGCGTCGGGGAAAGTGTAAAATTAAAATCTAAATAGTTTTTATAATTTAATTAGCTTAAATAGAAATAAACAGTAACCAGTAAAAGTATTTAACAACAGTAGTTTAAAGTTTCAAAATTATGTAATAATAGTGTATTATAAAAAATAAACAACGCGATAAAATGCGTATAAAGTTGTTTAATTTCAATGTATAACATTCGCGTAAATGTAAGACAATATTATGTGTGTTTAAATGTTATACAACTCTCCATTTGTGGATAAAGTAGTGGATTTGCTTAGTTATATAAAAAACAGCCAACATTATTTCTCATTTGCAATATTATTATACAATAAACAATGCATGCAAGTTTAATAATTGATAGCTATTACATACACAATGCCAGGAAAAAGTAGAAAGATATCGGAGCAACTTTTGTATAACATACGAATTGTAATAATAATATATAAATATGAGTTGTTATTTTCATTGTAGTTAGGGAAAATAGACAATCGAGGTCGTTGAGGAAATTAATAACAGTTTGTTATCATTGGGAAGTACTGTTTTGATTCAGTGAATCATTATTTTATTTTTGGTAAGCTATAAACAAGAATAGATGTGTACTAAAAGCATCAACTTTGATTGTAAAGTGCTAGTGAAATTTAAATTCGTCTTTTTCGTTTTCTTCGCTGGAATTTATTTGTAATAATAATTTATTTAATAATTTATTTAAATAATAATACACATAACAGTTTATTATCATTGGGAAGTACTGTTTTGATTCAGTGAATCATTATTTTATTTTTGGAAAGCAATAAACAAGAATAGATGTGTGCTAAAAGCATCAACTTTGATTGTAAAGTGCTAGTGAAATTTAAATTCGTCTTTTTCGTTTTCTTCGCTGGAATTTATTTGTAATAATGTGATGTTTTGTTTGAAAAGTCTGTCCTCACTCAATTAAATTACAATTGATATTTCTGAAGCATTAATCCTTACCTTGCCGAAACACAGTTTTTTGACTAGCAGGGAAGATAAAGAATTTTATCAGCATATCGCCAGTTGAAATTAACCAGATTATTTCTTACTTTCATTTATTCGGACTTATAAGTTAATTGTTTTTTATAGGTCTGAAGGCATAACATATATTTATTACTATTAGTTCATCATGTGTGATGTGTGTGTGAGATCTTTAAATTTCTAAATTTGGATTAAGTTTACTTTTTAATTGTGTGTCGTACAGAGAGCTTGCAAAACGCTTGATCAACGCTCCACGAGATCAGAAGGCTGGTCTTTCCTTGGCATAAAGAATCAGCGTTGCCATTCAATGTGTCAATGCTGCCAGTCTTCTGGGCACTTAAGCAGTTGACAGCGATATTGACGAATTCTATGACGCCTAAACCATTTATGTAAATGTTACTTTTTATAATTATTATTATTTTCTTTTTTGATACACGTATAAATATTATGAGATTCCTTTGTATTTGCAATATACTGTAAACTCTACTGGTGCATCCATTTTTGTGCGTAAAACAGGCTGCATTGTGATTTATTTATTCATTTAATTATTCATTAATAGTTTTTAATAAAGTAAACATTATAATAACTGTTTTCTTTTTACTGTATAGTATAATTGTTTTAGAATAAATAATAGACATAAAACTATGCTTAATTAATTTGACAATGTCACAACACTTTCAAAAGTATGTTGCTTTTAAAATTGTTGTGACATTTGTTTTGCAAACATAATCTTCCTTATCATAAAATATTTAAACATAATTTCGCCACAACCTAACTTCAAAACTAAATGAACTAAGAAACTAAATTTTCTATTTAACGGCGGTAGACATGTCCAAAATTTTATAGACGACATTATCTAGTTGAACATGTTGTGAAAAACCGCACGGAGCATTCTGGCACGGCGCCAGAGCAACAGGCGGCGGCCCGTCCTACTACAGATTTCGTGTCACACAGAAATTTATGGAAAAATATTATTTTAACGGTCTGTTAACATGTTTCTGGTAGTTCTGGTACCTATCTGCATAATACTGGGTAAACGTATTGTGGAGAAAGTAGCTTGTATTGCCCTGAAGAGTTGGAGTGTGTATGTCACATTTGCTATTCGTCGGTAGTAGGCAATAGAATGCGAACCTATTACCGTCAGACGCTATTCTGTGATACTTAGTAATATGATACGAGTTCACGCCAGTTATTTTGTAGAGTAGGAAGAGATAGGACATTTTCACTTTCTATGGATTTCTGTTGAGTTATCCATCTATTTTTTATTAAGTATCCATATTTGGGCCACCTACGGTCTAACCCTTTTTACACTGAGAAAGGCCTGTGCCTAGCAGTAGAACTGTTGATACGAGTATATAGGGTTGATATTATATTATTGTTATTATATCTATATAAACTTTTTGAATTTTACTATTATCTGTGGGAGATAGAAATAAAATATGTTATTTAATTCTTCCTTTTTCTCATACTTTATTTATTCTAATAATTCTTCATGAGCACTTGCGTGTTCAGATACTCTTAACCTGTATTTATGTAAGATGTACCTTAAAAGTTATTTTATAAAGAAGCTGCGTTTAATTATAATTAAATTAGCTTAATACTTAGAAAGGGCTCGAATACTATCACACCAGTCTTCTGTCATTCGCTAGAAATAATTGGTATTCAAAATTCTGGAAACTTCCGTAGTCTGACGTTTGGGAACTGACAAGATGGTGATTGACTGAACATTTCCTAAAACACTATTACTGAAATAAGCCACAAGTTCATTAATAATTTAAAAAAAGACAAATTATGTGAAAATTCCTAATATGTATAACTATTTCTATAGAAAGTCAAATATATAGGTACACTTGTAGCAATAACAAACCGCACATATTACTTAGTAGTCTGAGTATTAGGTTATTATTGTTCATAGCTAAAGTACCTTTTTAAATTTTAGATTCGTTGTTTTAGGCAGTTTACATAAACTTGAATCCAAACTTCGGTTTTCTTTTTTCTTCAAGGGAATGCTGTTTTGTTTCATTCTAAATTTAAATCAAGCATAGTTCATGTTTTAACTTTTTTTACATTCACGACGCATGCGACGTTGGCGATCATTACGCGTCCTATCGCGATCGCATCAATGTGCATTGCCATATAAAAAATAATCGAGCATAGCTGATCGCCACCGCAAACGCAACCGCAACACGCCCTAAAACATTCAGTTTTTAAATACTTATTTGTGTATAGATAGACGCTGTTCGCTGTCTGACTGACACACATATCTTAGTCACCTTTTAAAACACCTACGAGATGAGTTTTTCTTATTCATCTTCTTTTCTGAGACAATACATTATTAATACATTTAAAAATAAATATTATCTCAATGTTCCTATGCACTCATATTTTCTTGCCACTGAAATGTATGAGCATCGTGGACAATTTAATGAACGCTCGGCATTTTAAATATTTTCATTACAGGCGCATTTTGTGACAAACTTATGTGCTTTGAATGTTGAACATTTCTAAGATTTATACTCAAAAGACAGTGGCTCACACATGCTGTTGTAGTAAAATAATTATATTCGAAATTTAAACTAATCATTTAAAATCTTGAAGTTCGAATTTCAAATTTAATCATTGGTGCATCAATAACAAATTTATTAGTGTTTCACGTGATCTTTGAGTTGCATTCTACCCGCATATATATATATATATAGTCCTGTAAGTGTAAGTAAAACACTAGTTAGATATTTCAATGCGTTACATACGCGGTAACAAATCCAAAAATCTACTGCCTCACACCATACGTTACGTTGTAATGTTAATTGCTACAACATGTCGAACACAATGATATATTTTTCTATATAATCCGAATAATAAGAGCAAATCACAGATAAGTACAGGAGGATTGGCTTCCCGCCAGAATTGAAAGTTGTAGTGGTGAAAATTTATATGTGTGTACTGAAGAAATGTACGGTTAGCAAAAGAAATTCAGTTCAGCCTAGTTCTTGTTGACGTCATAACAATATTAGGTGCGTTGGCGGGAAATGATTAGTTTATGTTTATAAGTAGGTAGCGTAGTTTTGTAACATTATGTAAATAAATAATATTGCATTGGCATAAGTACTCATTATAAAACTACTGCCCACTGAGTGTAGGAAGTTCGATCGCAATACTGAAAAAAAAAACAGGTTGAAACACAATTTGTTCTGCCGATTCTAAATGTGCTTTGTTTGAATGTACATTAAATCAACCATGTTGCAAAATGTCAAAATCAAAAAATCGATGTTGCCGTAAATAGTACGGAAGCTGAAAAATATAAATTTGTAAAGTTTCAAATCTAGCATAAAATTATAGATTGGCGTGGTAATATTAACGAAGCCCTGCATTCAACAAAAGTCATCGTATAGAATGATTAATAATATTTTTTCTTGCTATTATTATAAATTCGATAGCGTCTTTTTTACGGAGCAAGGGAACGATCGAGATCTAGTGATTTTATGCATACAGATAATGGTATACGCGTTTTGATTCCAAAAACCATACAACTGCGTCGGGATAGTTATTTTATTATTAGATAGAAAATTACTTATAATATTTTATCTTAGAACTATGAGAGGAACCGCGGGTAAAAGCTAGCTATAAACAGTATCTGTGTCAGTTTGATCATAATTATTTGACGTGAAAACGTTTTACTCTGCCTTGATTTCTGAACGTGTAGCAGGAAAACGTATTTTAATTGCACGGTGTGATTTCATATGACATTATTTTATGACAGTTCTGAAATAAATTTACGATGTTCGCTTTCATTAACTTTATTGGCTTGTTAGAAACATTATTATAAGAAATTAGTAAGGCAGAGATTTAACAGACCTAGATTTGACTACCCACGTAATAAATCGCAAATCTCCCGCCATCTACCAGCAAACTTATGCAGAAGATTTGCTGAAATGGTACTTCGAACACAAAAAACTAACACAGTTCCCTTTCTTCTCCTCCTTTCTACCAGCCAGTCTCACATAGGTTACATTTTCTGCTTTCCTAGACAGTGTGTGCCAATCATGTGGTTAAAGGTGTGTTGTGTGGTTAAAGTGGTTAAAGGCAGCAGCCTAGTCATATTCTCTTGAAATTGCTTTTGCGACGCTGATCAACACAGCTATGTATATGAACGCCCGTGACCGCTTAGCATCAGGTGAGCCTTTTGTCATCAACAGCAATAAAAGTTACAAACTTACCGAAGAGATTCAACACAAAGAAACTTAAGAAACTTGACTATCATCTCCGATACTTCCATAACTGGATACTTCAAGCTAGAGAAGGGTGAACAACCGCAGATACCCTACTTCTCAAACATCTTCTAAATTTCCACTATGCTATATAACTATTCCTTGAAAATCACCTGAAAACTTTCCACGAACAGTGTTTGTATTTTCCGACGGTACGCACTAAGAGACGATGACCTCGAATGTACGTCTAGCCAAATGTCGGCGCGCCGATCTTGCATTACGTCCCTAACAGATAAACAACTGAACGATTTATGCATAAAACATATACCTACGCAATACCGACAGTACTCATAAGAAACATGATCTTATTAACTAGGGCGGGACATTATATTACGGATACATATGTAAAACCATTTTGTTTATCGCTATGATTTGTACGCGCTTCCCTTTTTTCTACTCACATTAGCATTGGGTGTATATTATTTTACTTCTTTTTTCCTTTTACTGTTCTTACCTACAGTTTCCTCTTTTCTCTTCTTCTTGTCCCTAGATGTATCTGCATTCAATTTGTCTTTGTATTTATCAAAATCAAAGTCAAGTCAAAGTCAAAATCTTTATTTCCATAAAAATGTGCATACAATTCTTGGACACGTCAATTCACTATTACATTAATAAAAAAAAATTATAAAAATAAATAGAAGTAAATAAAAATTTAGCATTGAAAAAAGCCTATTCGAGGAGTAGAGCTTTCATGAGAAGAAGCAAGCAAGAAACTCATGGTCACTCTTTTCAATCGCCAAATGTTTAGATCAAAACAATTCAATGTTATATTATTTTCCTTATATGAGCTGCTGTGCGTAGTTGTTAGTTATTTATTTCAATAAGATTTAAAAGTAAAAATTCGTTATTCTAAGATACATATCAATAACACATGAAATAATAGTCACAGCAACTCATATTACAGTTAGCTTAATAATATGATTAGAAATAACCTGTGAGTGGAAGCAACTCAAACCCAAGCATTTTATCTTCTATATATTCAGTGACTGAGAAACCTTTCGAATATAATTTACGTTTTACAACTGTTTTAAATTTATTAAAACTTAGATTTGAATGCCACTTGGGAGTTTATTGTAAAAGCGCACACATTGACCTATAAACGACTTATTAATTTTTTGAAGCCGGCACTATATACTATCTTATATACGGCACTATATACATAGTCTTATGGCTATATTTTTATTTTATGATTACTAGTAATTTGGTTTACAAATTCATATTTTACTGACTATAGCTTTAGCGATCACGTAATAGACGGTGATCATTTCGATAACTGTCGGGCATAAGCGCAGACTCCATGCTGCTACTAAGAATTTCTAGCCTGGTAACTCCGAGACCACATGCACAGTAATTCATTGTTGCGAAACCGAAGTAGCCAACAGCGATGTGCACTTGTTTATGAAGAAATAATTTCGAATTACCGAATAAAAAAATAAAACTGTGTCCTCTGAAAAACGCATGCTAAGGCCTAAAAAGTTTAAAATTTCAATGGACTAGAAAGAATTTGAACAAATTGAAGAAATTTGTCCTTAACACCGAAGTTTCTAAAAAGTATAACACAGCTGCCTTTATTTACATGAAGCAATTTTCCCTAATTTCCAATCACGTAGTAATTAATATTATGGTATCATTTTATTGATCTCCTTTTGTATAATTTTGTAAACATCCCGAAGGCTCTTTGTCTTAAGCACAATAGTAAGTACAAAGACGGTTCTGTTACTAACACAATATCGGTAAATCAATTAGTCACTGTCAAAGCAATTAACGTGTTTCGACCCATGACCAGAGCATTAAATCTGTGATGAAACTAAGTGCCGAGTAATTATGTGAAGCTTAATACATACTAATGAAATCGGATATAGGTAACAATTAGGTCCCCTTAATAAGCTTGATAGTGTCTGGTCTTAGCATCAGTTAAATATTTTGAAAACTTCTTGGAAGCCGCATGGAATTTAATCAGTAGTATATAGCTTCTGATTAAATTCATAGTGGGTTCCAAAACTATCCCCGAGACTTCACGAGTGTCCATTGCCACCGCTAAAACAAGACACAGAGCTACTATGGGGTTAGTTGGTTGGGCACGAGTTAAATTAATCCAAAAGAAATCTCTACTATTATAAAACTATAACGAGAACATATTTTTCGTCAAAGTTTGAATACCCCCGAGCCTGAAACAATGATCTTAAAAATTCTGCCTATTTGTTTCCAGTATCATAGGGTAAACAATGTAGCCAATCTCCAATAAAGGCTTCGAATCAAATATTCTGTGTTGTCTTGCGATATAGATTTCAGAGTAAACAGAAGCGGTGCTGGATTTTTTTATACAATTCAAGTCAAAGTCAAAAATCATTTATTCATTTAGGTCACAAAGTAACACTTATGAACGTCAAAATATATAGGTTAGGAGTTTACTTAGTTACATAGGCTACATTTAGGTTAGTTGCTAGGTTCAGGCAAAGGGTTGAGCCTATGAGAAGTAACCTACAAGAAACTCCTGGCCATTCCCGGTGGCAAATAAGCATAGTCTGTTTGAGACTACGGCCAGAACATCCTGACTACGTCATGTTACGTGAGAGTTTAAAACTTATTGAAGAATGTATAATGTCAGCCGATAGAAAACGATAACCTTCCATAGACAGGTTTATAGGTTACAACGGTGAAAGCTTCTCTTTCACTTGAAAGTAGTGGATGTGCTGCAGTAGATTAGATTGCAAGATTACATTGGTTCCTTGCCTGTACAAGGAACATTTTCCTTAAAAACGCTGTTGTTTCCTAAAGAAATCTAGTAACTGTACCCATTACAGGAATGTCTCACGAGCTTCCCAAATCAAGCTACTTTGAATAATTTGATTGATTCATTTATGAGACGATCCTTACTTGAATGATCGAAATCAAATCTTAAGATTTAGGAAAGGTGAAGATCACGGTGTTATCCAAATCTGTTTTTCACAAAACTACGTGAGCGAATCTGTGGCAGTCGACTTATTCCAGATAAATATTATACAGGTAATATTTTTGTTTAAACATTCATATAAATACATCAAGAACGTGCCAAATAAAAGGTATGTAGAATTTTTTAAGGTTTATACGGCTATAATTTTTATTTTATTGTAGGCAAACGTCAACGTTTCCTGCCAATGAAAATTAAAGTTTTATTAATTTTGCTTGTTTTTTTATTTATGTATTAATGTTTTTATTACATTAAACACTTGTCTTCGCCTGCGTACCTCGCAAAATAATCTTCTTTATCTTTTAGAAATAGCGCCACATAGCGCCATCCTACTCATTATGAAGATCTTCTTCTTTTCGTGTGGTTATTGACCAACTTGTTGTCAAGAGTTGTTCAAGCCGCTCGTAGGCCTCTGACATGGCTTAACGACTGCTGTCAATTTGGCAACAACCGGGACTGACTTTTTACGTGCCCGCCGAAGCACGGAGATGCTCTGATGAAATACCACTAAACGGTCACCCATCTATAGACTGACCGCACCCAATGTTGCTTAACCTCGTTAATCTTTTATCGATAAGTGAGTGCATTATGAAGATAAAAATTAAAGACAGATGATACCACCATAGTAATACGTATATCAATAGCTACCACTATAAGGGTAACGAAGCATAGAATAAATGAATTTTATCCACATTATTTGTATTTCATTTAAACTTACCATAAACAAAAGCGACGACGACGAAAATCACTTTACGTTATATCAATTATATCGCTAGAAAGTATGACTTTCATATTTACCGAAATAAAAAATTCACAAACAAATATACAATATCTTGTTTGTATAATATTATTTAGGATGTTAGGTTTAATGGCTTCTAAAATGACTTCACAAAATAATTTTCATAAATAACCTTCGTCTAGTTTCGCTAACAAAAAGCAACATTTACATAAAGAAAGTCGAAAATCAGATCAGACGTCATTATACTGAGAATAATCTTAAATAAATTAGAAAAAAATGGAATATCTTCCAACATACAAAGTATACCGTTTTTTACACTTGTAAAATGTTTAATAGAGTTTTGTAGACAAACAGTTCAAGTGAATTATTTCTAATAGGCTTATGACAAGCCTTGAGGAGGCTCATGGAATTATTTCGATACGTCTACATAAAATAAAAACGTGATCATGAAATTGTTGAGATACTCGGTTTTCATTTGTGTTATACTCAGAATAAATAGACGGCAGAATGAATACGTCCTTATATTTAAAGATATGTACTTGCGTCTCTGAATAAGTTAAGTCCGGCCAATCACAGAAAAATTTAGAATTTTCCTCATGGAAAACCTTTCATTAATCTTTACTGACGTAAATACCAAACTGTACTTCCAAAAGAAAAGACTAGTCCGCATTGATACGAAATTGCTTTAGAAAGTACAATTCACGAGAATTATTTATGTCCTGTTATATCACACAATAAATATGATCGTTTAGATAATCAAACCAATGACATGATAAAATACAAAACTTTAAACCTGTAGGATAAAAAAGATGTAGTTATGTATAAACATACTTAGTCACGTATAAAGCAAGTAGCAAGACAGACAGGTGGGTTACATGCGCAAGCTGGGTAGATGGACTTACTTTGTCTACAGTTCTCAACTATACAAGAACAAATTAAAAAGAAACATAGGTAGATACTTACGCTTATTTCCTCTAAGGTGTATTGAGACTACACAAAATTTTAATACACTAAAGAAACAAATAGAACTTGCTAAAGATCTGTAATAAGTTCTTATAAGTATGTTTAAAACTTTTTATTCTGATATGACTATATATCATCCATATAACAATAACAATGTTATATAACAGTAGCGATAGCTCAGTGGGAGACCAACAGACTGCAATGCAGAGGGTCTCGGGTTCGAACCCACGTCGCGCAACTCTGACTTTCGGAATATACATGACTTTTCGAAATTATGTGCGTATTGATTGACAATTATCGCCTGCTCCGTGCCTCGGAGATCACGTTAAGCCGTCGGTCCCGGCTGCCATGAACATCTATGGCAGTCGTTATTGGGAAGTCAGTGCGGCGGTCAGGTGGCAGCCGCTCCATGTAAAAACTAATATCCAGTCAAATCCGGTTAGACTAGAAAAGCCGACCCCAAGTGATTTGGGAATAATAAAGGCTAGGCAGAAGATAACTATATGTCATGTGTTTAATACACCTCGCCTCTCATCTGATGATAAGTGATCACCGTAGCTTATGACAGCTCACACTATACATATATACTAGGAATTTCCTTGCGCTTTACCAATTTTAGAATAAGAAAAATAAAAAGGCGATGTAAAACAAAGAAATAGGCAAGCTTCCGCAGCTCTAACTTTTCGGGCGAACTGATAGTTTAATATGGAAGCACCTACTACTTTACGGGAGCACCGGACTGAGCTTATCGAGTGGGTAAAGGGCAACGCTATACGAAAGCAACCTATAAGTACGTCTCATTCGCACGCGAACGGCGACAATAAAATGACGCCGCACCAGTAGTACTACCAGACGTACTGCTACGTTAGTTAGCATCGCTTCTTTAACTTATTGAGTCGCAGTACACCGGTGGCCAGGTACAATTGATTTTTAATGATGTCTCGTATCCTAAGACTTGACAGATTAGGTAGTAATCGTTTTTTAATTTGTCTACAGGCGGGCCATGTGTTTATGGCAATCTGTATTGAATTTGACGGTGCGTGCGTTACGTCCATTTGCACGTTCACCTTTACTTCGACTGTTTGTGGGATTCACGTCGTTCCGTTTTCAATTTGCGAATGAGAAGATAGGATCGCTTTGCATTGTTGTCGTGAGATAACACCAGCGGCGAGTAAGCTATTGAGTAATGGATATGCAGCGGACCCACATGTTTACCGTTCAATTTATGGATGTGGCGGTGATAGTCTACCAAGCGTAATAATTATTTGTGATTATATTAAATTATATGTATGTTTTTATAATGGCTTAAGTAATTGCCTCGCTACTGCCTTTGCGTAGAGAGGTTAAAATCCACTAGTTTGATCCCCACACTTGACAGACATTGAGTAATTATAATAATTGCTTCGAGTCTGAGTATTCAATGCGCGTGTGTTTTAGAGTTTGAAAAGCGCCCTGCAGTATAGGCATTTGTGCAGATGTCGACATAATACAGATCTATAAAGGAAACAATTTGATATTTTATTTGAATTAAGTGTGTTACCTCAACAAGTTTTAACTACAGATCCTTTTTCATGTTTGTATTCCGTGCATTAAAATTTATAATAATAATGTATAATAGTATGTTATCTCAAACAAGTCGTACGCTAAAAGGAAATAAAAGTCGCAGAAATTAAATCCCTCTAGGACATTTGACTTTTAATCAAGGTCGTGGGTTGAAACCCACTCATGGCGCCAACGAAGTGAACCGACACCTAACATAAGCATACTAGTAATTTGAAAACAAATTACTAAAAAAATCTCAACATTTCAGTTATTAATTTGGACAAACGTAATCCGCCTATCCTCAATGGTAAAATCTGTTATTACTTCTTGATGATAATAAGCAATGAAAATGTAAATATTAACTACAATATCAATAAGGATGTAATGAATAAAATATAACTACTACACTAGAAATCGAAGACAAATGCGCATTATGTAGAAAAACTGAAGTACTTTTTGTCTCAGTCTCCTTTAAGCTAGACAGTGGCTTTATTGTGTTTCCTTAGCTCTCGCAGAAACAATTAAACATCGGCATGTTTATGAGTAACTTCTAACACATAACTCCAGGTGGACGGTCAGCTCATCTGTAACCAAAAGTATATGATATATAGCTCCTTTAATTACATAATCTATTTCATGAATATTATACGAGTTTATTTTTAAAACGCAGTGAAAAATCGCATTAGAGACAATAATCCGACACACCTATGAGCGTTTCAGCAATATTTATGTTTCCTTTGCCAAGCGAGAGTCTCTGTGGGCGGTTTAATGTGCCCATATATCCGTTCAACCTCGGACAGTCTCAATAAAACTAGGTGATTTCGATACCTAGTATTGACGGTGCTAATTTATTAAACAACTAAACTAATTGGTTCTTAATAAAAGTGTTGAGTATTTGGTGTTTTATTGTTTATAGTGTTTTGGGGTGCAATTATTAATGGTAGTTTAAACCTTTTACAGCTTTCGCTTTTGATAAGTAGATATATATAGAAGTTATTGTTGCGTATACTAACTTGTTGTTACGTAAATTTGACACAGTATGTTCGATTGCAAATGTTCTGTAGGTTGATAAGTTGTCTGTCAAAAAATTCTGAAAGCTCTGTAATTCAAATATTATTAGTAAAAACTATAAAATTACATCTTTTTGGTACAGATACGATTATTCATCTCAAACACAGCATGAATGAGTTTGTACCTGGGCACATTTCATTAATAAAGTTACTTCGTGCCTTCAATGTATCTTTATCATTTGCATTACTACTAAAATATTCATAAATCGGTTGTAATTATTATTTTGTATTTTTTATTTATATTGTTACGCGCTGGGCTCGACGGATAAGAATGTAAACAATATTACCAACTAAAACACGTTTTATTCAAACACACAATTAAATTTAAAACACAACAAACACTATACTAAATTTTTCCACTGTAACTGCTTCAAACTCCGTAGTATTTTCACTTCCGTTCGCTTCAATGAATATTTGACCGCTTACGATTGTAAACTGTCTCGACGAGCGCTGGCCTTCGCCTTTTACACGCAGTTAAAGTGTTTGAGAAATTTTCTAGAAATGTCATACCCGGTATGTAACAATACAAAGATTCGATAATGTGCCAGCGTTCTCTCTAATCTACTCGTACTGACGAATCTACGTAGTTCCGTAAGTATTCAATAGATGGCGCTGTAATAAATTATTAGACGGAACTGCCGAGTCTTCCACACAATGCTGAGAGATAGCACTGGGTGTAACACTGCCCGCCTCTTAGACATGTTCGTCCCGAACATTGTTGGATCCGTAGTAGCGTGCCAATCGATCCACATGAACGATCTCTGGTGTACCTCGTGGTCTTTGTCCATGGACTGGACGAAGGCTCAATCATACCTTCTTTTACCATATCCTCGATCATAGCGTCAACTTTACGCTCTCGTGCCACTGGAACACGTCTTGGTCGCTGGCGGATCGGTACTTCATTGCCTGTATTTATTTTGTGTTGAACCAGGGCAGTCTTGCCTATGTAAGCATTATTTGTCGAGAAGATGTCGGCATATCGGTTTAACATCGTCTCAGCCTTGTTCTTTTCTTCTCTCGACAGGTTATTCCAACAGTCCATTAAGAGAGAAGACACGTCGTACCTTGCCCCTTGAACTTTGGCGTTGGTAGGCTGTTCATGGCATCTACGCATCCAAACTGCTCCTTCACAGGTGCCCAATATCGTGCCCTTCTTGAGTACCAGCTCCTTGTCGCTTGAGTTCAGTGCGCGTACCGATGTAACATTGGTATCCTTCGCCAGGGTACGTGCAATCTTCCATGTAGCATCGTTGTCCAACCCTTCTATAATTACACATCGATTTGCCTGATCAGAATTCCTTGGTAGGCAAACCAATATGATTGTTTCCGACCTCGGACGAAGTACTACTTTCTTTAGGCAGTACACTTTTCCCGATTCATTTATTCATGGAGGGCGCATGCCCTCCATAAATACTTCTTCTGAGCCATACTTTAATACTCCTTGTCTAACGTCGATCTCACAGTGATGCTTCCGCAAGAAGTCTAAACCCAGGATGCAGTCGTCCACGATGACGTTGTGGTGGTAAATTTTATTACCTAGTTTCATGTCCACCTCCCTCTCACCTCGGACGGTTATGTGCTGACCGGTAGCTGTTCTAAGATGTAAACATTCATGGTTCCCATGGTAGTCCCCAAGAAACTGTCTTGCTAGTCGGAAACTGACGACAGTTCGAGAAGCTCTAGTGTTCAATGTTAACTTGCACGGCGTTCTGTTAATTTCGCCTTCAATAGTCAGACTATTCCCGTCTCACGATTGTGAGATCGAGATCCTTGGGGCTCTCCTATCACCAGCCAGCACCCGCCCCGTAGTCCTGGCGTCTACTCGTTTCCCTGCTGTTGTTGCCCGGCAGGCACATCAGGTATTCCTCCAACCAGCAACTGCTCGCTGCTGCGTGGACCCCTTCGCTGCGGGCAGCTCAACCTGATGTGGCCTCTTTCGCCGCAGCTATAGCACCGGGGTGGAGACTACACTTCCCTAATACGGTAAGCGCGATCGTCTCGTCACACTGCTTCCACCTCTAGAGCGTGAGCTAGGACGTCCTTCAGGTTTTTGAAGTGTCCGAGTCTCACTGCGGCCCTAACCTCCAGGTCTCGGATCCCGTCAGTGAAAGCTTGAACGACGTTCCCGTCGATGAGCACAGGTGAGGACCTTTCGAACCAGCTTCTCCACCTTACCACCTTACCAAAGATTCGAGAATGTGCCAGCGTTCTCTTTAATCTACTCGTACTGACGAATCTACGTAGTTCCGTAAGTATTCAATAGATGGCGCTGTAATCAATTATTAGATGGAACTGATAGTACTGGGTGTGACAATATATTTATACATCTACAAAAACAATCTTTTCTATATAATCTAATATTCCTATTAGGAATCGGGCCGTCGACATCCAAAAGAAGAGTCTTACTGAAATAGCTAATTTGCTAGTGACTGCCTGAATAAGTAATTATTATTGCCATTTTCTTCATCTATAATTTTCAGTTCTTCAGTTGTCTTTTAAATAGTTATCAAGTTGTTTATCACTGTCTTGTCTTGTCTTGCTGTTTACCAAGTCCAACAACATGGACACAATTATTACTCTAATAAGACAATATATAAATCAGCTTAGTTACAAGCATAGTATTATATTATCTATGGCTGAGCCAAAAAATATTGTAAACACATAGCTTGTTTATATTTTTCGCAGCTATGGTCAACCTACACACAAATGACGAAATGGAGACGAGGCAATAAGCAAAAACAAAATTAATGTAATTTCTAGTCGACGCCATGTTGTAAATTATTATCACTACGTACAAGAAAACAACCCACAAAAATGTTCTTTGAAGGTGACTCTGATATTACATTAGGCAAAGACTTTTTATGAAACGTATATGCTAATTGATTAATGATACCTTTTGATATAGGAAAAAAAAGAACATTTGATTTACATCCAAAATATCGATGTCGTCTTTTATATGCGTCTAAGGTCGTTAACAAGAACTGAATGGTATAAATGAATAATGGTATATAGCAATTACCTTTGCATGTGTATTTTTTTTATTTTATTTATTTATTTTATCTTAGGAAGGCTTACAGACTAATATAATTATAAAAAGTATACATTTAATTGCTACACATGTTGCTAATAACAAATCTCCACGTATGAATATTAAAAACAAAAAACAAAAACAGGAACAATCTAACAAAAAAAAATACATAAGAAACGAAAAAATAACAATAACAAATAGGAAACACAGTTTAATTATATAACAGTTTTACAGTTTGAGTTCCGCTACCCACGATCAAAGAAAGAATTGGCCAAGAGCCTACCTACTGTTCTTGTGCAAAATAGGTCTATGTCCAATTCGATAGGCAATTGATTAAATGCCTTCATCCCTCGTTGAACGAATGCATTAAACATCACTTGAGCGTTCGCTGCTCTATAATCAATGAATTGCTCTTTTCAGTGTGAGAAGGATTCGGCCATAATCTACCACTCTGGTCTAGTACGGGTAGGCAGAATTCACTTAATCTTCGAGAACATTACGGAGAACTCTCGGTTATGCAGCTCTCCCGCAATGTTTTCCGTCACCGTTAATATAATACTTGTATAATGATTTTAAAATTATGTTTACATTTACCATAACCACGGTGGTCGTCTCAATTCTGAAGTATGATATTATTTATCAAAGTACCGGAACATTATTACAATGTTGATGTTTTTATTCACGCAGAATAAGGCCAAAGTACCACAAAGTCTTTCTGTAAAAAGACCTATTTCCTTCATTTCACACGACTTTTATAACTTTAGCGGTTAGCATAACACATTCTGTGTGCTATAGGTTAACCTGATTATATTCACCGTAACCATCAACGTTCACGTTTTTATGCAGTTTCTTTTTACTATGTAGTAAATCATAATCTCTCATATACATGAACAGTTTTTATAAACACTATTTTATTCCACGGCACACGCTACTCTGGTTATTTTCCATACAAAGGATTATTAATTCATTTTCTAGCTGTGTATCGCGGGTTGTTGTAGAAATAATGTTCTTTAATTATGCAACTTTTAAAGACCTACACATATTATTTATAAAGGTTGGGCTTTGAATAACTTTGTACGAATTACTTTTATATATAATATTGAGAAGAATGCATATTATTAAGTTCAGATTTACCGTAAAATCACGCCTACATTCCTAAAGAGGTTGGCAAAGATATAATATATCCACATTTGCGGGCTTTGGTTTTGCTTCCACGATATAAAAGTCGAGCCTTTTGCAATCTACTAAACTCATTCCTAAGCTCCGTGCTGCTACTGAATTATTTTTGACGGTAAAATCCATTACCAATTTGCTTCATTCGGAAATCAAACACAATACCTTATGCACATCAAACCTATTTTCGACCGCTGCGCCACCGCGGTAGTTAGACAGTAATTACAGAAACAAATGTAAAAAATAAAACCTTATAAAGTGGCACTCACATATCCTGGTAAACAAACATTTTGGCGTCAACCTGTAGGTTTAAGCTTGAAACATTCGAGAACACAACCGTAACATAACATCTTAATACACGAACCAAACCCACCGTTCATATCCATCAAGAATAAATTTACACGATGTTATCTTGGAAATCAAGAATTTAACCATTCATAGTAAATAAGTTTGTGTAAATATTTAGCCCAGCTGACGCGAGGAACATTACGCGGGTATCGAGAGACATGCACCAGCGTTTCACTGACCTCATTCAATGTTTTTGCTTATTGAATAGGCAAGTGGACTTTGACCACGACCAAGTTATTGGTAACATGTTGCTCTACCCATCCGTCTCAGCAGACTATATTTCAAATTGGTACGTAAATAGTACTTAGTTAGGCTGTGTCGTTGGCTTGTGACATGAGTTCGTATTTTTTTACGGCCGGTCTGCCGTTTCAGGATTCGATGCCCGGGTTGCAAAGTGTTCTTAGGTTTTTTATTAGGCAATTTTCAGTACAGCATCTGAAAACGTACCGGGTAAATAACAATTGCCTCTTTTCATACAACAAAGGTGGTAAATAGTCAGTGGTCTTCCTCATGGTAGGCAGTTGATAACTCCGTGATACCACTCTTGGATAAAGGAATCAAAGAGGTAAGTATGGAAGCTTTCAGAATCTTCTCTTGCTAAGCGATACGCAATAAAAATGAAATTCACTTGGTAACAGTTATGATCAACTCCAAGTACCTAATACCAAATTACCTGTAGGCGTTCAGCCTCATAGTTACATAATAATATATCAAATAATACTCTGAATACATTAGTTATGGCGACATTCGTAATGAACATCTATTCACGTTAATTAATATAATTTGATTTAGTTACGTTCTACCTTTGCCATATGTCATTACCAATGAATTATAAATTTGCTTACGTCACAAGAATTTATACGAACGACTAAAACTTCATACTGCGTCGTCTAAGATTTAGTTTACATTCGCACTGTACTCTCAATTTGCTACAGACTACACCAAAACTATTCAAAATATTTAGCACTGCGCAACTGTTTGGTCATAATTTTAGTTACGGATTCCATTTGATCAGGTGCGTTTTTATTTACTGTAAATTTTTATATAGTACACTAAAAATATAGCTCCTACACTACGGATAATATCTGTATCATAGAGAACATGAGGTGTGTACCAATAAAGGCGAGCAAAAAAATAACACTTAAATTCAAAACAGCAACTTCACTTCAGGTCAAAGTTAAAACAAAGTTACAAAGTTTTTGTTAAAGTCCTAATCTCAATCATTTATTATCGGAAAAATATCGCATGATTCGAAAATTATACAATATTATATTCAACTGTCGATTAAATCGTCATCGCGTATCATATTCGAATAACAATTGAATATTTGAATACATTACGCGTAGTGAGTAATTCTTTATTTCGTGGACAGAAATACAGAGCTTTAAACAATCAATAAACAAAGGTTGGTGTCCGTTTTCACTGTAATATTTTTCTCTTTTAAAAACAATTACGCATCGAAAGCTTAAAATTTACAAGCACACAAACTATTTTCCTTGTAAGAACGTAGATTTAAACAAATAATCGACCAACCATGATTACTTGAAATGAGTATTATCCATTCTGTTCGACAATTAAGTTGTGATATAATGTTCTAGGTCGTACGTTAAATTGTTTTAAATTTTAATAGATGATTGGCAGTTACGCGGTCACGGTATAATTGTAGTGCGAGTTAATTACAGAGCTAGTGATGTGATTGGCAGCGGTGACTGTAACTGCATTACAATACCTTTCTTGCTGTCAACGCTTGTTTAATTACAGTCCCGTTTCCTAGAAAAGAAACGTTGGCATCAAACTAGTTTTTACTCATGATTTCGTTCGTTTTTTAATTGTATCTATGTTCACGATTTTAACTATCTGCTATACTTGCGAGACGAGTAACAATGAAGATGTGAAGGTAGCTTTTGTCACATTTATAATATTAATATTTACAAAAGTAAATAATCTTTTGAATAGAATTTGCGCCCTCTAATACCCTTTGAACTGCCAGGTGGAGATCTGAAGTTTGAACCCAAAGCGCGCATTTTTGTTTTGCCGGTATTTTGTTTCCAGTATATAGGTAATTATCGCTCGCTTGAAAGCCGCATGCAGACATGATAAGTTTTAATAATATTCTTGAAGATGTGTTATGTTTTCCAGTTCACGCTAGGCTAGCGTGATAGTCTAACCCTACTGATACTGATTGGATGCTTGTGTTTAGCTGTGGAACTACAGACAAGATTAACAAATATATTTATTGAAATTAAACTACTATATACGGATTTTATCGCGTTGTTTATTTAACACTCTATTACATAATTTAGAAACTGTTACACTACTATACTGTACTATTAAACTTTACTAATTTTAAGCTAATTAAATTATTAAAACTATCAAATCTATTTGTTTTTAAGTTTACACTTTCCCCGACGTTTCGGTTGCTTTTCAGCAGCCATGGTCACGGGGAGACTAAGATGGTAGTTGTCTCAATGTTCCAGTGTAGTTATTTCAAAGTACCCGAACATAATTTAGTTATTGGTGTTTCTATTTACGCAGAATGAGCTCAAAGTATCATGAAGTCTAGCTGTGGTTTGTTTCTTCTTGGGCTTGACTATTTGAAGTACTGGATCCCAAGCTGGTGGTACATTCCAACCATCTTCTCTATTGAAATTTGGATGTTTTTTGATCTCAATAGCCTCGCGAAGCATCCTTGGTAGGAATCGGTGTTCTTTAGCGAGAATCTGTGGTTTGTCAAATCTCAGGTAGTGGTTGGTCCCCTGTTGTACATGTTCACACACAGCAGACTTCAACGAGCGTTTGTGTTTAACGTCAGCTATGTGTTCTTTTATGCGGGTGCCTATGCTTCTCTTGGTTTGACCAATGTATGAGAGTCCGCAGTCACAATCTATTTTATAGACCCCTGCATCTTGTAAAGGTAATTGGCACTTGACGGATGGTAAAAATTGACTTATCTTCGTTGGCGGCTTGAAGTATGTGTTGATTGAAGCTCGCTTCAAGATGTAGCCAATCTTGTCAGTGACACCCCTTACATAAGGCAGTATAGCAGTCAATTTTTACCATCCGTCAAGTGCCAATTACCTTTACAAGATGCAGGGGTCTATAAAATAGATTGTGACTGCGGACTCTCATACATTGGTCAAACCAAGAGAAGCATAGGCACCCGCATAAAAGAACACATAGCTGACGTTAAACACAAACGCTCGTTGAAGTCTGCTGTGTGTGAACATGTACAACAGGGGACCAACCACTACCTGAGATTTGACAAACCACAGATTCTCGCTAAAGAACACCGATTCCTACCAAGGATGCTTCGCGAGGCTATTGAGATCAAAAAACATCCAAATTTCAATAGAGAAGATGGTTGGAATGTACCACCAGCTTGGGATCCAGTACTTCAAATAGTCAAGCCCAAGAAGAAACAAACCACAGCTAGACTTCATGATACTTTGAGCTCATTCTGCGTAAATAGAAACACCAATAACTAAATTATGTTCGGGTACTTTGAAATAACTACACTGGAACATTGAGACAACTACCATCTTAGTCTCCCCGTGACCATGGCTGCTGAAAAGCAACCGAAACGTCGGGGAAAGTGTAAACTTAAAAACAAATAGATTTGATAGTTTTAATAATTTAATTAGCTTAAAATTAGTAAAGTTTAATAGTACAGTATAGTAGTGTAACAGTTTCTAAATTATGTAATAGAGTGTTAAATAAACAACGCGATAAAATCCGTATATAGTAGTTTAATTTCAATGAATAACATTCGCGTAAACAGAAGACAATATTATGCAAATATATTTAATTCTGATTCCATCAATATAGTTGCAATATAACTGATGCCAACATATACAAACACAAACAACAATAACCGAAGAAAACCAACTCCCATTCTCATAACTTCGTATTAACATCAATCTATTCCCCTCAAACAACTAAACTCAACAAGTTCTAAAAAGAAACATTTGCTGTTGCCCAACTCTGAACAAACGCAGAACAACAGAACTATCAATACCAAAATCGTTACTAAAATGTATGACAACCTGTTGAGCAATTGCATTCGTAACCTTCAATGGCTAGAACTGGAACATTCGCATCATAATCCCCAGTCTCACGTATGAGACTTAACCTTTATCGTCAGTTGGCTACGCGCTGGCCGCACTGGGTGACTAATTCCCTGGCTCCATGCCAGTAACTCGACCTATATACTCGCCACAGTCTTCCTACTAGTCCGCTCCTCCAACTAATTAGGTTATGATTTTTATTTCATAGCTTTATATGGTGAAAACTATAAGAACACGGAAGGACTTCAGTTAAGTTTGCTACAGTCAGTCTTCAGATCCTTCTTTATTTTATTATATATATAAATTTGCTTCAGTTTTATTTTATTATCCAATTTATTGTCTTTCGACAGAGTACATAAGATGAGTCATTGTTAAAGTATTGGGAAGATCGGACACGTCAATCAGCGTAGAGCAATATCCAATAGCAATGTGATATTGGTGATCGAATACGATAAGTGATTGTAAGCACTAAATGTGATTGCCAAATTCAATCATTTTCATTCTCTGTGTGTCATCTTCTGAGTAATTCCATTTAATGAAAAATCTGGTTTACTTATAATTAATATATTTATTTATTCCTGATATCATTAACGGGAAAGTAACTTATGTTTTTATTGATGTTTGTAATTATTTTTTTAGGTTAGAAGTCTCGACCAATTTTGATAAAATTTAAAATGGAGATATCTTGACTACTGAGAAAAGATATACCTTTTTAAATAAGTTGAAGTTAAATTACCGACGTAAAAACGAGGATAATACTTGGGCAAATTGTTATAATAGTAAAATTTTAACGTTTTACCTAAAATATAAAATACCATATAAATACGAACTAATATAGCAATTCCTTTTCAGTTCATTTTTGTTTAAAAGGGCAATATAAATTCTAATCCAAAAGGTCTAACCTATATTAAATTTTCTTTCAGAACAACACCGCATCAAAACGCACTCATTTTATGGCATTTCGTTTATTCATTCCTTCCTGTATAAAAAACAATATTTGCTGAGGCGAAAACCTTTTAATGCGGCAGGAAAAATTGTATAATGTTTCAGCAGCGGTGTTAGTACGAGTGGCTGAACGAAGGAATGAGTCCGCGGCTCGAGTGTGAAGACTCGCTGGCGTCAGCGCCACGCACACAAAGATGTGTGGGCGGAGCGTCGCGTGCGCAGCCGCTACAGCCGGCGCCCCGACGTACACTCGCGCGCATACCACTTTGTATTTATATAAAATATTTTTTATATAACAGAAAGCAGGAATTAACTTGATGAGGCTTGGTGATTTGAAAAGGTTTAACCTTTCATAGGCACGAGCAAATTGCTTGAAAGCTTTTCGTAAAGGTACGTCAATATCGAGTAAATACCCGTTTTCAGTTATATAAATAATGAAACGATTTGAAAAACAATAAAACAATGGTAACCGTATTAATATCAGTTGAGTTAAATGCTTATGTTAGAAGTAGTAAGTCTACTGTCTGTCGTGGACTCTAACAGTTGTATCCACAAAAAAGGATTATCATCATTATAATTATATTACAATATATTTTGTCTCACAAATAATTATCTGATTAGAAACTTCCTACAGCTATCCAGTTTTCTCTACCTACAGATATATTTATATATTTAAAAGTACACTTAACTCATGTAAGAAGATCCCGCATTAGCAACCTTATGTTAGCTAAGGTGAGTAAGGTTTGCTGCTGTCAGTATGTACTCATTGTGTCTGTGTTGCTAACAGTGTAGCGATTCTACATAAAACTGTAGGTAGCCATTTGCATTGCCTATAATATCCACATACCATCGTAGACCATATATTCTAAAGTTAAACCTTTATACCACAAACAGTCAAGTCAGTCATGACTGTTTGTCACAAGCGTGAACCCTGAAAATTATATGTCACCTTATTCCCCTTCTATATATCGCCTTATTCTTTTTCTATAGAGGAGTTCGAAACCTATACAATGGTTTAGTGCCTTTGTATGTCTGTCTTTTTGTTTTGGCATTGATGATTTTTGATGCGTTTGTAGGTTTAATAGCTAGAGGCTCAATAAAAAGAAGACGTATTCAGTAGGACCGGCGATACTTCGCATAGTGTGATCCTTACCTCCATATATACCTCAGGTAATTTACAAGGGTCACACTTCCACAATACACAGATCCCTGTGCAAAAGCTAGGTAATATTCAATAATATACAGAATGTATCTAGAAGAACCTCCTAAATTATTGAGTCGAATTATAGAGGATACTAAATATATTACAAAAACGTCAGTTGTTGTCTTTCAGAAATCAGTATAAATTGTTGGTGTCGAGTGTATTGTAGCTGCGCCAACGCACGCCATATACGGGGCGCGTCGCCCCCTCCGCGGCCGCGCCACCGCCCGCCCTCCAACAGCGTTTGGCTCACGTTTCGACATAGACTAAGTTGCGCAGACGAGTCACTTGTATGTAATCTGTTTTAATTGTTACCTAATCATGATTTTAATGTTGATCGTAGACTGTAAATGTAGTAAATGTAGTGGACGGTGACTCTGTTTCCATTTTTCATCAATCTGCCTCGATTAATTACGATCAATCGAGTGGTAAAATGCGATAATGATTTCTTTATTTAAATTTATATATTAATTATTATTTGAAGAAACATATACTACCATGTAATATGTATTAAAATTAAATATTTTATGAATAAAATTAATTTTAAATATTTAGATATCGAACTAGTGATCGAGAAGTCGCGTCGTAGTTCCAAACCAGCCATTACATACAACATAAACCTGTCCTCAACACAATGTTTAGCTTGGCCAGAGGGATAGCGAATAATCTACAAAAAAAAAATTACAGAAGGTTCAATGTCAATGACCTTCGGTAGCCAGTGGACTATACGTACCCAAAACAGTGTTTATTTGTCAATCCGTGTTTGTGGCTGGGCCTGTGAGCCTCGATTCTTGAACTTTAAATTGATAATTATATCACAAGACCCTGTAATCTTTGTTGTGGTTTGTACCTTTAACCTTTATAATCTCATTAATCATCTCAAGCAATATGTTCTTTGATGAGCTCTAAAATTTCACAACTTGTCAGCATAATTTGATAAAAGTAGCAAGCAATTTAGCAAGTAATTTCTACTTTAATCATATTTATGAAATCTTTCAGTTTTTGCTAATATTACACATTTCTTGTTATCTTTTTAGTGTAGAGACTATAAAAGTGCTTTTATGTATTTATACTTACTTGCACAGCATTACGCCTTATATCCGAGAGGATAGGCAAAAGTGTATTGCAGGCAGACTTATTTTTTGACTAGTTATAGTTTTAAGTTGAGCCTAATGTCATCTACCGGGTGAAATTCCAGACTCTTTTGGGCTACTACAAAATTTTAAATATAAAATTTAAAAAAGACTTGTATATTTTAGTTGAAAATGAAATTTTAAATATACATGTAACAGACACATACTACCAAACAGTTAAAACAAAATTATCCATTGTATTATTATACAGGGTGTCCCAGTAGACGATGTCAAGCCGGAATCAGGTAACAGGCTAAGTTATAACAGCTATCAGAAAAATATAAAAAACATCTTAAACTCTAGAATATATCATCATGAAGGCTGCCAACCCGCATTTGGCCGGCGTAGTGGACTATAATGTAACCCTTTTTACACAGAAAAGAAGCAGTGAGGCAGTTTATATACAGAGCTGATTTTAATAATATTTATTAGTGTTATATAAAAAACTTTTGTACCTACTGCCGCATCTGTGAAGATATTCATGGTGAGCGGCGCGCGCGCATGTTTGTTTACACGGCAGCCGCGGTGCATTTGTTTTTTCTCAACGTGCGGTGTAGTGACTTGGCTCGGATGATATAGTTGAGTACATCGAGGTTTCCACACTGATTAATACCGAGGACGTTCAGTATTAGGGAATAAGTAGAGAAGAAATACAAACATGATATGTCAATGCAAATCGTCATTTTTAATCTATACTAATATTATAAAGCTGAAGAGTTTGTTTGGTTGAACGCGCTAATCTCAGAAACTACTGGTTCAAATTGTTTTTTTTTTTTGATAAATGTATCGAGGAGGCTATAGGCTATATAACATCACGCTACGACCAATAGGAGCGGAGCATCAATGAAAAATGTTGCAAAAGCGAGAAAAATTCTCTTATGTGAAACAGACGGAATTGAGCGGGTCGCTCATTAACATTATAAATATGAAAAGATGTTCGTCTTCATGACTGTTTGGTACAGCTGGTTCACTTTTTTTTCACTGTTTGCTTCGATGGCGTAGTGGTTAGTGTAACCGACTGCCACGCCTAAGGTCGCGGGTTCGATTCCCGCACAAGTCAAACATTTGTGTGCATGAACATGGATTTTTGTCTTGGTCTGGGTGTTTCTATGTATAATATGTAAGTATGTATTTACAAAAAAAAAGCATATATGTATGTTTATCCATTGTCTTATTGGTGTTGTGTGTATGTGGTTGAATATTATTATATTATATACAAATTACGACTCAATATAGTGTATGCCTTATTTTCTAAGGCAGAAACTAAATGTATATCAAGGTTTAAGGAAGGGATTTTAAAAAGTTGAGCAATGTCGGGATTATCTAAAATAATAAATCAACTCACACGAATGTGATTTTAGATACTCATTTGAGTTTGATTTTTGCATTCACCTACATAAAATATCGTTGTGTATGTTATGTTATAAGGCTATATAAAATAATATAACTGCATGACATAATATACATAACGGCTGTTATAAGAAATAGAAAAAAGCGACAGAAAATTTACATCCAGACGTTTAAATTCTCCTTTATAGATAAATCGAAAAACCGAAGATAGTGGGTTAGATAAGGTTTTTACTGCCAAAACATTTTTTTTTGTGTATATCAACGATTTATTTTTCTTGTTACCGCTAACTAATGAACGTGAATAACACAGGAAAACCAATATGAAAAGTTAACCATAAAATGTCAAAGATGATGCATGCCTGCATATGTATAGCCAATTTATTTTTACTTGTCTTCTCTTGTAAACCAATATGACGTACTGGTAGTTAGAGACAATAAAAATATACCCATTTTTATTAGTTCTTATTTTTTTTGTTATATCTATCTCTTTTGTTATATTATATAATATGAATAATAAAGCGTAAGAATAGTTATTATACCCAAGACTTTTGTTTATTCCTGAAATCCTCACCGATATACCCAACCATTGGGAATTGCCAATATTTCCAAAAATCTCCACTAGTTAAATAAACGACGTCTAGTCATCATATCATCATTTTTGGAAAATAACAGTACGCACCAATTTTCATAGATTTTCTTTAATTTAATTTTTAAGTTTCCTGGATGAATGTGTGACGTGATGCGCTTGGTCTACCGTTCATCCATAATGTTATTGGCGCGATGGTGATGAATTCTGTGACTGCCCTGCATGTCTCGGGTTCAGTGCCCGGGTCGGGCTAAGTCTTAGGTTTTCCTGCCAAGATGTTCTCTGTAGCAGCGCCGTTTCCGGGACCGTGCCCTCTCTACGTAGGACCTAAAAGCATATTAGACAAAATGTGCTTACCCCTCCGTGAATAGATGCGTAAGATGTCCAAATAATAATATTATAAACAGGTAAAATTGGTTTTTGTTTGTTTGTAAGGACTTAACTCAAAAACTACAAAACCGATATAAAAAATATTTCTCGATTAGAAAGCTATATTATCACTGAGTACGATAGGTTATATTTTATTTTTAAAAAAATTTTACTAATTAATCTAACCTGCTTTTACGCAAGCGAAGCAGCAGGCAAAAACTGGCATTAAATTTACACTAAACACTATTAACAACAATTTTTGTCACATGTTATAATATAACAGATGTATCTACTTTTGAACCCCATAACATTTTAGTATATTTATTTAGTCATTCGTACCAATGCTTGGCATTTAAATTATATAGCTCAATATATCACGCTTAACCAGACAGGTGCAAGATTTTACTACCATGAAGTTCTCGAATATATGTATTTTTATTGTTTTGTTTGTGTTTAGTTAAATGATAACTTGACATCAGCGCCATCTATACGCTTTTGTCGTTATTTATTTATCCAATAAACCGTAAGTAAATTGTTTAAAAATGTGGTTGTAAGTGATGTAATTTTGCGGGTTGTATCGCTTTCACAGTTTATGAAGGACACGTTGATATGTTAGTAGAATTAGGTTTATGGTTGAATGTACAATTGTATAGTTAGAAACTACAGATTTGTTCTGTTAAACTATTGATTGAGTTGCAGCGGCACACTGGTGACCAGATACAATAATTTTTTTTTTATATCTTGTATTCTAATATTTGACAGATAAATGAAACATAGCTATTTCCCGAAGGCGTCCCGGAGCGTCAGGTTAATTGTCCAACAATCATGCATGAACAATGTAATGAGATATGATAAAGCAAGAGCGATATGTTAGGTTCATAACAAGTTGAAATACGGATTTCTACTTACTACGATTCCCGTCTTCAACCTCGAAGGGGTAAGCAGTATTACCACTACTGGATCAATTTGGTAGGTGAAGTTGAACTCCTCTTCAACCTAGCCTTTATTATGCCTAAGTCACTTGGGGTCGGCTTTTTCCATTCTAACCGGATTTGACTGGATATCAGTTTTACACGGAGCGGCTGCCACCTGACCTCCGCAACCCGAAGGCTAACGATACCCTAAGGCTAGACCAGTGTCAAGATATTATAGGGCACTAATTTCCCAATAACGACTCCCATAGATGTTCATGGCAACCGAGACTGACGGCTTAACGTGCTCTCCGAGGCACGAAGCAGGCGATAATTGTCAATCAATACTCACATAATTTCGAAAAGTCATATTACTTCCGAACGACGTGGTTCGAACTCGAGACCCTCTGCATAGCAGTCTGTTGGTCTCCCCACTGAGCTATCGCTGCTTATAAAGTTGAACTACTTAGAATATTGCCGTTTACCAGGACAGTTTGAGCGTGTGTACTGCAAGCAATTTCTTAACTCAGATCCCATAAAATGTTATCCTCCCGGAAATCAAACTTTAGCCCTCGCGCACAGCAGTGGCATTCACTATCGCCGCACCACCGAGCTCCTTTCCTCATGATATTACCACCCTTCCTGGTATTGCTACATTACGATCAAGTAATAACTGAAGCTCAACAAACTTACTGAAAGTCCATATCGATTAAGTTTCGTCAGAGCGATGACGTTGGGAACGTGCCGGAGCAACGCAAGGATATTTCCTAACCTTTTAACTTGTAGCTTAACGTGAGTGTCTGGTACTAATAATAGAATTGCGTCATGTCTTCCGCGTGTTCTGATGAATAAGTTCATTGTGAGTTGGGAGGTTGGTGGTCAATGGTAAAACGTGCTGTTGTGTAATATTGACTTATGTTTACGCGAATTTTAGACGTTGCTACTTTTTAACATTTTGAGCTAAAACGACCAGATACAATTGTTATTCAATTATTTTTTTGACAATAATAATAAATAATAAAATAATGTGTCAATTAATTGGTTTTACAGAAAGTTATGTTCAGAATCTTCTTTTAAGCAAACAATGCCTGTAGTAAAAATTTTCGCTCCTCCATATTTTACATAGCGTGATAATTAACACAATCATTTGAAATTATGAAATTAACTCTAGGATACATTATATTAAATACAACATTTTACCTTAAAATGTGTGTGTATTAGTGTATGTGTGTGTATAGGTATAATTGAAAGATTAAAAGAAATACGGTCGAAGATTAGCTGCGCAAGAGATATCATAGTGCATAAGTTTGCAACGCAAACATAAGTGCATTCTCTACTTCCTAACTCATAATAATAATAATAATATAATAATACTCTACCACATACACACAACACTATCTAGCCCAAACTAAGCAGAGCTTGTACTATGGATACTAGACAATGGATAAACATACATATATACTTTTTTTTTTTTTGTAAATACATACATATTATACATAGAAACACCCAGACCAAGACAAACATCCATGTTCATGCACACAAATATTTGTCTTGTGCGGGAATCGAACCCGCGACCTCAGGCGTGGCAGTCGGTTACACTAACCACTACGCCATCGAGGCCGACATCCTATAAGAAAGCACTCAGACAACGGATTTACAAACTAAGGCACAGAGATGAAACATTGCCAATTACCTAACTCCAAACTATTGCTGCGAATGTCTTGACTGAATAACTAGATAATATTTTGTTGACCAGACCTAGATCCTCAAGATTGGTAACCGTATACATGTCACAGGATCAACAAGGCCATCAAAAATATACACAACATGTAATCCATTTTGATAATTCGTAATGTTATCTCAATCTCTATCGACTCTATTTTAAAACTCCGTATCCCTCACCTAAGGTTGTCCAATCTTCATTTTTTAATCACTTTATAAATCTTTTTTATTTTTAAAAGGTGGCATTTGTAATAAATTATGCGTCGCGTGCAATTTAACAGACATCAAACAACTGACACGAAGAACATCTGGGCTTGGAACAACTGTTTGTGAATCATATAATTTTTGTCTCATATGGGAATCGAATCCATTACAATCGCCGCGAAGTGACCACTAGAACCACTAATCTATCAGTGCAGTCAAATGACTCCATTTACTATTCAAATGTATAATATTTTAATAAATGAGGTCAAATATCATTTCCTGGCAACCCTAGCTCGTCTGCGTGTGCGCAACGTAACGTGATACTCCCGCGTTTTCCCTATACGGTTGTAATGGCGCGCGCGGACCAATCACACGCGACCGTTTCCCGCCCAACAACGCAGCTATCATGTTTGTATTACTTTATAATCTAACAGTACATAGGTACTCTGATTCTATTTATAAACGCACGATGACTAATCAAGTATATGGTGTTTTATTTGTATACTAGTTTCTGTATTTGGCTTTACCTATGTGAAACCCATGATAACATTATAATAACATACCTGTATATAACCTGTCCTACTGTTAGGTGAGACTCTTATTGTGAGTAGTGTTAGGCCATAGTCTATCACGCTGGCTTAGTACGGGTTGGCTAACTTCATAAATCTTCGAGAAAATTATGGAAAACCATTTACAATATTCTATATAATACAATATTCTAACACATACACACAACACCATCTAGCCCAAAATAAGCAGAACTTGTACTATGGGTACTAGACAATTGATAAACATACATATTATATACTTTTATTTTGTAAATACATATAGTACATAGCATACATAGAAACACCCAAACCAGGACAAAGATCCATGTGCATGCACACAAATGTTTGACTTGTGCGGGGATTGAACCCGCGACCTCAAGCGTGGCAGTCGGTTACACTAACCACTACGCCTTACGATGTTTAAAATGTATTATAGGTATTATGTTTTAATTTATGATGTGTTCTACTTGACTACAAACCCGAACTTTCATATTTAGTACGTTCATTTGGTAGTTCTACCAGGAAAGTTTTCCGGGTGTTTTGAAAATTGGTAGTTTTATAATTAACTCTTTAATATCGGCCCTGTTTTAAATTGTCCCACTGCTCAGCACAGGCCTTTTCTCAGTGTGAGAAGGGTTAGGCCATAGTCCACCACGCTGGCCTAGTGCGCATTGGCAGACTTCACAGATTTTCGAGAACATTATGGACCAAATGATTGTACTAATTTGTAATATTTGTAGAATACTTAATAATGAACTTCGTTCGCGTGTACTGAATTTTGTCTGCAATGTCATTTACATACTTGGATCGCACTATATACCATCTCACCACTTATATTCTATTCATTCATATTAGATAAAATATAGTTTAAGTTAGCTAATAATCTGTAAAAACCGCATCAAAATCGGTTGAAGATTTTTTGCGAGAAGCTCTAACAAACAGATGGAAACAAAATGTGACGAATTCAGTAAGCCGTAATTAGTTGATCTAAAAATGTTATCTTTTACAAATATACGTTTAATATACAGACACAAATTTTACACATTTTTAATAAAGTAACGTGTATTTCCTCAATTAGTAAGGTAGTGGTCAACTACATTTCTACAACTTATATTCAGGCTCGATTTTATAGAAAGCAAATGCCATTTACTGGACATAATGCTAAACTGCATGCGACTAATAATTATACATTTACTAGGGCATACAATGATAATGTGCAATAGAGTTTTCTTTGTTAATTCTTAGAAGGAGAAGCAATAACCTGTTGCTAGGTCGTTGGACTACCTCGCAAAGATCTTGACTTTGATCCCAAGGCAGTCAAATCTGACTTTACGAGTGTGAATTAAATAGTTATTAATTATACAATGTAATGCTAAAGAAAAAGGGGGGAATTTGCATATCTGAGATTTTCCATTATGTTCTTGCAGGTAAGTGAAGTCACCAGTCATAATCAGCGATAGCTCTGTGGGGAGACCAACAGACTGCAATGCAGAGGGTCTCGGGTACGAACCCACGTCGCGCACCTCTGACTTTCGGAAGTTATATGACTTTTCGAAATTATGTGCGTATTGATTGACAATTATCACCTGCTCCGTGCCTCGGAGAGCACGTTAAGCCGTCGGTCCCGGCTGCCATGAACGTCTATGGCAGTCGTTATTGGGAAGTCCGTGCCCTATAATATCCTGACACTGGTCTAGCCTTAGGTTATCGTTAGCCTTCGGGTTGCGGAGGTCAGGTGGCAGCCTTTTCGTGTAAAAACTGATATCCAGTCAAATCCGGTTAGACCAGAAAAGCCGACTCCAAGTGACTTGGGAATAATAAAAGCTAGGAAGAAGAGAAGTAAGTGAAGTCACCGCGCAAACGATACCTACCTTCACAAGTGATTGTAAGTTACGGTAATCAGTTATATTTACGCTTGTTCACCTGAAAACTCTACACACTGCAGGAATACAAAGCTATTGGCTGCTGTGGAGTTGTGAGGTCAGTAAAGGGTTTCTTAGTTACTATATTATTACCAATACTCCAAGTTCAAATGGCGATTCCGAACTGCGATTCTCAAAGGTACATTTAACACCTGCCGAAGTGCGTCGGATCGCAGCGTACCGTATTTTAAAATGAAACAAAATTAGCTAATATGTTTGTTCAATAAATAAAGTATTGTTTCTTGTACTTTATGCACTCAGATCTTTGAGGTTGCTCGTACATTCCGCGGAATGCGATAGACTGTCAGATACTCGAGAATATTGCTAACTGCACGTTTTCCGTCTAGTGCCATCGGCACTTTTCGTGCATCCGAATAGATGAATGATGAATGCCGATGACACTGTGTATAATTTTTATACCAAAATCATACACAGTAAGAATGGTATGTCACTAGTCGCTTCCGATTCTGCACGCATTCTTGCAGATGTAGTGGGCGGCAATATACCATTTAGGCATGCACGCATTAATTCCACTGCACTTCCATTCGAAGACACCCTAGATCAGGTATAAATCGTACTTAACAGAAAGTTTTGTAGGTAGATATTACCTCCTGCAATTTTAATTAACAACTTTTAATACTTTACCTGGAAATTCAATAAACCCTCGTCGTTATCCCGTCTCAGTTTTTCTGAGAATCATTTAAAACATTGGCTTGTAAGAGTTTGTTCTACGATTATAGATATTAATTTTCATTTGAGCAAATAACGTTAAGTGAAATGCTTTAGAAGCTATGATGTTTCCAATCAATATTTTTGTGTCTGTCTGTCTCGCTGTACAAGGTTTCGGTTAGATTGTCGGTTTGATACCCGGATTGGTGAAAGTGTTATTGGGTTTGCCTGATACAAAATTCTTATTAGCACCACGGAGTCTGGAAATGTGCCCGGTAGATGACAATCTGTTCTCCCCTATTTCGTGGAAAGAAACCTAAGCTGGCAACATGAGCATATTTATTTTAGAACGTAGCTGACGGGATGTGGCGGTAATACACTTCTGCTTAACTCTAAGACAACTTCCGCATTGGCGATAATGTCTGTCTCGTGGTTGACTTTACAAACACCTAAACAGCAGACACAAAGACGAACCACACACGAAACAGCTATTTATAGATCACACAAATTACCCCATGTGGAGATCGAACCCAATATTAATTTACTATAAAACCCAACACGCATGCATTGTTACTTGTAATGTAACTATGAAGTACCCACCGATCCACGACCTGAACGAGGCAGCGCTACTTAATCTTGTATCACTCTGCCACTTCCTACCATTTATTCAATATAATATAAACATGTATATTCAATAAGGAAACTCAGAGATCATAAACTAATAAGCATTATAAGGTCAGGGTCTCGGGGTAAACTGAATTCTCAGAATCTGCCCACGCCTTTAAAATGACTAAGGTCTAAGGGTATTACCCTTAGACCACAAAATTGTATTGTACCCTTTCTCGCAAAACAATGTTCTAATAAATTTATCGCAAGTATATGGCATCATATTAGATTGTATCAGACGTGTTTTTGTTCTATATAGAACAAGAATGTGGTATGTACGTATATACATAGTTATGTATATGAAGTGAAGTTTCACTGGGTGTCTGAAAGGTTAATCAACGAAAAATTAAACTCATGTCTACTCTTTTGATTAGCCGTTGCTAATTCAGTAAGCCAATCACAGCAATTGAAATGCATTTGACTGCCTGCTAACTATTTTAAACTTATTTGCCTTTCCAAAACCGGGGGTCAATGTCGTGCCTATATCTTCGAAAAGCATACCCTAAAGATGTGATAACACTTATTTTAGTGGCCGTAGTTTTAGGTCTCGCGTAATATATAATCGCGTAGTATAAGCTAATTGCCATCTGGGGGTCTTTAAACATTGTGCTGCTACTAAAAATTACGTGAATTAATCCTTTAATACTGCTCGAGAACACGCACCTGAAAGCTCATGCACAGCAATTGCATTCGTTACCGCTGCACCACCTAGACATTCATAATACATTATATACATACATCTACATCAGAGGTACCCAAACTTTATTAAGTCATAGACTACTTTCAAAATTTAGCTGGTTCCGGTGGACCCCTTGCAGCTAGAAATTTAATCCGCCAAGTAAAATCTGTGTATTCAGACCAAAAAGTTAAATTCGGTTAAAATTAAAAAAATTATCAAGTCTCTACGGGCTGAATTTTTTTTTTTAGTTGTCCTCGGGTTTTCAGCGAGTGGTATTCCTCAAAATATCCATCGACCGACGTTTAAAGTAGTAACAGTCGTTGAGCTTCTTAAAATATTATCTCAACATTTTGGTTTTTCACTATCAAAAGCAAATAAATTTTCGTGGACCTCAGCTTACGAATTGTGAATCCCCATTTTTTTGGTCCACCACCCGTCGAGTCTCTGGTGGACCCCTAGGGGTCCACCTGGACCACTTTGGGAACTAAGGATCTACATCTTGGGCTCACGTCCTGCACTATGAAAGGGGCTAGGCCATAGTCCACTACACACGTTCATCTCTTCTTAAACTACTGAAAGTCTAAGTTATCTTTAAGAAGCTAGGTAGCTTTTTCTTTATTGTTAAAGCAAGCCACTATTTATTAATACACACATCAATAAATCAGAAGTAAACTGAAGCTTCTGCGTTTTAACAATAAGCTTTTCACTCATATATCTTCTCCCTAGCCTTTATTATTCCCAATACACTTGAGGTCGGCTTTTCTGGTCTAACCTGATTTGACTGGATATCAGTTTTTACATGGAGCGGCTGGTCTAGGTGTTTCTATGTATGTTTATCCATTGTCTAGTACCCATAATACAAGCTCTGCTTAGTTTGGGCTAGATGGTGTTGTGTGTATGTATTATAAAATTTTATAATATGTAAATCTAGGTTATGGTATTTATCTATGGGCCTATGCAGCCCGAAATAAATGAAAAATGAAATGAACCCTAAGGCTAGACCAGTGTCAGGATATTATAGGGCACTGACTTCCCAATAACGACTGCCATAGATGTTAACGTGCTCGCCGAGGCACGTAGCAGGCGATAATTGTCAATCAATACGCACATAATTTCGACAAGTCATATAACTTCCGAAAGTCAGAGGTGCGCGAATTGGATCTATAATATCTAGATTATTCTCGTCTCGTTGTGAATATAATTATGAAAACTCTGAATTACTCTGGTTACTAACTCTGATTTACCTAGGTGTATAAGTCCGAGTTCGTGCTTGGACAAGATGTACTTATATTCCCACATGGAAAGCCCTGTTAGGGAATAATATGTATTCTATTCATAGCTCAAGACACCAAAGCTGATGACTATGACCTCAAAGCCAATACTTTAGCAACGTCTTCACGAGGTGATTGACCGCCGCAGAATCTTAAGATCAACTTATAATAATTGACGTCATACGTACACACAGCGACACATCAACCTAGACTGTTTGGACTTAGAAGTTGAACGCTGCGAATCGTGCCAGAGAGTGCGTTATATGTTTGTTACGCTCTATCCTTACCATTACATCGACATCACTATGCACTGTCCCTTTTCGAATTCTCTATTTTGTATGTAGCGTAGTTATGCGTATATAGGGTGTCTAACTTAATGTGTAGCCGTGTGTTCAATGCCATCTAGTGGAGCCAAAAGAAATGATATAAACTTTTGTTTATGAGCTAAACTATACTCAATATTCAATATTTTTATTGCACTACATATGTTATATAACGGTGTTACACAATATCACAGTAGGTACAATATGGACCCTGTAGGGCAAAAGGGCAACTATGTGTGTGGTAGTCCTTAATATATTGCAAGGTATCGTCATAGTCGTGTTCATTCAATAGTAATGCTGGTAAGGTAAACCGTTAGATAAAATTCGGTAACTGAGTCAAACGTATGTTTTCTTGTACAATATTGGGTAACATGGCCTGGTACTCAAAGATATAAAGACTGCCTAAAATCAAATCAAATCGTCTTTATCTTTGACTAGATGTGACCGCGGTTTCACCCGCATTTATGATTACTGCGCCGCCCCCGTGGGTCGTAGTGCGATGTTATATAGCCTATAGCCTTCCTCGATAAATGAGCTATCCAACACTATAAGAATTTTTCAATTCGGATCAGTAGGTCCTGAGATTAGCGCGTTCAAGCAAACAAACAAACAAACTCTTCAGCTTTATTATATTAGTATAGATTGCATAAAAACGCGCGAAATTCAGACTGATTCGACTATAGAACAAACATACCTGACTAAAGAAAAAACAAGAAAATACACTGTTGTTGTGCGTATTGATAGAAAACACTGACGCATTTAGCATCAAGCTTATATTCCTGAAGCGGTGCACTTATTAACGCAATATTCATTAGGAATTTTAAAACTGTCATATTATATACCATAAATATGTTACGTAAATATTAAATGGAGCGCAATATTTAGTCGCGTTTTACTGATATGTTGTAAGAAAAAAGATAACAAAAGTTAAGAATTTTATCTAGAAATTATACAACTATAATTTCTCGCTCCTGGCTCCCTGTTTTCGGTGGACTAATTGAAAGGTGCTACAATTGGGTAAGATTTGGATGTTTCGACTTCTTATCATAATGTCATTTAGTGCAAGTGCATGTTGCTGTTTATAGATAATATTGGTTATTAATTTTCGATCTATAATCGCTGTTTTACACGAGTTGGTAATGCACAAGAGCCCTTAAAGTTTGTGGCACTCACAGAAGGTAATAGGGTCTGCTATTCATAGCTTACCACACGGCACATACCCAGGCTATTACGTTGAAACTTTGAATGACGCGCATTGAATTATATGCCCCGTCATTTGAATGCGTTGTTGTATCGATTTTATGGATACCGGTGAAATGATTCGTGTATAAGTTGATTATAGTTGCGTCATCATTAATCCTGTGCTAGGTATTTTACACTTTTGTTTAATTCGTGTGATTACTGGCTGAAGTGGTGTTTTAGCTGGCGACCGAATGCATTGATTGCATTCGGTTTAACCGAATTTGTATACGTTGGGACACTCTTTCTGTAGTTTAGGGGTATTGACTGCGACTGCTAAGCTTGAGGTCCCATATTAGACAAACTATGACGTAGTGCTTTAAGTGATCGCTTCGCCATTACCAATACTTTGAGTGTTGTGGGTTCGAATCCCACACGGGACAAACATTAGTGTGAACCACAAATGGTTATTCCGAGTCTGCGTGTTTCTGAGTCTTTGTGTCCGTTATTTGAATGTTTGTATTCCGAGTAGTGTTTCGGCTCGTGTAAAATGTTATAGAGATTTTCTGTCAGAAGTTAAAGGATAGCTTTGTTAGTGACAGGCATAGCTCCGGAACCACTGGACCGATTGACTTGTAACTTGGTATGCAGACACCTTGAGGTCATTCCTCGGTTGAGTTTGAATAAAGGCCCTTTGGGTCAAAAGACCTCCGAGGTCACAGAGTCATAAGGTCAGGAGATATCAACCAACAGAGTGATTTGGAAGTCCATGGGTGAGGCTTTTGCCCAGCAGTGGGACATTACAAAAAGCTGATTAAAAAAAGGTCACATGAAGAAGAAGAGGTTGAATCCTGGCTTTTTACACCCATCTCGTTTCCTCTATAGACATCTAGCGGCTCTCCCGATAGTAAGTGTTGACTACCGTTCAATGTTCATGTCCTTCGGCAATGTCAGGGCCAAACATAACAAAATCGCTGTCTTCAATCGCGTTAACGACACGTCATGAAGGTTGTGAACTTTGGAGGTTATAATGTTATAAACATGATATGTTACATTCATAGTAACTGGCGTTTAATATCTGCTCACGCAGTCTATGTATACGATAAACTGCAAACATGTTGACAAATTGCATAGGAATGCATGCTATGCTTAGAAATATTGCTTAGTAAAAAAGTCAGATAAACAAATAAATAAAAGAGATAGCTGTCATTTAAATCTTTTGCCGCTTTTATATCTAACCGCCATTTTTTGAAACCTAACAATGTCACTAATAAATCGAAACATAATGCATACTTACATGTGATATTCCTTGATTTTTATTAACCTTAGAATAATGATTGGTGCACTTTATAAATAAGTACGAAGTCATTTTATTTGTCACTGGTGGCTTGCTGGCCGCCTTGCTTCTATGGACTAGTGACAAAATGTTTAATTGGGCAGTTTTTAAATCTTCAAAACGCGTGCGGTATTAACGTATCTACTTCTTTTTACCCGACTACGGTGAAGCCAAAAGGGTAATGATTTTGGCAGTTTGGTCAGTCAGTATGAATGTGTGTGTGTTCCACCGTAGCGCCTAAACTATTGATCCGATTTTAATGAATGAGGTGTCAATAGATTTGTAATAATGGCCCGAGTGACATAGGCTATATAAATTTTAAATTCGTCCTTTTTGGCCCCCTTTTTACGTAGTCGGGTTATAGATTTTAAACTTTTATAAAATATAATATCATTCACAGGTGGTATGTGCGAAAAATTATCCCTTAAAATGTGAACGTTTCTAAAATGAACAGGTATCCGTATTGCGATTTCAAGGGGAACAATTGAAGAAACACATCCTCGACATTTTATACGGACGTTCCCTCTAACATTGTGGCAACATATCGTGGAGCTGCACTTATTGAATGGGACAAGGACAACGCTATGTACGAGCGGTGATGAGTAAATGACGCCAGCACTCTAGTACTACCAGTCGTACTGCTACGTGAGTAAGTATTGTCTCTTTACGTAGTAATAGATACCTATTATACTTTAGTGGCAGAAAGACTGTACAAAAGATGATTCCAATTTGAACAGTGCTTATAACCGAGCTTACAGAAGCAGTTTCTTTTATTACAGGTGCATACCGTGTAGCTAAACACATCGAACAGGAAAACAGTAACGCTGTACGTATAAGTACTTGTCGTTCGTATGCAAGTGGTGAGTTTAGTACTGCTAGCCGTACTGCTACGAGAGAAAGTCGCATTATTCCTTTGTTGACTGTACAAAGGAACAGGACCTACTGATCTGAGCTCAGCTACCTTTATAAATCATAATTTATAGGTCGGAAGATTCGTTGCTAAGTAACCGATACCTTTCAAAGAAATTTCATCAAAAATATATTATTGATCTTCTTTAAAGCATCTTTTATCTTTTCATCAATAGAAAGTATTCAGTGAATATGTCTTTTCATTAAATGCAAGATAAAAACTTTAATCTAAAACACGAATTTAATAAAATACATCAAGGACGTGACCATGGCAGATTGTCGAACATTAGGGTGGCTATGGTTTGAAATTATATGAGATACTTGTTATTTTCCATAGATAATTATTTTCGAATTCAAACTAACTCTATGCTTCCTCACTTGACAGAATTCATAAAGTTGGTCTTAGTTTTAGATCTCATCCTAAAACCATAACACATTACATAACGTAAAAACTTAACACAACTAAATCTGTTTTCTACATAGACGATTTAACCTCTATGTAGAAAACTGTTTTGTTATTACTTTTATTTATTAACTTGTGACCATATCATGTACCATAGACTAACTCCTGAAATCCTAGAAGGTTAGTTAGAGATGTATGTCTGCGACATACCCAACAGCTATCTTAAAAGACCTATATAATAGGGTCTGGCCTATAGCCGTCTGTTTGGCACAGCTGCAGACAATGCACGGCTCTTAAAAAATTCTTTCAGATAAACTCACAGCACATTACCCGATCCGGGATAGGAGCTAAATTAAGCAACGAGACCAACGAGGCAGTCCTTAGTGGCTAGTCTAGCCACTATAGCTAAATGGTGTACTTAATAGAATAATTCTTCATATGGCTAACCAATAGACATTATTTAGTGTTCTTACTTCCAATCTTACACCATACGTCCTAAAATTTTCCTGGAACTCAGTGCACCCCACCCTTGAGGCTTAGTTGCGTAGCTACCGAGTGCACCCTCTCCCTCCCCCATTCCTCCCAGATCCCGGACGAGCTCCATCCGGGGTAGCCACTTGTTGATCACCCCGGCAAATTAAAGGGAAAACCAGTAAACAACCGCTTTGAAAGGTGAAAAGGAAATATCTAACATCTGAACACTTTGAATTCTGTGCTGAAATTGACGTTGGCAAATTGCAGCGGAAATTAGTAGCAACTGTTTTATTCTTTTGTCTTTAAAAATAAATAAAATGAAAGGATTTTTCAAACGAAATTGAATTGTGATGTGATATGCAAAGATTGCATTGCTAAATAAAAATACCTTGGTATAACAATCTACCATCAGTTTTTTCGTGTGGTACCTAATTTAGGGCTTTGCGATCCACTTATTGATATCTCTTTTGATCAAATAGACTCATTAGTCTTTAACATAGTTTAAAATTTCACCTCCTTAACTAATCTACTAGCATCTAACAATTTACAATCGAAAATTATGTAACAAAAAAGAATGAGCAGAAATGTATGGAACTTGGCTCAAATGTACCCAGGATTGATTAAATCTAATAGCATAAAAAAATACTGCCAAAGATCAGCAGCTCATTAATTCGTTTATAGATCACATAATATCAAATCCGATTGAATTCTGCTGACATATTGTATCATATTTTTAATTGCTAGTAAATTACTCAAAATTAGTCTTGCATACACTCTTTACGTCTATGTATAAACTCTCCCACCTATGTATGTCTCTGAAGAGGTAAGTAGAGATGTATACCACCCACATTTAGCATTTGAGCTATAGGGGGAGAGACTATTTCCATCTACCAGGCACCATTCCAGACTGCGTGCTGCTACTAAGATATGCTTAAATGAAAACCTTGCAGATATTGCACGTTTTGGACTAACTTACCCATTAACCTTTCTAATTGAAAATTTGAATAAGGCTAGACCCTTTATCTATATGTGACGAATCAAACGTAAAAACGCTTTACTGAACTACATTTATTTGGTAACAATAATAAAACACATTTTCTTACAAACTTTACGAACTAAGTAATAGATTCGATAAAAAGCTTAAACATATTTCCAACTTGTAAAACAAATTTTATCAATACCTGATTTTAAACAAGCTACTTTTACTTGTAAGCTTTTATAAATCCAATGAGAAAACCGAAAGAAAATTTTCTAAATGTTTCGCACCCACGCGAGTCAAATCATCCGTACGCAACCTTAACCTCGACGAAAACGTCGGTAAAGCTCAGATAAGTTTACGGCGCTCCTGTAATCCGAAATTCGTGGGACCAACGTCAAATATTCAACGAGCCAAGCTCGGTATTCGATGTGAACCTATTATATCCGATCCAAGTGTCACGTTCGAAATATATTCTTTTTTTTCAGGTAGGCTGAATGCGTTCGAATTTGTGTTGCCTTTGCCTTTAGAGAAGGGATTGCGTATACTTATTTGATGCGATTTTACTTTATTGATAAGATAATACCTTTTTGCTTTAAACATTTTTATGATGGCACGTCCGTATACCGTTAGACTTAAGATTCAAATATGTTTTTTGGAATTAGTATTTTCAACACTGTAACGCCTTTGTAGTCAGTCAGCACTCATGAAGAAATTTTGATACTCTTCATGAGTAGTCTCGGCGAAAGTTAAATTCTCTTGGTAGGTATAACAACAATTTAATCGTGAGAGCTTGAGATATGTAGAAAAATATAATGTACACTACACCTACAATGAGACAGTAACGGTAAAGTCTTTATTTCCTCCAGTACATACGTATTGACGCGAAATAGTCTATTAGGGACGTAGCAAAAATATTAAATTAAATGAGTTGTAATTTTTAATTGTATGTTCCTACCGTGAGTAGGATTTTCTTAAGGAGGTGCAGGTTGCTGACAGCAAACGTAACCAGTGTGCGCTGGTGACAGTGACAACCACTTCAAGTGATTTTGAAGGTTTTGAAAAGTGCGACAGTTAACTCTGATATCATGACTCCACACATGAGAATAACCGTTCACTATCAAGCGAGTCATATGGTTGACTGTAATCCCAATAACATCATTTTCGGTGGGCAGCGGTTTAGTTGAGTAGTTTCTTAATATTGCAAAAGTCCATGGAAAGCGGTAACCGATTGCCAAAAGTAGGCTAGCAAGTTTGCCATGAGAAGCGATAATAAATCTCTATGGGCTAGTTTGTCACGGGTTTTATTGTTTCCACGGTAAAGAAAAGTGTAGGTATAGAATAGGCATGATGACAGGGTTAAAAATAAGTGATTCTAATTAGTCCATCTTTTAGATTAGCACAAAATATACACCTATTTTTTGTTTTAACAAAACAATAAAAAGCTTTACTTAGATATAACGCATTCAAGTTCGAGAGTGAGGGCTTATGACGTCACACTTTTGTAAAATTTGTACCGAACAGTGACGTAACACGAAATTTAAACACATTGTATTTTCGTTGTTATTAGTTTGTGGAACAAAAGAAAATACGTGTTCAATATTTTTTGCTAATCTAAAAGATGGACAAAAAGCTTTTTTATGTTTGACATCATGCCTATTAGAATTTGCTCCGGTGGATGGCGTTGTAAAAGGAATTTTGACTTTAATGCATTGCGTAACTGGTTCGATTTACGGATCAAATAAAGAGTTATATAGAAATTTAAATTGTTAATAGCATAATATTGTCTTCTGTTTACGCGAATGTTATTCATTGAAATTAAACAACTATATACGGATTTTATCGCGTTGTTTATTTAGCACTGTATTACAAAATTTTGAAAATATCACACTACTACTACTATTGATTTTATTTTACTAATTTATAAGCTAATAAAATTATTTAAACTATTAAATCTATTTATTTTTGGTTTACATTTTCCCCGACGTTTCGGTTGCTTTTCAGCAGCCATGGTCACGGGGAGACTAAGATGGTAGTTGTCTCAATGTTCCAGTGTAGTTATTTCAAGGTACCCGAACATAATTTAATTATTGTTGTTTCTATTTACGCAGAATGAGCTCAAAGTATCATTAAGTCTAGCTGTGGTTTGTTTCTTCTTGGGTTTGACTATTTGAAGTACTGGATCCCAAGCTGGTGGTACATTCCAACCATCTTCTCTATTGAAATTGGGATGCTTTTTGATTTCAATAGCCTCGATTTGATTTCAAATTTTTTTAATAGCAGTACGGATTTTAGGACTATGCCAATAGACAAGTTTAGACTCACGTAGCTGGCGAAATACGGTTGTAATATACTCTACCGACCTTAAGGAATATAGGCGTGAGACTATCTAAGTAGAATAAAAAAGGAAATTTGTTAATATACTATAAACAAAGCACACAAGCGCGTCAACCCGTGCGACTTTTTAAACATTTCACAAGACGTCCACTGCGGTACAAAGTGGTCTAACTTTGATCGTATAATGACACATAATTTACATAATAAAATTGACAAGAAAATAATATTTAAGTGGCGTGTCATTTATCTATCGAATTATGTTTCTTTTCCTTGAAAGTTGAGGAGCTAATGGGTTATATAGGCTCCGTGATGATTATTATATGCGGTCTACTTGTAAGTGTTGTTTTTGAAGTAACCGGTCGGTCGGTTTGAAGTAATCCATTCTATAATATTGTCTTCTGTTTACGCGAATGTTATGAATTGAAATTAAACTACTATATACGGATTTTATCGCGTTGTTTATTTATCACTGTATTACATATATTAATGGTCACGTGACCACGGCTGCTGAAAAGCAACCGAATCGTCGGGGAAAGTGTAAACCTAAATTTAAATAGTTTAAATAATTTTATTAGCTTATAAATTAGTAAAATTCAGTAGTAGTAGTAGTGCAACTGTTTCAAAATTATGTAATACAGTGATAAATAAACAACGCGATAAAAGCCGTATATAGTAGTTTAATTTTAATCATCCATTCTAATTTTATGAATGTGAATGTAACTCAATCAGAGTCTTATATCTCGTCTTAAAGGCTAACTGCTGAAGCTATTTAAATAAAATTTCGTATGAATATAGTTTAAAGTTTCGGAGAAGACATAATCTATTATAAAGAAATGTGATTGCAGCTGGATAACCTCAGATGGATTCAATTATGTTCTTGCACCTTGTTAGTATAGTTCAGTAATTATGTGCACAATTGTCGCCTGTGAGTTCAACAGTTTGATGCCTGGGTCGAAAAAACAATGATTGTATGGCCATTAATGCATTGTAAACAAAAAGTGTAATTAATACCTGAGAAAAGATTTATCTTCAATGTGTAACACAATATAAAATAAATTTACTAACGCATTACAGTTATATACTGTCGTCGGGTTAGAATATATATTGATTGACAATTATCGCCTGCTCCGTGCCACGGAGAGCACGTTAAGCCGTCGGTCCCGGCTGCCATGAACATCTATGGCAGACGTTATTGGGAAGTCAGTGCCCTATAATATCCTGCCACTGGTCTAGCCTTAGGGTATCGTTAGCCTTCGGGTTGCGGAGGTCAAGTGGCAGCCGTGCCGTGTAAAAACTGATATCCAGTCAAATCCGGTTAGACTAGTAAAGCCGACCCCAAGTGACTTGGGAATAATAAAGGCTAGGGAGAAAAAGACTGTCGTCGGGTTAGAAAGAGGCATACACTTAATTTTCGTTTGCTACATTTAGATCTCTTATAAGGAACTGCGCCTATTCTAGTCTATCAGGCATGAAAATATATCTAGTAGACGCGAATAGTCTCTGATACTAAGGCCGTCCTGAAACCAACATTTTGGATGCCACGTCGTGCTAGAATATTTCTTAAACGAGAACCCAATCTCACTTTTTATCATTTATTTCTATACGACCAAGATTAAGGCAGACAAATATAAGACAAATTTTAGATGCATGTCATTGTTAGAACATCGGTTGACTGCGTTGTACATCATGTTTCGCCCGTCTGGCAGCATGCGACAAATGGCAACTTAAGCTTTTGTGACTGCCTTATTGATCTTGTGGCAAGAGTTTCCACTTACGGCAGATCTTCGATTTAATTTCCGGAACGAGCAAAGTGTAATAGGAGATTTTTGTTCAGGTCTTAATAGCATTAAGCACGGTAAAGGGCTCACTTGTGCTTATTATATTTATGATTTATTTACTTTAATTATAATGGCAGTATAAATTCAGGTAAATATAAAAGTACCTAAACATAATTATCATCCATCCATCAGTTCTATTACAAGACATTTCAAGGTTATCCATTAATTACCGGACATCCTGTATATCGTTCTCACAGAATAGCCAACATTTTAACAATATGAATTGGAATAATTGACTGCACATATGGCGTATTTGTTTAAGTGATCACCTCGCATTGCAGCTGCGCTTATTGTTGTAGGTTCGAACTCCACACGGGACAAAATTTGTGTGTTCCACACATAGTTGTTCTGTATCTAGGTCTGGTCTTCTTTGTGTTCGTTTTCTGAACGACTGTAAAGTCCATAGCAACAATGCAGAAGGTGTCTTTAAATAATTAAAATTATAGCGAAAAATAAAACCGACATTATCTAGACAACAGCTAGACAAGTAATGAATGTCCTCCAGACCGTATTTCGGTCACGGCTGCCAGTCTTAACGGAGACTGGCCATCTGCGCAGGAGATATTATAGTGCACAAGTGTGTGCGAAAACACAATTGCACTCTCTGTTCTTTAACTCTTATGATCCGATGGGAAGATAATCCGACACGACCGGAGAGAGATCAGACGCAGGACCAACGGCTTTACGTGCTTTCTGACGCACGGGGGTGTCTAACACCGCCAACTTCCTAACTCCGGGCTGCTATTGAGATTTCTTAACAGAAATGAAAGAGCGTTTTAAAGAAATTGGTATACTTACTGTTGCGTCGCAATATATATTTACGAATATTATGTTTATAAAACATAATATTCACTTATATAATAAGAATAGTGATATTCACAACTTAAACACTAGAAATAAGCATAAGTTGGTAGGTCCGTATCATCGTTTACATAAAGTTCACAATTCATTTGCGGGACTCAGTATACGCTTTTTTAATAAACTACCGATTGATATTATAAATTTACCTTTACTAAAATTTAAAAGTGCTGTTAAAAGTCAGCTTATCCGGAAGGGCTATTATTCAATCAATGATTACTTAAATGATAAAAACTCATGGAACTAGTTGCTTGTTTCATACAGGATTCAAACAATGTATGTATTATACAGGGTGTCCAAGAACCTGGTGTCCAACTGGATTCCCACGATGCCCCAAGTTCTAACAGTACTCAGAAAAATATTTTAAAAAATCCACCCCATGTACTTACAGAATTATACTGATTTCAAAAAAAAAGGGGAAATGAGCACCCTGTGACATACTTTTGAATGCTGTGACTGCTAATGCTGATAATTTCGATATTTCTTGGAGGTTTTGTAATCTAGGGTATTGCTGTGTCTAAATAGAATGTAAAAATAAAGTACTTATTGTACCATTTTAAAATAAAATATTATTTTAACTAAAGGTGATATGGAAAACTATTGAATTTCGCAACTTTGACCGACTGTAGTGTAAAAAAAATGTACCAAAATAGTATGGCAAGTGACGTCAAATTTTGACGCGTTTATTCCTCTTTTTAAAAAGGTATAATACTTACACATTAATTTGAAAAAAAAAATTTTGATAATATTTTTACTCAACAACCCAATTTTTACGAAGTGCCTACCTACTAACGGTAACTGTCGGACCCTTTCTTATCTTAGAAACTGTTATGTTACTACTATTATTTACTTCGGTTCCAAGAGTGAGCAAGAAGGAAATACACACAGGTAGATGGGTTCCCAGTAGAATAAAAGCAAAGAATGTTAGTTTAAAGATATTTTATTACAATAAATGTTCAAAATGTTGACCACCCGCGGCAATACAAGCTCTCACTCTCCTTAAAAAGGACCGCTTTATGTTTCGCGAGTAACTTTTTTGACGTATCACCTGCACTGCTTGTGTTATCTTCTCACGAAGGTCAGCGATGTCATTAATGGGCTTCGCATAAACGAGCTCCTTCATAGTTCCCCAGAAAAAAAAATCCAGCGGATTTAAGTCAGGTGAGCGGGCTGGCCACGGGATTGTTCCTGATCGCCCAATCCACCTGTTCGGGTATTGCTCGTCCAAAAACTCTCTAACGGATACGCGAAAATGTGCTGGACAGCCGTCGTGTTGGAACCACATATCTGGTGGGGTCTCTTCTAGTAAGTTTGGCAAATCATTTTGAAGAAAATTTAAATATGATTCGCCAGTCAAATTCTCGGGCATCTCAAATGGACCAATAATATTCCCACAGAGAATACCGGTCCACATGTTCACTTTGAACCGGTACTGGGATCTATCTTCTCGCATCAAGTGCGGATTTTCCACATGCCACTCGTGCAAGTTGTGTAGGTTCATGTAGCCATCCTTCTTAAATGTAGATTCATCTGACCACAAAATTTTGTCGATAAAGTTTTCGTCTTCTCGATGTTTTTGCAGGATTGTTTCACAAAACGCGACTCGGCTCGGATAGTCTCGAGGTAAAAGACTTTGCACTCGCTGTACGTGGTACGGATGATATTCTTCTTTTTGGAGAATACTGTGTGCTGTGCTCTTCGGTATCCCCGTATCAGCTTCTATTCCTCGCACAGAGATGCTTGGATTTGCCGACACCGCCTCTAAAACTTCATCGCGTATGAAGTCATTTACGGGTCGTCCTTCACCAGCTACTTGATTGGGGAACCGCCCGTCACATAGTGATCTGTGCACATTAATGAAAACTCGATGGTCGGGATATCGCGTAGCCCTCGGATACCTTTCTCTGTAAAGTCTCGCTGCAGCTCGTCCATTACCTCTACATTCTCCATAAATGTAGTGCATATTTGCGTATTCTTGCGGAGTGTAGGTCGCCATGGTAGCACACACAAAACACAAACTGTCCAAACACAGGCAAAGGTCGTCGTAAAGAGTTCGTTTCAAAGTCCAGAGCACAAAGAGTAATCGAGTCCAATAAACAAAGCTTTAAATCGTAGTACGTGATCAATGGTAACAATAAGAGAGAGGTGCGTAGTAACGGCAGGAGGCAGTGACGCGTACTGACCGTACTGTTATCCTAAATAGCACGATCCCAGATAGCGTCACTATCTATCTCACTCGCACCTCTAACCTTTTTCTCCCTCACTCTTACCTGAATAATGGGGTACCATAAAGAAGAACCAGCAAATCGCAAAGATAGTTTCTGTCTTGCTCCCTCCTGTTGTAATAACGAATCACTATGGTGAGATGCATGCACATACCGTCCCTTACGGTCTAACCTGTTTTTTGAGAGGCCTGTTGTTATTTTTATGAGCATACAACAGTAATTCTTTAGAGGTTAGATTCAATTCGTCGTAAATTTTTCTTTCTAAGAATTCTGTAAGACATCGTAAAAATTGGGTTGTTGAGTAAAAATATTATCAAAATTTTTTTTTTTCAAATTAATGTGTAAGTATTATACCTTTTTAAAAAGAGGAATAAACGCGTCAAAATTTGACGTCACTTGCCATACTATTTTGGTACATTTTTTTTACACTACAGTCGGTCAAAGTTGCGAAATTCAATAGTTTTCCATATCACCTTTAGTTAAAATAATATTTTATTTTAAAATGGTACAATAAGTACTTTATTTTTACATTCTATTTAGACACAGCAATACCCTAGATTACAAAACCTCCAAGAAATATCGAAATTATCAGCATTAGCAGTCACAGCATTCAAAAGTATGTCACAGGGTGCTCATTTCCCCTTTTTTTTTGAAATCAGTATAATTCTGTAAGTACATGGGGTGGATTTTTTAAAATATTTTTCTGAGTACTGTTAGAACTTGGGGCATCGTGGGAATCCAGTTGGACGCCAGGTTCTTGGACACCCTGTATAAGTCAATTTAGTTATGTGAAGGTACTTCGTGTTTATTTGGTGGTGTTAAAGTATCTTTCTTTTCTTTTAAACAAACTTTATAAGTATTAACGTAAATTTTGTTTTAACTACATTTAGTCACGAACTACCTTTTCATGTCACAAAGTGTAAGTGTATGCGTCCTCATGCCATACTACTGTCTATTACAAATGGCTACGTACTGATAAATATGATTTCAAATCTCAAATGCTTTTTACATAATATTACCAACTTTTCTTTATTTTCGAATTTAGTTTTATATGGACAGTGACATATGGCATAATGACTGCAACACCTGCTACATAAATGAGTTGTAAAATACTGAAATTATAAGTTGATGGCGATTTAAAAGAGTGGCCTTGAGTTTCTTGCAGGTATCTTCTCATAGGCTCAACCTTTTGCCTGAACCTTGCAACTAACATAAATGTAAATTCAGTAAATAAAATAAACTCACTAACCCATTTGACGTTCATAAGTGTTACTTTGTGACCTAAGTGAATAAATTATTTTTGACTTGACTTTGACTTTGAAAAACCCAATAAGTTTTTCTTGGCCCGACCCGAGATTCGAATCCGAGACCTTATGCACAGCGATCGCATTCACTACCGCTGCGCCACGGATCATCATCTATGTAGTTGAAGTCAACCAAATATGCATTATTAAGGATAACTCAAAAACTACTGATCACATCTTGATCAAATTTAAATGGGATCACAGGCAAAGCATAAGCTTTCAAATAAAAAAAATCTAAATGTGTTCACCTGGAAAATTCTAAGGTAACCCACATTAAAAAAATACTGTCTAATTAGGAAGCTCCTCTTTTTTAAAGTCGCTTAAATAAATATCCGGCCGTTAAAAAAAATATCATTCCGCAAACAAATGACCGTCAGGATCGAAACTTAAAATATAACTAGCAAAAAGTGGGAGTTATACAATCCTTTCTACCCCTCCAAGAATAAACAGCATAATAGTACACCAAAATATACAGAATAAAATTGTACATCTACACCAAATTAGTAACTTTACACAGAAAAGCGATAGAAGCAGACGTCTTGTTTTAATCTCTCTTCAGAACGCCTACGGAAAATGTCTGAGCGATGTTTTCGACTCACGTCTGTAGGAAATTTTCCATTCTGTCGACAATTTAATAAACACAAGTATAAAGCGCTTATGATATGTAGCCATGTAATACATTACCATTAACCGACCGAGTTTCGAGTACGGTTTCGGTAATGAAGTAACTTTATACATAGGGTTGGCGCATACCAATTAATAAAACATTAAATAAATATAACATTATCACTTGAAATAAAATTACAATTTTGGCGGCTTATTTCAAAATCATAAATAGATTTTGTTTTAAATCCGTGTAAAGCAGTTTAACTTCCATTTATAGCATTTGTGTAAACTTAAGACAATGTAAAATTAGCCCTGTATGTAAACTTTCTCACTGTTTGGTATAGGCCTCTTTTCAGTTTGAGAAGGGTTAGGCCATCTGCGCTGGCCCAGTGTGGTCGGAAGACATATATGTAAGATATATATGTACATACATATATGTTTTTCTCCCTCACCAGAGAAGCGAGCAATAATTGGCTATTTAATAAGCACTAGCCGCCTAGTGGTCAAAACTCGACCATAATTGATTTAAATTTTAAGTTTGATCGTTATTAAGGTTTTATTGACTATAACTTTATCCTTATATTTACATTTCATTTATATTTCGCGTGACATGTTTTTCCATTAATTTAATGTATTTATAATGCATATTTTATAAAAATATTAGTATTCGCCACTCCTTCTCTATACAGGGTGATTTTGAAATCGTGTAATTCCTTTTAACCACGCATTCTACTGGTGATATAGAATAACCCTGACCATATTTTTATTTAATTAGATTTATTTTTTTTGAAAAATTATTATGCCGATTTTTTCGTGAAATGGTGTCAGATAGTCATATGTTAACCAACCGAGGCAATTTTAATTTTTTACTAATTAAAATAAAAAATCATATTAATAATTAATGTCGTAAATAATAACGGGCGGTCCTTTTTATTGCCCCTTATTATTTACGACATCAGTTATTGTTATGCTATTATTTTTAAATTAGTAAAATATTAAGATTGTGTCAGGTGGTTAAAATATGACTAAGTATATGAAATCATTTCATGAAAAAAATCTGTACTCTAATTTTGCCGAAACCATTACTCTAATTAAGAAAAAATATGGTCAGGGTTATTCTATATCACCAGTAGAATGCGTGGTTAAAAGGAATTACACGATTTCAAAATCACCCTGTATAAACTTTAACTGTGCCAACTTTCTTACCTCACCATTTTCGTAAAAAGGGGTACAAAGTTTTTGCTTCACGTATTAATATATATACAGGGTGTCCAAGAACCTGGTGTCCAACTGGATTCCCACGATGCCCCAAGTTCTAACAGTACTCAGAAAAATATTTTAAAAAATCCACCCCATGTACTTACAGAATTATACTGATTTCAAAAAAAAAGGGGAAATGAGCACCCTGTGACATACTTTTGAATGCTGTGACTGCTAATGCTGATAATTTCGATATTTCTTGGAGGTTTTGTAATCTAGGGTATTGCTGTGTCTAAATAGAATGTAAAAATAAAGTACTTATTGTACCATTTTAAAATAAAATATTATTTTAACTAAAGGTGATATGGAAAACTATTGAATTTCGCAACTTTGACCGACTGTAGTGTAAAAAAAATGTACCAAAATAGTATGGCAAGTGACGTCAAATTTTGACGCGTTTATTCCTCTTTTTAAAAAGGTATAATACTTACACATTAATTTGAAAAAAAAAATTTTGATAATATTTTTACTCAACAACCCAATTTTTACGAAGTGCCTACCTACTAACGGTAACTGTCGGACCCTTTCTTATCTTAGAAACTGTTATGTTACTACTATTATTTACTTCGGTTCCAAGAGTGAGCAAGAAGGAAATACACACAGGTAGATGGGTTCCCAGTAGAATAAAAGCAAAGAATGTTAGTTTAAAGATATTTTATTACAATAAATGTTCAAAATGTTGACCACCCGCGGCAATACAAGCTCTCACTCTCCTTAAAAAGGACCGCTTTATGTTTCGCGAGTAACTTTTTTGACGTATCACCTGCACTGCTTGTGTTATCTTCTCACGAAGGTCAGCGATGTCATTAATGGGCTTCGCATAAACGAGCTCCTTCATAGTTCCCCAGAAAAAAAAATCCAGCGGATTTAAGTCAGGTGAGCGGGCTGGCCACGGGATTGTTCCTGATCGCCCAATCCACCTGTTCGGGTATTGCTCGTCCAAAAACTCTCTAACGGATACGCGAAAATGTGCTGGACAGCCGTCGTGTTGGAACCACATATCTGGTGGGGTCTCTTCTAGTAAGTTTGGCAAATCATTTTGAAGAAAATTTAAATATGATTCGCCAGTCAAATTCTCGGGCATCTCAAATGGACCAATAATATTCCCACAGAGAATACCGGTCCACATGTTCACTTTGAACCGGTACTGGGATCTATCTTCTCGCATCAAGTGCGGATTTTCCACATGCCACTCGTGCAAGTTGTGTAGGTTCATGTAGCCATCCTTCTTAAATGTAGATTCATCTGACCACAAAATTTTGTCGATAAAGTTTTCGTCTTCTCGATGTTTTTGCAGGATTGTTTCACAAAACGCGACTCGGCTCGGATAGTCTCGAGGTAAAAGACTTTGCACTCGCTGTACGTGGTACGGATGATATTCTTCTTTTTGGAGAATACTGTGTGCTGTGCTCTTCGGTATCCCCGTATCAGCTTCTATTCCTCGCACAGAGATGCTTGGATTTGCCGACACCGCCTCTAAAACTTCATCGCGTATGAAGTCATTTACGGGTCGTCCTTCACCAGCTACTTGATTGGGGAACCGCCCGTCACATAGTGATCTGTGCACATTAATGAAAACTCGATGGTCGGGATATCGCGTAGCCCTCGGATACCTTTCTCTGTAAAGTCTCGCTGCAGCTCGTCCATTACCTCTACATTCTCCATAAATGTAGTGCATATTTGCGTATTCTTGCGGAGTGTAGGTCGCCATGGTAGCACACACAAAACACAAACTGTCCAAACACAGGCAAAGGTCGTCGTAAAGAGTTCGTTTCAAAGTCCAGAGCACAAAGAGTAATCGAGTCCAATAAACAAAGCTTTAAATCGTAGTACGTGATCAATGGTAACAATAAGAGAGAGGTGCGTAGTAACGGCAGGAGGCAGTGACGCGTACTGACCGTACTGTTATCCTAAATAGCACGATCCCAGATAGCGTCACTATCTATCTCACTCGCACCTCTAACCTTTTTCTCCCTCACTCTTACCTGAATAATGGGGTACCATAAAGAAGAACCAGCAAATCGCAAAGATAGTTTCTGTCTTGCTCCCTCCTGTTGTAATAACGAATCACTATGGTGAGATGCATGCACATACCGTCCCTTACGGTCTAACCTGTTTTTTGAGAGGCCTGTTGTTATTTTTATGAGCATACAACAGTAATTCTTTAGAGGTTAGATTCAATTCGTCGTAAATTTTTCTTTCTAAGAATTCTGTAAGACATCGTAAAAATTGGGTTGTTGAGTAAAAATATTATCAAAATTTTTTTTTTTCAAATTAATGTGTAAGTATTATACCTTTTTAAAAAGAGGAATAAACGCGTCAAAATTTGACGTCACTTGCCATACTATTTTGGTACATTTTTTTTACACTACAGTCGGTCAAAGTTGCGAAATTCAATAGTTTTCCATATCACCTTTAGTTAAAATAATATTTTATTTTAAAATGGTACAATAAGTACTTTATTTTTACATTCTATTTAGACACAGCAATACCCTAGATTACAAAACCTCCAAGAAATATCGAAATTATCAGCATTAGCAGTCACAGCATTCAAAAGTATGTCACAGGGTGCTCATTTCCCCTTTTTTTTTGAAATCAGTATAATTCTGTAAGTACATGGGGTGGATTTTTTAAAATATTTTTCTGAGTACTGTTAGAACTTGGGGCATCGTGGGAATCCAGTTGGACGCCAGGTTCTTGGACACCCTGTATATAACTTCGAAAAATCAGTGATGCGTGCCTTGGGATCGAATTGGAGACTCCTGCGCGTCATTCCCATGATCTCCTACTAGGCTATTCATATACATCTAATATATGTTTGGGCATTATGCACGATAGCAGCAAGGCACTCCTTGCTGCAATGCAACGAAGACACTTCTTCGTGGTGTAATTAGGAATTTCTTGACACGAAATTCCACAAACACTTTTGCCGAAAGCTATCAGTGATTCTTGTAGGCAACAATTATAGCATATACAATACTGTCATATATTGCATATCCTCCATCATTCAGTATCTGTCTTCAGACTACATTCGTTTTCTAATAAACAATAATAGAGATGGGTCTCTCTGTATTATCTCTAGCTGCCTATACGCCATATCTGTTTACTGAATAAGACAAATAAGCCAAATAGATTATTCCTCAGGTTTCCATCCTTTGCATTAAGCCTTAAACCCTTCCGAAAGATAACCGCGCGAGTGATACCTTTACATCTGGTGGTGCAAGCGGTAATAGGCCTCGATAACAGCTTATCATTAAAGTACCCATAAGCTTATTTTCAAAAGTGTAGTATAATACCCAACACAATAATTCAACCGGTATAGGCGACAGCCCTACGCAAAACCAGATCCCAACTGGTTGACCAATTTAATTTGCGTACTACGTCTCAAAGTTAATATCAAAAAGTTCCTGTTTTGGAATAATCCATATAATAAACAAGTTTATATATCACTGACTGGGTAACATGATATCTTTATACTAAGATCATACATACATACATAGTCCTTATCTATACTAACATTATAAAGCTGAAGAGTTTGTTTGTTTGTTTTTTTGTTGAACGCGATAATCTCAGGAACTACTGGTTCGATTTGAAAAAATATTTTGGTGATAGATAGCCTATTTATCGAGGAAGGCTATAGGCTATATAACATTATGCTACAACCTACGGGGACGGAACAGTAACCATGAACGCGAGTGAAACCGCGGGCACATCTTCAAATAATATAATAATAATAATTTTTTTTTTTTTTGTAAATACATATACATATTATACAAATACACACAGACCAAGACAAACATCCATGTTCATGCACACAAATGTTTGACTTGTGCGGGAATCGAACCCGCGACCTCAGGCATGGCAGTCGGCGAATGGCGTAGAACCAACAAGAAGAATGGGCAAGAACCTCAAGGCCACTCTTTTATATTGCCACGTTTACAATCATTCTCCTAACTAATATTACAAATGCGAGTGTGAGATTGTTTGTTAAGCTTTCAAATCGCTGCTTGAACTTGCAAAAACTGCTTGACCGATCATCATGAAGTTACACACGTTGTTAGGGAAACAGAAAAGACTATATCTTTCATCCAGAAAAAAGTAACCTAACATACATTTACACGAGTAAAGCCGCGAGCTAAATCTTGTATTACATATTTACCAATTCATATCTGTATGGTAGAAGAAAAAAAATCTAGCATCCGTAAACATTACATACATTCCGTAATAAGTTTAAGCTGTTTTTAATACACAAACAAAAATCATTGTTATAATTTTACTAATAATGTCTTCCTGACCGAATTTTGGTCACGGCGGCCAATCTTAACGGAGAATGGCCATCGGCGCAGGAGATATTATAGTGCACAAGTGTGTGCGCAAACACAAGTGCACTCTCTGTTCCCTAACTCTCATGATCCGATGGGACGAATAATCCGACACGACCGGAGAGAGATCAGGCGCAGGACCAATGGCTTTACGTGCTTTCCGAGGCACGGGGGTGTCTAACACCGCCAACTTCCTAACTCCGGGCTCGTATTGATCTCTTAATAGAAAAACCCAATAACTTTTTGTTGGCCCGACCCGGGATTCGAACCCGAGACCTCATGCACAGCAGTCGCATTCACTACTTCTGCGCCACGGAGGCAGACATTACATATATGAATATAATATAAATATATTATTATAAGGTTATATTTATTATTTTTATTCCATTTTTGTATGTTTTATTTTCTTATGTATTGGTTTATTTTTATTTTTATTCCATTTTTGTATGTTTTATTTTCTTATGTATTGGTTTAATAAATTATTGTTTAGTAAGCCTGCGAGAATACCAACGTTGTAGTCTATACTGCAACAATAGCTGACGCAGTGCCTAATTTGATCTCCATGTACCGCCTTCTGTTAAATTGTATTAATTATACCTTTTTTTAAATTATTTATGTATGCAGATTCAAATAAAACATTTTTCTTTGTTAACTAAACCAAGCAGCCTATTGGGAAACTGTTGGACTACCACACAGATGTCCCGAATTTGATCCCTATGGCTTTAAGTTTTCGAAGTTATGTGCGTATTAAATAATTAATTCGAATAGACGACTCAATGGCGTAGTAGTTAGTGTAACCGACTGCCACGCCTGAGGTCGCGGGTTTGATTCCCGCACAAGTCAAACATTTGTGTGCATGAACATGGATGTTTGTCTTGATCTGGGTGTTTCTATGTATAATATGTATGTATTTACAAAAAAATAAGTACATTTGTATGGTTATCCATTGTCTAGTACCCATAGCACAAGCTCTGCTTAGTTTGGATTAGATGGTGTTATGTGTATGTGATAGAATATTATTATTATTATAATATTATAATTATCGCTCACTTTAAAGGCGAAAGAAACATGTGTATCTGGGAGTTGTTCATAATGCTCTTGAAGATATGTGAACTTTACGAACTCGCACTGGGAAGCGAGGTGACATTTCTCCCACTAAAAAGAAATCAAATCAATAAAATTATTGGGAAGACAGGAACCCGCCACGCACCCTCGGATTTCCCACCCCAATTATTGCAATACAAAAAGGTTAAAATACTGAACTCCTCCGGATAAGGACAGCCACGACAAAATATGCGTCGACACGTGTTTCGCCTGCTTGGCTATCACTATCCAGAGGAATTCGGTATTGTCAACCTTTTTCTATTGCAATAATTGGGGTGGGCAATCCAAGGGTGCGTGGCGGATTCCTCTCTGCCCAATAATTTTATTACAACGGACTGCCGCCAAGTAACGCCTATTTCAATTTAATAAATCAAGTCAAGTCAAAAACCATTTATTCTCAAAGTTTAGGCTCAAAGTAACACTCATGAACGTTAAAATATATAGGTTAGTGAGTTACTGTATCGATTGCCCAGCATTGGGACAGTTTATACAGGGCTGATATGATTATATCTATTTATATAAATTATTGGATTTTATTTGACATAAATTTAGTATTAAAAGTGACATGATTTTTTAAACTAATATTTAATTCTTAATAGATTTAATAGAGTGAGAATCCACAAATTTATATTATTCTAGTACTTAATTGCAATTGATGTCAAAAATTATTAATTTAAACAAATATGTTCAACACAATATTTTTTGTTATGAATAAATGAATAAATAAATATATATATTGTATTAATTTTGAACCATATCCTTAAGCTGAAGTGTTTATAAACATCGGTAGCTCAACGATTACTAGCAGAAGTAATTTAATATCTCTGGATCAAATCTAAGCCGTTCAAACATCGCCCACACACACTCTAGAGCCGTTGTTTGATCGCTAAAGAGATTACTAAATCACTCAAAACAATTTTTTTAAAGAATCTTAAGTGTAGTACTAAAACCTTTTAGTAAAGCAATTTCCTTTTTTATTAACTTATTACTTTAATTAACTTATTAAAACTGTGAAAAGATACCGTTTGCGCGTTCCACGAAATTTATTTTAAATCGGTTATATTTATGTTTTAATTCTATATTTATTATAAGGCTTAAAATTATCAATGTTAATCCAATAATATTAATTTGTTACTGTAAACTGTCTAGGTAGCGACCTGCACTTGACCAGCGCATGTGAATGCAACTACATTGGATCGGTGTTGGTTTCCAGGTCGCGCAAATTATCATTGGGATTTTCTGTAAGAAAATACTTAATTGCATCATGGAGTCTAAAAATGGGTCAAGTAAATAGTATAACAGGTCCGCCTATTAATACATAGGACCTAAAAATATAGTTGTCAAAATATATGTATAACATAATTCGTCGGCCTCGATGGCGTAGTGGTTAGTGTAACCGACTGCTACGCCTGTGGTCGCGGGTTCGATTCCCGCACACGTCAAACATTTGTGTGCATGAACATGGATGTTTGTCTTGGTCTGGGTGTTTATATATATAATATGGATGTATTTACAAAAATATATATATATGTATGTTTATCCATTGTCTAGTACCCATAGTACAAGCTCTGCTTAGTTTGGGCTAGACGGTGTTGTGTGTATGTGGTAGAATATTTATTATTTATTATAATTCTGCCTATATACTGACACTAGCTGTTCTCTGCGGTTTCATCTACATCTATGATTAGTGTTTAGAACAGAGTGTGTAGCTTGTAGCGTGATGTTATATAGCCTATGTTACGTCCGGATAAACTAGCCTCTAGCCTCTACTAGGTCCCGCTGTTGCTGAATTTATTAATAAAAAATAAATCCTTTTTTATAATATTCGTATAAACGTAGATGACTGTTAATACAAATGAAAAAATAACAATATTTATACTATGCGCCATAAGGTCATAACCCCCACTTAAGAGTTAAGAATCGCCACTCGTGTTCACTCGGTAATCTCCGGCGACCGACAAAGAAGCGCGCGGCTGAGCGGCGCCTGCGCACCTGAACCTCTTGACTCTACTAAGTGCTCCATTGAGCGCAGCGATCCAACGTGAATGAGACGTGTTATCGACAAATATCCTGTAAGTTTATGTAGATAACTCCGGGACGGTTGTGGGAATGTATGCATTAGTCATTATAAATTATAGTGGGTTTTATCATGTTAGCCAAGACTTGTTGTTTGCATTTCGTCCAATAAGTCTTGTTCTCGATTTCTTAGTGCTATCTTGTTTACATACGATCGAGAGGTCCCAGGTTTGATATAACAACCATAATTCACCAATTATAGTTTTAGCTCCTACGTAACAGGAGGCAAGCCTGTTGATATCTGCTGGGTAGGGTTCTATAGTGGCCGGTCTACTAGTAAGAACTTCTTGACGAAATATCACAATAACACTGACTAATCCAAGAATCGAACTCAGGACGCCATGCATGCCTCGTTGGCTTAATATAAGCGAACGTTAAACCACGTTCGCTTCTACTGAGCCAACGAGGCAATCACTCGGCATTAGGCCTTTAGGATACTCGATCTTCTCAAGATTTTCTTCAGCGCGTCTTATAATAATAATATTCTATTACATACACACAACACCATTTACTCCAAACTAAGCAGAGCTTGTACTACTAGTCAATGGACAAACATACATTACACACATATTTTTTGTAAATACATATATATTATACATAGAAACACACAGACTAGGATAAACATCCATGTCCATCCACACAAATATTTGACTTGTGCGGGAATCGAACTCGCGAGCTCAAGCGTGGCAGTCGGTTACACTAACCAATACGCCATCGAGGCCACCGAATTAATCTGGTCAGTAAAGATTCGCCTGCTAAATGTCCCATTAATATCATACTTATATACTTTAATAAAATTATTGGAAAGAGAGGATTGTTCACCCCAACTAATGAATGAGGTATTATCAACCTTTTTTTATTGCAATTGTTAGGGTGGGTGATCTGAGAGTGTGTGGCAGGTTCCTCTCTTTTCAATAATTTCATTACCATGGACTGCCGCGAAGTAACGCCTACTTCGATTTAATATACTTATATACTTTTTTGGTACTTCTTAGTAACTACATAAGTGCACCTTTCTTAATTCCTGTCACTATGCTTTCTTTTACACCTTCTCTCTAATTACCCAATTCCTCATTAATGCTTTAAAGACATCATAATTATATATATAATATGTCGGTTTACCAGTGTCGGAGACTTAAGGGGGGTGAAATATGATATTTTTATCGACAAATCACTATCACTATCTCAATTTTCTCTTGCCCCCTCCATTATAAAATGGCAACCATTTAGTTTTTTTTTACCTAGAAGCTCGGGTGCCTGTACTGTTTTAATCATTACTATCGATGTAGACGTCCTAGAAAGACGAAAGATGTCTCATTTGAAAGCTAACAATGTAGACAATTAAATAATGATACATTTTATTTAATATATTTTTCATAGAAGAACAAAAATGGGTTAAAAAACAACAAAAATCAATATTGTTTTTATTTTACATTTTTCTTTTTCATGAAACTAACCTTTCAAATTACTTTTTGTTGTTGTCTTGTCTTGATACAAGATATCTTCTTTAATATAAATCTTACATCTAAGCCCTAAGTAAGATAATTTAGAAATTGTGACGGTTTGAATATGGCCCTTAATAACTTAAATATACAGGTTGTCCGGTAATTAATGGATAACCTGGAAATGTCTTATAGTGGAACTGATGGCCGTTCACCCTGTATATATCATCATCATCACCATCAGGCTATAATAGTCCACTGCTGGACATAGCCGTCCCCCAAAGAGCACCACAGCGCCCTGTCTTCAGCTTTCCGCATCCAGCATCTGCCTGCCTTCTTATATATATAAACTATAAAAATACTATCCTACTAACCAAGGTAGTCATCAAATAAAACCGGCCTAACCACAATGTCGCGAGCGTTACAGAGTCCTATGACGCGCACAAATAAAATATTGATGCAGTTAAAATGAAATGAGCCACTCAGAACGATTGCCTTCAAATATTCAGTGGCCGTCCCCAGCAATTACCTCCGTATACGCCGATATACTTTATACGGATTCGTGCCACGTCACGGGTTAAGAGTGCCGCGAGTACATAAGCAGAAAAGCGTGGGCTAAGATTTATCTGATGTCGGCGTTAGGTACTTATTGATCTTGATCGCCTTTGCTTCTGGAAGCGAATGTGTCTTGCGGGAGTAATTTCGTGATCTAGTGGCGTTAGTCTAAAGGCTCTTATATATACATACTCACACGGCTATATTCCCCAAGGGGTAGGGAGTGTGTATTACATACACATTTCGCCAGGTATGTGTTAGCTCTTAGTGTGTTAGTGTAACCGACTGCCACGTCTGAGATCGCGGGATCGATTCCCGCACAAGTCAAAAATTTATGTGCATGCACATGGATGGTTGTCCTGGTCTGGGTGTTTCTATGTATAATATGTACTTAATTACGAAAAAAAGTATGTATGTATGTTTATCCATTATCTTGTACCCATAGTACAAGCTTTGCTTAGTTTGGGCTAGATGGTGTTGTGTGTATTGTGACAGATTATTTAGGTAGTAGAATATTATTGAATTAGCCACTGCCAATCAAATCACTTGTCAGGTATTTGATTTCGACACGTCGTTGATTAGTCTTTTAGAAATGGGCTGTAAATTGTTTTAGTCTCATGTGACGTGTCGGTTTGATTAATTTCGTACAATTTATATTCATATTATGAAGCTTTGTATATTCAAATACAATATGTCTCTACCTACCTAAAGGTATATTACACCCATATATTTTATCCAGCTATTGTTTTACGTCTAAATAAAAGGACAAAAACCCATTAACACACTTGGAATCAGGAATCGGACCAGAGAGCTCATTCCACGTAGGAACATTTACTGCTATCGTGGCAATCCATGCAGTTAAAAATAGACCTCGATGATAATATAGCCAAAATTTCGTTGTGATTTGTATAGATAATTTTTTATCATATTTTGTGCAGCTTCCTGGCTTGCTTTTATATAGATAAAAGCAACTGCAATGTATGTCATATTCAGGCTAACTTCAATGGAAGACTGCACTCTGACCGCTACTGACTTTGGAAATTACTAACAGCCAGCATGAGGCAACTTATAAAAGGATAACTATTGTAGTCACAAAACACTGCTCGGGCCATCGTGTCTGTAATAGCGATGAAAGTGGAATCATTTTTCGAATACTTCTAAATGTTTACAATTTGTTCAGCAAACAGTAAATCACACACCCAGACGTCATCGATCCAAGTTTTTGGATCCCACATAATCGAGGACATGTCTATTACCAACCATTGAAAACATGACCATATTTGCTACAACCGCGAAACATACCAACACGTCACATCACCCGACTCCGCAATCGGACTTAGAACTTTATAAGCGGCTGCAAATATAAGCGCAGAATTTTTACACCAAACCAACGATGCATTCACTCACTTTGATTGCGTTGTTTTAGTAGACTATTTCATTTCCAGATAGAAGTTACCACGAAACCAAAGCATATTAAAATTACTTCAGCGGTCTTAGTTGACGACGTGAAATAACGATAAAAAACCACTTACTTTCGCCATTATAAAACTAGTATGGATTCACAATCTTATCATACAAGTAAAAGTTCAAAGCTCAATATTATTAGAGATTCGCCAAGAACCTTAAGAAGCCATAGCGTTCAACTAAAAAGAGAAATGAATAGATAACTGTCAAGGATCTTAAGATTGAATACCAATCAGAGAATATAAAAATAAAATGTTGCTTTAAAGCGATGGAAAGAAGCTGCTATTTTTTAATTTAATAAATCGAAACAAATGTTCATGTTAATTTGTGTCATGTTTCAATGTGTTACGATATTCAAATTATATCTAACAAGATTAACCATAAAGTAAGGCATGAAAGCAGTACGTCACGTTGATACTAAATCAAAGCCATATTTTTAAACCATGTCAGAACTTGGCGTAGAAAACGAATACTTACAGCTAAAAGATGAATGACACTATAGTAAACAAATCATGTCATTTCTTTGATAACTTTTCTCTTTCTTTCTTTTTAAAAAGACAACTCCCGCAATAGGAATAAATCCTATATCGCGGGCGACTTTACAACCATTCAAAAAATGGACACAAAAAGCTCCCAGACTCGGAATAATTAATTATATGTAGATCATAGAAAATCTAATACCACTTTTTACCATTGTTTCATTGCAAAATGACTTTTTCCTGTGTTAGCTAGATATACTAATTAGAGTATTTCAATCCCTCTGTGATCAACTCTAATTATAGAGTTTACTAACCACTAAATAACCCTTTAACTCAAAAAAGGAGCAACAAAATTATAAAAGAAGCGCTCTACAATATAAATAAACAACATTTCAAGTGTAGAGGCTCGTGGCGTGAAGGTTTCATGGGTCAATGCGTGTGCCCACGATGTGCAGTGCGCGTGAGAGCCTCTTCCTAAGGCTCTACTGTATATAGAGACGGCCATTTTATGTAATGCTTATATACCGTGTTACATGGTGACTGCCTTCATAATAAATACCTATATGTTGTGTTAGAGTCGAATATAATTTTTAGTAGTTATGTTTCAAAATGTAGAATAGACACGACTATTTTTATTAGATATAACTTAAAAAAAATATATATTTAAGTAGAATTTTGTATAGATTTAATAGTTATAAGTAGTTTTTTTTTGCCAGAAATATATACAGAGATTTCCTTAAACAATAGACCTTAGAGAACACATTAAATTAAAATCACAAAACTTAATTTGTAGATTAAATTACTCTTGAACTAGGTCAGGCCTATCTCGTGAAGGCCTTGTATGGTACAGTACTACGTTAAAAAAATTACAATTTGAGCAAGTATTAGGTAAGTGGGAATAAAAAAATTGAGGAGACAATATAGATAACATTATTATATAAAGACAGATACAGATCCGTTTGATTGAAATTAGACTACTTTACGGATTTTATCGCGTTATTTATTTGACACTTTAGAATTTGACAATTTAGAAAATATTACATGTTGTCCCGAGACTGGGTGCTCTTTGAGTCCGTTGTTTGAATGTTTATAAAAGTCCCCCGCATTGCAAGAATTATACCAAGCCTCTTTTTTAAAAGCCTTATTATAAAGGCGGTGTTAAAAAACCATTACTTTTTTACTCGCCCACACAAGCATGCTATCTCACCTTCATACAAAGCCTTGAACCTACGTATTTATACCAGAAACGTCATCAATAGTACTACCATTAATAACACATTCATCATTAAAGTTCCATAATTATTGTTACGTTGAGAAGCGAGGCTTAATTGAGCAAGTATCGATTTCTATCTGTTTGATAATGTTAAGGTCTATCGCAAACGAAGGACTTTATTGTACTCACGGACAAAATATATCGTAGTTTGATTTTGTAATTATTGAAGATTAAACTTGATAAAGCTAGATTCTACGTCACAAATATTTAAACATTTTATAGTAATAATATTGTAATTATTATCAATAATTTGAATACTTGAATAAAGCAGTGGTTTCGCCACTGCCAATGTCGGCACACCGGCGGTGTTGTTGGTTCGAACCGTACAAATGACAAAAAATTTTTGATTCAGAAATAGTATTCTTAGTGTCCATTGATTTAATGTTTGAGCGGGAGTTCTCTATTTACAAATAAAAAAAATATAAAGAATTATAATAATAATGTCCAGCCTGGCTTATAAAGGGTGCATGGTGAAGATTTGTTCTTTGTTCGAGTGGGGTAGAAAGATATATTTTCATGAGTCATGATGTTACAGTGTTACAGATTTTACACAAAAAAGGTGTGTATGCAAAAAAAAAATATAAACTTTAATTTTTATCTTTTTCTATTTATAGATGGCCTAAGTCCAATTCTTTATAATTTTTACACATTTGACGACGAAACATACTGATACATTGACACGAAACAAAACATATTAAAGGCATATTCTAATTTATTTATTTGTGAACCATATGTTTTACAAATTATTAAATTAGAATATGTTATTTTAAGGTCTATGTTCAGTACGCTATTTTCCTTAACGACGGTTACGCAACTCACGCTTTAAACGAGTTCGTTTGTTTTAAACGTAGAAACTCACCCTTGCTACGCTGGTCTGTCTCCAGCCCTTGGCAGTAGGACAGTTCAGAAACTGGGAGAATATTATAATATTCTAGTTTATGCCAATGTTATACATTGAAATAAAATACTTTATACGAATTTAGTCACGTTGTTTTATTTTAAAACACTTTCATTACATAATTTTGGACTCTAACATTACTATTAGTGAACTTTACTACAATTTAAACTATTTTAATTAGTTAACACTCTTTATATTTAAGTTTACATTTTTACCCAGCGTTTTGGTTGCTTTACAGCAGCCTGGGGAAACTCAGTCTCCCCGTCAATATGGCTTTTACGATATTATATTATATCTTATTTTTATAATTTTTATTTGATATTATATTTGTAACGCGTATAATATTTTTAATTTAAATAGTTTATATTTTGCGTAGAGCCTTATCCTACTCTATCCTGTAGAAAAGTCTCAAGTTTAACGTAGCACTTTATTTGCTACGTACTGTTTGGCTGCTCTACGAATCGGAACGTAGACACGTCGAGGTCTACGACCTATCTTAAAACTTGTAGCTATTTGATGTTGGAACGATTAAATTTATTGAAATATTATCTCTGATATGATAGATTATTTGATATCACTGTTATTAATACAGAATGTTTCTGTTCGTTAATTAATGTTTTGATTCAAGTACAATAACCCGCCTTTGCCTAGCTACACTGATATTTTAATAAAAAATATTTGTATTTTTCTTTGTAATGAATAAACCTAAAACTAATGAAACGATTTATATAATTATTTTACCATTAGACAGATCATTCATATAGAAGTAACATAGGATTTGTTACATTACGAGATTCTCCGTCTTAAATATTTCAACATTTCATAGAAATTTTTATCAATAATTTGACTACCTGAATGACACAGTGGTTTCACTACTGCAAATGAACTGAGGATTCGACCACATGGGTCAAAAATTAAAATGATCCATTTTAATACTGGCAAGCGTTTTTAATCATTCTTGGTGATAGAGTCGGGAATCTATGTATGTAAGTAGATGTATTACTACTGTATTGACAGATCAGCAATAAAGTAGTTCTTAGACTGCCGGGGGTAAGGGTTGAAGACGTCATTTGCCCTTGTTTATTGTGTCTCATCTTTGACAATACACCGCCTTCATAAACAGCTAAGATCACTTTGCTCATCGCAACAAAATAAAACTGCATTATTTATAACACTTACCGAAATATCCCCAGCGATGGAAGAGGTATATAATAACCAATAACACATTGTACGACCAGGGACCTCGTGTAACAAGATGTAGCAGCTATATCATTAAATCAAAAGTTAACTAATGGAAGAATAATTTTGTAAAAAGGAACGCATCATCGGATTGCCATCTCCAACTATTGCAATAGAAAAAGGTATTCATAACCCGATGATGTTGGCTCTTATCAAAGGAGTTCGGTATTGTCAGCTTTTTGTTATTGCAATAGCTGGAGGCGGCAATCCGAAGGTGCAAGATGGGTTCCTCTCTTCGCAATTATTATAAAGTCTAAGCTATTCGTAAATGTATTTAAAATAAAATAATAATCTTGCACTATGATAGTCCCAGTGCGTCGCTGATGTAGTTTCAGTTCCGGCGACCCATCCAACATGCAAAGCAGCGAGTTCGCACACCGTGGTGGTTTTAGTCGGTAGGCCCGAAGTCTTGAGAGAAACGACATAACCCTCTCGCCTCCCCTTGTGGGGGTATGCATCATGAGCATATCCCAAGTTGAAAAAGGAGGGTCCAGTGTGATATTATTTTAACGCCAGAAAACGTTTTCCTTGTAAGCTATCTATATTAATGGCAAAGTAGGTGTTCAAAAAATTTTTACCTACAGTAAGCAGGAAGAGAATGTGCTTGGTAATGGACTGTTGGCAAATAATAATTTAATAGAACCTAATATATAGCTGATATCTGGGATATCATTCGTATGTATAAAAACGATTGTTTAACAATTAAACTCATACTTTTCTTTCCACTTTATATTTATAAACAATAGCGAAACTGCTCAATGCTCTTTAAAAGGAAAACCCCGAGTGCTTAATAAACCGTATTCTCATTAAGATGCAACGTCTTAGAGTAAAACGCAATTACTTTATACACAACTAGTCTACGGAAACGCATACCGGGATAAAAATATTCTTCGTGTAACACATCTTCTTCTCCCTAGCCTTTATTATTCCCAAGTCACTTGGGGTCGGCTTTTAATACATACCGGGATAAAACTATCTTTCATAATTTGAAACATGAGCATGTGTCAAATTTCATTTAAATCCATTGAACAGTTCGTGTGTGATTAAGTAACACATATCAAATTATCTTTACAAAAATTTACATTTATAATATTAGTAGAATGGAACGCGCAGCTTTTACGCTTGATAGAGTCACATATTGTTTATGCTATATTTCACTTGCAAAGTTTAAGTACGATCGTTAGAATCCCGTTTTGATTGCCAGATCATACTAAATGTTATTGGGTTTTACAGTTTGAATTTCGGCATTTCAATACAACAGAAAATGTGCCACAGTAGATGCCAATAAGGTCGCACTCTACTAAGTAAAAGCCAAAAACATAATGGCGAACATAAACATATGCACTTCTGCCAACCTCTCGGAATATCATTATGTATAGGTCTCAGACTATGCTATCGTATGTTGATATTTTCGTAATACTTTATAATAATTATGTCCTTTACCCAAACATCCATTCGTAGCCGAAAAATATCAGTTTTAAGCGTTGAGGTAAGTAAAATAAGGTTTAAAATGCCGTGGCACTTGGTGGCTCGTATCCGAGACGCTGGTAAATAGAGGTAAAAATGTAGCTAGCAAAAGACAGGCTATATATATACATATATATATTTATTTATTTTTATTTAATTACTACTTATTCTACTTCTATTTATTTACTCATTACAACAATTTTGTAAGTACGTAGCGCAAGTTTTAATAATGTAGGTAATGAATTACGCATCGGAACATTTCGTGTCAACACAAAGCCATATCATAGATTTAAAAACTCATCTATCATCATATTCGTCATACTAAACAAAAATGTATTTTACTTAAACAACTTAATTACTGTAGGTGTAAAGGTATTAGCGAGGAGATACTTCTAAAATCTCTAAATGCAATACATCATAGCGTTACAGTGGAGGGTAAAAGCGCCATAATTGATTGACTACCTGGTCGGGTGAGGGCGGCGTGGGCCGGTTGCCATGGAGACACCCACGCGCTCGCAACATTGACCCGGCAGACCTTGAACTGAGAGACACAGCTGTTCGACGCGTGTGCGGGTGAGCCTTTGTCTAACTAAACGTGTGTTCAAACTTTAGATTCACAACGTATAAGCACTTTCGATAAAAAGGATTTAAAATTAAGAACGAATTACTATTTAAAAGTATTTTAAAGAAATAAAATAGGTGTTGAAATCGCCCGCGTGAATAAAAGCGACGATTTTAGACAGCGCCATCTGTTGTAAAGATAAGAACTAAAGTTTTGTTAATATAATATTAAAGTTGAATTACTGTCCCACTGGAACTTATTATCGGTGTAAATGGTATCTTATATGTAAACCAGGTTATGGTCTATATGTATACCGAGTTTCATCCAAATAAGTTTGTCCGATCATGCGTGATTGAGTAAAAAATATTTAAACATTTTTATAATATTGTAATACTCGTACTAGTAGGATGTATGCAATGCTTGCTTTATTGGCCATTTAGTATGAGTATGTAGTCTAGTTTGCGTGTGAACGTCAGATCGCGGGCTTCAAAGTCGAGTTGTTCAAACTTTTACAAGATTTTCCGTTGGAAAGTTTTCTGTGTGAAGTTTGAAATATACCGGTATATACCCAATAGACATCAATAACTAGCCATCTATTACGTGGTACGGGGATTGTTGGAGAAATGTGGGTGTAAGAGATGAGACTCTGTGTATAAAGAATAGCAGTTTTATTTAGTTCTTGAATAGTGTCTAGAAAAAGGATTAAATATTAAAGGGGTAACACGGCGTTTGATAGAAAGGTGAATTTATACAAAGATATTATAATATTATCTGAAGGACATGTTTATAAGGCCGAGTTTGTTGAAATGAATTTGATATCCGTATTATCGGTCGGTCATGTAGCGATAGCCTTGTGACTCAAGACCTTTCAGATGTCTTAAGTTCAATCCTACGGCACGACCTCTGACTTTTAAAGTCTTATGCGTTTTATTTATAGCAGCGATAGCTCAGTGGGGAGACCAACAAACTGCAATGCAGAGGGTCTCGGGTTCGAACCACGTCGCGCACCTCTGACTTTCGAAAATTATATGACTTTTTGGAATCAATCAATACGCACATCGTATTGATTAACAATTATCGCCTGCTCCGTACCTCGTGACGCACGTTAAGCCATCGGTCCTGGCTGCCATGAACATCTATGGCAGTCGTTATTGGGAAGTCAGTACCCTATTATATCCTGACACTGGTCTAGCCTTAGGGTATCGTTAGCCTTCGGGTTGCGGAGGTCAGGTGGCAGCCGCTCCGTATAAAAACTGATATCTAGTCAAATCCGGTTAGACCAGAAAAGCCGACCCCAAGTGACTTGGTAATAATAAAGGCTAGGGAGAAGAAGATGCGTTTTATTTATAATAATAATTATTAATTATAAATGTTTCTTTCTTTCACCTTAACGGTGAAGAAAAACATCGTAAGAAAGCCTTTATATCTGAGAGTACGCGATAGTATTCTCGAAGATATGTGAAGACTGTCAAACCGCAATTAGTCAGCCTGTTAGACAAATGCCTCCTTTTTCTTCTCCTGTCCCTTCTCTACTGAGAAGAGCATGCATATGCAAGAAATATGATAGTGCCCAAGTATGTGAACAAACGCAAGTGCACTCTCTGCTCCCTGTCTCTCATAATCCAACGGTTTTACTTGCTTTCTAAGGTACGGAGGTTTCCAATACCACCAATTTTTAACACCAGGCTGCTATCAGAAACTCCTTTTCAGAAAATGCCAAGATATTCTTACTAGCCCGACCCAGGATTTAAGCCCGAAACCCCATCCACAGCCGTGGCATTCAGAACCGCTACGAAAACGAAGCAGTCAGAAAAATAAATTATAGATAAGATAAACAGATAGGATGGCTCGATGGCGTAGTGGTTAGTGTAACCGACTGCCACGCCTGAGGTCGCGGGTTCGATTCCCGCACAAGACAAATATTTGTGTGCATGAACATAGATGTTTGTCTTGGTCTGAGTATTTCTATGTATAATATGCATGTATTTACAAAAAAAAAAGTATATATGTATGTTTATCCATTGTCTAGTACCCATAGTACAAGCTCTGCTTAGTTTGGGCTAGATGGTGTTGTGTGTATGTGATAGAATATTATTATTATTATACCTATGCTTGATAGGTATTTGAGCTACTGGAGATGTTTATTACAGGACGAAACGCAATAACAGCTTCTCTGCTCTAAAACCGATTTCCTATAAGAGGGTTGTACTTAATTATACGCAATTGCGTGCTCTTCCACTCTGAAATGTATTTCTTAAAGACGTAAAAGCAAGTATAAATCTCATTTAGTCGTTAGATAAATTAGGTTCTCCACTGACTCTAATGATAATATATGTATACGTGAATAATATATAATATACTATATAACAGGATGTTACATACATAAATGTGACACGTGAGTCTATCTTACGCCTATCTGTCTTCCGGTGGGGTAGGCAGAGACTTCGGATTTCCAATTAATAAGATACTGCCATACCTCTCCTGCTTCATTCATTTTATTTACGCAATCTACGGGCCTTTCTTTGGCCTTTTTAACCTGGGTAGCAATTATTTGGCCCATTGATATGATGCCATGACACCAGTTGTCAACTCTTCAACAATCGAATGGTACTGCTAGCGCAATGGACTATAACCCTCCTGACACTTTAGCGCCTTCTTAAGGAGTTATCAACCTGGTAGTATCTTTTAGAAAGATTTAGCCAGCGGGATCTTTCAAAACAGTAATAGCGCAACTGCAGAAGAATTTGTGGTAGCACCTCTAACGTACCAAAAATGACAGCCATATAACCTTCAGTTGTTTCCCTCTGGAGACTGGTTTGAGTAGAGTTTTTAGGGTTTATGGTGACTTCTCAATCCCCACTAGTAGCAGTTGCGCCGACAGTAGGGAATTATTGATGATGATGATAATCGATCCGACCGTTTTCGGCCGTGGCGACTGCTTCGACTCCTAGTCGGCTTGACGACGCTGATGCGCCCGAAGAAACAGCAAGCAGTCATATGCGCAGGATATATTAAGGTGTGTAAACGTTTGCTCAAACGCAGGCGCACGTCCTCCGCCTCCCACTCCTCGATTCAGTGGAACGGAACACCGCTACGACTGGAAGAGAGGTCAGATGATGTGTCTAGCCGATGGTAACTGTACGCCTTCTACCATCGCCCTAAGCCATCCACCTAGCCTTGCTGAGTCGCTGAGTCCGCCAAACCCTGGCCTAGCGCCTGTTTATTTTTGTAGACAGGTTACTATTCGGATCCTTCACGTAACGCGCATGATTCTGATTGACGCGACTGATTCGTTGAGAAAGGCAACCCAATACAGAATCATTGTTATATTATACAAGATATAGAAATGCAGCATTAGATACCGATAACACTTAATAAGGGTGAGTCTGTTGCCATTAATCAGGTGGATAGTCAGACTCGATGCCAGTGTTCAGTTCAATGGAGTAAAACACGTCGCAATAATCTATAAACTCAAACATAAACCACGGGTATAATATATTTAAGTGCACGTGTACTAAGCTTTAAAGATGAATAAATATTTATCTGCAAAGCTCAGTATCAGCTAGCAGTATTTTTCCTCATTTCAAACCACCCTTCTCCCTTAAATTAGGAGGGGTGGGTGACGTCACAAACGCCTCATATGAGCGGCCACGCGGCGTGTCACATGCATACAGAGAACATTTATTTATGAAAAGGCTTTTTGTTTACCGACCTGTATTGTAAACTATGCAGTATTTGGATTTAATTACTAGATTTACTAGGTTTCCTGTTTTCGGTATCAATTGACAATGATTTCCTTAAAAATTGTGTTTGAAATCCAAATTAATATTATACGCTGCTTTAACTGCCTCTGCAGTGTTAGTGAATGCGACTGCTACGCATGAGGTCTCGGGTTCGAATCCCGGGTCGGGTCAAGAAAAAGTTATTGAGTTTTTCTATTGAGAAATCTCGATAGCAGCCCGGAGTTAGGAAGTTGGCGGTGTTAGACACCCCCGTGCCTCAGCAAGCACGTAAAGCCGTTGGTCCTGCGCCTGATCTACATATCTACGGTCGTGTATAAATGCGAATGTATTTTTTGTGATCGCTAAGCTGTTAATCTTCTACGCCTTAATTAGTCGACCGATCATTATGAAATTACGCATACACGTTGTCAGGATTGCAGAAAAGGAAATAGGGTACCTTTCACTAAACTGTCTAACCGGTTTGGATGAAACTTAATACGTGGATGAGAATATACACAAAACTATATTTATTCCAGCGGGATTCTACCGTCGTGGAATTCGTGGAATTGTATTTCACAGATGATTCTTTTGAGGGTATTGTACCGTCGCAAAACCAAGATTATTTCAAGTCTGAACGCGTGAATCCGTTAGGTATAAGCATAATATGTGAAAGATCGAGGTGTAATGTTTCTTCAAGGCAAGGCATTTATGCGACTAGACAAGGTGATCGTGCTCGAGTGGGCCGCAACTTGTTTATACCTATGTTTACTCGCCGTACAAACTTCGTTAGCGCGAGGCATGCTCTAGTACGAATTGTATGACCTAATGTGAATTTGAGAACAACGTCATCCATCTATAATCGCTAGTATTTTTCTTTATTGTGCCATTATGTAGAAAACTACAACACATATAACACATTTTTTCATTTTTGGGTTGTTAAATAAATTACCTACTAGGTATTAATATTATATTTAGTTAGCTGAAAATAGTCAAAGTCATATGACTGATTCTCTCCGTAGCAATTTAAGTTAAGCAGCGTCCGTGTCATCGATTTAAATGCCATTTAAATTAATTGAAAAGCTCTGCTTTATAAACATGTACTGACGCATCATTCAGAAGTGATCAAGTTACGAACATGCAGTTTTGTCAACAAAGTTTTTATATCTGTGCAAGTGTCACACACTCGAAATAATACAAATTCGAATTTCAATTTCAAACACTTCGAAATCTAATGTTAGGTACTGCGTGCTCTAACCATAGACTTAAAATAATTTCGTTACGCTCATATTCTATGCCTCTAACATTGTAATTTGTAATTTCTGTGCCGTGAATTTATAAAGATATGTAGAAAGTATCTCAATATATAGGTATTTTCCTATCAATAAACTAATAAAAAAAATAAAAATTAGGTCAAGAGGAAATGAATCTATCAACAGAGGCACGTTCTTCTTAAGTAGGCTAGGTAGGAGACAGCAAACCATAAGTAACCTACACACTCCTAATGTTTTCTGTCGCGCAATCTGCTACGCAAGGAATAATCTACGCCACCCAGTGGCTTAAATTATTCTACTACGTATAATAACAGGCCACTGCTCACTCAACAGGACAACAAAAGGTATTTCCTTTTCAACAATGGCATCACTCACAGTCTCCCTATCTAGGTGCTGAATGGAGACACCGTGCCCCTACATTATTAAAGCGTGAGCAACCAACGGGCGAAGCTACTAAACAGTCCAAAAACGACGGAGGAAGTACTGCGCAATACAGGTCCGCTACTAAGCTCAGATGCTAGATATGCTATAAGTAATCGAACAGCTTTTCACGTCTGTCGCTTACGCACAATGACCCAATTGTGAGGCTAAGTGCGGATAACATAAGTCAAACTAACTAACTATTCACTAATGTTGCAAGTGTCCATAGAATCTGGTAACGGCTTACCAAGAGGTGGACAATATGCTTGATACCTTAGTAAATGTAAACAGAATAGTTCCATTTCATATCTCATAACTACGAGACTGCTATACAAAGAAAATCTTTAGTTACCATGTCGTAAAATTAGCTTGTTATCAAGGCCGTTTATAAAAGTTAAGCTATTACTAGACCAATTAATAAATATTTCATTGAATACGAGCTCAAATTGGTGGTCAAAGTTACTGATTTAAAATAGAACCAAGCTTTACGAATGATGTAAAGTTAAAAGACTAATTATAATAAAGTATTTTTATACCACTAAGAGAAACAATTAAAAGTCCAGCATGATGGTAAAAAGGTAGAAGAATATAATAGAAGAATAAGGTAGTTGCCTATTTATATTACTTTACACACGAGAGCAAAATAGCATTCAAAAGATATCTTTATGTGAAAACGGTATCAAAATTGGTTGCCAAATAAGGGAGTAATTAATATTTTAATGTGGATACAAGAAAAAGTAAGTGGTAGAGGGGAAGTCTCGCTATCTCCCTTGGACAGCTGCATTTAAATAGCGGTGACGTCACAGTTTGTATAGTGCGTCTTTATTCTGTCATTTGATAATTACCCCTACTACCAGATTGAAACGCTTGTATCTTATTAAAATTTAATATTAATATTAAGTGGATTTAAAAAGCCTTGTATTTTGGAGTTTGGGACATGTGACTATATGACTTTAACAAAAAAAGAGTCCTATTATAATTATTAATCTCTGAGTCTTCTTCGAAGAGGTTAATGAAAACACTATGTGGGTCTGTGTGTCTGTCTGTTAGCGACAGGCATAGTTTTTATACCAATAAGGTAGATAAGTTCAGCTCGGGAGTAGGCAATTGTCACAGCAGCATTTTCGTTCACAGTACCCGGGATACCACTCCTATATTTTTGACTATAAGGATTCGAGCTGATTCAGTTTGAAAGAGATTCTAGATATAAGTGGATATCCTACTGTGTCCTTACCCAGTTATTCTCCTTTTTGATTTTATTGGTATCATGTACAGCGTGTAAAGAGAGTAATAACGCTAATCTTCGTTGGAAAAATCGAACCGTTGAGATTTTATTAGCTATGTTTTAGTCACTATTGCCGTATTATTTTGTGGCGAGATAGTGAAATAATGAAAAGTGACATAATAGAAATAATTCTTGTGTCATGGAATTTACTAATATTCAAAGACGGGGCACAAAGAGCACTCAGAAAAACTATACGTGGAACAAACAATTTATGTCCCGTTTGATGATCGAACCCATAAGACGCGATGCAGTGGAAATGGCGTGGCGACCGTTTCATCCACTACACTATCCATACAGTCAAAGCCAGTTGCTTGGATAGTGTAGTGTCCATTGCACGACATTAGACTTATAGAAATAAACCTATCTACCGGACACCTCAGTCTCCGTGTTGCTACTAAGAATTTTCTATTAGAAAATTCTGATCAGAATTTCGGGATAGGTATCCCGGTATCATTCGACCACAAGTGCAAGCTTATGCCATGAGGAAAAACAGTGAGCCTGAATAAACAAACTGTTAATTTAAATGTCACAAGTGACAAATAGCATCGCCCACGCTCGAACATGTTTGCTGTAAAGGTTCGAAAGCGCCGGGATTATAAATACGCCGTTATCGATCTGTGAAATTCAGAGCAGTGTTAAATGTATGCAACTTCGTGGATGAGAAACTGCATACAGTCATTTAGTCTCACGCCTTTATCAACAAAAGGATAGGCAGAGTTGTATTACACAGACCTGCATTTTGCCAACTATGTTTGTAAGTCACACGTAATAGGGGACAAGCCTATTGTTATTAAAGATAAAGATAAAGATCATTTATTTGCTATAACATGTGTACATTATGGTGTTACAAAATATTACAGTCTCAACATGTTCTGTCCGTTTGAAGACATGCAAATGTTAACAATAATTAATAACAGCATTCATCGCATAAAATTTATATTATTAATTGAAATATGATTTTTATTATTAATTGATCATAAATAATAAAAAAGTAAAACAATTAATAAAGAGAAATATTCAATAACAACAACATTACAATTTTATTTTTAATTTATCAGGATGTCTAGAGTGATTGAATATAATAATAATGTAGTAATAATAACATTTAGGTTTAGTATCTTTATGTCAACGGATAGAAAATCATGTCAGAGTTAAAATCATGTCAAAAATTAAATTAAATTAGTCCATAGTAAGAATGTCACTTTAAATAATAATAATAATAATAACACAATGCAATAACAATACAATTACATAATTAAATTTGTTTATCATCTAGAAATTCATTTATTGTATAATAGCATTTTAATTCTAAAAGGGCTTTTGAGGTATGTTTAAATTGATTTAAATTGAGTGATTTGTATGAGTTTGGCACTTTGTTAAAAATTTTTGGTGCCATACAGAATATGCTTTTGCTCATCAGTGTATTATATTTAATATCAGCCCTGTATTAAACTGTCCCACTGCTGGGCACGGGCCTCTTCTCACTGTGAGAAGGGTTAGGCCATAGTCTACCACGCTGGCCTAGTGCGGGTTGGCAGACTTCACATATCTTCGAGAACATTATGGAGAACTCACAGACATGCAGGTTTCCTCACGATGTTTTCCTTCACCGTTAAAGCAAGCGATAATTAACTATTGTTATTTACCGGACACATAACCAGACACCACGCTACTACAGATTATTTTGCCGATATATAGCCCCAATAACATTTTGCTAGACCTGGTAATCGAATCCGAGACCTCATGTAAAGCAATTACTTAATACACTATTATATTTTTTTTGCTCGTCAATATGACCATTCTCCGCCTGATGGTAAGCAGTCGTGTGGTCTAAGAGCAGTGGCCTTCACATCGTACTCATAGCAGCCGAGGCGATGTTGAGGTCTCTACTTTGACGGCCTGAGAAAGTGCCACGCTCCGCTTAAAAGACCCAGGATTGAACGAAGAAGGAAACACGTGCCTTGGCAGAAAATTCCATGCCTTGAACGTTCGGCAGAGGTATGAGGACCCAAACTTGTTGGTACGCACTCTAGTTGACTCCACCGTGTAAGGATGGCATCTGAGCCCAGCATGCGTTGTTCTGGATAGGAAAGGGGAGGGCGGGATAAGGTGGAATAACTCTTCAATACTGTGCCACCGAGGCAGCCATGCGCTTAAAAACAATTTGGCTGCAATCTCTTCTTGTAATTTTTTTGTAGTGCTTGTTAATTATATACTAAATAAAAATGTGGGTACATAAGAATAATAAAATAACCTTATACACATTCGTTTTGTAGATTACATGCACATATAAACTCATACCTGTATATCCCCGAAAGCGTGCCTCGGAAAGCACGTAAAGCCTAACGGACAACAACAGGACAACCCAACAGGACCAACGTCCTGCACATGATCTCTCTCCGGTCGTGTCGGATTATTCGTCCCATCGAATCATGTGAGTTAGGGAACAGAGAGGGCACTTGTGTTTGTGCACACACTTGTGCACTTTAATATCTCCTGCGCCGATGCCCAGTCTCCGTTAAGATTGGCCGCCGTGACCGAAATTTGGTCAGGAGGACATTATATCCCCGAAAGTGTGTAAAGCGGTGTATTACACCTATATCCGCCAATAATTATTAGGTATTACATAGTAGAGGGCGAGGCTATTGCCGTCGTTCGAGTTCGTGAGACTTTGAAAGGTGGATTTGATTGGTGGATTGCCCCGCCTGGGCATCGCAGCGCCGTGAGTTGATCGCGGCAGTCGGATCGGGTGCCCTCTCGCTCCCGGGCGTAGTTCAGTCGATGGTCCGGAGTGAGAGGTCGTGGAACGCCGTCGCCTCCTTCTGTGAGGAAGTCATTAATAATAATATAATAATAATATTCTATCACATACACCCAACACCATCTAGCCCAAACTAAGCAGAGTTTGTACTATGGGTACTAGACAATGGATAAACATACATACATACTTTTTTTTTCTTGTAAATACATACATATTATACATAGAAACACCCAGACCAAGACAAACATCCATGTTCATGCACACAAATGTTTGACTTGTGCGGGAATCGAACCCGCGACCTCAGGCGTGGCAGTCGGTTACAATAACCACTACGCCATCGTTTCCATCAAGGAGGCGGCCGTTTCATACGTCGGGCCGAAACCTCGGCGGGGTCTCGACCGCATCCGTAAGTGATTCGCGTCGCCCCGTTGATAGTGGTTTTGTCGAGGAACACCGTGGTAAGTTTAGTCGGTATTCCGGGAGGTACATTATTCTTATTCCATCTTTTCTTTTACCCTGGTGAGTCCGACATAACCCCTCCGCCCGCACCCAGGGAGAGGTATGAGTCAATGCATTCCCCAAGTAAAAAAGAAACGAGAGGAAAAGCTTCAACATGACGTCAAAGAAAATCTTAGTAAATTGAACTTTGATCTGTAGATAGATGCTTTTATTTACTTTTACACAGTTATACGAAGTTACATCTACTACTTTTATTTTTTATATCTTTGGGATAACAAACAATTGTGTAATAATGCTTAATACTACTACATAGATCTTATAACAATTTAAGTAATTACACAACCAGCACCATTATCCACAAAATAAAGCTAAGTACAAGTAACTAGGTGCAAGCAAATTTTAGCAAACATTATATATTTTTTATTTTTATGAAATTTCAACTAGATTCTGAATTTAATTAAAAATATGTTTTACGAGTTTAATATCAAACTCAAGTTATTCATGAATATTAATTATATTGTTTAAGATACATTTCTTAAATTGTGCAGGTAACAAAGCGAATGTATCAATTTCGGTAAAATTATCGTTATAACTTTTCATTAATCGCCGTAAAGGAGCTCCTTGACCAGCGCTGGTTCTGCAAAACTTAGGAGCAAATAGCCTATGAGTATAAGTATTACGAATACGTTGTGAGCGACTAGATATCCGAAGGCAATTTGGTTTATGAGTTTATTAGAATCAAATTTATTGTGACAAATTTTATAAAGGATCGTCTGATCATGATGCATTCTCCTATGTTTTTATGTTGGACTGATTCAATTTGGTCACTGTATTTGTTGTAATTGGATTCCAAATAACCTTTTACTGCAGCTTTGCCCAAGTGAAGCTACATTTTAAGCATAGATTCAGACTATATGTAATGGAAGGTTCAGCGCCCATTCAACAGTTTATGTAAACCAGTAATAAAAATTCAAACATCATCATAAACTCTCACATTTATAATAAGAGCAAAATTTATTCAAAATAAAAGGAGTGACCGGTAAAGTCTCTCACAAAATATCGACGTAAAGTGGATCCCGTTCCCGTTTCCGTTAACGTTCCTGTTCCCGTTCCCGATCCTGATTCCGATTCCGATCTTATTTCCGATCCCGATCCCGATTCAGACTTCGATCCCAATCCCGATCCCAGCCCCGGTCCTATACCTATCCCTTACCTTGCTCTTGCACTATCCCTGGCTAGTGCTCGCGTCGAACCAGTTAATATAACCACGACTATATATTGTGTTAGTAGACTGGTAAGTTGTCCTAGTCTCGAGGACTTTAAAGTTTTAAAAGTCAAAGACTACCGGCATTTAATCAATTAAACCATCTTTACCTCAATCAGAGTCTATTTCTGATCTAAGTCATCTATAAATAAGTTTCATCGATCGGCTCTCTGACAATCTGATGTTCATACGAATTTATGTGGAATAGGGGTAGTCTTGTTCAACATTATTATTTGATTACTTTTATGTGTGGTCTCGATGTGGTGTATGGCAGACAGTGGCTTGGTTGTGGTTTCCTGGAATTGCTTCTGTGATACTGAGAAAATACAGCCGTGTTTGCGAGTTGTGGTTATCGGTTTTCATCAGGTAGGTAGCGTGCTCGTCTGCCACCACGTCTGTTTCCCATGGGGTAAGCAGAGAAGGTATAGCTTAGTTGGTAGACCGTAGGACCGCCACGCACAGGTCTCGAGATCGAAACTAAGATACGCACCTCTGAGTTTTCTAAATGATGTGCGTTTCAAAAAGTTAATTATTGTTTGCTTCAACGGTGAAGGATAACAACGTGGGGAAACCTGCATGTCTGAGAGTTTTCTTTTATGTTCTCCTAGATTTATGAAGTCTACCAGCCCGCACTGGACCAGCATGGTGGACTAAGGTTTAGCCCATCTCACGGACTCTGAGAAAAGTGCACAGCAGTGGGCCAGTTATTATGTACAGTCTAGTGATAAGCGATTGAAGCCAGAGAGGAATTAAAAATAAATTACTAATAAGAGGAATAATTTATGTTATAATATAAGAATAATATTATAAACCCTGTAACACTGTCGGGTATAGGCCTCTTCTCAATATGAGAAGGGTTATTCATCACCTTGCTCCAGTGCGGGATGCTAGACTTCACTGTATATCCAAAACATTATGGAGTACTCTCAGACAAGTTTCAACGGTGAAGTTGTCCTTAACTGTTGAATATATTATTTTATATAACTTCAAAAAGACTGATGTGTCTGCCGTGGGATCAAACTGCGAACCTCTCCTTGGCAATCAAAGGTTCTCCCACTCGTCAATCGCTGCTGGTATTAAAATTTATAATACGAATTAGAGTTCAATAAGTAATCCCTGGATTCGGGAGCCCGTTCAGCCTGTGGGCGGCCAGCGGACAGCCGTTTCACCGGGTCTCCCTGACCGCCACGTCGACACTTCGCGCCTGTACAAGGCAATGGCGCTCACATAATCACTGGTCCCCTTACTGACAGTGCAGCGCCTCCTCAAGGAGCACTGGCACCTCTACCTACCGCAGGAACACAACACACGGTTATTTTGGCTGCGGTCTTCTTTAGGGTGGAGGTACTTACCCAGATGGGCTGCTCCTGCGAGAGGTAACTGTAAACAGTTACCTCTATGCCCTACCTCCTTATTAAATATTATATACATATATAAGTTTTAAGAATATCTGTTCATAGATACTGAACTGGCCATATGTGCCTATCTTTTAAAATGTATTATTAATTTTCGTACACACACAGGTCTAATTTGGGAGTATATTATTAGATAAAGCTCTATACTTCTAGGCAATAATTGATCAGTAGTGAATGATAGCTTAAGTACAAACATTACAATTAGGGTGCTTTAATAGACAATTAAGTTGTGTGACTAGCTAAGCTTTAAGCGATGTAAGGCCAAGTTAAAAATATACAAATATATAATGTATATGTATATTTGCACTTATGGCTCCAGTACATGATGCGAGGAATATACGCAAATTGAGGCCCTTGCGCGGGCCGTCTGCATTTTGTTAATGACCATTGCAAGCCACGCATGCAAGTAACTTGCATAATTAACGTATGCGTAGTCCACGGTAGTAGTGTACCGGAACGACCGGATTCTTTAAATAACAGCCTCACTTGAATTTCTAACTTGTATTAGAAGTTATGGATTAAATAACACACTGTACAAACACTTTAACTATTTATTTTATACTTTGACACAAGGAGGTTTTATACGTCCGTTCACTTACAGCTCACAACAAGAAGTGACAGATAGCAGTGTTGCTACGCCTTTTATAGCCAATCAAACTGTAACGCATTTGAGTACTATTTATATTGTATGATGTCAAATTATACAATTACTAAGGTGCAATTATTCTAAATAGTTAAATATAATAATTAATTAATTTTTGCTTAAATTAATGTATATATTTCAACAACTTGCATCCCTTACTCGCGTTTCTCGATTTAGCAAGTATGTAAAAATATGCTTAATTGAACGATTTTGAACCTCACGATCAACTTAAGTAACAACTTATTTCCTTATTTTTTATTACTGCATTCTTAAATAATTCTGACAACAAACTACAAATTAAACCAAATATTTGGAATCTATAGATAAAGATATGTGTTACAAAACATATTAACCTATTACGTCTAGCAATCCAACAATTGACAGGTTAGTTTGAAAGTTCCATATGCCATAACATTATGGCATATGGAACTTTCGGTTCGGTTGTTTTCAATATTTTATTTCTGTTCGTCTTAAACATAAATGCAAATATTTGCCATATGGTCACCGATCACCGACCAAAACAGGTGTAGCAAAGAAATTCATTCATCGTCTAAAACTGAATCCACAAACATGATTCTGACGCCTTTCTTAGTATTGAAATGGATTATCACCTTTGTACCTTGAGCTTTTAGAATTCCTTTTAAAGATTTTATTTTACCCTTTAAGTTTTGTCAAAGGATAGAATACAGATATAGATAAACTTTTGAATTCTCTTATATATATCTCAGAATTAAGCGATTCTTTTATTTTACCGTGAAAACGTATGGCCAATTTTGTTGGCTGTGAGCATAAACATTTTATATTAAATATGTTAGTGACAGACATGCCTAGGTAACGGGTTTTACTAAATATTGATTCAATGCGAGTAAGACCCAATACCTAGTATACTCGTAGTATTAAGTACATATGTATACATACCATGAAAGTCTAATAACGTTTAATAGACATACCTGGTGGTAAGGATTTACCGTAGCCTATAAAATCGGCTACCAGTGAAAACCTCGTAAATATAATATTGTCTTCTGTTTACGCGAAGACGAAGCGAAGTGTTGTCTTGAAGCGAGCTTCAATCAACACATACTTTAAGCCGCCAACGAAGATAAGTCAATTTTTACCATCCGTCAAGTGCCAACTACCTTTACAAGATGCAGGGGTCTATAAATAGATAGTGACTGCGGACTCTCATACATTGGTCAAACCAAGAGATACATAGTTACCCGCATAAAAGAACACATAGCTGATGTAAAACACCAACGCTCGTTGAAATCTGGTGTGTGTGAACATGTGCAACAGGGGACCAACCACTACCTGAGATTTGACAAACCACAGGTACTCCCTAAAGAACACCGATTCCTACCAAGGATGCTTTGCGAGGCTATAGAAATCGAAAATCACCCTAATTTCAATAGAGAAGATGGTTGGAATGTACCACCAGCTTGGGATCCAGTAATTCAAATAGTCAAACCCAAGAAGAAGCAAACCACAGCTAGACTTCATGATACTTTGAGCTCATTCTGCGTAAATAAAAACACCAATGCATAAATTATGTTCGGTTACTTTAAAATAACTACACTGGAACATTGAGACAACTACCATCTTAGTTTCCCCATGACCATGGCTGCTGAAAAGCAACCGAAACGTCGGGGAAAGTGTAAACCAAAAATAAATAGATTTAATAGTTTAAATAATTTTATAAGCTTATAAATTAGTAAAATAAAATAAATAGTAGTAGTAGTGTAATAGTTCCAAAATTTTGTAATACAGTGCTAAATAAACAACGCGATAAAATCCGTATATAGTAGTTTAATTTCAATACATAATTTTTTGTCTCGTGTGGGATTCGAACCCACAGCTCTCAGCGCAGTAGCAGTGGCACTGCGGACTCTCATACATTGGTCAAATCCGTATATAGTAGTTGAATTTCAATGAATAACATTCGCGTAAACAGAAGACAATATTATAAAAAATTATGTGATACACAAATGGTTGTGCCGAGTCTGGGTGTTCTTCGTGTCCATTGTTTGAATGTTTGTAAAGTGCCCCGCGACACAAGAATTATTCCTAGGGGTGTTGTCTTGTAAATAAATAATAAAATAGATGGCGTATGCGTTATATTGGCTTTATAACTTTAAAAACAGTGCATAAAGTGATATTCGTATTGTTAAGGACTTTTTTAATATTTATAATATTAAATTATGCTCTTAGGAATATCTAGTGGCCGACGATAAACGCTTGCAAAACCAGGGACATGTTGGTGGTTCTACGAAAGAGGACTTAAAAATGGCCTCAGAGGAAAGGAATGAAAAATAGTGAAGCGTCTGGGACGTTAATAACATGAAAACATCGGATTTCAGTTTCAGTGGATGAAATTTTATAATTCAAAGTAGAATATTGAGCTCATCTTTAGGTATATATAAAAATGAATCCCTATTTCCGTTGGTCACGGCATCACGCGTAAACGGCTGGACCAATATCGCAAATTATTTTTTGTTGTGTTGTTGTGTATTGACACTAGAAGAGTGCTATAAAAGAAAAATTATAAAAGATAAATTCTTACAATGGCGCCCGGCAATTTAAATTAAAAAGGCTTGTAACGTGGTATACTTTTTATACTATTCTATATCTGCTATATACTGTGTACTGTGCGTGTGTATTCTGCTCAAAAGAGGTATGTAAGTTTTCTGTTTTAAAGTGTATAATGAACCACGTGCGTGATTGTGTAGTGAAATTACATATTTTAATCTTTATCTACGCCGTGCCGTTCGAGATAATTCCATTACACGTGCTATATCGCTAATTAGTTATCGCGCTTCTTTTCCTTGCTCGTTTGGTCAGTATCATACGCTTATATTTTGCTATATTTTATAAATAGTGCTTTTTCGCTGCTTATATTGTTATTTTGCGTAATAAGTTATAAGTCTCGGCCGTTCGGTACCTCGTGAGCGTCGCGAACATTCTAAACAAGATGACGTACAAGATTAAGTTTCCGGTGTTGTTTAAGTCGGAATTACTTTACGAAGTTACTTTGCGTGGTGGTGAAGCTAACACAGTCGATGAACTTAGAAAATCAATCGCCAAGCTCGCACCAGGTTCTCCTTATGAGAACATTTTGGAGTCACATTTGCCTCCCGAAGACGACGCTTTAAAGACCTCATTGTTCAGAGCTTCTAATAATGTTAAAGTCTTGCGTACAAGATTAGACAGTAATCTATTAGCTAGAACTGAGTCATTATTACATCAAATCTTCCATGGATTAAACCGCGTTTGTCTCGACGACCCGACGATTAGAAGTACCTTAGAATCCATCTGGGATGAGTTCCACGACTTATATGCTTTATTTAAAACCTTAGTTTCTCAGCCGGCGGAATTAACTTCTCAAACTAATGGTACTATAGCTTGCGAACAGATCGAGCCAGTAAATGTATTGTTCTATAAGCGAAAAGTTTTCTCGGAACTTTCTAAATTTAAATTTAATGGCAAGTCTTGTGTGCGTGCTTTTATTCAGAAGATTAATGAATTTATGTCAGCTAGGAACATACCTGAGGATAAATTATTCTCTTTTGCATTTGAGATCCTTTCCGATGACGCTTTGACTTGGTTTCGTAGTATTAGGGATAGCGTTACTTCTTGGGGTCAATTATGTCAGTTGTTGAAGAGAGACTTTAGCCCCCATAATTATGATTACAAGCTGATGTCAGAAATAAGACAACGTTCGCAAGGCGAATCCGAGAACATAACCTTATATAAAGCTAAAATGAAAGGTTTATTTTCTCGTCTCGATGTGCCCCTTAGTGAGTGTGATAAATTAGAAAAATTTCAATCCAATACATTTTTTATTGAATAACATTAGGCCTTGCTACACTAATTGCCTCTTAACTACCAACGTAGTAGATATTCCTTCTCTAATTAACGTGTGTAGAAACTTTGAAAGGTTTTCCTTTTTACAATTAGAAAATGATAATTATAAAAGTAAAGTATTTAAATTATGCAATTATTTTATTCATTACGTACCTACTATAAAACTAAAACCAATAAGTTTTATAACTATGCATTGAGTTAAATTAAATAAACTAAGTAACCAAATATTTTCTAAAATTAATGAATTGCATATAATAATGTATAAATAATAATGCATATATAGTACAAAAGAGAGTACTATTATGCAATTATGGCATAAAACATGTGAAATTTAAGAAGATCATACCAAGACATTATTTATTTCAATAGGATTGTGGCACGTTATACCCACGCCAAGTACAACAGGAGACATTAAGTGTTTTTTGCCTTCACCGAATTTTTACCATCAATGTATTTAAAATATCACAACAAGTCCTCTTCCTGTCTTCCTGCTTTAGGGGAAGCGTACTTCATACAGAAGCAGCATAAGGCGGAGGTGCAGGGCAGCAGCAGCAAAGGTATGGTGCCGCTCCAAAACCTTATCATACACATGTAATAAAACGAGTCGTGAATAATACACAAGAGCACGTCGCTTCAACAGTACTTCTAAAGAAAACATATTATCGCAACGAAATCAAACTGTATAATACCACACCTTGCCGTATTTTACCTCGTCTGTATAATTTTGATCGTCTCTGTTCCTTATCCGCTACTTGCCTTCGCCACGCCTACACCATACCGTCACCTTATGTCTTTTTTTAAATCTATACCTTATATAACTACCATGCTGTACTCAATGGGGTCCATAACCAATACATAGCTTTAAGATTCCCAACTGCACTACATTGCAAAAAGCAATAAAGAATTGAGTATAATCATCCGAAATTCTTATTCAATGGACAAAATACAGGGTTTCCAATCTCACAACGTTTTCCTGGAAGTAATGTGTAAATACAATAACTAAATATACAATCCAAACACACCAATAAAAACGTGGTCTATTGCCACAAATATTTTTCCTGTTACGTGAAAGACCTTTGTTTCTTTTCATTTATGAATTATTTGACGCAAGACATTGAAATCATACAAAATATAATTCTGCGGACTTACAGCAAGTGTTTTGTATAAAAATCAGAAGCAACTTGTAAAGCGGCGGGAAAATTTAAAATGATATCATTGAAACGTTGCAAAACCACCATGCGATCAAACAATAACTGCTAAATAAAGATGGTTGGCGAAGTAAAATTAGGGCAACCCCGTAAATTCCTTTTTATGATAATTTTGATTCTTTTTGACATGAAAGTGGATATAGTGACAAGAATAGAAAAAGGTATGTTAAGGTGAGTTTGGGCATGTAGAAAGAATGTACGAGAAAATAATGAGATGAATGAACTAAGAAAGTTTATAAGGCTAGTGTGAATGGAATAGTCGTAAGGGGAAGACCTAGGCGGATGTTTCTCAATCAGATCGGAGACGTTCTGGACAAAGGCCAGGTTAACAGCACCTTAAACCGGCGAGCGTGTATGAGGAATGTGATGAAAGTGAATGAAGACAGAGAAGTGTGTCAGGATCGTAGCAAATGGAAATTCGTAGTCTCTGCCTACCCCTCTGGGAAACAGGCGTGAATCTATGTATGTATGTAATTTTGATAATTTAAACATTATTTTACTTGTTTTCGCTTTGATTATACTTCGAAAATATCCTTGTCCCTGTCCCCAAATGGTTTTGATATATAGTAAATTGTTAATATGCATAAAAAAAAGCTTGATTCCTATTTCAATATTAATTTAGGTGTGCCACAAGGTACAATCTTAGATCCACAACTGAAATTAAACCGAAATTTGCACATATGAACAGGTAAACATCTACGTCAAACGCATTATCCATGCTTTTGACGTAGAATTTATTTGTGTAATACTATCCGTACTACACCAATAAGTTGATATAATAGCTTGTGCATTGTCCTATACTCAATACGTCTCGCTTACGTATGTGCACTGTGCGTCATCGTAACATTGCATAATTTCAAGATCGATGTTTACAGACCATCAAGTGCCAATTTGCATTCGGTAAACCTTCCATCGGTTATTAATCAAATTTATATCTGTTTCAGTCTAAAAGAGTCAGTACTTTTGTTTTTCTAGTAAAATATGTAATTTAACTAAAAAATGGAATTTTTAGGTAAATTACATATTGTTTTGTTTTCAGATCAGTAAGTATATCTTACATTTTACAACTATCAACACAGTTAGATAAGTTGTTGTTCTAAAAGTTTTGGTCATGGCAATGACAGTCCATGTTTTGGTTGCCATAAGAATAAAAGAGAAAGAGCTATTGTTATAATTCTTCTCTCGTTTTATATCTTTACAATTAGAGAGGAATTATGACAATAGATCATTATATGTCAAATCTATTATCCAACTGATATATCTATATCAGTCGGGTAATAGATTTAACAGGGTAAACGATTAGCGAGGTTAAGCAACGTTGAGTGCGGTCAGTCTATAGATGGGTGACCGCTTACTGGTATTTCATCAAAGCGTTTTCGTGCTTCGGAGAGCACGTAAAAATTCGGTCCCGGTTATTGTCAAATTGACAACAGTCGTTAAGCCATGTCAGAGGCCTATGGGTGGATTGAACAACTCCTGACAACAGGTTGGCCACTAACCACAAAAAAAAGAAAAGAAAGGAAGAACACAGTCATGAAACCTCAGAAGTAGCCCAAACACTGATTTTGTGCCAGCAAACGACAATCGGCCCACTCCGTATTACGTAGGATCGAAGAACATAGCTGGCAAAATGTGGTCGTAGTACACCTCTGCCTATCCCTTCAGGGATATAGGCCTGAGACCAAGTACACATATCCTAACTAAAATTATAAATCCGAATGTGAATTTGCTTGTTTGATACGCTTTCCCGTCTTAACTAATCGACGAATCATCATGCAATTTCTCTTGTTGTCAGGGGTACAAAAAGGGGAAAATTATTGTTGCCGAGGGAAAGAAAATTAACATAACCTACATTCACACTAGCGAAGCTTCAGGCAAAATCTATTTTAGATATCATTGGAAATTCTAGCAAGGTAAATAGAAGGTTTATATTCAGGATATTAAAGTACTAATCACCATACCTAAATGAGAAACAATATAATCACCATGTGGTGAATTTATTGAATGATGTCATGCAATAAATTAGACTTACAATAAACATGTGACACAGTGTTGCGACGACAGCTCGTAAAGAAATAATAAACAGTGGACTGTATAAAAGGATATATTATAAGTTAATAATAAGTCACAATATGATATAAAGCGCGAGCGCGGGTTTGTCAACGACTCCTCTAAGATGACTGCCTGCTGGCGCCGGCGCAGGCTGCTCGCGTTGACCGATGTTGTTGTCCCGCTCTGGCCGCCGCCGCGCTGGTGTTGACGATTGTCAACATACTCCCCCGGTTGAAGAATCATCTTCAACGCTAGAGGCCACAGGTAGAGGGCAGATAGTATTGAAAGCACGCCGAATGACACCCTTGCGTGTCCGGATGTCGGCGACTCTGACGATGCCATCTGTACCAGGAAGCACCTTAACAATGCGTCCTAGAAGCCAGAGTAAAGGTGGTAAATGTTTGTCCACGATAACAACCAGCGTCCCTTTCTTCAGGTCTCCTGATGATCGACGCCACTTGGTTCGCTCCTGAAGCCATAAAACATATTCATGAGAGAAGCGAGTCCAGAAATGCTGCATCAAGCATTCTATTCGACGAAATCTTTGCAAGTTGCTGATGTTGGCAGTCTGGATCTGAGAATGAGGCAACATTACGAGTGATCGACCAATAAGGAAATGAGCAGGAGTTAGTGGGGTAAGGTCTGAAGGATCGTTGGAAAGAGTAGTTAGAGGTCTTGAGTTCAAGATAGCCTCTACCTGAATTAAACAAGTTGCCATTTCTTCAAAAGTCAGATTTGTCAGACCAAGGATACGCCTAAGATGATGCTTGACAGACTTAACTGCGGACTCCCATAATCCGCCGAAATGTGGAGTGTACGCAGGTATAAATTGAAAGTTAATATCCGGCTCGAAGGACCATATGTTGCGACGACAGCTCGTAAAGAAATAATAAACAGTGGACTGTATAAAAGGATATATTATAAGTTAATAATAAGTCACAATATGATATAAAGCGCGAGCGCGGGTTTGTCAACGACTCCTCTAAGATGACTGCCTGCTGGCGCCGGCGCAGGCTGCTCGCGTTGACCGATGTTGTTGTCCCGCTCTGGCCGCCGCCGCGCTGGTGTTGACGATTGTCAACACACAGTAACATCATCTTTTATAAATCGATATGCTTTATAAATTCTTACGTATAAAACGGCGTGCTTTAAATAATTTCTATTCAAACTGCTAATTGCTGGTTTCAAAGGTGTACCTTTGAAACCTGCCGCTAGTTATAAACTGCGAGCGGCAGAAGAGGAAACATTAGTTTCATGTTTCATTATCATAACCTGATTGTCGTAAAGATGATTCCTAGGTCAATCAGGAGTGTCGTAGATGTATAACCGTAGTGAGATGCGCGTTGAAACTACCATTCCTCTCAAACCGTACCAGGCTGCTTGAAGAGCTACATCTATGCTACAGAAGACAGTCTTAACCACTTTATGATGAGTTACTGCTGTAAATAAGGCTTTTCAGATTACTTAAACAGGTGCTATGCTTTCAGCAAATAACAGTAATTCTTATTTTTTACGCTGGATGCAGAGCTACTATTTGAAACGGTCATCGAGGCACGAGTGATACACTTAATGTTGCAATCGCTTATAGGCTACCAGAACCGCTTACCATGAAACCAGCTGTAGGCTAGATTATTTAGTCATTTTACACTGTATTAAAATAAATACGGTGAACGAGTTGATATCTTACTAACACTTAAAATTTTCCGGGTACGTACCACACAGATATCATGTACCGTTATGACAGATCAAATAGGAAAACCATCATTATCATCTCAGCCGAAATACGTCTACTGCATACCGGACATAGGTGTAAGCAACATACATATATTTATAATTATATACATTATAAATCCTAAACCGTCTTCCGTCGTCGAATATTAAGTTATTTAAAAAGTATTTATGTCGACTAAATTAACAAAAATTCTTGATGGATATTTTATATTTATTGGGCGGAGGTTCCGTCAACGAATATTTAGTTTATAAAGATATTTATTTTGACTAAATTCTTCAAGATATTACATTAAATATTAAACGGAAGTTTATCAACTTCCGTCTCGGAATATTTAATCAGTGAAAAGTATTTGTATCGATCAATATCTGTCAAATATTTTTATTTAATATTGAACGGAAGTTTATCAACTTCCGTTGGCAATAAATATAGTTATTATATTGATAATAGCCATTGTGGTGGATCGGCATTGCAACTCGTGGATTCGTGCGCGAAGCGTGGATTATGAAAGTGTTACTGTAGACAATGTGAAGTGCAAAATATTATAATAATTTACAATTTATGAGATGAACTATAACAGGCTGTGAAGTGAGCGTTGAACTGTTAATTTCATCAAAATAAGCGAATAAACTGATAAAGTGTTATAAGGCTTTTATTTCCGAAGTGTGTCCTATATAGGTTTCCCATACATACCGTGCCACTCGCATACAATCGCTTCCCGCCACCCTTACCAGGTCGACGGTCTACCTTGTAGGGGGTAATTATTTTATAATGTTCTCCACAACATTAATTCGCTTATGCCTTAGTCGTATAGGCGTGACGTCATCAGTATCACGTCAAACAAACGACTGACATCAATGACATGCATATTGTATTGCACACGGCTATAACGAGCACAGATTGCTTTCAATATTTGATAAGAACCTAAGTAGACTTGCAACTTTTAGTATTGGAGTTGGGTGATTTTACAATTGCTTTGATGCTGTGCATCAAGAGCAAATCAGTATAATAATTATTTATTTTAACGATCATCAACGAACATCCGGAAAAAGATAATGTGGACAATTGTTCTTTTGGATAAGCTTAGAACTTAGAATCTCTTTAAAATTTAGTACGGCAGTTTCAGACTTTTTGGTGACGATACGTTGTCTTTCATTGACTTTTGTTGATTAATGATTGATGATCTTAAAAAAAAGACAGTAAATAAGTAGGGGAAAAGTAGCACCATTATAACAGCATACAATTCTGGATGCTGGCATACAAATCTTTTCCATTGCTTTTCTTTTATCTTATCTTTATTATACTACGCTAAAATGGTATTATATATTGTAGTTGTGTCCAAACTGTAAAAACCTGGCTTAGAAAGATCTACGAAATATCGCAGCCCGCATGGATAGTGAGTATTATGGTTTTTGCATGTGACAAAAAATAGTCGCCTTTCTTACCTGCATCAATTTTCGGAAAAGTAGTCTAATATGTGACTTCTGACACTAAAAGTAGCGAGTCTGCTCTGGCCCCTAGTTCAGCAGTAAAACACCGCAATCAAAGTTTAACGTTTTGTCATCCGTGACATACTGTGAGAGGCTCAACACCAGTTAGATGTTTTATTTTTATATGGCTACGCTTTCACGCTGCTAAGGTGCAAGTTTGAAGGTATAAAACAAACTTAGGGCTGTATATCTTCGAAGGTGAAGGCAGGATAGAATTACACCCAACTTATCACCAGCCAAGTTTTTAAGTCCAACGTAATAGGAGTGAATGGTATAGAATGTCAGAATCTGTGTTTCTACATAAAATTTCCAAGCGGGAAAATCCAATAGAACTTTGCCTGGCCCGGCAGTCGAACCCAGGTCAGCTACAAACATACACCATAAACGAGACAATTACGCGACTATTTAATGCTCATATACTTTAAACCTTTCGATAAAATGCTTTATTTATAATCGACAGACCGTAACACTTTCTTCAAGAAACAAACTATAACATCTTAACATAATTTTATTGTAAATGTAATGCATATCTGCCTACCCCTTCAGTTTTATATGAATAAAACTATAAAAATATGTATGTAAAATAAATTACCCGTAAACGCAAAACATTTTTCATAAGACTCTAACGAATATGTAACACATAATTCGCTCTGACAGTTGACACTTAGTTGGGTTACTCGGTATTACGGTATAATCGGTTCACCCACACATATGTATGTTCAAAGAAAATTTAATTTGAAACAACACTTGTTTGATTCGTCTCGTAACAACCATGTCACTTACAGTCGGGCCAATTTCACGATTCCTGAATATTTTTGGATATATCAAAGGTTGAACCCCTATCCCATTTAAAGGTGAACGCAGAAAATGCGCTTAAAGGAATTCGGTTAAACGGTGGTGGCTTCCATTTATATGTATTATTTCTAGGAGCTATGCAAATAATATTGTGCTCTTGCAAATTATTATTAGTTTGATTAATTTTGGACTTATGTATAATTCTACCTTTGCGTGTGCTGCGTCCCTGTAGATATTCTGTGACTATAGCATAGTTTAGTATAGTATAGTAAATTTATGAGTAGTAGAGTCAAAGCCAGTGTCAAAAATAATTTATTCATTTATGTCACAAAGTAATACTTATGAACGTCAAATTACGAGTATCATGGAACAATCCCTTGCCAATTATTTCGTGGTAATACAAATGAACCAACTCGCCCCGGTCAGTACCTCTTACGGGAAATAGACCATATAAGTAGTAACACTATCATTAGGTTTCATCCAGTTAGATTTATTTTACCTAATTTAATCAACCTCCGCCACGCCTTTCTATTCATCCAATCAATCATATATCTAATCGATTGTCATCAGCCGGTTCTTATGGTTGCTTGCCATCTTTGTGGTATGACAAAAGTATTCAATACCCTTCAAGGAAACGCTGTGCCATCAGCAAGGGCATTTATTGCACCAAACACTGGACGCAGAAGGACTCTTTATTAAAAGGTCTGCAAAGCAGGCGTCTTATTTTATTGTTGCTGGTCAATATGATCACACTCCGCCTAATGGTAAGCAATCGTGTAGTCCACGAACAGAGATCCTCACATCACGTCCTTATCGATGTACGTACTCATATCGCAGACCTTCATAGGCTGTATACCGTTACGGTGTCAAAACCCTAGCTTCACCACATTGAGACAAAATGATAAAAGAATTGTATCTGGATGCCGGTGTGCGATGGACGTATAATCCATACATTATTAATTATTATTATTATTATTATTCACATTTATTCAGTAATTATCAATAAAAATTACATTTTTAAATATATAATTATAAAAAAAACACATTTAAAAACATAAAAATTATGGATGCCCACCGACATCGAGACAAGGTCCAAGCTGTCGGTGGTTAGGGGTCCAGAGAGAGGAATCTCCTCACTATGCGTGCCGTATCGAGGAGAACCGCCTTCTGCATCTGACCCTTGACCCAAGCACCTAACGCGAGCCTCTTAAGATGTTGGTCGAGGCTCTTGGCTATTAGACCGTTTACCGTAACGACTATCGGTACAATGATTGCCGAGTCCACATTCCACATATCGACAACCTCGTGTGCTAAGTCCAGGTATTTTAGTTCTTTTTCCTTCTCAGCTTTCACGAGGTTGGCATCATGAAGGATGGTAATATCGACAATCATTGCACGGCGCTCTGATCGATCTATTACCACAATATCAGGCTTGTGACAACAGTCCTGTCTGTGATAATAGATCGATCCCAATACAGTGTGATATGGTCCTTTTCGAGAACTGGTTCCGCTACATACCTTTTTTTTTTGACCCAGGAAAATCCTTTATGGATACCCCCTCCCCCGGGGGGGGGAGGGAAGTTATGTGAGACTCTCCGCCCCTGAAGGGGGTCGGTATACACACTAAAAACCTGGGGTGAGCAGTCCCACCGCCGACGGGGTGGGACGAGATGGGGTCGCGTTAGCAATCACCATCCCGTCCCGGCGGTTGGCCCGGCTGATTGTAACCGGGCCTCAGCACCTGTGGAGGGGAGGCCTTGCTCACCAAGGCCACCCCCCAGACGTGTGGGGCCGTGCAAGCCGGTAGAGAGTCCCCCGACTCTGTACCAGTGACCCCACTATACAGGAGCGAGAAGGCGGGCAAATCGCCTCCTCCTCGCTCCCGTCCGTCTGCGCCGGAGAGGGTCAGCGAGGGGATTGTTCTCCCTGACTCTCTCCGCGGCCTCCTTCTGCGCCATGACAGCCTCACAGAAGGAGACCACTGCCTGCCACGACCTCTCGCCGCCGAGCATGGCGTTGATCACGCTCGGCAGGGAGAGATCCCCGCCTATTATGGCCGAAAGCGTGTGCCGCTGCGGCCCCCACGCGGCACACACCTCCAGCGTATGGAGCGCCGTATCTTCTGGCGCCCCACACTCGTTGCAGACCGGGGTCGCCTCCCGTCTCGCGATCTGGTGCAAATACTTTCCGAAGCATCCGTGCCCGGAAAGCACCTGCACCAGTCGGAAGGTCAGCGACCCGAATCGCCGCCCTATCCACCCCCGAAGGACCGGGCGAATGGCCTCCACCGTCCACTGGCCCGGGACCGGTGGAGCCAGGTCCTCCGTCCACCGCCTCAGCAGGGCGGCCCGCGCCTGTCGCCGCATGCGTGCGATCTCCTCCCACCCCGGGGGCTCCCCGCGGGACCTCCTCGCCGCCACGAAGTGGTAAACTTCGGCGAGGATCTCCGCTTGCAGCTCCCAGGGGGGATCACTGGCCAGCACGCACGCAGCCGTCCAGGACACCGTCCGGTAACCGCGTATGGCCCTCGTCGCGACGACCCGCTGCGGACGTCGCAGCAGGGTCTTATTGTCGCGACTGAGGGCGTCCGCCCAGACTGGTGCCCCGTACAGGGCCATACTCCGGATCACTCCGGAGTACAGTCGGCGACAAGTGGCGCTCGGGCCACCCACGTTGGGCAGCAGCCTCCCCAGGGCGGCCGCCGCTCCTAGGACTTTTGGGGCCAGCTGGGTGAAGTGTGCCCCAAAAGTCCACCTCCCGTCCAGGATGAGACCCAAGTACCTCATTTGGGTCCCAAGCCGGACCAGGATCCCGTCCAGGGCTACTCGCGTACCTGGAGGAGGTCCCCCCCGAGGCCCATGAAACAATAGGGCCTCAGTCTTGGAGAGGGCAACCTCCAATCCCAGGGCGCGGATACGGTCAACTACTAGGGCAGCTCCCACCTCAGCCAACCGCACCGTCTCCCCGAGGTTCCTCCCCTTGACTACGACCAGGGTGTCATCGGCGTAACACGCCACCCGCATACTCGCGGGAAGCGTGCCCCGAAGCACCCAGTCGTAGCCAACGTTCCACAGGAGCGGTCCCAGTACCGACCCCTGTGGAACCCCGCAGGATACGCGACGGCGCCTCAGACCGTCGCGTCCCTCCACCAGGACCTCACGGTCCTGGAGGTAGTCGGCCAACAGCCTCCGCAAATACAGGGGCACTCCGTGATACCGGAGCGCCTCCTGTACTGTTCCATGCGGGAGGCTGTTGAAGGCGTTGGCAATGTCCAGCGAGACAGCCAACGCCTTGTTCCCCCCACCGACCGCTTCCTGCGTCCAATCTTTTAGCCAGAGCAGGGCGTCCATTGTGGACCGCCCCGCTCTGAACCCATACTGGGCCTGCGATAAAGCCGGCCCAGTCCCCTCCAAGTGCTGGATGACACGGGAAGCCACCACTCTCTCTAGCAGCTTTCCCGTGTCATCCAGCAACACGATTGGTCTGTATGCGGAAGGCGAGGTTGTGTCTCGCCCCTCCTTCCGCAACAGGCATAACCGGCCGTCCTTCCACAGCTTCGGGAACCGTCCAGACGTGAGGCATGCATCGAACAGCTCCCGAAGCGGATCGCCCATCTCTCTGAGGGCGATCCGGAGGACCCGCCCCGGGATTCCGTCAGGACCCGGTGCCGTCCTCTTGCCACATACGCGGCTGACGGCTGCATCCATCTCCGCCTCTGATACAAGCGGGATGGAGGCCGGATCCAATTCCTCCGGGAAGGACGGCGCCATCATCGGAGGGGTGTGGTAGGGGTCCCGTTCGGGAAAGAGCCCCACCAGCACCCTGCCCAGGAGCTCCGGCTCCAGAGACTCCGCAACGGGGGGCGTCAGGCCCCGGAACTTGTTCCGGGCAGCCCTATACGGGCGCCCCCATGGGTCCCTATCCAGGCCCTCCAAGGCCTCACCCCAGGCCCGGGACTTGGCCTGGCCGACGGCCAGCTGCAGCTCCTTTTTGGCTGCACGGTACCCATCGTACAGCCGGAGCTCGGCCTGTAATTCATCGGCCGACAGCTGGTCATTCGTTCGGCCATGCCGTCGCCGCCTACACCGCGTGTAGGGCCGTCGCGCCGCCGAGCAGGCGGCTCGGAGATCTTCGATCTCCGAGCTCCACCAGTACACTTCTCGGCGGCCGGGGCGGTGGCGGGCCCTCGGCATGGCCGCGTCGCAGACGGCTGCGACCGCTTCGCGAAAACGGCCGGCCGCGACGTCTACCACCGGGTGCGAGGGGGCGGCAAGCCACGCCTGGACGATGGCCGCCTCTTCCGCCAGCTCGGCGTCGAGGCGACTCACCGACCAGCGCGGAAAATCCGCCCGCACCACGCACCGGGACCCTCCCTGATTGTCGGAGGCGGAGATCTCGAACCTTATATATTTGTGATCCGAGAGCGTCTCTACCTCCGACATCACCCTCCAGGCCCGAGCACGTGCCGCTACAGCGGGGCTGGTGAACGTTAGGTCCACCACGGACCCCCCACACCATCGCACGCACGTGTGGACCGACCCTCTATTGAGGAGGGTCAGTCCTGTGGCAACCGCCCACTCCCTGACAATCTCCCCTCGAGTGTCAGTGGAGCGGTTGCCCCATTCCCGGGCCTTGGCATTCAGGTCCCCCATTAGGAGGACCTGATGTGGCGCCTGCCTTCTCGCCACCGCGGCCAGGAGGTCCATGAAGACCTCCAGCTCCGCGGCGGTTCTGTTAGGGGAGAAGTATGCGCCGACGATCGCATACCTCTCCCACCTGGCCACCACGTACCCCGCTCCTCTCTCTTTGACTGAGAGGAGGGGGCCGCCAACCCTCCCAATGATGGCCACGGAGCCGTTCAAGTCCCCAGCCCAATAGGGACTGAGGGGGACAAAATACGGCTCCGCGGCGACGGCCACACCGATTTCCCACTGCGCCAGGCTCTGCATGAGCAGGTCTTGGGCCCTGGCGCAGTGGTTCAGGTTCGCCTGGAGGAAGTTGTGATGTCTGACTTGATCCATACTAATCAGACATCACAACCCCCCCGCACAGTGCTCCGCGGCGCGCTACCTCAGGGGCGGCCTGACTGGTGGCCGCAGGGGTGGCCCGAGTCCCAGGGGCCTTCCCCTTCGTCTTCGGAGGGATGCAGCTACGCCCCCCCATAACGTGACCCGAGGGCTTGCCCGCCTCTGCGCAAATAGCGCAGCGCAGCCCGGCCTTGCCACAGTTGGCCGCCCGGTGACCTGCGTCTCCACAACGGAAGCACAGGTCACCCCTGTCGGCCGCGGCGGGACACTGAGGGCGCGTGTGCCCTAGCCCCATACACCTGAAGCAGCGCATGGGGCGCTCCCCCAACGCCACCACCTTCACCGAGCTCCACCCGATGAGAAGTCTGCCCCTGCTCAGCAGCACTTTGGCTGCCGAGACAGGGCAGGACACAAGGGCGGAGCCGGCGCCATCAAAGCCGGGGCGGATCTCCCCGACCTTGACGAGCCGCACCTCGCACTCGCCCGCCGCTGCGACCGCCGCCGCCACCTTCTCCTTTGTGGCAGCATCGTCCAAGCCCGCAATCCGCAAGTCTGTGGACTTTACGGGCCTGGTGATGCTGGCCACTGCGGGTAGGGCATCACGGAGTTTCTCCGCGAGCCTATCCGCCTTTTCTCCGCTTTGTGAGCCAGGAATCTCTAAGATCCTGGCTCCCGTAGCCGTCTGGCGGAAGCGGAGCTGGTCGATACCCAGCTCCTTCAGGTCGACCTTTTCCTGTGCCGCCCTGATGGCGGTAGCGTAAGTGATCCCCTTTGCCGCTGCGTCGGGTTGCAACGATAGCACGACTGCCGCGGATTTCGGGGACCTCAGTGCTGTCACCACATTCTTGGAGGCAACAGGGGCAGCAGGCCGGGCTTTGGCGGCGGGGGCACGGGCCACCTGGACAGGCTCAGATGCAGTAGATGGGAAGGAGGACTTTTCCTTCCCATGGCCTTTCCCCTTGCCCTTCCCCTTTCCCTTCCCTACTACCGTCACCCAGGTTTCCTGAGGGACGGTGGTGGCAGGGGCAATCCCGCTGACGTTTTGGGTCCCTTTAGAGCCAGAGGGACCCGCGGTCGGTGCCACTGCAGGAGCGGTGGCAGCTCTGGGGGCCTGCTTGGCCCCCTTGCCCACCTTGAGGGCAACCGGCTGAGACGTCAGTATGGGTGCACGTCACCCATACTGACCATCTGCCCTCGTCCTCCTGGCATCCGCTTTCAGCGGCGGGCGGACCGTCGGGGCCGGCAGAAGCCGGTCCTCAAGCCCCGCAAGCCGGGCGCTTAACATCGTCCCGAGCGTGACGGTAAGGGAGCGCTTAAGCTCCTCAACCAGCTCGGGACCCAACTGGGGGGTGGCAAGGGCCGCCCGCGTCTCCGCAGTGGCGGTAACGGTGGCGGCAGGGGCTGCCCGCGTCTCCGCAGTGGCGGTAGCGGCGGCGGCAGCGGCGGCAGCAGCGGCGGCAGTCGTCGCCGCGGCGGCCTCCGTCTTCGCCTCAGCGAAGCCCCGACGGAGCGCCTTTACCTCCGCCTTAAGCGCCTCCCCGTCTAAACGCAGGCGGGAGTTTTCGGCTCTCAGTCGCCGCGTCTCCTCCGCCTCGCTGCGGCCTGCCAGGGTGTCCACCACCTCCCTTAGCAGTGACGCCGACCGCTTCAGGCGACCAACAAACTCGCCCTTTAAGTTGCCCGACTTTCGGGCCACCTCCAGGATGCAGGCGAGCTTCTCGCCCGCCCGCGCCCTCAGTTCTTGGGCATTTAGGTCGCTCAAGTCACCGACCAATGGGGTGGAATCCGACTCATTGCCGATCTCCATCCCCAGGTCGGCAGCGACAGCAGCCGGCCCCTTCCTAAGGCGCCTCTTGTGCAGCGCCGCCTCAAACTCCGCATTCTGCTGCACCGAAGCGGGCCTGAGGAACTCCTCCCTGGAGGGTGCCCCCTTCACCACTCTCCCCCGCCCTCTTCTAGTAGTGGGCACCTTGGCGGCCGCCGTCCACTCAGTCTCCGTGTCCGAGCCTGAATACCCAGGCACGGAGAACGGAGCGGACGGCCGCTTTCGGCTGCCTACCTCCCCAGAGGTGGCCACCGCCACCATGTCGGCACGCGAGTTAAAAGACTCCACGTCCAAAACATCCTCAGGAGCACTCTCCTGCTCGGAGGGGCCCTGAGAAGGGCCTTTTTGGTGGCCCTGAGAAGGGCCTTTTTTAAACTGTTGCTTGGACATGGCCGCAAGCGAACAGACAGGGACAAACAAACAAGCACACAGACTCGAGTAACAGTAATACCCTCAAAACAATATGAACCGGCACACAAGTGCTCTTTAGCCGAACACCGGTCTGACACTCCGTTACGGTGACAGAACCGGGTCGTTACCAGGGGACGCGACGAGGACGCAAGCACTGTGGGGGGTCCCCCTTCCGCTACATACCTGTAGTAAGGCACCTCGACCTCTACAAGTTTGTACTTCAGAGCAAGTTGCTGATGGATAATTCTGGCTACTTGGTTATGTCTGTGCAAGTACTCGCCGTTAGCAAGACGAGAACAACCGGAAACTATATGCCTGAGGGATTCACCGGGTTGGTGGCACGCCCGACATATGTCAATCGTACCATCCCTCAGGATATATTTCCGGTAGTTATTCGTCTTGATAACTTCGTCCATTATTGCACAGACAAACCCTTCGGTTTCCCCAAAGAGGTCACCGAAGCGTAGCCAGTTCACGGAGGCGAGAACGTCTACATCAGGTCCACATAGGGCCTTGTAGAACCTACCGTGAAGCTCCTTGCTCTGCCATACACTCTTGCGGTCGTCAATACTTAGTACTATAGGGATGCGCCAGTTCTCTTTAGCCAGATTAAGCGGGGTGAGTCCGTTATCCACTGCGATAACATCACGATGCATATCCACGTTCGCTTCAAGGAAATATTCTCTAAGGTTGCACACCTCACGATTATGGAGGGTTTTGGCATTTAGAAAACCTCGATCCCCACATTTCCGCGGGATGTACAACCTCATCACAGATGAACGAGGATGATGCATTCGGTATGCCGTCAACAGTGTACGGACCTTCCTGTCCAGGGCATCTAACTCAGTCTGAGTCCACTTAAGTATGCCAAAGGAGTATAAAAGAAGCGGCATGACCCAACCGTTAAAAGCGCGTACCTTGTTGCCGCCTGATAAAAGACTGTTAAGTATTTTTCTCAGGCGACCAAAAAAGCGCTCCTTCAACGATTGTTTCATGTCCGCTTCATTTATACCTAAGGCTTGTGACATACCCAAGTATTTGTAGGTATCAGTAATGAGAAGCGATCTTAGGTTAATGGAATCTGAAAGTTCAATGCTCTCAGATTCCACCATCCTTCCTTCCTTTACATGCATGACTGCACATTTATCCACACCAAACTCCATGTTGATAGATTTACTAAAGCAATCAGTTACTCTTAGTAAGTCTATCAAATGTGAATCAGTGCGGGCAAACAGCTTTAAATCATCCATGTATAGTAAGTGTGATACGACCTGACCGCCTCTCTTTAAACTGTAACCTAGCCCTGAACCCTCTAGTAATGTACTGAGAGGGTTCAACGCTAGGCAAAATCAAAGAGGACTCAGACTGTCGCCCTGAAATATACCTCGCTTAATCTGTGTTAGCTCGCTGGTCGCCTGGGTCTGTCGACACCCTGGATAGTAAAGAGCCGTTTTCCATTGCCCCATACATAACTTCAAGAAGGTGCATAGAGTTGTATTAACTTTATACAGCTCCAGCACCTTCAAGAGCCATGTATGCGGCACCGAATCGAACGCTTTCTTATATTCTATCCAACATGTCGCCAGACTCTTGTGATTACGGCGAACCTGTTGGCTAATGGCCATATCAATGAGGAGGAGTTCCTTCGTACCACGAGCCCCCTTCCTACAACCATTCTGAGAGGCCGACATAATAGAATTGATTTCAATATGTTTTGCAATTTTGGCTCTCAGAATAGACGTAAGAAGCTTATAGACCGATGGTAAGCAGGTGATCGGTCTATAATTTCCAGGCTCGTGAGTGCTACCTGCTTTGTGGAGCAGGTGCGTAACTCCTGTGGTCATAAAACCTGGCAACGACCCAGATTCTACGGTTGATTGAAACTGCGATGCCAAGCAAGCATGCGAATTACGTAGCCACTTCAACCAGAAGTTATGCAGCCCGTCCAGACCTGGAGACTTTCAATTTGATAACGAACGGACTGTACTAGTAACATCCTGGTCTTCAATGACTACGTCTTCCATCTCTGGAATTTGTTCAACCACTCGCTCGACATCACGGATCCAATCGCCCTCTGTGTGGCCCATGGGCACCGACCAGATGCTACGCCAAAAGGTATTTGTGGTATCAGCATCCGGCAGCCGCCCACTAGTCACACATTGATCCGGTCGTTCCCAGCTTCTATAAACACGTCTCTGGTCTCTTTGAAATGTGTAATTCACGGTATACCGGTTCACGCGTTTTTTGTATCTGCGCAAACGGTTTGCCCACGCATAAACTTTCTGCTTCAGGAAGTCAATGCGCTCTGTGACCCGAGATGTATAGTCTTGTGGGCTGGTGTCAGTTCCCAAGAAAGCTCGACTCACAAAGCGCATCACTCTAGGGCGAGTATTGCCCTCCCTGAAGCAGATTAGTTTACCAATAAGTGCCCTTGCCTCAGCGATACGACGTTCAATCCTGCATTGCCATGCCGGAGCAGCTTTTCGCCATACAGCAGTGTCGTTCAAAGGGAACTTGACGCCTACTGTACGACATGCCGCTACAGCAGCACAATACAGAATTAAATAGGTATCACTGAGATTCTCGCTATTCTCTAAATAACTAGGCAGTAGCGAGTCAAGGGCACCTACCAATGCCATATTTTGTCTATGCGTAGGCAACCGCGGCAGTCGAGGCCTAATAGTATGGGGTGTGTACCGATATTCCCGAATCGTACATTCCAAACCTCATTCATTCATTACCTCATCATTGTACTGGATGCTTACATTATTAGTTATGTCATCCTTATCCTCGCTGGTAATGTTTTGGGGCAACGATGTAACACTACTTGTTGTTACACCAGGACGGACTTGAATGGCACGACTCGAACGTAAACACTCTGAGCGAAGCCTATCAAGTACGTTATCATCCAGCATCCGATTGCGCTAGATAACTCGCACTTGATCCGATAGTCGTTGTGCCGTGACGTTGAAGCCTGGTTCAAGAGCCTGAAACAGAGGCAGCATTCGATTACGATACGCACTGAGGTTGGTTCCTCCCTCTGTAGCCACAAAATATGCCCGCATGACGTTTTCATTTATTGACCTCGTCCATCTCATGCGGCGCACATCACCACCGACAGTGGGGGCCCTGTTCGAGGCCGGCGGGCCTTGGGGTCACAAGCAGGACGGTGGCCGGCGTCTCCCCTGCCGACGTACAGGTGTGGGCGACGTCGGCGGGGAGAAATACTCGTCGCTTGATGAGCTCGACGCCTCACTGCCCGTCGTAGTCGCGGGTGCAGGTACCGACGGCTGCGAGGCGGAGCTGAGCGACGAGTCCGGGGGTCTCCTTTGTGCTAATGCTCTGGCTCTTGTTAGCATTTGCGTGTCACTACATCATCATTTAAATTATTTTTCATGCATTTATATATTTTTCATTTTGACATGTGTTGTCATTATGACCGATTTTACTTGTTTGTTACTGTACTGTTCTTTATGGTTGTATTATTTTAAAATTGAGTAATTAAGTTGTATTATTATTATTATTCTCTTTATTTAAATATTTTCAATATATTTTTCATTTTTAAATATACATATATCTATAAAAATACATTTAAAAATATAAAATATATGGTACCCCACCGGCATCAGGAACAGGGTCCAAGCTGCCGATGGTTAGGATTTCAGAGATAGGAACCTCCTCACAATGCGTGCTGTATCTAAAAGCACTGCCTTCTGCATCAAACCCTTGATCCAAGCACCCAACGCGAGCCTCTTAAGATGGTGATCGAGGCTCTTGGCTATTAGACCATTGACAGATATGACTATCGGCACAATGATTGCCGAATCAACATCCCACATGTCGACAACCTCGCGAGCCAAATCGAGATATTTAATTTGCTTATCTTTTTCACCTTTCGCGAGATTGCCGTCATGCGGAATGGTGACATCGATAATCAATGCGCGGCGCTCTGATCGATCTATCACCACAATGTCAGGTTTGTTGGCCACAACAGTCCTGTCTGTGATGATAGTTCGATCCCAGTACAACGTGACATGACCATTTTCGAGAACTGATTCAGCTACATACCTGTAGTACGGCACTTCAACATCTACAAGTTTGTATTTCAGAGCAAGTTGCTGGTGAATAATCCTGGCTACTTGGTTATGTCTGTGCAAGTACTCGCCGTTAGCAAGACGAGAACAACCGGACACTATATGCCTGAGGGACTCACCAGGTAGGTGGCACGCCCGACAAATGTCAACCGTACCATCCCTCAAGATATATCTCCGGTAGTTATTCGTCTTGATAACTTCGTCCGCAATAGCACAGACAAACCCTTCGGTTTCCCCAAAGAGGTCACCGAAACGTAGCTAGTTCACGGAGGCTAACAGGTCTACATCAGCTCCATATAGAGCCTTGTAGAACCTACCGTGAAGCTCCTTGCTCTGCCATACATCCCTGCGATCGTTAGTGCTAAGTACTACAGGCTTGCGCCAGTTCTCTTTAGCCAAACTAAGCGGGGTGAGTCCGATGTCTACAGCAACTACATCCCGATGCATACCCACGTCTGCCTGAAGAAAGTATTCTCTGAGGTTGCATACCTCGCGGTTATGAAGGGCCTTGGCATTCAGAAAGCCTCGGCCTCCACATTTCCGCGGGATATACAGTCTCATCACAGACGAACGTGGGTGATGCATACGGTATGCCGTCAAGAGTGTACGGACCCGCCGGTCCAGGGCATCCAGTTCAGTCTGAGTCCACTTAAGTATGCCAAAGGAGTACATGAGCACCGGCATGACCCAACCGTTACAAGCGCGCACCTTGTTGCCACCTGATAAAAGACTATTTAAAACTTTTTTCAGGCGACCAAAGAAACGCTCCTGCAACGATTGCTTCATGTCAGCCTCATTGATACTTAACGCCTGTGACATACCCAAGTACTTGTAAATATCGGTTACAAGAAGTGATCGTAGGTTAATGGAATCCGAAAGTTGTGTTCCTTCGGATTCCACTATCCTGCCTTGCTTTACATGGATGACAGCACATTTGTCCACACCAAAATCCATACTGATAGACTTACTAAAAGTTTCAGTTACTTTAAGTAAATCCATCAACTGTAATTTAGTGTGGGCAAACAACTTTAAGTCATCCATATACAACAAAGTGCGATATCACTCCACCACCTCCATGTAACCTGTAACCTAGCCCTGAACCCTCTAGTAATGTACTAAGAGGATTCAATGCTAAGCAGAACCAAAGAGGACTCAGGCTGTCGCCCTGAAATATACCCCGCTCAATTTTTATCAATTCGCCATTCTCAGGGATCTGTCGACATCCTGGATAGCTAAGAACCGTTTTCCATTGCCCCATGCATGACTTAAAAAAGGTGCGCAAAGTTGCATTTACTTTATACAACTCTAACACCCTCAAAAGCCATGCATGAGGCACCGAATCATACGCTTTCTTATAATCTATCCAACATGCCGCCATATCCCTTTGTTTACGGCGAACCTGTTGGCTAATGGCCATATCAATGAGGAGGAGCTCCTTAGTAACACGAGCCCCCCTCTTACATCCATTCTGAGAAGCTGACATTATTGAATTTGTATCAATATGTTTAGATACCTTGGCTCTCAAAATAGATGTAAGAAGCTTATAGATCGATGGCAAACATGTTATCGGTCTATAATTGCCGGGCTCGTTGGTACTACCTATTTTATGGAGTAGGTGGGTTATTCCCGTGGTCATAAAATCTGGTAACGATCCAGATTCTAGGGCAGATTGAAATTGAGCAGCCAAACAAGCATGTGAGCTACGCAGCCATTTCAGCCAGAAATTGTGCAGTCCGTCCGGTCCTGGCGATTTCCAAGTTTAAGTGTACACTTGAGAACGTTGGGACAACTACCATCTTAGTCTCCCTGTGAACATGGCTGCTGTAAAGCAACCGAAACGTCGGTGCAAAGTGTAAACTCAAATATAAATAGTTTTAATTAGAAAATATATAGCTTAAATAGTAGTAAAGTTCAATAATAGTAGTGTTAGAGTTTTCAAAATTATGTAATAACAGTGTTATAAAGTAAAATAAACAACGCGACAAAATCCGTATAAAGTGTTTAATTTCAATGTATAACATTCGCGTAAACATAAGACAATATAATAATATAATAATATTCTATCACATACACACAACACTATCTAGCCTTAACTAAGCAGAGCTTGTACTATGGATACTAGACAATGGAACAACATACATATATACTTTTTTTTTGTAAATACTTACATATTATACATAGAAACACCCAGACCAAGACAAACATCCATGTTCATGCACAAATGTTTAACTTGTGCGTGAATCGAACCCGCGACCTCAGGCGTGGCAGTCGGTTACACTGACCACTAAATAGCTTTACGTTTGGTAGTGCAATGGATAGGTATCTTACACTTGATCTCCTCGAGCTCCTCTCGATTACATTTCTGATATCTTAACCTTTGTAATACACATATAGCCCATATATATATATATATATATATATATATATATATATATATATATATATATATATATATATAAAGGTATATATATACACCAATATACATCTTATCTACCAGCCTTGATAGTTGCCGAGTGCTATGACGTCCTTCTACAAAAGAGGTTTAAAAGAGTTCCACTTTCACACTTTGACTTGGTATACGTCTGACATTGCTGAAGACCATGATCGATGACTACCACTTACCGTCAAGTAGACTGATACCCCATCTACCATTAGAGTCATCAAAATAAAAATTACTTTAAAGATATTGATACAATTAGCGAATAAAAGCCAGTCATAAAATTAATCCGAAATCAAAATACATCGAACGAAGCACATTGACCTACAAACGATTATTCCAGTTCTCCAATTCAAGGTAGCTCGATACATGTCGTATCACCTTCATTACGTCACAGTAAGAACAGAAAATCGCCTTTGGAGCAACACTTTCACACATAATCCATGTGAAGCCAATTATCAGACCGCGGCACACGCGTCTCCACGCGACCTAACCGTCACTCCACATACACGCGATCTTGTCAAACACATTACTGGATGTAGGAATACACGTACACGGCATATTACAACGTTTTATTGCTTATTTTAAAATAAAAGTAGCGCAGTAAGTTTTGTAGTAAAGAAATTAATCAAAATTAAGTATGCCGTAGAATTTCAACCACAATGCAATGGCTTTGTGGTGAATATGACAAGATCTGGGTGACCGAGTATCGAGTTTAGCAGCATGACAGATTGGGCTACAGCTGAGCACTGATTGCTGGTCATGAGGTTCAGCAAACAATTCTCTGTTTCATCGTTAATTATAAACCACCACAGAAATGCTTGTATACCCAACAACTCTAATATTGCTGGGTTATCAGTTTTACAGTTTTAAGACTAGGTTTTTTTCACAGCTTCGCTGGTTATATTGTAGATTTATCAATAAACTGGGAAACATAAGATTTATAATATTAGTTAGGATGACAGTCATGATTTGCTAATAATAGTGCGCCTATGATCTCTTGCCGAAGATTTTACTCGCGCGTTATCGATCTCAGTGAAGAAGAATTAAATATTGAATGAAAGCTATATAAGCTACAGCTAAGCTTCTACTTATTAACAGGGCGAAATAAGGTGACTGTATCACCTACTATTCCTATGCCATTTTTATAAGAACTAGCGGTCGCCAAGTGGTCGAAATTCGGTCATAATTGATTTAAGCCCGTCACAGACGTAGCTATAAAATATATTAATATATCGAGATATATATTATAGTATAGCAAGCTATCACACACGAGAGCTATACTATAATATATATTTTGCCCTCACTCGGTCTGCGGTCGTCCTTTTTAAACTACGTAAATTAAGCTCGTGCGCATCGAGCACGGACGTCGAGCAGGCGTTCAAATGGAACACCCTATCCTCAAAATATATCAAAATATATATTAATATACCGAAATATATATTAATATGCCAAAATATACCGAGATATAAATGTCGACATATTTTGGTGACGTCATAGAAATATATATTATAGCTGCGTGTGCGGTCACTCGAAAATTTATATAGAAAATATGTCGTAATATGCCTTGCTATGATTCATATTAATATATATTATAGCTACGTCTGTGACGGCCTTTAAACTTTAAGTTTGATCGTTATAATATATACCGCGAAATTGCAATAGGTACTTAACGTATGTAACCATAGTAACGAAGAATTAGACGACATCAGCTGAACCATTCCGAAATAATACGAACGCGATTCGACTGCGTGTATCAAATGCATGGTTGTGTGCGTGTAGTGTTTTTCAATAATTTAATGTATTTCTAATGCATATTTTATGAAAATATTAGGATTCGCCACTCCTTCTCCATACAAACTTTAACCCAAATTTCATACTCCTCCGTCCGCGCAATTTTCGTAAAAAGGGGTACAAAGTTTTTGCTTCACGTATTAATATATAGATTTGGTATGTTTTCGAACGAGATAATTACTTCATACTGTCACTAAATAATTATCAACGGCGGCGACTTATTTTTAACACATGTCAATAGGATAATTTTATCAGTACTCATACAACACTACTAGCTCCTTTGAGTTAATATATAGCACACATTAAAGGAGACAAATAACTACATAGATTGTTTGTAACACGCGTGAGCAAAATAATTACGCAATAAACATGAAAGCGTAGTTTGAATATTAAAATAGTGCAGTCGAACGTATCGTTGCATTAAACACAAAGCTCAGACTAAGTGAGTTAGAGCGCATGCACTCTGAGGCGTGGTGCTACAAGGCGATACTTACTTTTTTTTTTTTTTTTTTTTTTTATTATCAGAAAAATACCTTAAGACTAATTACATTTGAAACTCAGTTGATCTGTCTCCTCCTGTAACACTATTCTTAGTAGTTCAGATTAATATTATTTTAAGTGCGTATTTCATTGTCTCAATAATATTAATCATATATAAACTATTGATTGATAGTCCATTGTTAAACAAGTTTGTGTGAGCATTTAAAATAAGCTCTAATCGATTTTGTGAAACTTTTCGCTGATTTCAGCTCGACCGGGGAAGGACTACCCTCTCACAGAATATCGACGTGAAATAGCAGTATCTCTACTGCTGTGTTTTAATCGGTGAGTGAGAGTGCCGGAGGCCCAATCACCCTTTACCCGCTGCTTATCCTTCCCACTTCCTTTGCTAAAATATCAGCAACGCGCAAGTGATGCCTCTGATGTTCCAAGCGTCCATAGGCTACGGTGACCACTTACCATCAGATGGGCCGTATGCTTGTTTGCCAACTCAGTTGTATAAAAAAGAATAAAAAGAATAATAAATCCGAAAACGCGATACCTACATGGTCAAAGATGCAGCGCGGGTTGTTATATATAGAGTTTTCAACATTCAAATAACCCAACTAATATTACAAATGCATATGTAAGCTTATTGTTTTTTATTACGCTTGTTCGTCTTAACTACTCAACTGATCATCATGAAATTTCGCATGTTACACGTTGTCAGTTGTCAGGGGTACAGAGAAGAACATAGAGGACCTTTCATCCAGAAAAAAGTTGTGTTTCTAAGGTATAACTAGTAACTCATATAATTCGAATACATATCGCTTAATCGATTAAATTATTTGTCGATACTCAACACTACACTGGTACCCTGAAATTGATATGTGTATTACATTATACATATTAAGGGCGTTCGCAGTATGCGAGACGTAAGCTCTTAAGAAGATATCTCTGAAATACGATTCTTGTTTATCCCCAGCCATAAACAGCCTTGTATTGCAAAATTATAAAGGTTTACCGTAATCCTACTGCGCCGCGAAGATAAGGTTCACGATCATTTATATGTACAACGTACGTGTATTTCACACATTACACATTAACGTAACGTAGTATTGCGTTTATGCCAATCGAAAGGTTGGGTAGAGGTGTATAACTCTCAAAATTCGGCTGTGGTTATGCGTCACGTATAGTTAAAAAAATACTACTACTGCAAAAAATATTTTCTGGGTTAAGGGAGAATTTACAAACATTCGAACAACGGACACAACGAACGTCCAGACTTGGAACGACTACTTAAGGATCACACAAATTTTTGCCCTGTATGGGGATCGAATCCACAACATTCGGCCCGGTGGCAATGACTGGCACTGAGTGGTTATTGAATACATCTTAATAGTACCAGCGGTACCTATAGTTTCATAATAAGGTAATCCCGATATGTTTTCGTAACATTAAATTGAATGAAATCCAATTTCAATTATGGGACTTTATTCTTAAATTGCACTTGTGCTCGTCGATGAACTGGTGCTCCGTTCAATATAATAAGTTATTTATTATGGCTAACTAGGCTTTTGGGCTTTTATAGAGCTACCAACATGTTTACGGAATGATTCTATATATTGCCATATTTTGTCCAAAGGAAAGAGTTCTGTCAGCAATTCTTTTTCTGGACGAAATCTATTCTGTTCTGTTGACTATCCTTTTCTGTACGCCTGACAATATGCATACGTAATTCAATGATGATCGTCCGAGTAGTTAAGGCATGCAAGCTTAACAGATAAACAAAAAACGAATTTACATTCGCATTTATAACATTAAGTAGGATTTATAGAATCACGAAGAAATCAAGATTATTTAACGTACCAAAGTATTTACCAAAAGCAAAACTCACCTTATCAGCAAAAACACCGCCCACGTCGGACCAGGAAGCCAAAGATAACATCTCACAGTTATCGACAATCTATCTGATTCTGACAAACGTCGATAGTGATATGAAGAGACATTTTGACACTGGCAGACGTGGGCAGGGACTGAAGACTTGAAAATTAGTTCCATTACTTTGACTTTGGTGATATTTCTTTTTTATTTCTAGAGAAATTTAACATGATTGATTGAAAGGTTTTTATAGGTACCTAGTTACTGTCAACAGCATCACCCGTCTATACCTATACTTATTTAATCCAGGAAACAATCTTTACTGGTACCATCTGAATGAGTTTAGTGGTTTAGGCATGATTAAGTAACAAGCATCCCAATATCCTTACTAATATTATAAATATGAATGTGACTTTGTTTATTTGTACGCTTTCATGCCTTATCTACTCGATCGATCATCCTTGAAATTTTACATACATGTTGTCAGGAGAACAGAGAAGGACATTCTGACATAGAGTACTTTTTTCTAGATGAAAGGATTTTTTCATCCAGAAAAAAATACTTCTACTAATCTAATGTAACCTAACCTACATTTACGCAAGTGAAGTCGAGAGCAAACTGTAGTAGTCAATAATATCATATTAATAATGTTGAAAAGTCAGTCTCTCCATGAACGTGACTGCTGAAAAGCAACCGAAAGTGTAAAATTTAATCTAAATAGGTTTCATAATTTAAATAGCTTAATGAGTTTCGCTCATCAGACCGTCACCAAACAATTGACAGCAGCGAGCTCTTCTGTTCATCACTGTGACTGTCATACACCTCTGCCTCTCTTCGAGAATATCCTGTCGTCAAATAAAAGTAATCAGTAACTAGTAAAAGTGTTATAACAATAGTACTTTAAAGTTCAACATTCTGTACTATTAGTGTTTTATAAAAAATAAACAACTCGATAAAATCCGTATAAAGTTGTTTAATTTCAATGTATAACATTCGCGTAAAAGTTAGACAATATAATGTTGAAAGGATCGATGTCGTCAGCTGTAGATATTTATTATGACTGGAACGCCAGCCAAAACGCCAAAAAGGAGTCCGCCGTTTCTAATTATTGGATGACGGCATGAATGAGCCGCCTCTTCCGGAAAAATACCACCCTCATACAGATAAACTGGAGTTAAAGTAATTTGTTACAACGTTTCGTCCGTAACTAAGAGTTCCGAAGGCCTACGAACTTCTGCCATCCCTTTCCATTCACCCATTCCTCAAGACGGCAACTAAATGATAGGCATGGTACTGCAAGTGACCATTGGTTACGATAACTGCTCATCATAGAAATCATAAGGTTATTTGCCAAGTTTATTATAAAATCACAGTCTATATACTGTCACAAAATATCACAAGCGCGGTGCCATCCTTGTCAAAAGTAGGTGCTGAGCTACCAACACTAGGAATAACTACGATTATCCCTTATGAGTTTCTAGAGAGCAGACATCTGAACAGTCGCAACTGGTATAATATACCCAAAAATGTCACACGAGATATCATAGCAACTGGTGACACCATTTACCACTCGGTTGAGCTCATTGAGCTCATCGAGCGCTATATATGTATCTACGCAAGCAACGTAAAACTAGTTCTCGTCTAGTACTGCTAGTTGTACTGCTACATTAGCGAGTGTCTCTTTACATAGTAATGGATATTATTATTTGGTTATAATGTCAACTCTATAATACATATCCAGACGCAAACGGTATAGTATAAGATAAATTCCGACAGATTTATTATTTTCCATACATACTTAGACTCGCGTTTATATTTTCCACCGCCAATCAGAGAGCGTGTTTGGCGGTTTACAAAGTTCTTATTACTACGATCCTGGCATATCTCTCTTACTTCATTCCCATTCATCTCTTTTTTAATCCGTTTCTTTACAGTTATTAAATAGCCTGTACAGTTTTTTTATCTTCTGACCTCCAAGTCCGTCCACTTAACAGGCGTATGTAACAACTAGAAACAGGCTTATGTATCGTAACATCTATTTATGGGCTTCCGCAGGCGTGTCTCGTACATATTCAGTCTAAACGGTCACACTACATACTATATTTACTCTATACCGTAAACAGTTACGTTCTATATTCGCATGTTCAAACATTAAAATGCTCGTAACGCAAAACTATGTTACGTATTAGTTTATTCTTAAGTGTTGTGACGTCATATTTGTGACGATGTGAGGGTTATATTTAGCTAAATCAATTAACTTGTCCATTGGTTTCGTGACATAACTTTAAGTCGGGTTTGCGGTCGAGTGATAGTTTGATTCCAAGGTTGAGCGAAATGTTATTGGTTTTATCTGTTAGATAACTCATAGCGGGCATGCGGTCGACCCGACGCTGCCCCAGCATTGAGTATTGTGGGTTCGAATCCCACGCGATCTACAAATAGTTGTTGTCTCGATATAGTTTGTGTCCGCTAATTGGATGTTTCTGTTAAAGTCTACTGCGACGTGAAGCTTGATACCTTATTAGAAAACTATATATAGAATAGCTTATTAATATTTATATGAAGTTATTCTTATTCTTCTTTAATTTAAGAGCGTAGCTCTTTTCGGTGGAGCAATCGCCACATAATGTATGTCAGTCTTCTGCTTTCCTTTAAACTTCTTGATATGACTCGACTTCAAGTTTTTCTTTCATTTGTTAGATATCGTTATAATGGGTCCCAAATTATAACAGCACCTTGCTTTTTGAGGTGCCTACTTATTATGCTTCAGATGAAAATCATGCACGTTACATGCACCTATGTAGCATATGCCGAGCTGTTGCCTTTTAGACACACTCGCTGAAGGATTTTGTTAACTTTAGTTTTAGTAGATAGCTTTAATGTGACTTTTTTTTAAAGTTTACCCTTTCGCTGTGTCGTAATAGACACAATTAAAAATCAATTGTTATATATCATATGTGATTCATCGGACAGGGATCCTGTTAAACTACATTATACGGATTTTATTTAAAAAATTTACGTGCGCACACATAGGTACACACACACACACATACACACAAACGTTTACTAAATTATGTTTCGAATTGCTTTAATTTTCCGTTTTTACTATTTTCTTACATGTACATTGTTTCAACTTATTATTCTATTGTAGGTTTTGTATATAAAATGTGTCATCGAAGGTTGTTGGTACTTATAGCTCAGATCTTCCTATTTTAAGTGCCGGCGGTCACAAATTGTAGCCTAAATCATGTATACAAAAATTATTCCTAATAGTTGTAATTATCTGTGAAACAATAAAAACATTATTATTATGTTTCTCTTATCACAGGTACTTTCTAACATATTATATTAGAAAATACCTGGCCCTTTGGGAGGCTTACACGGAAACATGGGTCCAACGTGAAGAGGCCCTTCGAGAGTTTTAATCAAAGGTGTGATGGAACACCTACAGCGGCACTAGCCGCAGCAGGCGTAGGATTATTGCTACGTATGGATTCTAATATATGGGCTATGGGTGTTTGGTGGACCGGTATGTTGCTAACTATGGATGAAAAACGGCGTCTGCCCTGAATACTCTAATAGCATCAATGCAATGGGCAGACGGTGACTCGCCAACTCACTAGATGGGCCCCCTGATAAGCCACTATAGGCATACAAGCCAGCAGCAGAGGGCAACACCGGTGCGAGTGGCTAGGGGTGTCGAGCGGTGCGGCGCCGGTTTCACCATCACGGGTCTCGTGACAACGGAGACCCGGAGCGGGTTTCCCCGTAGTTATGCCCTTGAAAATGACACTTCCACCCCCAAACATATAGCTCTAGCGGATCCCCTCTGACCGGCTGACCAAGGCAAGCCAGAGTTGAGAGTCCTAAGGGCGCTCTTGAAGTTCCACCCCAGCCAACCAGTAACGGCAAGCCGGGGACGAGGCCCTAACCAACTTTCTGAGGCATTCAGGACCGCAGTGTCGCCACTCACATTCAGCCCGCCACAAGCTGCCCTGCGGTTTGTGCGCTTTAATTTAACCTGGTGATACATTTTTTGTTTATATCACAAGGCGAAGGTGATAGTTTTAAAGCTAGTGTACTGTGCCCTCCGATATCGCGTTAGTCTCATGATGAGATAACGACTGTCCCAGAGGGACTTATTATTATTATTATTATTATTATCGCTTTAAGAAAAAGAATGCGATAAAATCAGTATAAAGTATTTTAATTTCAATTTGAAACATTCGCGTAAACCTAACACAATATTACTCTTTTCTATTTGCAAAAATATTTGTTACCTTCTTTTTATTGTGTGTCTAATAAACTTATTTTCATATCATACTAGCTGTCCAGACAGACGTTGTCCTGTACAGGCGAAAAAAAAAAAACATATCTAAACCATCCTCGAATCCACTTGAACACACACAAAAAAATTCATTCAAATCGGTCCAGCCGTTTAGGAGGAGTTTAATTACCTACAACGAAAAGTGGCATTGATTTTTATATAATTATACATATAGATTACGAGAGGATTAATTTATCAAAATAAGAAAACAGATCAGACGTCAATAGGCACACGGTGATTAGAAGTAATCCCCTTAATTATATTGGTAAAATGCGTGTAAAATAACTCTGCCTACCTATTCCTTGGTCTATTAACAAGCAGGCGTCAATGACATAAATGTAAGTAGATCAATTAAATTAAAAGCCATTTTCGGTAGAGTTTCAACGCGACAACTTTACGGTCTCCATAATTAGTTCATTTTGGTCTGAAGTAATAGGTACTCGTTTTGAGTGGTTTTGTTGTTGTTTGTTGTAGGAACAACTTAATGAGTTAAAAGAGTTTAAGTGACATGTTGAATTACTTGACCTTCCGAAATTTATTCTGACACTAATAACTTTAATGATAACTTTAAAATAGGAGCACAACTACAAGATTTAAAGATGTTAACAGTTTTTTTTAGTTGAGCGGCGTCAACTATCAAAACCTTCGCATTTGGAATAATACCTGTATCGCGGGGGTCTTTCCAAACATTAAAACAACGGACACAAAGAACAACCAAACCCAGAAAGATTATTCCCATCAGTAGACAAAATTCTTCTATTATCTAATACCAAAGATAAGTAAAATTTACTAGTGCTACCTACTATTAGGTGTAGGTTAGTACTTATCTAAGTAGTTAGAAAAGCAAATAAGTACTTTTATTAGCTTTAGGTATAATTAAATAAACGAATTCTTTTTCAAATTCTTTTATCAAACAAAATATCAACCGATTATTAGATTTTAAGTTCAAGGCCACAACATTTAGCGACTAACCTAGTTAAGGACGAAATCTCTGGCAGCCCATAAAAGGACCCACGCGGTGCTCGGTGCTCCCCCGGCGCGGCCCGGCACCGCAGATGTAGAGAAAACGTGCGGCTTTCCCCCCTAACCCCTACCCTCACCCCTCCTCCTCACTACGCCACAGAGTCAGTACGTAGGCGTCATTTACACTTGTAGCTCTTATCAATGCGAAAATTAAAATTTTCCCTATAGTATAAATTGGGGTGGTGGCGTTGCGAGTTACAAATAAGTATGTTGTTTGAGGCAGAAATTCAACATATTTTAAACTTAAAGGAGTCTGCCCACTACACCGTCTCATACCATGACCGTGCTAGGAACGTATCAGACACGAAAAGCAACACGATACGCCCTGCTATAGGAACTGCTGGTCGGTGACGGAACGGTCTAGTGGGCATAGTCGTATAGTTACATTTCCTTACAAAGAATATTTTTTAGCCTAACACGTTCCTAGCACGGTCATGGTATGAGACGGGGTAGTGGGCAGACTCCTTAATGCTAAAAAGTATCATTGGAGTACCTAACAAAATCTACTGTAATTAGAATTGGAAGCAATACCGATGTCTTGTTTTTGGTGAACGAAATTTTTTATTGAATTGGGCTCTAACGTTTTAGCTCAATTGCAAATTATATTCGAGGAGATCAAAACCCAGCAACATGCAGATGTACGCATATTTAAGAACTCCAAAAATACCCTACAGGTCCCTTTAGTGGTCTCTATTATTAAAATAAATTACAAATTAATGATGTTTCTCATCGAATACATTTAGGTACGTACTAATAATATAGATGGAAATTTAGCTAATAAGCTGCTGATAATTATTATTTTTGGCTCATTATAGCAGATTTGTTAGGTATTATTTTTATTTGTTAACTTTTGAGTGATCTATCTTTCTTTGCCGTCTATCTAGAATACTTCGAAAAGAGTGTAATTTTACGTAAGACATCGCTCTAAACTATGTGGTTAATCGTAGTCAAGAGAAGAGAGCTCAAGCAGGAGCTCGAGGTTTCGATTTAGATTTCTTTATAGGTAGGTACCTACCTACTGCTGGTTACTGGCGATTATTACTCTGTCTAATGAAGACAGAGTAAGGGCCAGTAACCAGCAGCATAAACAAATCTAGAGGATAGACCAGTAGATTTTCGCCTACTGCTTTTTTTCTACTGCGGTTTTCTCAAAATCATACCCATGTCAGACCATAACAAAAAGCTTTTTATTGCAATATTTTTAATAGCAATTCACCAATGGATCCAATCCAGTATAGGCGAAATCCTTAATCTACGTGGGTTGTGTACTTATCTCGCAAAGATCTTGTTAGAAACATTTCTTAGAAAATTATAATCTTCAACAACGTAAAATTTGCATCTTGTTTTTCATACTCACGCCTGCGTGCCGGAGGGGTTGTTTGCCTGCCCTTCAGAAAAACAGTTGACTACGGATTGCCAATTACAACGATCCTGACATATCTCTATACTTTATTCACTTTTATTATGTTCTTCATTCACGCTTGGCGGCATAAGGTACTCTTAACCAGGCCTTTCTTCAAAATAGGTATATCCTATTTTATTAAGCTTATCTATATAGTACATTGAGTGCCATCTATCAGGCACAATAGAAAATGCATTGCTGGTGGTTAGCCGTGAACGGCACAGCGTTAAATGTGTTTATTTTGATCTGTGAGACGAAATGGCTGGCATAGGTAACACACTCACTATATTTTTGGGGTAGGTAGAAATGTATTATGCCAATAATTTAAAAGCTACATTACAATCTCCTTTTTCTACGTCTTTCGTGACTCTACTGCCATCTGCCGGTTACATCACGAAACCCAATGATGCTATAAAAACGTTTTATTAGTGTCAAAAACAAAAATAGTTATAGGTAAGCTTTTTATTGTCTACTCCTGCACTAGGAATAATTCCTGTATTGCTTTTCAAACATTCACACAACGGGCAGAGAACACCCAGACATGGAACAAGCTGTTGTGGAAAACACAAATTTTTGTGCAGTGAGGTGATCGAACCCACAACTCTGAGCAATGACAGTAGCGCAGTCAGTCGTCATTAGTTAAACAACTACGCCTTCCGTGGAGTCAATAGTAGTCAATTAAATTGACGGCATATTTTGTATCTAAGAATTTGCACTGGTTCGTGAAATAAACAGTTTTGTTCCGCATTCGCCCCTAAATTGCGTCCCACATTCCAAAATGTTCATCATTCGCCCCTCTTTTTTAATTATTTATTTTTTGAGCATATGGTTAGCAAAACAAAACATGTTTAAAATTATTTGAAGTTTTTTTAATATCGGGCTCGTGATGTCATGCAAACATAAGCCCAAAGTGTCGCAAAGAGATCAAGGAGGTATATTAAAATATTTTTCAGCTGACGGTACATCAAAATCTACTATACGAAAAAAACAGGGTCAAAACAGAACATAATTTGGGACGAAATAGGAATTACATTAAGAAATAAATATTTATCTAAATTTCGGGGCATATGAGGAACAATTTTTGGGGCGAATGCGTATTTTTACATTCGGGACGATACATGAGGGTCGAATGCGGTATAAACCAATGAACAACATTATAGTAAATGAAACACCAATATTAAAATATAATAGTTTTTATTTTTGCATTTTTCTAGTTAAATATATACCACGTTATGAGGTTCACACGATAGGAATCCAAGGATCACATCGAGTTAGACTTAAGTCTAAGTCTAAGATATAGTAGAGCAATAAAATATTATAATAGACACATGAGACTTAGGCCTAACGGTAAAGATACATCGACTTGTGACGTACCTCGCTCAGATAATGTTGAACATATTATTTTGATTGCACGTATAATGACAATAATACTCAGATCTATATATACCTGGAATGGGTAAGCAGAATTACACTAGACCAACATTTCATTATCCACATTATAGCGACTTTTTACGCCTTTTTGCCAAACCTATTGCCATCTATCGGGTATGTGGCGAAACTCTGTGATGGTTTAGAAAATTTTTGACCGAAAATCTCCATAATCTTGATCAGCCAGAGGATTTGAACACGGTGCCGCATATAACTTAAATATGAAAGTTATGTCACTACCTGTTGTTATTCGATTGAATAGTTATTAACCTGAATGTTCATGGAAGAAGTTAATGAAAACACTATGTGGGTCTGTGTGTATGTCTGTTAGTGGCAGGCATAGCTCCGGAGTCGCTGGACCATTGCCTTGTAACTTGATGTACAGACACCTTGGGGTCATCCCTCGGTCAAGTTTGAATATGGGCCCTGGGGGTCAAAAGACCCCTGAGATATAGAGGTCACAAGGTCATAAAGTAAGGGAATATCCACCAACAGGCTAATTTGGAAGTCCAAGGGAGAGGCTCTTGCCCAGCAGTGGGACATTACAAAAAGCTGATGAAAAAAAAAGGTCACATGAAGACGAAGGTTGCACCCGGGGTTTCTACATCCATCTCGTTTTAATATCCTTTTTTACTTTCATGTAAAAATAACAATAATCAATTGCATATCTAATGAACATCCGAAGTTTTATCGTAGAGTATAATATTCTCAATATAGCTTTATGTTACCCTTGCATATTCTTTATAGTAATATATAGGTAATCGTATAAAAATAATTTAAACGTAACTAAATGCGGTAAAGTGCGATACTGTCACAAGTCGAAGTTAGAGGCATACAAACTGTGTGATTTTAAGCTCAAACAATCATATTCACCTATGCAATAGTCGTCGATTAATCAAACTCTATCTATGGACATTATCACTACAACTTTGCCTCCAACAAATAATTCTTTAGTATTTTTATTCAATAATATGAATCATACATGCATAGTCTGAAGCCTATATCCGGATATTCGGGTTTATCGGGAGAGGGGGAGAGTCGTGAGTGTGCACCCGCCTAGTAGGCAGGTGTACACTCACGACCCCATGTTATAAAGAGAAGAGCCTACCCGTCTACCGGATAGCAGCAACTGCGATATTATTTTGTCTGACCCGGCAACCAAACTGAAGCTAAGCACAGCAGTGTAGTCCAATAGTACTGCTGTACCATCGAGGCAGGTCGAATGCAATGACGAACAACAAATATTCATGGTTTAATGAAGTCACATTTAGGTTAGTTGTAAATAAAAATTAATAAATATTATTCAGTAAGTAAATTGTTTTAAAAATCACACAGTTTTCTTAGCCTGATCAGTTAAACGCTTGTAGCATACACTGAGATATGAATAAACATTCAATATTATTCTAATATATTTATTTATATCTTAACAATACTCAGGGACTGCCGTGTTTGACACGTACATACATCATACTAGAGAAAATTCGTTTGACAAGCATTTTGAATATGTATTTCACAAATGCATTGCTGACTGACTATAGAATACAATCGTCGTTTCTTATCAATACAAAGCAATGTACGGGTTGTAAAGAATTTGCATCTACATTCATACAATAATGCCTTTATGCAGCCAGTGAGGTGTTGAATAATTATTTCAGGCTCCCAAGATTAGGTCGAGCTTCTGAAAGTTTCCTTATAGAAATACTAAATTAACAAATTAAATTTAATTTAATAAATACCTACATTGAAAACAAGATTAAAAAATAAAACAAAATTAATCTATTCACTAAGCCAGCGTGAAAATCATATTCAAAATGCCGTTCAAACATTTTGAAAACATTGATATTTAAAGGTTTAATACATCAATACTCATATAGTACTTACGAATTAACAAAAAAGACGACATTCGAAAGGTCACATAATACCATAAAAAGGGTTGCAAGGTTGCAAGATTAAAAAATAAACAAGTATTATGCTGTTGCGTTATGGCAACTGATTTGATATCAAATAATTTTGCCATGTTTATATGACGTATCGTCAGCTCTTATAATAATATTATTGTAATATTACTTTACGACTGATCAAGTCAGCTTTTAAAATGGGACTGTTTCCTTTTGTCGTATAGTAAATATATGGTAGTTCGGCCAACGAGTATATATTTTGGTTATGTTATTAAATAAATTACGGAATTAATGAAATACATAAAATCGTTTCGAATATCTGGCAACCTTAATAAAAAAGAAAAGTGTACATATTTACTAAAAATAAATAATTAACATAAAAAATGGAATGTAAGAAAATAAAATCTTTGAATATTTAGGCACTTTCAGATCAAAATAAATATTAAATTACAGATAAATAGACCCTTAGGTTAATAAAATATATTTTAACGCGTCACAGTACCCAATATTTTATATTTTTTGTGCTTCGGTTTAGTGCGAAGCAATTTTATACTTTTAAACAGTCTATGTGTAATATGTCTTTTAATTCTTACATACCTAAAAAATCTTAAGTCAACAAATATATTAAAAAGAGGAGAAGTTACTTTTTTATTTAAATAGTAAACTAAATAACAAAAAGCGACTTATTATGAAAAGAACGGACTTAATAATACACAAGATTATTATAATAATACATCAATCTGTATGCTACAACCAGATCCACAACAAAAAGTTATAAAGATAAGCATAAAATAACTAATATACTTACAAAACACCCAAGATGCACAGTTTCTTACTACTTTTACATTGAAGTAAATCTTAAAGATTCACAAAAAATCATTAAAACTAAGCAATCATCTTAGATTCATTAAATATAAATTCGACTTAAAACCCATACCATAAAGTTGATTTTCAAATTAAATAAACGTTCACTTCGGTATGAAAGCTGAAATCATCGTTATCGTCATTGTCGCTAAAATAAGATTTTATTTTAGCGACGCTGGCCTAATGGATAAGGTCGGTATTGCGATCGAAAGGTACTGAATTTGTATCCCATTCATTGTACTAATGACATGAACACACTATTAACACAAGCATTCTACCTTAACATGAGGGGTTAACGATTACGTAAGGGTTTAGAAGAATATTTGTAATTAGTAACACAAATTGATAGTAAACTTTTAAAAAAAGTAGTAAAATATACTTATGGACAAATTACCATAAGTATATTTGAGGACGTTATTTAGTACGTAAGTGTGCATCTTGGGCTTTTCATATATCAATAGTCAGAACAGACAACAATCAATAACGATAGATTCACAAAAAAGGTCATTCAGAAACCTTTGAAGACACAGACGATACTTAACAAAAGCACCTGAATAAGTAAGCTTAGTTAAACTAAACTATATACAAGTTTATTATATACAATTGATGCCAACACTTAGATACAATAATTACTCTTTGGTTTTCATCTTTATTTTACTCTCTTTTTGTTTTTCTCACCCCATATTACTCACCCGTATGCTTCGAATTGTTAAATTGTAACATTCTTTTTATAATATCATGGCAAAAATATAACCCCTTCGGTAAAGGTAAGCGGTTACCGCAACCTATGAACCGTTTCCACATAAAGGGTACCGCTGGCAAATTGTCTTAATGAATGAGACACTGTGAAGCTGGGAACACATGTTGGGAAAATTACTGATCTTGTATAAGCAATACGGCGGTTCCGTAAAGAGCCTACAGACCATTCACTGCCAACAGAACATGCGGTTTTTTGGTTTCCTAAATGGATATGTTTCTCCAGCCAATGTGATATACGATGGTGATAAACCAGTCAGCCAATCAATTAATCAGCCTATTACAAGACGAAAGAGGTCATCTCCCGTTCTTTTCCTTTCATCTCATCTTCAATTGATGTTTGCAACCTTAATGGTATAAAAAATTACTAATCAGTTATTCATGGTAACTTCTACCCTAAACATCCATATCTTTCTAATACTATTTTTCTATAGCATTGGCCCCAATCGTATACAATACATCAAAGTCCAGAATACAAGCCATAGTCGTTCCAATACATCTATCTGGTCTTTGTATATTATAATATACAAGATACATTTATAGAGTTAAAATACTGTATGCCTTATTAACAATAATAGACTTTAGGACAGAAAGGTTTAGGGACAAATTCGAATAATCTCTTAATGGTAGGAAAATAATTCATATTAATTAAATATACACAAATCTAACGTTACATTTTTGTGTGTACATTTTTTTATCTGTGTTTACAAAATATATTTATTTTTGCTGTATGAAATATATGTTTTTGTATATCTGTATGAAATTATAATTTTGATGCTATGGTAACCCAATGTGTTTAAAAATTGATACCTAGCTAGGAAGGGAGAGATCAAGATCGAGTGTTCGATTCCCACTCATTACACTATCTTAGAAAGCCCACTTCTAATACCAGCATATTAGCTCAACTGAATGGGTTAAGAATAATACTAGTCATTAGTAATCATAATTACTAGAAATTTAAATCGGTTGACAAGATATGTATAAAATTAGTATTTTTAGTATCGATAGATCGCACGTGGCATGACTATTTCGATTTATAAATGAAAATAGTGGAATGAACCCAGTTAAAAGTAAAATTACTTTGTCACTCAAATAAGCTTCATATAGTCAAATTAAAACCACAATACACTAAGTACAGATGGGCCAGTTCTATTAGTAAGACTATGTGCGGTTGTTTGTCGATAAGAGTCCGGCGTTCTTTGTTCAGTAATCTGTATCAAAATGTTAGATTTGCTTTTTAATAGCTGTTGGTACAGTCAGCGACGTAAGTCGATAAACATTTATGAAATTTTGTTTTTTATCGTATAAAATAACGAAATTTACTAATACTTTAGAGCAGTAGTAGCTTATTCTATAGTAATAAATTGTTATAATAAATTGACATTTATCATTCATAAAATACTGTTACATATTAATTAAATGTATAGCTACTTATGTTGCCGACTGTACATGTCCATATGAATATGTATGCTGTATTATAGTAGCACGTCTTGTATATAAATATATAGATTTAGTAAATTTATGATATATATCAAGTCTATTATATCAATTTCGACTAGAAGTATTTTTTAATTTACATGAAAAAAAATGTTACTCATTTAAAAAAGCTTAGCTTTTTGCTTTTAAAAACTAAAATTTAAAAAGAATTTACTAATTTGAAAAAGATACTAAAATTAGAATTACAAGAATCTCAATGCATATTGACTGAAAGTTTTGTAAGATAAACAATATGAAATATTATGCAGATTTCTGTTTTTATATTGAAGACAAAATTACTTAATCCGAAACATTAAAAGAAAATTAGTCTCAATTCTGGAATGTATAAATATTTTTCAGATCTTTGTATATTTCCAATGCTCGTTAACCTATTAACTAAAAAAAGATCACTAAAGTTAGTTTCTACAATATTTTGGCTTTTCATTTAATTTATAATGTTTGCTTACCTACAAATAAAATAGTAATTAAAAAGATAATTAAAAACTAACACTAAATAACTAGACGATAATGAATTTCGTAATACATTTTGGATTCCCATAATTTTAGATCAGTTGTAACTCAAAAGTCGGGATTATTCACAAAATATATACATAGGTGTACAAAGAAAGAGGTACACACAACGACACATCAACCTAGACTGCTTGGACTTTGAACTATTAGAAGTTAAACGCTGCGAATCGTGCGAGAGAGTGCGTTATATTTTTGTTACGCTCTATCCTTACCATTACATCGACACCACTATGCACTATCCCTTTCTGACAATTCTCTATTTTGTAGGTAGCTTAGTTATGCGTATATAGGGTGTCTAAGTTGATGTGTAGCCGTTTGACCGTTCACAGTAGTCGTTAATAGAATTAGGGTAACATAAACGTTTTTAGACTTTCGCGATTTGTACACATACTTTAATATAATATTAGGCAACGGGTCTTATACCGTTATCCCGGTCGAAACATCGGGAAATAAGGTATAATAGGTATGATTTATTACCTTCAAATATTGAAATTAAACTCATTTATACGGCTTTTATCGCGTTGTTTATTTAACACTGTATTACATAATTTTGAAACTGTTACACTATTACTACTACTGAATTTTACTAATTTCACATGTTCACGGGGTGGTCTCCCCATGGCTGCAGAAAAGCAACCGAAACGTCGGGGAAAGTGTAAACCTAAATATAAATAGTTTTAATAATTTTATTAGCTTATAAATTAGTAAAATTCAATAGTAGTAGTAGTGTAACAGTTTCAAAATTATGTAATACAGTGTTAAATAAACAACGCGATAAAGTCCGTATAAATGAGTTTAATTTCAATGAATAACATTCGTGTAAACAGAAGATAATATTACTTTCAAATAATAAATTATCAACACGATTAATACTCGTCTAATATGATGGTAACATGACATGACGTATAAGTAAAGCTGACGAATTAATTATCTTATTATATTAGCAAGTGCTAATAAAATAAATAGATTCAAAAGTATGGCTATACATTCATCGACATAACACATATAGTTTATTCAATTTTACTCTTATTGCTATGCTCATATTTGCACGTAGTAACTGTAATAATGCATTCGAATAACCATCAATATTATTCGAATATATATCGAATGAGACCTGTTACCCTAACTCTATTACAAACTAAGCATAACTACCTATATATTTTTGCATACGACAATCTCAAACAAGTTAGCTTTCGCTGTCGTCATATACACGACCTTGACTGATTTTGTATCAGATAAAGTCATATCAGCATTGGACTAAGTTCGATTTTCTGTACCTTTTTCTTTTGTGCTATATGCCCAGGCCATAGAGAAAGGAATACTTACTGATCACCATGCTTCTGCTTAGACCTAGTTATTTTAGTACCCAGTGTCGGACAGCGCTGAGCGCAAACAGCACTAAATCCGACAACCTAAGTGTCATATTTGTATAGTTGTCACTGTCACGCTAGGATTATATAGAATATGATGCGTCTCTGGTAGGAGGCTAGCGTGTTCCGTGCTCTCTGGCTTTGAAAATCAAATTAAGTAAATTAACGCAATTATTTATGGATAAGATAGTTATCAGATCATATAAGTCTCTATTTACTCTGAGTCATTACCTATATATTGTAGTATGTATAAAACTCATATTATATTATCATATACGTATTCATGATCCAGTTTTACCATTCGCGATTGTAATCAAAGAAAATAAACATCTAAAAAATTTAACCCCGCATGTTAATTCATCGATAATATTTCCTATCATTCAAGTGACGAATGAATATTCGAACACAATATCGTATACAGCTTAATATAACCGATTGATATCAGTCAAGATAAACAATTGCGCATCGTTATCAACTTTCACTCGAATAACAATCGGTAGCATACTATTACATTCGAATCATTGAACTATTCGAATGTATTTAAAAAACACATATTTCGTATATTTTTGCCTCGGTATGACGAATGATAATACATTATGAGCCTAAAACAACACACAGAAAAATAATCCACAAGTTATAGAAGATCAATGATAAAAATCAGAAGACATCTTTAGGTATCTCGCCTTCTTAGTTTTCATGATTTTGTTTAGGATATGCTGCTGGGTATATTGTTGAGATTCTCGCGGGCTCTCGCCCAGTAATAGTAAGGGGGACCGGCAGAGAAGCAGTATTTTTGTTCCAGTGGAGTTTCGTTCTCTACCCAGTACATTAGGTAGAAGTTGCACATCTCGTCTTTGTTTGTGGCGCTAAAAATGGTAAAACAATGTATTAATTAGTATTCTAGCTACACCTTTAATCAAACAGCACACAATGTACGTTTTTTTATTTCACTTTTAATATATTAATTGTTTTGATGTATCTAATTATTATTATTGTGCTTTTTATTTATTATAAAGGGTATGGTACTACCGTTACAATTTAAGTTAATAAATAAATTTATGTTAAATTGTGTAATATTTCACAAAATTAGTATAAAAATAAGTAATTATGTTTCGTTTTGTATATATTTAAAAAAAAACATTTTTTATTTGTATTTAAAACCAATAACATTTATGAACTATGTAAGTTGTGAGCTAGATAAAGTGACATTTAGGAAACTCTATCATTATTGGTTCTCTCAAATGGAACATTCTAGATTATTCAGCAAGTCTGGTGAGTGATCATTCGAAAGAAATATTTCTATTTAAAAATGATGACTTACCCAATCCTAACAGGATAATCGTGGGTATTATTCATGACACAGCGGGCGGCTAGTACGTCGTCCTTACGTATCGGCTTGGTGCTAGACACGGGGTAGAACATCTGAGGCAGCTGAGGATTCTTCTTGCCTATAAGTGTCCATACGTCACCAGAAACGTCTTGACGGACCACGTAACCAGTCACCACTTTACCTAGAGAGGAAAGTGTGTTTAGTTGTAGGACTGCGCAGAAATTATGTGTATCACGATAATGTAGTGACACTGCTTACGCATTAGTTTTGTGTAAACCGTCGCAACCAATCCACAGTTAGGTCGTAGAACAATATGTGTTTATTTCATTTGTTATTGGTATAAAATATACAGAATGTTCCAGAAGTCGACGTCAAGCCGGAATCAGATAACAGGCTAAGTTATAATAGCTATCAAAAATATTAAAAAGGAATCTAAGTTAGGTACGTATTTTAACAAATACAGGCATATAAAAAAATACAAAAAAATCTACACCCTGTGATGGTCTTTTCACTCCTGTTACTACAGATATTTACTTTTTGAATTTCGTTTTGTTATGTAATCTCGAATAATGCTTCTTTAAGCTCCCGATTTTTTTCGATTATTCAAGATTACATAACAATAAATAATAATTCCAGAAGTAATAACAGGAGTAAAAAGACCGTCACAGGGTGTAGATTCTTTTGTCTTTTTTTTTAATGCTTATAATTTTTAAATACCTACGTAACTTAGATTTATTTTCATATTTTTCTGATAGCTATTATAACTTAGGCTGTTACCTGATTCCAGCTTGACGTTGACTTTTGGAACACCCTGTATATCTACATTTTATTATCAAGTTATTTCAGCTGGTCATAGGACAACAATAACACAGAAGATGATCCCTACAATAAGAACATATAATTCTTGTAACGATTTTAGTTGCATTTGCGAGTGAGAATAGTCGTTATTATTATTTTTCCTAACTACCTCGGTGGCGCACCGTTAATGTCAGGCCCACAAAGAGACGTTGATTTTTCTGACAAAAAATTACCAATAGCAGCCTGGAGTTAGGAAGTTGGTGGTGTTACATACCCGTGTGTGGAAAGCACATTAAGCCGTTGGTCCTGTGCCAGATCTCTCGCCGGTCATGTCGGATTGCTTTCCCATCGGATTATACTACTTACCTGTGTTAACGCGCACACTTGTGCACTGTATGTATCTCCTGTGCAGATGGCTAGTCTCCGATAAGATTGGTCACCGTGACCGAAATTCCGCATAGAGGACCTTCCAGCTGCATCCTCAGTATTGGGTTTAAAAAACAAGTCCACCTCATGAAGAATTTACCACGCATGTGTTTCAGGAACACTACAATATAAACAGCTGCCTCTCGTAATAGGAGCGCGTTGTTTTCGGCTTACCTAAAGAGTGCGTGTGTGTGCGGAACGCGAAGGGATGTATGATTTTGTTCTCTTTGATGGCGCAGGCCGTCTCCATGTGTTCAATCCTGTTAGGTGGGATCACCCCGCTTGTACCCAGCAAGATGACGCCAGCTTGACGAGGCATGCTGGTGAAAGAAAAGATTTTAAGCAGGTCGCATATACATATATATGCGATTGTTTTCTCGAAATTGTAAGCATAGGTGTATAGCATATTTCAGCAGGTAGTTTAGTTTGTCGTATAACTGGCAAATTACCAGACAGCATTACTGTAGCATACTATGCTAAAGAGAAAAAGGTTACAGAAAAAGTAAAACACTATCCAATCCAAAGATGGAACTCGAGATCTCACCCTCAATCATAAAAGTGAATGTAAACTTGGAACTAAGCTACGAAACTAAGCATAAAAATATCTAAAACTAGAAACGTAAATGTAAGCATGGAAATAAGCAACTAAGAAGCAGGCATATATCGCATTTGTATCTATTACTCTTCTTAATATTAACGTTTCCGTAACGTTTACACTGCCAATATTACTAATAATTTTATGTCTGTACCTAATTGGACTAAGTATCCAATTTCAGTTATTTTATATCACTGTCAGAAATAAGGAAAGGATCTATTAGAAGTCAGTATAAAAATATGCTGCAAACTGGTGGTTACAATACTGTTTTACTTAAGAAAAATGTTTTCGGCATGGCGCCTATCATATATAACAAATTACCCGACTTTATAAAGAATGGTACAATAGCTACATTCGAAAACAAATTGACTGCACTTCTTTTAAATAAGTGTTATTATTCAATTAATGATTTTTTTAATAATAAACTTTGACATTACTTTAGATTATTAGTTTTTGACATTACTTACGCTTATTTGACATTTGATTTATTTTCTTTATTTTTATTATTATTTCTTACATACCTAATTATTATATTTACCATTATATTTATAATATTGTTATGAATTGTAATTTTATAATTCCAAACATTTCATTCGTTAATTTGTAGTCTGATTTCGAATTTTATTAATTTCGTTAATTATTTTTAAATCTTAATGAGTTTCAATCTCTTTCCTAAATGTTTGTATGCCTATTCAAGATAGATTGTATATGGATCGTAACAATTATTAACATCTATATTTCATGTACCTACAATCAATGCAAATAAAATTTATTCTATTCTATTATATACAATAGAAATTATTATTAATATGTTATCTCAGAATATTATAAAAAGATGCTAACTGCGTCTATTTTTTCGATTAATAAATAAATTTTATTTACTACGCTACAGATTTGGATACAGTCTTTACTATATCATATAAAGATATTCTCCCATCAGATGATTTTGTATGCCATTATATACGGAACAGCAATAAGCAATTAAAAGAAACGCTTACATGAAAACTTTAAATTTTGTATAAAATAAATTTTGATATGCAAGAAGCGAGGGGTATCTCGCTATTTCCCTCGTATGTATTTATTTAATTAAAATACAAACACGTTTTAGAGGCTCACCGCAATTCTCCTCAATTGCGGTGAGCCTATTATTTTAACTTTTTTTATTGTAATTGGTTCTTTTCAGTGAATTTCACTGTTTGAAAAAGAATTTTCTTGAAATTTCGATAAAACAGAAAATCAACTGTCAATCAGGATTTCTATAAAAGTGTGAAATAGCGTTTTTAAAAAACCATTACAATTTCTGCATCGGAACTGAAAAAAGCTGCATCAATATGGAGCGAAGACATCATTTAAAACGAGAAGAGATAATGAGAGCTGTCGGAATGTTGTAAGCTGGTTCCAGGCAACGTACTGTGGCTGTCGCTCTTGGCACTACACAGAACGTTATAAGTCGTCTCTGGACACGCTATCGTATCACGGGCACCGTGGCCGAGCGACATGGAGGACGATCTTGCATCACCACTCGCAGACAGGACCGGTACATCCAAAATACTGCTCGACGGAATCGTAACATGGCCGCCATGATGATGTTAGCTACGCAGTTCCACAGCTCTTCAGGCTGCTAATAAGCGACCAAACCATCCGAAATCGTAAAATATTTACGTGAAGTGGGTCTGCGTTTCCGAAGGCCGCTGAGGGTTCCCCCTATAGCACTTTGCAATCGTAGGTCCCGTTTGCAATGATCTCGCAAACACAGAAATTGGGAGGAAGAAGACTGGCGCTGTTTGCTGTTCCGATAAATCTTGTTTCGGTGTGAGACCACATACAAGACGTACTCGGATTTGGAGGACTTCTGGGCCTCAAGTTTTGAAATTTGGCAGGAAATTCATTCATATGGAGGTGGAACAATAATGACTTAAGCCGGTATTTGGATCGGTGGAAGAACCGATCTCACTTAGATCAGAGGCAACCTTAATGCTCAGATTTATGCGGAGAGGATTGTTTCAGGCGTGATCATCCCTTTGCGAAATTTGTTGGATGATTTATTTCGACTAATGGTACACACACGGCTAGTCGTAACACGTACTCTTGCCGATGCTCGTATCAACGTCCTGCCGTAGCCTGCTCAATCTCCAGACTTTAACCCAATTGAACACGCATGGGATATACTCCAAAGAAGAGCTCTGCCGAGTATGGATGCCGTACATTCCCACAACAACTTTTTGACTTGTTAGAAAGAACGTGAGCGGCCATTCCTCAAAATGATTTTGATGAACTGATTTTAACCTTGCCAAATCGCTGTGATTGTGTTATTCGTGTCAATGGTGGCAACACAGACTAATAATTTTTTAATCTTTAAATAAATTATAAAATATCCTCATTTTTGCCTTTATTTCCCATTTATTTGAAGATTTCATTAACTCGGGTTAATTTTTCACAATTTGCAAACATTTCAAATTTTCTTAATTTTAACAAAATTTAGGGTTTATTTAAACATAGGAATTAAAGTAAAAAGCTAATCTGGAAGACTAGATTCGGCAAATATTAATTTGATAGTTTTTATACTTAAAAATGTACTTGATCCCTAGACAATTTTGATGTGTAGTAGTGTAGTACAACGTTTTTTAATTTTTGTCGTAATTTTACCCCTGCTACCAGATTCAAATGTAAACTTATTTATCATGGCTCTGCTATGGTAATTAATTTAACTGAATATGGTAACTTTTAATGTATAAAGGGGCAGCGACACCCTGGCCAGACTATCAATTATGAACAATAACAGGTTAATTGGATTTATAAAAACACTTATATAAAAAAGTAAAGTACTTACTGCGTCTTTGTATACTTGAGGAAAACTCCGGAATTATCAATTTTGTCCTCTGAAAAACATATTTATATAATTAATACGTCATATCTTAAACCCTAATTGGCAATAAAATAATAACGAACCTTTTGCGGTCAAACGATCATTATAATATTGGTAGCTGTGATTTTATTTTCGGTATATATACATAATGATGCGGAGTAGGTGTTCAAGATTTTATATTTATCAATGTTTATGTTTATAAGCAAGAGCTTCTGAAAACAACTATAAAATGATAGGAAAAGTTTGTAAAGGATATAATTAATGGAATATTCCAAGTATCGAGTAACAATTTGACGGCACGGTTGGTGTTTGTGCTGTAAAGTTGTCGACGGCCACGGCCGTCACCGCGGCCCCAAGGCTCGATTCCAACGGGATTATCACGGGATAAAAAATTGTGTGATCTACAAATAGTTATTTCGAGTAGTTCTTTGCAGTCGTTGTTTGACCGTTTGTAAGGTTCAACACAGATTATATATTATACTTTTTTTTTTGTAGAAAATAATTTATTCATTCATTGGAACATTTCAATTGCCTATGTTTACAAATAAAGATTTTTGACTTCTGGAGAAGGCATATGTATAGTATATGCCTGCCATATAGCCTGAAGCCAAAGACCAGATTCCCATTCTCCCTCAGCCAGCAATCGAGCACGCTCAGCAACATTGGAAGATGTAGGAAAAAGCTTTTCTCTTACAGTGTTGCTAAGCTTTTTTAAGACAACTTCTGCTGTCCTAGTAATAATTCAGATGTTACAAACATTCAAACAGAGAACACAAAGAACAGCCAGAATAGAAACAATCATTTATGGACCACACAAATTTATGTCTCGTGAGGGATTCGAACCCGAAACAATGGCAATGGCGAGGCAACCGCTTAAACCACGACTAGCAGCCAAACACGAAATCACGATAGAACACTTGCCCGAGTTAATCAAACCGAAGACCTCACAGGCGCGTATGTTTATTATTTACATTCCCATACTCCGTCCCAGTTGATGACCGCATAAAGATAATACAGACATCATATACAAACAATGTGAAATACCAGTAGACATTTCAAATTTATCAATGGATTGGAATTCATAACGAGTGATTCGAGAAAATTATTTCTATTGGAACCATTGTGTGAGGTGGAAAACAAAATTTGTTATTATTTGAATGTTTCCTTCGTTTGCAAGTAAAGTTTGAAAATAAATTAACAATTCCAGTTTATAACAAAATATGTTTTTACTTTGTTTTGTATTATTTTAAAATAGTTATATGGTTTGCAGTCTATTGCAATGTGGAATGCTTTGGTTTCTTATTATATGCTTACTAAATCGTATCAAAATCTGTTAAGTAATTCGGGTGTGATTGATAAACAAACATCCAAATATTGATATCTATACTAATATTGTAAGGCTGAAGAGTTTGTTTGTTTGTTTGGTTGAACGCGCTAATCTCAAAAACTACTGGTTCGATTTGAAAAAATATTTTAGTATTGGATAGTCTATTTACCGAGGAAGGTCATAAACGCAGGTGAAACCGCGGGCACATCAAGTTTGTAATATTAGTAGACTAATCCCAAAAATATAAATAACATAGAATCTTGTAAAAGTATAAAAGTTTAATCAATATCATAAATCAAAAATAAATTAATTCAAGTTAGGTTACAAGGTAACACTTATGAATGTCAAACAAAAGAGCAGCGATAGCTCAGTGGGGAGACCGACAGACTGCAATGCAGAGGGTCTCGGGTTCGAACCCACATCGCGCACCTCTTACTTTCGGAAGTTATAAGACTTCGAAATTGTGTGCGTATTGATTGAAAATTATCACCTGCTCCGTGCCTCGGAGAGCACGTTAAGCCGTCGGTCTCGACTGCCATGAACATCTATGACAGTCGTTATTGGGGAAGTCGACACAAAAGATCCCACTGGGTCGAAGTGTCGCCGGTCTGTGCTGACTGGCCTCCACTCAAGATAAGATAAGATATGAATGTCAAAGTTACACTTAATTTTTCCGGTGAATTTACATTTACTGCCACGTTCAGCAAAGCAAGGGTGTATGGCTCATGAGAAGAACGGTCAAGATTAGAGTTTAGTTAAGATATTTCGTGTACAAATCATAACTGTAAGGTGCTGCAACCATTTTTCCATGAACTAGTAATGCAATGTCCTAATCAATCTAAGTGGTAAGTGGATTTACTGTTTAATTAGTTCGATTCCGAGGTTATGCAATTGTTATAGAGTCATTATGTCAAGTAATATTTATTGAAATTGGATGGTGCTGGTGTAAGGGGTCGTTTGATTGGATCTGACGATGCGTCGAATACTGTGCATTCAATTCCGTCAAACATTCGTGCATTTCTTAAACAATTATACATCCTTTATTTATCAAACGAAATTACACCAAGGGCAAAGGCAATAAAAAACATTGTATAATGCGAAAGGTTTTTCAGTTCCCAGGCAACTATTTTAAATGTAAACTGTGAACAGTTAAAGGATAAATAAAGGATTAGCTGCGGGTAGATTGATATCGCGTGTAGGTATCGATCTACCCGCATCTAATCCCATTTACAATGCAAGCTTTATGCAGATTATACACGCATTATGTAATTGAATACTGGAACAAAATGGCGACCGTCATGACGGCAAGGAAGCACGTATAATGTATAGGTATAAATACTAAACTCATGTACTTATTTATTCGAAATGAAAAAACATATAGGTATTTTATACTGTTTTTTATAGAAAGGTCAATGTTTTGTTTGAAGCTCGTCAAGTAGTACCTAATAACATAGGTTTTTAAAATTTAATATTATTGGATTGTTAATATAAAAATAATTGTATCTAAAGAATGGAATGTTTTTACGCCGACATTTCTAGACATAATCAGATATACCATGAGCACTCCAAAAGTTATTAGGTAACTACAGTTGATTCCAATCAGCACAACTATTTTAGGACAGATAAGTGATTTTTCATTTTTGAGTTTTTATAATGTTTTTTTTCTATATTACGACATGATCTTTTGCGTTTTACTTTGTTCTCTAGGTCCACTTTACGACCTTAAAACATGACCATACCATATTCTTAGACGCCAAACATAAATTTCTTTGAATAGGTACACGTCTCCGTCAATCTGCCTCCTGTCACCTCAAAACTCACACATTCTGTAATATTGTCTTCTGTTTACGCGAATGTTATTCATTGAAATTAAACTGCTATATACGGATTTTATCGCGTTGTTTATTTATCACTGTATTACAAAATTTTGAAAATATTACTCTACTACTACTATTGATTTTATTTGACTAATTTATAAGCTAATAAAATTATTTAAACTATTAAATCTATTTATTTTTGGTTTACACTTTCCCCGACGTTTCGGGTGCTTTTCAGCAGCCATGGTCACGGGGAGACTGTGTAAAGATAGGTATGCAGATTAAAATCTACTGTTACAACAGCACACAGCAGATCACGTAAGAAACAAAAAGATTTGTGTTGTTAATAAACATTCGGCGATTGAAATTTTGAAATTTGCTTCTTCTCATGAAAGCTCTACTCCTGGAACAGCCTTTTTATTTCCTTTTATTATTCTATTTTTATTAATATATCTTATATTGTTATTTGACGTGTCCAAGAATTGTTTGCACATTTTTATGGAAATAAAAATTTTTGAATTTGACTTTGATATAGGGGAATGATTACCTGGGAACCGATGCATGTAGTGAACTTGCAGCACCAGATACTTGATAGGCGAGTTCTTGCCGATGAGGAAGCCGACTCCCTTAGGCAAGTGCAGGCTTGGCGCGTCTCGAGCCCAGGCGTACACTATCTGCAAGTCCAAAAGAAAAGTTGATTTAAAGCTCCTTCGAGGCTTGAAGTCTAGTAGGGTATTGATAATGTCCTCGAATTTCAGTCACGCCAGGCAGTCTTTACTGAAACTAACCCAAGTTAGGCAGGAGAACTTATAGTACACAAGTGAATACGCAAACACAATTACTCAACTTCCTTAGCCTCATATTCTGGTCCCACAGGACTCCGACACGACCAGAGAGAGATGAGACGCAGGTCAATGACGTTACGAGCTTTCTAAAGCACGGGGATGAAACATCACTACCTTTATAACTTCGGGCTGTAACTAAGAATTTCTTGCCAAGAAACCCGAATTACTTCTTTGAACAGACCCAGGATTTTCAACTCTACAAGCTATTACATAAAAATCCACATACATGAACAAGAACACATACACACACACGCGCATCATCACACACACATGCATACTCACGCTCACACACACGCGCGCGCGCTTCACAGTCACTCACGCACAAACATGCTCTTGTTGTAATTTTGCATGTAATAGTCATAATTTTACCACTTGTAACCACGCTCCATCTGACTGAACAATGTAACTCTAAATGTTAAATATGGGAGACCTGGTACCAATAACACAAGTTGAATCTTACTTTGGGTACCAATGTCACAACACACTACTTATAATATTATATAGTAAGTCGGTGCTTTATTCTATTTTGCTTTAGTTGTAAGTGGTTTATGGTACAACTTTTGAAAATAAATATATTATTATTATTATATTATAGGATTTGAACCTGAGATATGATCAGCAGCCGTATAGACTACCACTCCATTCGGCTCCATTGATTAAATGGAGCCGTCAAATTAATGTTCTAAATAGTACCTAAAGTGAGAAATGCATTAGGCTGAATTAATCCGAAATAGCGTCGCACACTATTATAAAATTATGTATAATTTCACTTGGTATAAAACGCATTCTGTCTCTCTCTGATTTGTGGTTAAGATAAGTATCAAATCTCGCGCGGTAAACCCATTTTTCAATTTTTACATTACACCTTTCTGTCGTTAATATTTTTTTTTTGCTCTTCAAAATGACCAACTCCGCTTGATGGTAAGCAGTCGTGTGGTCTAAGAGCAGTGGCCTCCACACCGTCCTCATAGCAGCCGAGGCGATGTTGAGGTCTATACTTTGACGGCCTGAAAAGGTGCTTTTTCGCGCCCCGCTTAAAGGACCCAGGATTGAAGGAAGAAGGAAACATGTGCCTTGGCAGAGAATTCCATGCCTTGATCGTTCGGCAGAGGTATGAGGACCCAAACTTGTTGGTACGCACTCCAATCGACTCCACCGTGTAAGTACGGCATCTGAGCCCAGCACGCGTTGTTCTGGATAGGAAAGGGGAGGGCGGGATAAGGTGGAATAACTCTTCAGAAAACTCCCCGTGGTATATTCTGTAGAAACATGCCAATGAGGCAATAAAAAAATAAAATAAAATAAAATGTCCTACGGAGTTGCAGAGGTTCGAGTGAACTCGTGACCTCTGGATCTCCGATGATACGGACAGTCCGCCGCTGTAACCTGTCGAGAGCGGCTAGCAAGTACTGCGCGGAGCCATCCCAAAGATGAGAACAGTACTCCACGCAAGGGCACACTTACACTATATAGATAATGCCAAATTTTATGACAACATTTATTTCAAAATGCCGGAAGGATGTTGCTAGAATAAACGCTGAGCGTTAATAGCATTATTTAATTATTGCAGATGAAAAATAGAATACTCGTATGTTACATATAATTATATGTAATATTTAATTTGTTTTTGTACCTGATAGGACAATCATTTTAATAAAACTCTACTTTACGCTGAACTTGGACTTGTATTTACACATATTAACTAGTACAACAAAGTTTCTGAAAATAGCCTGCAAAATATTGACCTTTATGAGATCTTGCGCTGAGGGCACCAAGGACAATACCAGTATGATTCTAAATAGAGATCGAAGTAATTTATAGGGAAGTACCTACACGGCGACTTCGTCTAAAATTCGCATTCTTACTTATAATCATTTAAACATGTTCGTCGATCTATTTTATACTTACTAAAAGGTTATCGGAAATAACAATAATCCGTGTTGTTGTAAATAACCGGAATGAAATCATTTCATTCATAATAATATCTCAATTGCTCATATCATTTATTACAATTGACCTTTATGGTCGAGCACGGGGCTTGGTAATTCCCCGTACTTATGATGTTCTCCTTTAGTATTATAGTGATAACTAAACAATAATTAATTAATAATATTACGTTGTTTCGCGAATTATGTGAACAATATTTTAACTTTAAGTTGTACCTCGGTTGTCTAGTAAAGGTATCAAATAAGTTATTTGAGAGTTCAGTTCCATTTAATTTAATAGAATAAGGAATATGAGAATTAGGAAACAGAGTACATTTGTGATTGCTAAATTCGGTTAGTTGCACCTTTTTTTCTATTGTTTAGCTTTTCCAGAACTGTCTTGCGTAATAATTGAATAGGGTCTAAAATAGACGATGATTTACTGCTGCAAGTGTTAACTGGTAAATAATAATTAATAGGTTGCATACCACAACTGATAATATTTATAGTTTATAATAAAAATATTAAGCGTTCTTTATTGATAAGTAAGAAATAATTAAATTTCGCTTACGAGTTACGCCGGTAGTCGTAAAACCTAACGTAAAATTTATCAGAAGAATGTATTTAGTAACAACAATTGAGGAACTACGAGACATTTAATAATTTCAATAAAATTCGTTTCGAATGCGATAGCAGCTACTTGCAACTTCAATTGCATTTTATTCTCAATGTAACCTTTATTTATTGTTACTTCAAAAATTTCATTATACCTACTGCACATTTTAACCCTTGTATCTTAGACTCAAATGAAAACAAAATATGTAGCTATAAGGACTTCTAAATATATGAAGTGTTCAAAATGTGCTCACAATCCCAACCGGGGTAAACTGCTGCTGCTTTAGAACGATAATGGTACTGGTAATGAACAAACCTGTGATCCCGAACGGCATGGGCTGGCAGTATTGTAAATGTCATCGACCTCATTACTCTGCATCTCACCGCAACTCCTGCAAATTTATAACATCAGTACATACTCACACATGATGACAGTGTACTTGAATAATGTGGTACAAAATAGATAAGTCTGCCTTTTTTGGTCCCTTAGCATAATACGGTCAATCGCAAGGATAGAATTGCCATCGGGTCATTTTTTGCTTCTAAAAGGAAAGCTTCTGCTTTTTTTTAAATAATATTCTACTACATACACACAACACCATCTTAGCCCAAACTAAGCAGAGCTTGTAGGTACTATGGGTACTAGACAATGGATAAACATACATATAAGTATATTTTTTTTATAAATGCATACATATTATACATAGAAACACCCAGACCAAGACAAACATCCATGTTAATTAACACAAATTTTTGACTTGTGCGGGAATCGAACCCGCGACCTTAGGCGTGGCAGTCGGTTACACTAACCACTACGCCATCGAGGCCAACAATAGTTTGGGTTATTGGTCCCTTAGCATAGTACAATCAATCGTAAGGATAGAATTTCCATCGGATCAGTTGTCATTTTTGCTTTTAAAAGATACCTTCTGCTTTAGGGATAAATCATGTATCGCAGGGGACTTCACTAACATTCGAACAAGGGACACAAAAACACCCAGTCTGGGAACAACTATTTGAGGATCACACTATATTTTCCTGAGTTGGATTTGGCTGAGGCAAGGCGACCACTTTATTCACATTCTATAAGGAAACTCACCGAAGCAGCACGGTATCTGGCAATTCATCGTCTGGTAGGGGTAATAGATTGGTTTCCTTTTAATTAGAATTTTACTAGCGACGAGTAATATCTCTGCCTACCCATTCGGGGATAAAATGATAGTCGTGAATCAATATGTACATACATATATTACGAAAATATTAGCACAAATGTGCAATTCTAATTAATCTCAACAATATCCAAGTCGGGTGCTATAATTTGAGTTTTTCTACAGCAAACATGGCAATCTCCTACTTTTGCTGTGATCTAAGTAGTTAGTGTAAGTATAAGATTTTATGTACATTATGGAATGCAATAAAGTATAAAATTGAAATAACAGTTGGCTACGATGATTCTACTAGCGCAGGCACGATTGAGTTTGAGAAAAGCTTTTAGCAAAATAGCATGGCATTGTGGAAATTGAATCAATCAGACTCCTCGATACTGGCATGCCAAGCATTCTAGAGCAATACCAAGAATATAATACGGTAATATTGAGAACAATGCAACTATTACAACAGTATTGATGTTTACCGAACGCACTTGGCCTCCGTACCTAATTTGTTTAGTTAATCTACTTGCTTGTAATTCTTATCGGTGTGTACCTTATAGTCGAACGTTGACATAGATTTTTATAAACATTAAGTTATTAAGTAGACACAGACATCTCAACTAATCTGTCTGTAACACGATTTAAAGTGCGTGGTCTCTAACTCACTTAGTCTGAGCCAGGCGATTATTGGAACAACACGTATGAGTGCAATATTAATTAATCAGTAACTTTATACACATGTACAACTTTATACTTTATATTTATGTTATACAGCGAGTAAAAGAAAGGTATGGTCATATCTAGGGTCCACATAATACAACCCCTGTATAGAAAGACACATAAATCCGTATACATTATTGTTACTAAGATACAGCATTTTCTATTGTACAAATTTTCTATATCAGGATATTCTAGTCGATACTTAAACAACACAAACAGCTGACTCGATGACCTCGATAAACTCGCAAATGACCAGGCGCAATTTCGATAGTGGTGTAATGCGTTTGTTTCGATGTTACACCATTGAGTTACTCCTTTGGCACTATATTCATTCCCTAATAGATATGACAAAAATACATAGGTTTATATATATTTACGTTATCTACTTATACGCCATATTTGTTTACTAAATAACACAAGTTAGTAGTATTGAGCAGGACGTGAATTTGAAATGAGTTTGTAAGAGTTGCCTCTTTTTTGTACTGAGCCAGTACAATATCCAACTTCAAATACGTCGAGACTTCTTGAAGCATAGCGGTTGATTTGAAGTTACGAATGATTATGTCATCTAGTACCTATTGCTATATTTATAATATGTACCTTACAAAGTGTAATTGACGTAATTCTGACCGCAAAAATGAAGCGATTTACATAGGACTATTGATTACATATTTTACATTTCGTAACATTAATAACAACTCGAATGTTACAAGTTAGTGCAGAGCAACTAAAAGTTTTCTACCACTGCAAATAAAACCGATCGTTCGGACCGGACATTAAATCCGGGACGCAAGATCGGTAAATCTGTTAGGTACGGATATGCCACTGCACCAAGAAGATAGTCTTAATAAAACGGTGGATGCTACAATTGCATAATGCTAAATACTTACCAGACAGATTCATTAGATCCTGGTTCTGAGCATCCGTAGAGCAGCATGTGATGAGCCGTGTGCATAGACGCGTTGGGTTTGAATCCCACTGGAACAAGAAGGTAATTTTAGTTCATTGGCCTTACTAACATACTTGTAACCCACCTGTATATTCACAAAGGGGTAAGCAGAGATGATTGATATTATTACATTTTCATTACAGCGATAGCCTAGTCGGATACCATTGGACTGCCACGCTGAGGACTCGAGTTCGATCCCAATGTGCGCATCTCTGACTTTGCGAAGTTATGTCCGTATTAAATAGTTTTGTTAGTGACGAAACCTGCATGCGGGAAAGTTGTCCATGTTTTCGAACATATGTGAAGTCTGCCAAACCGCACTGGGCCAGCGGTGATGGGCTATCGCCTAATTATTCTCACTAAGAAGAGGCCCGTGCCCGGACTGTTTTATACAGGACTCATATTATACATATTTATTTACATGGGCAGAAGTTAAATATATGGCATCAATATGCCATATATTTAACTTCTGCAGTCAATACTGCAACACCTTGTAGATATATGAGTTGTTAAAAGAATAGCCGTGAATTTCTTGCATGTATCTTCTCATAGGCTCAACCTCTCGCATGAAACTAGCAACTACTATTAGTCTCTTTGACGTTCATAAGTAGGTATTACTTTGTGACATAAATGAATAAATGATTTTTGGCCTTAACTTTGTATTATCATAAGTATAATATGTGTAGGAGCGTCGCCGTGTATTGTGCATCGGAACCACCTTGTCATGGATTGCACTCATTTATCTACTTATCAGTAATGAGTTATGTGACGATTTTCATAGTTACGTGATGACTGATGACTCATCAGGTAGGTACTACCTTGGCGTTAAGTGCTGTTATTGTGTGATCATATCATTATTGCGTGCTTTGCTATTCAACAAATAGTATTGATAAGACTGAATATTCTTTCCGTCAGTAGTCAACAATACGAGCGCAGTCTAAAAAGCATTTAAGTTAAATGTTACCCATCTACAACTTGACCGCAATAACATTGCTTAACCCTTTCAGTGCCCAACACCCTCCATATGACAACAGAAAACGTTCGTGTGCCCAGAATTCGCATCCGAGTCGTGTCTATACGTAGTTATTATTGCCTCGTCGACATGCCCAGCATCCGCATCCAAGTTAAAACACTCATCATAAGACTCGGATGCGTATTCTGGGCACACGTACGTTTTTTTACTGAACGGGTTAACCTTATCGAACGATGACTTTACAGAAACGTTATCTCATCTGCTACATCAGCAATAAAGTAAGTGCTTAAATGACTAAGACTTTTAAGCGTACACACGTTTAAGATTTTTTACCAAATGAAAGTAGATACAAATGAACGGCTGAGTGCAACTTTTACTCATATTCACGTTTGTGTTATATTTTGAACTTTCACTGGACATTTTTGGACCATTAACTATGTAGTAACTGGTACTTATATATGTATGGAAAGAATGGAAACTTGTGAGGTACCGATGCAGTTATAAAGGTGCAGGCTGAGAGTAGTTTAATCTTCTTTTTTTTCGTGTGGTTAATTGCCAACCTGTTGTCAAGAGTTGTTCAAGCCGGCCGTAGGCCTCTGACATGGCTTAACGACTGCTGTCAATTTGGTAACAACCGGGACCGACTTCTTACGTGCCCTCCGAAGCACGGAGATGCTCAGATGAAATACCACTAAGCTGTCACCCATCTATAGACTGACCGCACCCAACGTTGCTTAACCTCGCTAATCGTTTACCGATCAGTGAATGCAATTGGCTATGAGCGCCTAGTAATTTAATAAAGACAACTCTCTTACTAGAAGTATTCCAGAACTGCGGAGGACTTTCCAAATATTTAACAACGGACCCACGAAACACCCAGACTTGGTACAAGTATTTGTGGATCACACAAATTGTAGACATCGAACCCACAACACTCGTGGCAGTAGCAATGGCGAGGCACTACCTCAGCCACTACGCTATTTGGGCATACAAATTAAGCGCAAAGGTATCTCAAAATCCTTGACAACTAGAAATAATAAAATCACAATCACAAGGTTTATTATGCACCGAAATACAAAACCAGTTTAGAAATATGACAGTCACAAGTATCTACCAAGACCCTGAACTTAAATGATTAATGGAATAGACTAAAAAAATTAAAAAAACGATTAGATACTAGAGAAAAAGCTTATATAAGTTGACTAGCAGTTTGGGTTACAAATTACACTCAAACTAATATGCTTGTGTCAGGAGTGGGTTCACGTCTCGGTAGGACACTGGGGATACGAAAGAAGGGGATATGAAACTACGACATGTCGATCGCAAAGCGAATGTAATGTCCAAAGACCATTGGATATCAATACATACGAAAGGGAACATCCAAGCAAATATGGCGGAATAACAAGTAATAGTTGGCTGCACAGACGTAGTGTTTAAGTGGTTGCTTGCCATTGACGTTACGACTAGTGGGTTCGAATCCCACACAAAAAAATGTGATCCACCTTTGGTTGATCAGAGTCTGGATATTCTTTCTATTAGCAATACAGTAATTCTAATAAAATGATTAATGTATATTTTTTAGGTTAGCAATACAGAAATAACCAAGCAGCGATAGCTCAGTGGGGAGACCAACAGACCGCAATGCAGAGGGTCTCGGGTTCGAACCCACGTCGCGCACCTCTGACATTCGGAAGTGACATGACTTTTCGAAATTATGTGCGTATTGATTGACAACTATCGCCTGCTCCGTGCCTCGGAGAGCACGTTAAGCCGTCGGTCTCGGCTGCCATGAACATCTATGGCAGTCAGTACCCTCTAATATCCTGACACTGGTCTAGCCTTAGGGTATCGTTAGCCTTCGGGATCCGCATCCCAAGGTCAGATGGCAGTCGCTCCGTGTAAAAACTGATATCCAGTCAAATCCGGTTAGAGTAGAAAGCCGATCCCAAGTGACTTGGGAAAATAATACAGGCTAGGGAAAAGAATACAGTAATAACCCGTAACAATGTTATTTTTAATTTTAGTGTTGGCCCGTTGGTTCATGACATAAGTTTACAATTCTGCTTCTTGCAATCAGAATCGATTTTTTATATAGTCGGAACCATAGTTTCTAATTATCGCCTATTGCCATTAGAAATCGATTCCAATATTGATAAAGAGAATCGATTTTGCATACAATGACGTAGTGTAGAAAGATCGGTTTTCTGTATTGTTTCTTGGGATTTACATTAAATGTCGTGGCTTTCTTTTGTCGAATGATGGTTTAGAATGCTATGAACCTCGAAAAAGCATAGTATACTTAACAATGGCCATGGGTTGAAAAGCAGCTTTTAATATTTTGGTTTCACTGCCGCAGCATTTAATTTTTTGATTGAGTATGAATATTTCACGTCAAAAATCGTTTTACGTTTAAAAGCGATAATGTTCTTTTCTTCTGCTTTTTAAAGAAATCTTCTGCATAAGGGATCCGAGTCTGTGTCCAGAGGGACTTTAAGGACACACAATTAACAGACGAAGAAGTACGAAGTACGAAGTACGACGCGAAGTACCTACATCCATACTTACTCAGAATAATTGTTTATGGGTCAACAAACACATGTTTAATTTGGGGTTCCATACCAAGCGTTTACTTACGCTATTCGCGCAGTTACTCGTGCTGGCATGTTATTTGTGGTAATATCATTAATATTTATATTATAAATGTGAATGTGACTATGTTTTGTTCTTTGTCATGCTTTCACGCGTGAAAACGCCTTCACTCCAACATACATAGATTGTCAAAAAGAAACATTGGGATATTTCAAATATAGTAAGTAATATGTTAACTTCTTATATATAAAATTCTCGTGTCACAATGTTCGTTCCCGTACTCCTCCGAAACGGCTTGACCGATTCTCATTAAATTTTGTGAGCATATTGAGTAGGTCTGAGAATCGGCCAACATCTATTTTTCATACCCCTTAGTGATAAGGGTTGTCCACCCCTAAAATTATTTTTAAATCTTTTGGTCAAACATTTTTTTATGGCAAAACAACGTTTGCCGGGACAGCTAGTAATATTATAAATGCGAACATAAGATTTTTGTTAGGTACACGTTTCACTACTTATCTACACGGCCGATCATCATGAAATTTCGCATACACGTTGTCAGGGGTACAGAAAAGAACATAGGGTACGTGTGTGTATATTTGAGGATAATATAATATGTATCTAATACGAGGATTTTTTAAGACGCATACATTTAAAATTAAAAATAAATACATTTATTTGTAAACATAGTTATTACATAGATGTTATGTTTGCACTATGTTTTGCATAAACCCATTAAAAAAAAAATTAATATTCAAGCACCAAAATAGACTAGATTGGATTTTCATAGCATCTGAACCATTTTTTCTATAACATTATTAACCAATTTATTGAAATGTTTTTATTTCGAGAGATCATCATCAATTTTGTTATCAAAATGAAAATCATGCAGGTCATCCATTAGTCAATTTCATACAGAATGGCAATCATGCCATTATTTTCAAATTACGATGATCACCAATTTCGTCAGCACTACTATCTATTTTAGTTATAAAGAATAATGACCATATCCTTTTAATATTAATAATTAATCATTTTAAATTGTCGTTGGTCCAGTGGTAGTGTATACGACTGCGGATTATGAGGTCTCGGGTTCGATTCCCGGGTCGGGCTTGGAAAACGTTGCTAAGATTTTCCGTCAGGAATTTCTTAGTAGCAATTTATTAAGAAGGTATGTCAAGAAGTTCTTAATAATTAGCCCGGAGTTAGGAAGTTGACGGTGTTTCACCCCTGTGCGTCGGAAAGCACGTTAAAACAGTGGGTCCAGGCTGTCATGAACATCTATGGCAGTCGTTATTGAGAAGTCAGCGCCCTCAAATATCCTGACGACTGGTCTAACCATAGAATGATGTTATCCTTCTGGGTTACGGAGGTCAGATGGCAGTCGCTCCGTTTAAAAACTGATATTCAGCTAAATCTCGTTAGATCAGAAATAAGTCCACTTCCCTGGCATAAGCCGGTATTAATAATCGTTAGGAAGAAGACTAATAACGTAATGGCTGGCATGGACTACTATGCATTAGATACCGGACATGATCAACGTGACAGACAAAAAAATCAATTTTGGTATTTTCTGTCAAGAAAATCTAGCCCAAAGTTAGGCAGTTGGATACCCTGCAACCCTGCGAGCAGTTAAAGGCTTTGTTTCTGCGGCTAATCGCTTCGTAGTCGTGTTGGATTGCCTACCCATCGGATTATGAGAGTGAGGGAATTGAGAGTAGGTACCTACACTCATGTTTGCTCACACACTCGAGCACTATAATATCTCCTGAGCAGATGGCATGATTACCTACTAGGTTTCTTTCTTTTAGCGTTACCAGAGGAAAAACAAATTTTTATTCTATAAAATATTAGTGTAAGCGAATAGGAGCTGACTCGTTAGCGCTGCGGTAGTGAAAGCTTTTGATGAGATCCTGGGTTCGATAACCGATACAAAATATTAATGGGATTTATATCAAGAAACATTTTTGAGAACCATATTTTTGATCGGTGCAGGGAGTCTGGTATTGTGTCTGTTAAAAGCCGGTGAATTATGGGTGTGATACACCTCTGCCCACCTGTTCGGGTATATAGGTGTAAAAGTATGTATGTAATAGAATAGAATTAATATGAAAGTATAAAATATTTTATACGGACCTATGTAGTAACTGGTTTTTGGTGAAATCCTTATAGGCGTGCACAGGTAAAGTTCATCCTGAAACAAAAAAAGCATTATATTAAGATGAAACTGATGAAACTTACATTAGGTAGATTACACATAATATTCGTGTGACACACGACATGTTTATTATAGCTGAAATGATATGTGTCTCTAGGGAACCCCTTAGACAGTTTATTTCATATTATTTATTAGCACATACAATAACTTCATTTTACTCCAAAGAGGCACACAAAGGCTTTTAACGCCAATAGACCGATATGTTTTATTATTTAAGTCGCATAATTACATTACCTACAGCGATAGCTCAGTGGGGAGACCAACAGACTGCAATGCAAAGGGTCCGGGTTCGAACCCACGTCGTGCACCTCTGACTTTCGGAGGCTATATGACTTTTCAAAATAATGTGCGTATTTATTGACAATGATCGCCTGCTCCGTGCCTCGGAGAGCACGTTAAGCCATCGGTCCCGGCTGCCATGAACATCTATTGAAGTCGTTATTGGGAAGTCAGTGCCCTATAATATCCTGACACTGATCTAGTCTTAGGGTTGCGGAGGTCAGGTGGCAGCCGCTCCGTGTAAATACTGACATCCTGTCAAATCCGGTTAGACCAGAAAAGCCGACCCCAAGTGACTTGGGAATAATAAAGGCTAGGAAGAAGAGTCACATTACCTAAACAAAACAGAAAATATGTTTTGAAAATCTTTAAAAATTAACAAGATACACAGTACAATTAAATGTGAAATGACAGAAAAAGGATGCACGATGCAAACTCTCACTTAATCGCTATTTAAACGCTGCTGTTGCTGCTGTCCAAATGATATAGCGAGATATTCCACTATTTCTTATATTCAAATTTAAAATCCTATGTAATTACTCCCTTATTTTGCAACCAATTTTGATAGGTACTGTTTGCAAAAAAAAAAGTATGGTATTTGCTCTTGTGTGAAAATTATGTTAAAAGTTAAACATAGACAACTACCCTATTGTATCTATATTTATCTTAACTTGACAATGATTTATAAATAAAGGATTTAGAAACGATGAAAAAATAAAAGTATATTATTTATTTATTTATGGACAACCAACAAAGCATACACTAATTAAAACATCGTGATAAAACATAAATGCGGATACATAACACAGTGCTGCCTTACATACAGGCTGCCGGGGGCGGGCGGAGGGGCTATGTCGGACTCAACGGGGTAAAAGAGAGGTGGTAATGATGATAAGAATGGACCTCCCGGTAATACATGGACCTCCCTCCTCGGCGGCGCCGCGCGAATCATTTTCACATGCAGTCGCAACCTCGCCGAGGTTTCGGCCCACCGTATGAAACGGCAGGCCACTACACGATAAAACCTACCCTTTGGTCACCACTACTTTTAAAATCCCTACTGTCCCCAGGCTGCTGCTCAGCAAGTAAGAGTCATAGCTGGAGTGACTCGGGCCACACCCGGCTTGTAGGCCTATTTGGGTAGGCGTACGGATGTATGTCAGGAAGTGAGCGTGCCTTACACAGCTCCGGTACCATACTGGAGATATGGGAGGCGGCTTCTCCGTCGGCTTCAGCGAGGTTTTCGTTAGCAACTCCCTGAGTTGCGGGTGGTGAGCGGCTTTATTGCTCTGGTACCTATCTGGAGAATAGGTAGTGTCACTTGGGCACGAGGTAGCTCGCTTACGAAAACCGGATCTCTGAGGTTAGGGTGGAGAGTCGAGATTTAGGGACAAGACCTGTATATAACTGGTCCCGGAAGGTGCTCTCGGGCACTGGAAGGTACAGCGGCTCCCTTAATATAACCTAACGGTTGGTGTAGGGGAACGCTATATCATAAACTGGGATAGTCGTAGAGAAAGGGGATGTCCTCAGGCTGCCACGGAATGCATTAACAAGAAAAAGAAAAATTGATCTATGCTCGTTTGTGAAATTACAAAAGTAAGATTAATTACATTAAAAATCATACAAACTAATAATGGCACATTATAAAAAAAAAACAGTAATAATCATAACGAAATGCATGCATAGTGTGTAAATATAAAAAAAGGAAATTGAAGTGACAATTATTAATTAAATTATTATAAAACTTAAAATTCTGACACTGTAATTTATATTAAATAATGAAAAAATATAATAATTATTATAATTAAATTAAAGATAATAAAACCAAATTAAATTAAAACAATTAATTAATTTACTTCTACATCAACTTGTCGACCAATATAGATCAAAACTTAGACAAGGAGTAGGATAAATCGATATCCATGTCAGGTAGGCGTGATAGGCGACTGCATTGCATTTGCATTCTGTTAATAGAGGAGACATGTTCTAGATTTATCTTGAAGGTTTTGGTGTTGAATGGTATCTAGACGACCCAGCGAGTTTGTATGCCACATTAATATTTATTTGAGCAAGTAAATGAGGGCAGTCAATATGGCTATTATAAATTTTATAAAAGAAGAGACTGTCTAAAATCCTTTAACGATTCTCCAAGGCCATGAGTTTAAAGTGTTTCAATCGAGTAGCGATATGAAGGCAATTCTTTCGCCATGTTGCAATGGTAAGACAGATACCACAGGAATCTTTTTGAACGGATTCCAAACGACGTTTATGTATATCGTAGTAGGGAGTCTAAACTACACTACAATATTCTAAGCCTGATCTGACCAGAGAATTAAAGATGGATATTTTGCTTGAGACTTGTTTGAATTCCCTACTGTTACGCAATACTAATCCAAGCAGCTTAAAGCCTTTGATGCTATGTTATCGACATGAGTGTGAAAACGCAGCCTGTTATCGATATGAATACCGAGATAACGAAAGGCATCCCTTTCCTCGATTTTGCGATTGTTAACTACATATTTTATTATCCACCTTAATATATTTTTTATTATTGTTTCATCATCATTTCTCAATACGTGTGCAAACGCCTGACTATGGGGCAGTTTGGAAGCGGAAAACATTGGATTTCAGGACTCTTCTACATTAATACGTGTATATATTTTACAACACAAAGAAATAAAAGCATTTTACCATAGGTAGTAGGAAATAACATAGTCATTGAAGCCAAGAAGCACGTACAAAGATCCTATGCTTTAAATTAGGTAGGAATACAACCAAATTTATGCCATCTTTCTAATAATTCATAAATTCCTCACACCAACAAACATTTTATATAAAGAAACAAAATTATTAAATGTAACTCAAACATACATATATAAACCTTGTATATTAATAAGAAAATACTAAAAAAGGATATACATACAAATAACATTTACAAAGAAACAACAAATACAAAAAATGAGACAGACGCGCAAACGACCTTTGCCTCTTTCACCCAAGAACTAATTATGGAAAAATAAATTTAATGTACGAAGGTGCTAAATTGTATAACCAATTACCGAAAAATATCAAAGAAGCAAAATCAATGCCCACCTTTAAAAACACATAAAATACTATTTAACATCTAATCTGAGCGCACCTTAGTTCACTATTTCACATGTCGCTTCTAGCTACGCTCGATCTGTGTAATGTCCGCGTCCAAGCATTGTTTGCTGGAGAAAACTTACATAAACATGGATGTTTATGTAAGTTTTTTTACTAGTACCCTATATATTGTATATTTATTATCCAAGAATTAAAAATAACAAATGTATACTTTCAATTGAATGTGTTGAGTGAAGTGCTTCGATATCTTAGTGTACACTTAGGATAAGATTATAATTTGTTTGTATGTGTTTAAACTTTCTCATGTACCTAAGTGAATTATTGTAAATTATTATGAGAAATAAAGATATTTCAAACCTTATAAATATGCGTTTAATCTTAGCAAAGCCAAACAGATAAATATATACGAGCAATATTTGATGTTGCAAATTATGTATAATGTAAATGAGCTGAACGCAATCAGGGTCGGAACGGATTAACCGAAGAAGAGAAACTTATTTAATATGGTGCTTAATAGTTTCGCACGCATCGAACGTACATAGTTTTGTGTTTCGCCCAGAACAGAAGATACAGATGCACACATTCAATACCCAAATACTGACGCACACATACACAACCGCGTGCGTTTGAGTCAAGTCGACTAATTTTCAAGTATTTATTTTCTACATATATGTAATTTACTTGACTAAATAAGACGTAAATATTCCATGCCCGGGTCGATAAACTTATGAACATAGACACACAGAAAAATGTGCGAATACGCCCTGTATGTAAACGCCCTTTATTCATAACTAGCTTTTGCGTGCGGCTCTGCCCGCGTGGTACCTACATCAATAAAAAGTCTAATGCCTATGTCCTTCCCCAGGTTTTAAACTATATCTGTGCCAAATTTCATCTAAATCAGTTGAGTGGTTAAGCCGTGAAAAGACAACAGACAGACAGAGTTACTTTCAAATTTATAATATAACTAAATGTGCCCGCAGTTTCACCTGCGTTTATGATTAGGTACTGCACCGCCTTCATAGGTCGTAGCGTGATGATATATAGCCTATAACCTTCCTCGATAAACAAGCTACCCAACAATAAAATAATTTTTCAATTCCAACCAGTAGTTCCTGAGATTAGCGCGTTCAACTAAACAAACAAACTATTCAGCTTTATAATATTAGTATAGATAAGTAAGGATTACTGTTAGCACACTTCAATGTGTGAGTGCGCTGTATTCACGGTCTGTATTGGGACATCTATATTTATCTAGTTTGTGGTTTTGCCATTCAAGTGTTAATCGGAATATAACGTATACGCTATGCCAATACTATAATATAATATATAGTATGGTAGGATTATTCTATAATATTGGCATCACTGCGCATGCGCAATCACTTAACATATATTAGGTAGGTACAATAATTGACAACTGTTCTCAGTTACAGTGATGTACCTAAGTAGTTAATATTTGTATATGAAGCATGGTAAATACCAGACGAAGTAAATGATGACACATGACGATGTCAATCATATGTTAAACAAAGACAGCGTAATGGTGTTAGTAGTTACCATGCTTCTATGGCCTGAGCAACGTCGATCGATCTTCACAATAAACAAAAAATTGGGATGTTTCCTATTATATATAAAGAACGAACCAGCGGCTCTTGGTTTCTTGACAGTGTCGAGCTATTTCTTAGACCACTGCGTCACTGCATCATCTGTGCAGCATTAATATATTTCTATTTATTATTCTTTTTTTTTTCGTGTGGTTGTTTTTTCAAGTCAAGTTTTCAACCTTTTGTCAAGAGTTGTTCAAGGCGCCCGTAGGCCTCTGATATGGCTTAACGACTGCTGTCAATTTGGCAACAACCAGGACCGACTTTTTTACGTGCCCTCCGAAGCATGTAGACGCTCAGATGAAATACCACAAAGCGATCACCCATCTATAGACTGATCGCACCCATCGTTGCTTAACCTTGCTAATCGTTTACCGATCAGTGAGTGCAACTGGCTATGAGCGCCTTATTTATTTTATTGAACCAGCATCTTACATACTGCTAAATTTAATCAGCAATATTACCAGCGCACTTAACCATGTACAGATATTTATTTAGACTGTTTGAGATAACTGTAAATATCATTCCATTGTATTGAATAACAATAAATAGCAACAACAATAAAAGCCTTAGTAAATATGTTATAAAATTGCACAATAAAATCGATTTCGCAGCCGATTTTTGTGTTTTCAACTCTGAAATCGATTTTGTATAAACAACAAAGTTTATGGATATTTAAAATTAGGTTATACCCTCACGCCTATTTTTCGGGGAAGAAGGCAGGTACTATGATTCCCATATGCTACAATCTCGCATGTCTCTTGTATCGTTCACTTGCATTACTTTCTTTTAAAATAGCCTATAGTGGGCGACCGTTGGACTGCCATGTAGAGTTCTCGAGTTTGACCCCAAGATACCTCTGACTTTGCGAAGTTATGACTGTATTAACTTGTTAATTATCGCTTACTTTGATGGCGAAGGAAAATATTGTGAGGAAACCTGCATGTTTGAGAGTTGTCCATAATATTCTCGTAGATGTGTGAAGTCTGATAATCCCTCTCTTCAGCACCCGAGTAGGTAGGGTTCGGGTGGAGAACTATAACGGGTCTTCCCCTTAGGATCAAGGTACTACGGGGTCGAGCTAGCCCACCGCGCCTCGAAAGGCGTGTTCTATCGGCCGATGATTAGAGTGCGCGGTGCCTGACATTGAGGTTGGACTCGTAGTGGCTATGTGGTTAGCCGTAGAGGACGGCATGTTTGTTGCTCGGTAAGCGCGTGGCAATCGAGCGTCGGAATCATGCGCGGCTAGTGCGAACCAGTTGGTCGCGTGAGGCACGGAGTTGCCTTTAGCGAAGGGGTAATGTGGTTTCACTGCCACGACGCATCTCGGGTGCTTGCCTGCTCAGCAAGTAAGAGTCATAGCTAAGTGACTCGGGCAATACCCGGCTTGTAGGCCAGAAAAGGGAAGACGTATGGATGTATGTACGTCGGCAAGTGAGCGTGCCTTACAGCTCCGGCACCATACTGAAAATATGGGAGGCGGCTTCTCCGTCGGCCCCAGCGAGGATATGGTTAGCAACTCTCTGAGTTCGCGAGTGGTGAGCGACTTTATTGCTCCGGCACTTATCTGGACAATAGGTAGTGCCACTTGGGCACGAGGTAGCTTACTTACGAGAACTGGGTCTTAGGATTTGGGTCTTGTCCCCAAGGACAAGACCTGTCTATAATTGGTCCCTGAAGGTGCTTTCGGGCACTGGAAGGTACAGCGGCTCCCACTTATATACCTAACAGGTGGGAAAGTGGAAACGCTATATCATAAACTAAAGTAGTCTGTAGAGGGAAGGATCTGGCTTAGTGGCCTAACTCTTCTCACACTAACAAGAGACCCCTATCCTTTCTAAGAATCTGTCCTGTAGCTCTTCCTCTTCCGACTGTTCCATTCATATTCGCCTTATACATATTAAGTTTTGAAGTCAAATGCTGTCAACAGGTATTCCCTCTTAGGTAGTTGTTGAATAAACATATAATAACACATCATGTCCTTCAGACCAAATATTGGTCACAACGGCTAATTAACGTAGACTAACTATCTGCAGGAGATATTACAGTGCACAAGTGTATGCGTAAACATAAATTCACTCTCTATTTCCTTAATCTCATGGGTGGATAGGACTGTAAGCCGTCAAAGCCAGAGACAGATGATGCGCAGAATCAACGGCTTTAGACGCCTTCCAAAGCACGGGGACGTAAGTACAATATCGCCAACTTCTTAGTATTATTTCTTGGTGTCAAAATCCTATAACCTTTTGAAAATTAGGATGGAGATTCACGCCACCAACCTTTTTTATTTTTCTTTAACAGACATCACCCACCCATATTAATATATATCCTGTGTCACGGGGATCTTTATAAACATTCAAACAACTGACTCAAAGAATCCTTAGTCTCGGAAATCAGCAATTTGTGGCTCACACGGAAAAAATTTGAAACTGCCACTGCGTCAACACATTGGCAGTTGTGCCAGGCGACCACTTATCCCACACACTATCGGTGAAATCAAATTTTCTTGACCATACCAGATATAAACACCAGCATTTAAAAAATCCTTATACCTATATTCAACACTACTTTCCCGCAGTGAACTATTTGTAATGTCTATTTTACTTCGCCATTAGCCAACCCGCAGCTTTAGTTAATTATTCAAAGTTAGGCGCTCTGACTTCACAAACTTCTGAATAGGTCTAATTAAGAGACCACTACTTACACACTTGTGGAGTAAAGAGATTACAGCATTTAACCTTTTAGTCAAATTATCATAAATACAGGCAGTTATTAAGTACTTATAATTTTTTATTTATATCAGTCACAAAGTTACACTTCAGCCCGTATCACTTAGAAAAATGACTAGCATCTCGATGCTTCGCCTGCCTGAATCTCACGGGAACACATATTGGGTTAATAGGTATTAATGTATCACACGGTAGAACCGTTAGAACGGTTTGCCGAGTTTCATCCAAATCCGAATAACGTTGTACGCGTGATTCAATAACAAACAATTATGTACTTGTTATATGATAATTGTTTAAAGTTTCCCGTACAAGTGAACTATGTGCCTATTTTCTTTTTTGAGAATTGAACTCTTTAAAGCAAAACATCCAAATATATTTAATAATTATTATAGCTTTCAAATAAAAATCCACTTACAGGTTTTGTCAAAAATCTAGGCCAGACATCAGAAAAACTGAACCCGCTACTGGGCACAGGCATTCTCTCCAAATTACAGGCCTCCTATCAAAATAAGAAGGATTGTGCCGATTTGGCAGAATCCACGCACCTTTGAAAATATTAAGTATATTGTTTTTTTTCTTAAATGCCCTCTTAGACACGCCAATTTCCGTACGATATTATTGACCATTAAAGCGAAAGATAGTTAACTATAGGTACATATAACACATACAGGCTGTGCACTGAACTTCGAAAAATCAGAGTTGCGTACCATGGGAACCGATTTGAGATAACAATGTTGTCTCGAGTTTCTTCCCGTGCGTGTAACCAAAATTTGTTCCCAAGTATGAGGTACTGCATGTTTTTAAACATCATGTAGGTAGTTATGAAAAGGTGCGAACCAAGGAACTAACATTACCAAGCCTATATATTCTGGATACTGCGATGTTCGTTAGAGCAAATCCTAGCCTATTTCCACGACTGGAGGACACAGTTTCGCGTAATAGACGTGATAAGCCCGCAGGTTGCGGTTACACATTGCTAAAACTGCACTTATGCGTAGAAGTGCATACTGTATGGCTCCAATCATTTATAACAATTTGCCAAAACAGTGGAAAGATATGAACAATAATGCATTCAAAGGACAGTTGAAAGGCTTTTTAGAGCATAAAGGATACTACAATGTAACTGAATTTCTCATTGATAAAATAATGTAAACTGGACTATATTTTCTGTATTTCTTTTATTTTCTGTTGTAGTATATTATTATAATTTTGTTACTATGTATTTTTTATAATTTGAAATATTTAATTCGTTAATGATTCCAATTAATTACTAATGACATATGCACGCCTGTGGGTGGAATGTGGCAGAACTTTCATATAATCTGTGACAACTAAAATGTAAACCCATGATCGCATTAATAAATGAATTTGAATTTGAAAGGATATCAAGGTAGCAAGGATCGACCTTTGTTCAAGCCAAAAACAGTCTAGCTCTCCTTTGTTCATGCCAAACATCACTTCATTTATAGCTAATTTCAAAAGAAATGAAAAGTTCCTAAGTATAAATAAAGTATAAAGCATGCAGTCAGAGAAGTAAGCAAAAATGGTGATCAATTGATTGCCAGGAAACAGTTGGCGGTGACCAGGAAGCCCTAAATATAGTTAGTGCAATGACTTAGACAACTTTAGAAGGGATTGGCAGGATATAGCAAAGCACGGAGTGATTTGGAAATCCAAGAGCCTTTGCCCAGCTATGTCCTACTAATGGGCAAATGAAAAAAACAAGTATATTTTCTTTGACTGCAAAGTATATTTTACCAATCAGTACGTCCTTACCGTATAAAACTCTCTTATCTTAAACTGTAAATACATAATTGGACGAGCGTACGTCCAGTTGAGTTGTAAACAGAATTGGACGAAAACATCGTCAAGAAAATAATATATGTTACCTATGTAAGAGTAGGTACCTCTTTATAAAAAAGATATTAACAAGTACGAGTAATAACACATATTTAGCTAGCTATGTTCAAGTGCCACATTACGAGAACGCTATTTATCCCCGTTTGTCAAACCTACATCTCTAATTCATGGATGGCATAACGATTTCAGTGGTCCCTACCCTATCCAATGCTTGTGCGTGTGTTGTGAATTGGATCCCTACACGGAACAAAATATTCTGTGATCCTATAGTTTTTTTTATAGTTGCTCCGAGTCTGGGTATTCTTTATGTCTGTGATTACAATGTTTAGATTCTAAAGTACCATGCCATAAATGAATTAGATACTTATATTAAAACCTACATTCAGTAAACATAATATACTGATCAGGTAATCCGTATTTCCGTATTTTATATCTGGCGCTACGAATAGACGCACCAGCTACTTGAATTCAAGCGTTACTTATAGCACATAATGAAAAAACACATGAAATAGAAGAAACACATGTTGTCCTACCCAGTTTAATAACAAAATCATTTATTACTTAATAATAAAGCAAAATATAAGAGGTAGCGTCCATAAATAGATTAGAAGTAGTAGATTTTAATACCGAAAGCAATTTTGAAAATTATTCTTTCTAGTAACGAAATTCGTTTACTAAAAATGGAACCATATTGTATAAATACGAATGCAGGAGTCCACTTTTGGCAATTATTTGGTGACGATACGAATAAGCTGGTTATTTAGGGAAGAGAGCCTCTTGCTGGCAACAGTAAAAGTTTTGAAGGCTGTCATAATATCAAAGATGACACTTAGGTGTATCAATAAAATAAGTACCTGTACCTTGCGTCAAACTTGAAATTGTTCCGAAGCTGCTATAGTCTACGCAATTCCACCTCTCCCGCTTCCACGCTCACACCGTGAGCCTATTTTTTGTCGTTGCGATGCCAATTGCATAGCATCGCATATATAGTAATCAACTTTAGAGGGGACTAAAAGTTCAGCGCAGTCTATGCCATTTAGGTCCACCTTGCACTGACGTTTTATACAGAATAAGTACGATATACAACTCTAATAAAATATTGCTAGCCAGACGGTACTTGGTACTAACAAAACAAGGGGCTAGTTCTCTAAATAATTCTCCTCTTAAGTTTATGAACCAGTGACATTCAATACATTGATCGGGTTTCCACCACCGCGAATATTCCAAGGCTAATAGAAAGCTTTATTCACACTGGATATAGCTACAACTAACGGGGGATTATTCGCTATAAACCAAAAACAATTAAGGTCAAATCTCTTTGGTAAAAAGCTTGGCATCAGTCTCCACCATATGTCAAGTTTCTAAAAGGCTAGAAAGCATCACAACAATTTGTTAACAGACGGTCAAACGTATATCAATTACAGAGATTGACTAAATGAGCAAATCAAATCACTTAACATAAATTAATTGTGAGCCATCGTTGACTAGCCTTTGAAAAACCGGGCGGTAATAAATGGTATTCTGATTAGAAGACAGTTGGTAACTATCATCTAATCCCCACGAGCCCAGAATTGTGCACGCTTGATGAAATATACCAAACAATGCCTAATGCGATTCGCGTTGACGAGCACTGGGCTAAAACCATTTAAATACTGTTGCCATCGACACGATAAGAAGATCTAATGAAATCTTAAACAGAAATTGCTATACTACTAAGAAATTCTAACTAGAAGCACGGAGTCTAGTCTCGAGTTGCCATCTGTGACGTGGGACTTAAAACAATATGCGACATGCGAGTGTGTAATCTCTGGCTGCCTCTTCGATGACGTCACTAACGTTTCTCTTGGATGGCGATTACGATCTAGGTCTATTGAGTAGGTGGATAAGCACTTTCGAGGTTGATAAAAGGATATCGATGAGATTGTTTGATGTAACATAATATAAATATCGATCGAGTACGACTTACATACATATGTATATTGTCTGACTCCTATAACCACGAATGGATTACCAGACGTATTATACACCTACATATCGCTAACCATGTTATTTCACGCAATAGAGGGCGAATCTATTGCCATCTACCAGGCATAGATAGGTATTAAGAATTACTTGAAAGAAAATCTCAATAACACGTTTAGGCTTGCCATCTTTATTTTGAACAAATAGAGTATACTTACTTCCTGAAGTAACAAAAATAAAGTACAACATCGGAAAATAAATTATTATTTCTTTAATTTGCTATTTTGTTTCCCATTTTTGGTGCTTCTAGCAATATCATATTACTATCAAGGAATATTTCAACGGCATTTTACAATAAATGTCTATATCAAGATAGATCGATAATTAGTGTTTTATTAAATTTAGGGAAGCTATATTGCATTGCTTTTTGTTTGTTTAAGTAAACAATATAAAAACTGTAAAAGTCTACATAGGTAAAATAAAGTATTTTCAAGTACTTTATTTTCCTCATCTATACTAATATTATAAAGCTGAAGAGTTTGTTTGTTTGCTTGCACGCGCTAATCTCAGGAACTACTGATCCAAATTGAAAAATTATTTTAGTTTTGGCTAGCCTATTTATCGAGGAAGGTTATAGGCTATATAACATCACGCTTTAACCCACGGGAGCGGCGCAGTAATCATAAACGCGAGTGAAACCGCGGGCACACCTAGTAAAGTATAAAGTACGTTTACCCAAAATTACGTACAATACTTTATTATAAAGTACGGGTGGCAACCCTATGCACGGCAGTCACACTCACTCCCGCAATGAGGCAGTGCGATAACATGTTGCATGAAACCCAAATTATCCAATCATGTGGATGGTATAGATACCTGAACAAAGCTTATGAAAGGCAGTGGTCTACTAGACACTGGTCTAGTCTCTGTGCTGCTACTGAGAATTTCCAGACAAAAAACTCAACTGCCCGAAATCACATGGACAGTAGTTTTTTTTTTTTTTTTTTTATAATAATAGTTACATTCAATACCTCTATGTCACCTAGGCAGTCTGATAACAAGTTACAATAAACCCAAATTATCAGATAATGTGTCTGGGACACACAGCAACACATCAACCTAGACTGTTTGGACTTTGAACTATTAGAAGTAGAACGCTGCGAATCGTGCGAGAGAGTGCGTTATATTTTTGTTACGTTGTATCCTTACCATTACATCGACAGCACTATGCACTGTCCCTTTCCGATAATTCTCTATTTTGTATGTAGCGTAGTTATGCGTATATAGGGTATCTAACTTGATGTGTAGCCGTGTGTACCTATACACCTGAACAAGGCTTATGAAAGGTTAGTTACCTAGGTATAACATTGACCTTAACTTATCTTGGGGGATTTAATATTGGGTGATAACATTGAAGTGCTTGCCAGTCAAGTGATAATCATAATAAAAGCTCCATTTACGTCATTCATTATCGCGCACTTTAATAATTGAAGCGGCGATCGTTTATTGGTAGATATGTCTTGTGGAAAGGTTCGATCGCCCAATGCCCTTTTACCTAAGTTTAGGCAGATGCATACATCCATTGCTAAAATCATTTACTTATATTGTTATGGCTTTCTAACGTTTACACGAATGTTACACGTGTAATATTACATTATTTTTTAATTAACTAACTAACTTAACCTATACTGTCCCATTGTTGGACAAAGGAATACTCTACATTTCTCTATTTAGAGTTTCGGTCTGCCAGACATTTGTAAATATGTACAAGTCATTGCGCCAGCGTTTTCCTGGCCGACCCGATGATAGCGCGCAGCGTCTCTCTGAGCTTCACCCCATGCTTATATTGTTATGTACCTACTTTACAGGGTTATATATTTCGGTTTATTTTAATCATAACTGTTTATAGATTTTTTTATTAATTACATTTATACTAACTTAAATGCCTATATAAACAGATCAAAAGTTAAAATTAAAATAACTGCGTCGTAATCCATACCTAGATATTTAATTTTAATAGCTGTTTTCGTTAAGAGATACGTTAGGATAAAAACTGATGCAAATCGATCGTCTCAATGTTTAATAGAATTGATATCATCTGTAGATCTCTAAACACATTGCCTTCAATGGTACTGAAAATCGAGAAAGTTGAATGATATCCAGCAAATAACATCCAAAATATTTTGCAACAAAAACCCAAAACGGTGGTCTAAATCAACAACTGAACATGCCAATTACCAACGTATTTCCCTAAGTGACTGATCGTAGTATGGATGGAGGCTGATCTTTAAGGATCTGGAATGTAATCACCGTCCTAACTATCTTCATCCTAACTAATATTATAAATGCAAATATGAGTTTGTTTGTTACGGTTTCTTAATAACTACTAACTACACGATCATCAAGAATTCTGGCAAACAAGACTTCAGGAGTACAGAAAAGGATATAGGGTAGGTACGATTTATCCAAAAAAAAACTGTTTCTAAAGGATTTAATGAGACTATTATAGAAAAAATCTACATTAAAGCTAGTGAAGGCGCAGGCAAAATCTAGTATGTAATAATATTATAAATGCGAATGTGAGTCTGTTTGTTTGTTTGTTGCGCTTTCACGCCTTAACTACTAAACCGATCATCATGAAATTTGGCATATACTTTTGTAAAGTTATGTTAATTTTAAACAAGCACTTGGAATTGTGATGATAATATTGAGGTAATTTTATTTTTAAATTGTTTTTGTGATAAAAATGGCAACACTGTTTTCATACTGGAGTGGGGTTGATTGATGACACGACAGTATAAAAGCGGGATGGTTGGTTTGTGTCCGGGTTTAATCTTTCAAATAAATATTGTGTAAGAGAAATAGTGGATTTTATTTTACTTTGTCTTAGGTACAGAAAAGACATAGCATACCATTCATACAGGAAAATAATATTTATGAAAGTGCGAATACGCGGGCAAAACCTGATTCCTTAATAATAAGGCTAGGATGGAAGATCGATTACGAAGATAAAGAAACCTAAATAGTCTATGGTCGGGTGAAACAAAGCTCGGTCTCGTGTCGTCACCGCCACGTGGGCGTTTAAATCATCCAGCAATCTCTTATTCCGCCCACGTCTTGTAAGAGGGTGGGCTATTTTTAGCCCTATAGTTGTTTTACTTTAACTAGCGACACTATTCGAAAACGAAACAAGGAATAAGTAAACATTTATGTTACGTAAAGCATGAATTAAAATTGGCCAATTTAAATGTTATCGATACGAATATAAAATGTCATAACTGGAAAATTTGCGCATAATGTACCGAGAAACTGGTAATAATAAAGAGTAACCAAAACATTAACATAATACGTTCATAAGTACATTCGTTTTCCAACAAAGTTTACACATTAAGATAGCAAATTAGCATGCCGTAATACCTGCCTGAAGATAAGCGGTACTTTTTATTCTACCAAGATGTCTAAGAAGCATATAACTGCCTTATGGTAAAATGACGGTATTCATCGTCTATGGACGTTTCCAAAACTAGGGAAATCAATCGCGCGTTGCGAAACCTGCAGAAGGAATTGGTGTGCTGCCAGCACAAGGGACGAAGATCAGCCTCTTACTGACAGCAAAGCATCTACGTAAGAAAACAGTTAACTCCTTTTCATGGCTGTCAATAATGTGTAGCGAGCTAATACATTCCCTAGCCGCGCCACACCAGTTTAAGTAATATCCCAGGTTTAAGTAAGATTATGAATGTGCACTCCCACTTTTGTATAATCATCTATGTCCATTTATAATAATAATAATAATAATAATAATATTCTACCACATACACACAACACTATCTAGCCCAAACTAAACAGAGCTTGTACTATGGATACTAGACAATGGATAAACATACATATATACTTTTTTTTTTGTAAATACATACATATTATATATAGAAACACCCAGACCAAGACAAACATCCATGTTCATGCACACAAATATTTGTCTTGTGCGGGAATCGAACCCGCGACCTCAGGAGTGGCAGTCGGTTACACTAACCACTACGCCATCGAGGCCGACGAATTTAGAGAGGTAGTAATCTAGAGTCATCCATCTCTCATCTCATCCATATGTATTGTATACGTATCTAACTGCAGCACCCTGTCTAATCATATTTTTCATGGATAAAAAATCAATTAACTATTTGTGAGTTTTAAAATAAGAATAAATTAGTATGACCACTACAAAAATCCCTCATAGATTTTTAATAGTACCACAGAACCTGTAAATGTATCCCAATATGTAAAATACCTGTTTAGTCATGCCAGTATATACAGGTTTAATATATAGTATGTATACTTGCAGAGTATTCTCTCTCCCTCTCTTTATATTAAAGAGCTTTGCTCTTGTCAGTGAAGTATACACCATCTTTTTCAATTTACTATTTATAAAATCACAATTCACAAGTATTACAAAATGTATGTGGTGATGAGTCATAATATATGTGTGACATTTACAACTAAATGCCAAATTACCATTGATTACTATTAACTTATGCGACAAATTCTGTGACATGATAACAGCTGCTATACAAAATAGATGTGTTGCTAGGTTTGTCCAAAAATAATTACTTATAATATGTATTCATATTTATGTGTTTGTTTGATAATATTTAACTTGAAAGTATAATTAGATACATATATTGAACAGGGCATCAAAAGGTCTGTGTGTTTTAGTATAGCACATGTCATAATATATAGTTTGTAATGGTAAGCAGCAGGTAATGCTAAACACAATGCAGAAACTTGCTTACCACTTAAGAAGTCCACAGCCAAGATATATTTCACACATATATTGGAAACTGTTTTAGATTAGAAGGTTAGGCTATTGCCGTCTACACACATGTCTGGGCTCTGTAGTAAGTGTTTACTACATGTACAATAAAAAGAAAAATAATGATGAGAGTGCATTGTTAAAAAAATATCAGCCTGGAGTAATTCCAGTGCCATATGTAGTAAGTTACAGTATTAAATCACCCACACATGACAAACACACTGAAACCCCAAACTAATTACATTTATGGCCAATTTTTACCCGTTTGCCATTTATAAATAAAAATTTATTATACCTACACCACTGGGAACATTGGCAGTGGTAATGTGCCAATTTGAACCACTAAACCATCTATGAGATTATTTAATAGTAGCCTTCTTTATCTGTACATTAAATAATAATAACTAGCAATAGAAGAGTTATCAGATATAACTAATATATTTATACCTGAGATAGATTTCTTATTCCTATTATCAATATTATAAGATGGTTAGATGTAGCAAAATCAATTGTTGTAAATTTTTTAGGGGGGACTATCAATCTCATTCTATTAATCTGATTCCAATTCAAGATTGGTGCTTAGGAAAGACCTATATTTGACAGGAGATATAATATTGCCTAAAATGATGATTATAAAATATTTCATGCATTGCTAAGTATTACAGAATGGAGAGGATTTTCTATTCAGATATATGCCTTTATTATATATTACAGTAAACCTGACATACAGTCTTGAATTCATTATGTATCTAACAATCTAAAAATATTAAGCACATTTTTTTTAAGAAACAAGTGGCTATTAACATTCTTATTACTACAGAATATTACAACCTTTTTATTTATTTCAGTGAATGCTATTTTTAATACACATTTTAGAAAAAGGAGATTCTAAAATTAAAACAAAATAAACTGGAGGAGCAAATTTTAAACTTAGAAGTAATTATGTTTAGCATATTTCATTAGTTATTCATATAAACTTAATATGATAATATAATTCTATTGGTAAATTTAATAATTATTATAAGAGATCATTTCATCCAAATTGATGACAGTATAAACAAAATGCAAAATAATATTTACTACTTCATTTCTACAAATACCAGACAATATTTACCCAATTACTTAACTAATTGGTTGAATAGCTACATATTGATAAGTTTGCTAGATAAACCACCTTCTAGTCAATTATTAGTATTAAGTAAATATTATTAGTAATATGTAAATATTTTTATCAAACAGTTTTACTTATTCTATGACATAGGTAGGTATTTCTGTATTCATGCATGAATAAAATGGGAAGGCATTTTTAAGTAATTTTTAAAGGGTAAAACACAAATAGAAAGTTTATATGAATATGTATAATGTTTATATTTACTATAATCAAAAACTTACCCTGTGAGGCCATACATTGGGCATGAGGAAATCGTAAGTATCCACTTCATGTCCAATGACAAATAATATGCTACTCAGGGAGACGAAAAACGTAAATACTAACTTATACATCACTCAAAATTTAAACAAAATATTCAAAAAAAGAATCGCTGTAGGCACAGTTTCTGCAACAAGTAGAAATTCTTTACTGAGTAAATCGCGTCACGAAATAAACTGCAATGCATTTATTATTCAGTTTAATAGATAACCGCGATGCTTCAATACCGATACATGTTTGATCGCAGAAGCGACAAGTGTTTGTATAAATAATTTTGCAAATAAAATCGATCAATACTGAAACGGGTTTACTAACGTCATAACTGTGTTGCCAACTAAGAAACATTTTCCCATTCTCAATAAATTGCCACATTAAAAATTAATCTTGACCAGCGGCAAAACTGGATATTTCTAATTTAAATAAGTTTTTAAATACCTAAATTAATTTTATTTGTAAAATGACTAAAACAATGTTATTTTGGTTAAATTATTTTGATCTGATCATTGTACTATCCTTTTAACCAAAATTTTTTTGCGTTTATAATTGCACAGAAAATAATACAACTAGGTAATAAATAATAATATATCATTTGTTTTATGTAGGTATACATAAATAAGCAAGTGGTAAAATTTCAATCTTGCACACAATAGGTACTTCTAATTAATTAATGTTTATTATATATTAGGTATTAAAATTGCTAGATAGATCCGTGATTAAGTATTATAATATATGTTACTTATAGGAAATAATAAATATAGAAGTCATTATTTTTATACACTTTTACGTAGATATTGTGTATTTTAATGCTGTTTACGTACTCCATTGGCTCAGAGACATTCTTGGCCTCCAATATAAGAGAAAATAAACTAATAACAAGAATGTCTATTTTAAATTTCAGCACTGCAGTTCGACGATAACTCACGTTATTTTAATGCTTCATAAATAAACGCTAAAATGCAAATACTTCATTAAATTATTTTTCAAATAAATAGCACCTTTAGCAGACACACATTGCTATAACATATTTGTCGAACAACAGCTGTGTACATGACTATAATAATATATTTATTACAAATTAATAAAATTTCTTATATACTGTAAAGTTAAGTAGCGCCATCTATTATCACCAAGTAAAACTGGAAAGAAGTCTTACGTCATAGAATAATTTATAGTTTCGTGATAATATACGAGATGTCGCTAAGTACGACAATTTATTGTTACCCCTTCTGGCATATTTGCCATTTTCGACCAAGGATTTATTTCCATATTCTGTATTTATTATAAACCCTCTAATTATTAGTTGCTTGTCTTTTAATATAAGAAAGATTTCTATTTCTTCCCTTGTCTTTTTAAGAGAAACTATCTTTAAAAGTTTAAGTAGGTAGATGTAATCTCTTTTCCAGAGCGGCCGGCCCATCCACTACATAAGGCAGCAAATAGGCACACCGTGGGGTTTTGATCCGTAGGCCCGAAGTACGCGAGAGCCGGACATAACCCTCTCGCCTCTCCTTGTGGCGAAGGAGTATGCATCAGGCGCATTTACCCACGTCCGTGGGAACTCCGCCTACTTAAGTGCACTATTTTTCACTTATAGCAAGAGTTAAGAAACGCGGGGTATCTACCTATTTTGTTTAATGAAAGCTTATTATTTGTTATAATATATAATTTTATATAACGAAGAAATTACAGGGCTCACACAATACACCATGTTTAGTGTACCGTCACTAAACTCACAACTTAATGAAAGACTAGTAGGGAGACATTTGGACAGCCTGTGGCTGTCTTGGTCTTTTGATACTCATACTTTCAGAGGTATTATTTTCATAAAGTCAGCTTTATGAAGATAATAATAAAATGATGTGGTATAATTTAATAGTAATAATCGCTCTCTTTAGCGTTGAATGAAACCTTTGTAAAGAATCCTGCATGTATATAATTTTATAATTGTTTTAAGAGATCTTAATAACTCCACTTATTGCGTAGTGATTTATGTAGTCGTCTCGCCACTGCTGCTGTACCGAGTGCTGTGGGTTCGATAGTCACGCGGGGTAAAATGTGTGTTATCCAGAAAGTTTTGTTCCTATTTAGGTTGTTATTTGGGTTCATTGTTTGCATGTTTGTAATGGTCATCCTTTTTGAAGATGCCGTTTTAAGCAATTATGTAAAGCACATTTGATCAGTTCTTATTAATAAAAACAAATAAACATGAGATGCCTTTTTACCCGACTGCGTCAGGAGGGTAATGTTTTTCGAGCGTATGTATGTATATATGTGGGTATGTCTGTCCATTTTTTGGCACGCCCTACAGCCCAAACGGCTGGACGGCTTTTGACATATGAGGTGCCGTTGAATTCATCAGAATTGTGGTAGTGACATAGGCTAAATAAATTTTCAAAATGACGCCCGCAAATGAAGAAAAAAGTGGGAGGGAGTTTGTTTTTTTGTCTTACCTTAGCAATATGGGTATCAAATGAAAGATCGTGAAAAGACCATTTCAAAATTATATGTATCATATCACGTTTATATAACTGTTTTAACACAAATCGTCAAAAAGCGTACCAATTATATATCGGGACGCCCGAAGTATCATTTTCTAGCAAGAATCTATTCAAGTCATGAATTCAGGAATGAAATTGCCTGTACTTAGATATATAATAAAATAAAACTCGATTAATAAAACTAAAAAGTCTGAAATATAATTATTATTATAAAAACAAAAAACCTGACTGCTTAAAAGTAATGAAATAACTACATATAAATTATGTATGTATAATATTCAAATTAGTTAAACTAAATACTTTATGGTGCTGCAGGCGGGGACAAACAATAAGTACTTTGTTAGCTACGGGCAAAGAATTAGATCAAACAAAACTACGTTTGTCACCGCATGCGGCACCATAAAGTATTAAGTTTAACTAATTTGAATATACATACAAATGTAGTTACCTATTTCATTATTTGATAAAGTAAGCTTACAAAACAATGCATTAGTCAGTCGAATTTTATATAGATACTGTGACACTTGTTTTTCTCTTTTCAGTTCATTACTTTTAAACAGTCAGGTTTTTTGTTTTTATAATAATATTTTTTTAGAAAAAATTATGTATGATTTCTGCCAGCACTTTTCAGGGAAGAATAAGAGGTTTTGAGATGGCGTCTATACTTAGAAGTAAGCAGTTTAAAAAGGTTAAATGGAAAAAGTCTAACAGCAAGAAACGGACTCGCAGGCATCTTAAACCCAAATCAAAATATTGACCAAGCAGCCATGTTTAAAAAAAGCAGCATATTAAACGCACATGACAGTATATTTCGCGCCAAAATGTTTTTCCACAAACAAAAATATTATCGCCCAGCGTAATGGAAGTGTCGTGTTCTAGTAATAAAGTTAGATATTCCGTCAAGTCTCTAAACTATTACGACGTTCCCCTCTTTCAAAAGCTTTATTCCGTTTACCAGTATAAATTGACGTCGGCGACCGACCATCAGGGGGCAATGTCTGCATGATCTTTCACAATAAGTCCAATTTGCTTGCTGCCATGATAAATGTTATGATGTCTTATAAACTGACTCGGTGATCTAGTGAGAAGAGACGTGCATTTTATATTATTTATATTATATATATAATAATATATACTGGTTTGGTTTTGGCATGTAGAAAGAATAGACGAGAAAAGACTGACTAAGAAAGTTTATAAGGCTAGTGTGAATGGAACAGTCGCAAGGGGAAGACCTAGGCGAACGTTTCTTGATCAGATCGGAGACGTTCTGGATAAAGGCCAGGTTAAGAGCACCTTAAACCGGCGATCGTGTATGAGGAATGTTATGAAAGTGAGTGAAGCCAGAGAAGTGTGTCAGAATCGTAACAAATGGAAATCAGTAGTCTCTGCCTACCCCTCTGGGAAACAGGCGTGAATCTATGTATGTATATATAATTGGGCGGTTAATTGTAGGTACCTAATAACCATTGAGGTAATCCTTACTTTCTTTCTTTCACACCTTAACTACTTGACCGATCATCATGAAAGTCCTCATACACATTTTCAGGGGTACCGAAAAGGACATAAAATACCTTACATCTAGTAAAAAAGTACTGTGTTCAAGGCATAGAAATTTATTGACAAAATCTTCATCAACGCGAGTGAGGCAGCGATGCAAAACCGAGTATATAATACGTTTTCAAATAAACAAGTCAGGTTTTTATGTTCTTTGTAACACACACAGGTTAAAGGTGAATGCTCTTTAAAAGCAGGCAATATGCTTACCTACTGTTTATTCACGTGCTTACAAAATTAATAATCAATCAATATGAGCGTGAAGGCAAAATACCTATATCAGTTAAAATATTAAAACTGCTATCTAATGTATCATTGCCACAGAGTGTAAAAGTATCTCTCAGTCTTCTTTTTAACCGACTTCAAAAAAAAGAGTTCTCAATTCGACTGTATGCTTTTTTTTATATGTGTTACCTCATAACTTTCTTCTAGGTGAACCGATTTTGATGATTCTTATTTTATTTTTAGCAACAATAACATACATATATATATATGTATATGTATTGTTTACACAATTCCAAATTGATTTTTGATAGCATTTAATAGTATAGGGTTATGTGCAACTGTTAAACTCAACAAGGTATACACAAAAAAGGTAATAACAAAATTATTTCTATAATACAACTTTTATATGACGCTGAAGCCAGTAGGCACCGGAACTCCGGAATAAAACATATCATCCCAATCGTATTTGGAATTATCATGAGATGCACTATGGCCAAAAATGATTTAAACCGTATATCCCATTTTTCCTGTCCAAAACATTTTTCATATAAGCCCGCATTTCGAAAGCCTATTTTTGCGCTCTTCACAAGTTTCAATTGAAATGGTCTTGAAGGTAGATTTCCTATTTTGAGATAGGCGTTTTTCCCTTTCCTCGTTTGTCTCATTTAAATTGCACTGTCTCATATGAGCAGCAAGTTTAGTAGGTCTGCCCATATTCATACAAATAAAATCAGTAATCGAACTAAAGATTCACTAAAAAGTTATTTTTGGAGTCGGTGTCAGCCGATCGCGCCGCGTGCTGTGTCTATGTGTGTAATTGTGCATACCCATGTTATGTTATGATTACCTACCTTGGCTGACACCGACACCATTAATAACAATAATTTAATTATTTACAAGAATACGCAATTATTTTTAACATTTTAGTGCATTTTTTGTTTTAGAATATTCAATATTAAAGCCGGCTTTCCTTTTTGTTAAAATTTTTGTATATTAGTATGTATGGTGTGAAGCATGTTACAAACGGTCTAGCTGATTTGTCTCCTACTTAATGGTAATAAAATATTGTGAGATGAACGACAAACAAGTAGGTTACGTATATCCATAGATGGCCGTCTTCTGCCGTTGACTATGTATAGGTATATCTAGGTCATTAACGCAGTCAGCCACAAAACTAAAAACATTGTCAATATCATCAAGTTGTAATATTAACATAACCAGTGACAATATTAAGTCAAAATGTCGTTAAATTCTTAATAATTCGTTCGATATTGTATATTTTTAATTACCTATCACTTCTTAAATCGTGCATTAGAATTGAGAAGCTGTGATAGCCTAGTGGGAAGAGCTGGATGGACTGCCACGCAGAATTTTGGCGTCAATCTTAAGACACTTACCTACAATACTCTACCTTTTGAAGGTTATGTGCGTATTCAATAGTTAATTGTCGCTAGCTGAATCGGTGAAGGAAAACATAAGAAAGGATAACAGCATGACTAGTAGAAGAGTTTTCCATAATGTTTTTGAAGTGTCAAGTGTAAAGTCCAACCCATTGTGCCAGCGTGGTGGACTATAATGATCTGAGTCTCCTCAAACTGAAAAGGGATCGTCAAAGTTGGTAAATTAATTTGTCTGCATGGATGGGCGCGTCTTTGGTACTGCGCTGCGTGTTGTGGGGTTGATCCACACACGACCAAACAATTGAGTAGTGTTGTTCTTTGTGTCCGTTGTTTAAATGTCTGTAAAGTTTACATTTATTTATTCAAAGTGCAGGAGTCGTCTTTTTTAAGAAAGATTAGATTAAAATTTCGACTAACTTTCCCTATTTGTTTTCCCAGACATCAATATTTGCCTATAGTGCCATCGTTGACATTTTACGGACACAGCTAATTTAGATATAGATTTTCAAAATAAAGTTCCAATATTTGTTTCACTTCCTGATAGTGAAAATATCAATAGAGCACTAAAACCTCCATTAACCGGGTTACAGGCGATGGACGTAAATCAAAGCGAAGGTCGAACAAATGCCTTGATACATCGCCGATACACGGCGGGCGCGTGATTTGTGTAGCAACCGATTTTTACTCACAGATTATAAACGCAGAAACGTCAAAGACGTAGTATTGTAATGTGTTGCAATCACAGTTTTTATCTTACAATTGCAGAAGTTTCTGATTACCAAAGCGCACAGTTTCATTAGAATAGGGTAGTAGCATATGTTGGATTTTGTACATTATTTTACACACAATAGCAATCAAAGTAATCTTTTTGTGATAACAGTAGTTATCAAAATTTAAGGCGAAATAAGAAAGTAGTGAATCTATATATTAATACGTGAAGCAAAACTTTGTACCCTTTTTACGAAAACTGCGCGGGAGGAGGAGTATGAAATTTGGCATAGTTAAAGTTTATACGGAGAAAAAGTGGCGAATCCTAATAATTCTATAAAAAAATTTAGAAAATACTTTAAATTAATGAAAAAACATTACTTGCACACAAACATGCATTTGACACAAGCAGTCGAATCGCGTTCGTAGTATTTCGATATTATTCGGCTGATATCGTAAAATTATTCATAACTATGGTTACCTACATATGTATGTGGAATAGGTGACTAAACGAAATGTGATTATAAGGGTATAGTTATAGACAATAAAACCTTAATGACGATCAAACTTAAAATTTAAATCAATTATGGTCGAATTTCGACCACTTGGCGACCGCTAGTATTATAAATTTGGATGAGAAGATAAGAAAAAGTGGGGTCATAGTGAGAATGTCTTGCTATCTCCCTCCCACAGGTGCGGTTAAATAGCGATTACGTCCTAGTTTTTATCGTGTGTAGCAACACATATTATGTATGTAAAGACAGATTGCTGACGCATTAGTTTTATATACAGGCGCGCGATTTTATGAGCATGCACAGAAGTCGTCTCTACCACTAAGTTAGGTCGTAGCTCGATATGTATTTATATTACAACAGTGAATACATTTATATCCATATGTATCAAGAATTATTTTATTTGACTAACCAAAAGAACACATCATTTACACTACATTAGTGACCCCGACGTGATGACGTGTCGCTACATCGTGCACTCTTTTCTGCCATTTGACAATTAGCCCTACTGCCAGATTAGAAACGCTCTTGTTTATTTCTAAATAGATTTCGAAGCTTCTTTGTATTTTAGAGTTTGGGTAATGATATTAATTGACTTAAATAATAAAAAAATGAGTCAATTATCCTATATGTAGACAATGTTTTGTATTTATTTATATAGATAATGTTTCTTGCCATAATATTGTCTTATGTTTACGCGAATGTTATACATTGAAATTAAACACTTTATACGGATTTTAAAGCAACTGCTGTAAAGCAACCGAAACGTCGGGGCAAAGTGTAAACTCAAATATAAATTGCTTTAATTAGGAAATATATAGCTTAAATAGTAGTAAAATTTCAATAATAGTAGTGTTAGAGTTTTCCAAATTATGTAATACCAGTGTTTAAAGTAAAATAAACATCGCGATAAAATCCGTATAAAGTGTTTAATTTCTTACCATTTCTTCTCGCAGGTTTTAAATAATTTAGTTTAGTAAGTGTAACCTTGATAGGTGTTCTTTGTGAGCTAACTAAATAATGATATTTTAATCATTCAAAGCTAAACCTCCTGAGGGATATAGGTATATTACATCCACATTTTAACATAATTATATTTTCATTAACCAGGCACACTACTTCGTGCTGCTGCTGAAAATTTCTCAACAGAAAACCCAATAACACTATTCATGATCCGTGACTCGAACAACCTCATGCACAGCAGTGATATTCTGGTAATACTCCTCATCGCGGCAGTCAGAGTATAAATGCGCTGCGTTTATGACTATGCAAAATAAATAGTACGTTGAGCAGAACTGTAATCGAATATGTTTCGAAAGCAATTGGGTATAACACTAACCTGATGATAAGTATTAACTGCTCATGGCCTCCTGACCGTCCACCATCCACCACTGCACTTTAATACTATGGATACTCAAGACACTTGTATTACAAGCGTACAGTTGTGTCAGCCGTATGGTAGTTCCATAATCAAAACTATTAACGAGAGTAAGTATATAGATAAGTTATGGATTTTTGAAGATTTTTGGGTAATTGTGATGAGATTGCCATTCGTAACATTCGCATGATAGTAAACCTATTAATTATTTATTTATAATGGTATCTTTACAGGCATAACTCTTCAATACGGTCATCTAGTTTCCTTTTCTAGCATGTTTCTATAGTGTCAGCTTACAACAAGTCAATATAAAATAAACGAAGCACTATACGCTAAACTCCACTAATGTTCTTTTTTATTTGACTTTAGTAACTATACAAAATAGTAAAATTTTTGTGGTTAGCCATGCATTCGATGACCTCACCTATCAAACGTAGCAAACATTCTAGAGATGCCTCGTGTTCGTCCATTTTATTTCCAACACGTGCTAGGTTACAGCTATGTTGTTGGCAATAATTACAGGCATTCAAAATGGTTCCCCGCAGCAAAATCAAAAGACAACGTAGGCTGAAAATAAAGTGTTCACTGGATTTATGTTAGTTGGAAAAGGATTTTTAGAAATGTTCAATGTACGTAGCGCGCAAAAGTGTGGACTTCAGAAGACTTTTGGTATATGCGTACCAAACAGCTGTTCATACGTCCATTTTATAAACTTCGGATTATAGCACAACATGTAGACAGGTAACTGTCAAGATTTATTTAAAGTGTGATTTAAAAAGATAAATTATAAGTCGACAACCGTCAATGTACAACATCATAAAAGTTAAAATAAAAATTAAAAATATATCTTTATTTCGGACATTAACACGTATGTACATGAACAGTCCATAGGTTGTTTAGTAACGGATTAGTACCAGAATGTACCTACTTATACTCTATATTAGTAGTGTTAGTAAGCCCGCCCTCTAGGCACTGCACCATACGCTACGTTGTGTGATGAGATTTATGTAAGTGTACCTATAGCTATTTTCACCCAGTGCCGTTGTATAGGACAGTCTGCCCTGTTAACAATCATTTTCAGGATGCCGTTCCGAGTGTAACGCAAGCGCTGTAGCAAGGAAGCCGCTTTTTTACGCATGATAGCGTGAAAATCATCTGTGCGGGCTTCGGCAAACATGCCCGATGCACTACAACGCCACCGGAGCATCCTGAAGGCGTTGTTATATTCTACGCGCAGGACGTTGTAGGCTCGGCTTGTACATGACATCCACAGGCCGCTCGAATAGAACTGACAGAACGCTTTAAATAATGTCACTTTGACGCCTGCCGTGCAGTTAATAAACTATTCATCTTGATAAAAAAACAAAACAAAATACTCCAATATTGAATAAACTGTATGAAACAGATAAGATGTGTTTGATGCAGTGGTCACCAATGCAAGTATGTCAAGTAACTGATACTGTGGCGCAGCAGAAGTAAATGCTAGAGGCACAAGAACATCTAGTGGTTTGTCAGTCAAGAAATTCTTGGTAGCATCACAGAGCCTGGAACTGTCACTGGTAAAAGGCACTAGGCTCATCCCTCTATTAAGTGAGATAGCTGGTCAAGTCATAAAGTTATAGGTGGCGAAATGTATATACTTTTTTCTTTTTTTTATACTCCTAAAGTGGCAAACTAGCATACGGCCCACCTGATCGTAAGTGGTCACCGTAGCCTATAGCTGCAACACCAGAGGAATCACTTGCGCGTTGCAAACCTTTTAGGAAAGGAAGTGGGAAGGAGAAGGAGTGGGAAGGGGGAAAGCGGGTGATTGGACTTCCGGCACTCTCACTCACCGAACGAAACACAACGGTAGGAGTACTGCTATTTCACGTCAATATTCTGTGAGAGGGTAGTCCTTCCCCGGTCGAGCTGGCCCATTCATGCTGAAATCAGCAAGGCTCTACTACTCTGTAGGTGTAGTATGCCGCTGTCGACTCCTTGGAGATCTATATAAATATCCTATTCGTGACACTATGAATAATTGCATATATATGAACATTTAGTCATTTCTACATATAGCGTTCAATGTCACTTCCATCAGGTTGCTGTCATATTCATATTTTCGTGGTTGTTAGGCACTTCATATGTGTCAAACGTCTGTATCAGCATTTCATACTCTTTGCCCTTCAGTGGGTATTCCCAAAATGTAACGTCGTAAAATAATATCATTCTATATTTCTTCCTTATCTTAGCAACGTAGTAAGAATTGATTCTGACAAAATTTCCCTGAGGGCGATCATCTGGCTTGTACCTACGAAGGTGTATTGTCCCTTTTAATATAAATAATCTTTATTTTATCTTTATTGATACGTAATTGTTTTATTGACTTGTAGTATTTAATGTAGCATTAATATATTAATAAATACTGTACCCATGACGATCTGAAGGCATGTCAAGCAAGCTCTAGGGTTAACATGCTTTAAAATCATCTTGGGTACTTTAATGGAAACAAATAAATATTAATATTAAAAATAAATCAGTAATAGAAGCAGCGATAGCTCAGTGGGGAGACCAACAGACTGCAATGCAGAGGGTCTCGGGTTCGAACCCACGTGGCGTACCTCTGACTTTCGGAAGTTGTATGACTTTTCGAAATTATGTGCATATTGATTGGCAATTATCGCCTGTTCCGTTACTCGGAGAGCACGTTAATCCGTCAGTAACGGCTGCCATGAACATCTATGGCAGTCGTTATTGGGAAGTCAGTGCCCTATAATATCCTGACACTAGTCTAGCCTTAGGGTATCGTTAGCCTTCGTGTTGTGGAGGTCAGGTGGCAGCCGCTCCGTGTAAAAACTGATATCCTGTCAAATCCGGTTAGACCAGAAAAGCCGACCTCAAGTGACCTGGGCATAATAAAGGCTAGGGAGAAGAAGAAGATTAAAAATAAATCAAATATACAGCAAAATAAACGGTTAACATTATGAGGAAACTTGCTTGTTTGAAAGTTGTCCATCATGTTTTCGAAAATGTGTAACGTTTATCAACCCACGCTAGACCGGCGTGGTGGACTATGGCCTAACTCTTCTCATATTAAAGAGATGCTGAGTTGTGGAAGTCGTATTATTTACTTAGATGACATCTCTCCGTGTTCACAGAATAAAAACAACGCGAGAATGGTCTTCCAACAGCCACATAGACTTATTCGCCACCTTAGTCGTATCAAAAGGCAGATTCCCTAAAGTGACAAGCGTTCCCAAGCATGAGTCAACTTTGGACTCATCCGGCAATAAAAATTGTTGACAATTTTAACGGAAAATTGTTGGTTATATTTTCACACAATTTACTTTTAATAATGGTCTTTGTTACTCAGTTTTTCGTTACAGTTTCACACTTTCGCTACATGTGCCGCATCACGTATCCTTTCAAACAAAACGTGCAAGCGTCATGTTTCAAATAAAGGCGGATTCGAAATCACACCGCGAATATTTTATTCGAGTAAAAAGATATATGTGCGTCATTTATTTTGTTTGTTTTGTGTCAGGTTGGACGCAGTAATGGACATTTTATTTATAAAGATTATATTTTAAGATTGATGTTTATAATGTACGTAATATAGTTTGTCAATAACGCTTTGCTTGGCCAATGTCAGCACAACAATCGTATTCACTAACGTTGATTATACATATTAATATATGTAGTCGGCCTCTGTGGCGTAGTGGTTGTTGTAACCGACTGCCACGCCTGAGATCGCGAGTTCGATTCATGTACAAGTCAAACATTTGTGTGCATGAACATGGATGTTTGTCTTGGTCTGGACGTTTCTATGTATAATATGTAAGTATTTACAAAAAAAAATATATATGTATTTTTATCCATTGTCTAGTAGCCATAGTACAAGCTCTGCTTAGTTTGGACTAGATGGTGTTGTGTGTATGTGATAGAATATTATTATTATTATATTATGTACTAACTATTTGCTTGCCTATAAATATTATAAACTAGCTGACCCGCTTTACTTCGTCTGCGTCACATAAGAGAATTTGCCCCGTTATTGCAACATTTTTCAATGATACACCGCTCCTATTGGTCGTAGGGTGATGTTATATAGCTTATAGCCTTTCTCGATAAATGGGCTATCCAACACTAAAATAATTTTAAAGTTTGAACTCTTAATTCTTGATTAGCGCGGTCAACCAAACAAACAAACCCTTCAGCTTCAAAATATATAGTAGGTATAGATGTTACTCAATCACGCGTAAACCGATGATGAACAAATTTGATGAGACTTGGCACACAGATAGGCATTTCTCTAATGTGCGTACACGAGAAAAACTATTATTCATATGATATTGAGTTTTAGCATTGCAGCGTCTGCATATCAGTTACGAAAATATAAAAATCTCTATAAAAGAATGCGACAAACATATAACAAGGTATTTATTGCACATTGAATGACCCATACATAAAATGCCCGACTGCTTTCGTTGACTTATTGGTATTTTTATCTCGGTGTAGTACAAGGAGTCAACTCAAGCGTAAACTATTTCAATGATTCTTGTCTAGAAAGCGGATAGCATTTGCAAGGTGAAGTATTTACGCGAGTTAGTAACCAGTACGTACCCCGTATAGTTAGGTCGCACATGTAGCCTGCACGAGTAGCTTGTGTATGTAGCCCGCGCCAAGTATATGCGTCGCGTAAAAGCACTATAAAAGAGGAGACGTCCAAATAATAATTTGAAGACTAAGGTCTTGTTCCACCACCTCCAAATAGCATTTATCTATAAGATAAAAGTCTCGCCATCTCCCTTCTTTAACCTAACAAGAGTGAGACAGCATGCGACTAATCTTTCGGATAACTTTTAATTTTTAGTTGTGGGGCTGGCCATAAACCGACTTTTTTACCTTGACATAGGTATGCGCGTGTGTTTGCGCTTCTATTATTAGATTGTTGTCTATCTGTTTGTCCCGGCATCGCGAAGAATTACTGAGCGGATTTTGATATGGTTCGCACAATTAGGTACCTACTCCACTGTTAATTTTAAACGGGATTAAATATAATGACCATCAAAAATACTAAGCAGCAAAATATGCTCACTAAAATATATCATAACGAGCACCTATACGCTTCAAATCACTGCATTGCGTCTCGGAAGGGTTAGGTTATGTTAGATTCCTTCTTAAACCCATCCAAAAATAGGAGCTCCCTCGACTTAGTTTAATCTCTTTAAATATATTTTGGTGTGCAATTAGTATTTTTAGTAAGCATATTTTGCTATGCAATTAGCATTTTTTTGCTGTGCAGTGAAATAGTAGCCATTTTAAACATCATTTTTATCTTTTTAAAGCAGTTTTGTAGAACTAACAATGTGGTCCTTAGCGTGATAATCTTAAAAACATTGAAGGATAAGAGTCTATGCGATCGAAAGCTTAGTACTTATTCGATTGAATGCCTTATACCCGCTACTAGCTTATATCTTTCCCCGTCATCTTCGATAGTCGCCCTTCACCAATTCAAGTGGAAAAATCAAAATACCAAGTTGAATATCAGCTTGTTGCAATCGTTGCATTCGGACCCTTCGAAATGCTTCGATAGGCAGCATTTTTATCAATAAAGGAAAATAGCACACGATTCTGAGCCCCGAGTGAGATAAGACATGTGGTTCGGATATTTTTTTATATGTATTTGTTGTGTGTGTTATTCAAGTGTCTAGGGTGTTTTTTCATGTAGGCTATGGTATAGTATTGATATATTTATATTATTCGAATACTATTCGATTGCAATTATGCGCAATTGGTAGGTATCTACTATTTAGTGATACTTACAGCTACGGATAATTTATCACAATGACATCCGAGTATAGTGTTTCAAATAAGAGCTGTTTAACTGAAGTAAAATACTAAAATTATATTTAATTGGCGATTTAAAAGAGTGGCCGTGAGTTTCAACGTAGGCTCAACCGCTTGCCTGAACCTAACAACTAACCCAAATGTAGCTTCAGTAACATAGTAAACTCACTAACCTATATATTTTGACGGTCATAAGTGTTACTTTGTGACTTAAATGAATAAATGAATTTTGACTATTTGTCAAAACTTTAGCTAGAAAAATAAGATATTAACACAAAAAAGAATAATTTGCGTATATAATATTCTTCCACATTATTTAATAAAGTTTTAGTATTCTATATTAAAGAATTGGTTTGTTAAAAAGAAAATGCGATAATTTTTCTAAGATGGTAAAGGGAACAAAAACTCCATCCTATTCTAGTTGAAACGTATAGTATATACTTTCTTTTTTTTAGTTTAGGACGTATTGCATATATCCAACTATACATAATGCTGTCAATATATTTGAATATTATAGTTTGAATGCAAATGTACCCTACACATTTAGGTGAAATATTTAAATAACAATCGGTAGTTGAATGTATTAAAAAAGCTTTTTCTTAGTACAGGTTACACACACACACACACACACACACACACACACACACATAATTGTAACGGCTGTGTTTATTTCGCAATGACCGTGGAAAACACCGCGTTTTTACACTTGTGATATCCCAGACAAACTTAAGACTCTTGGAACCTGCAACAAATTTAATCAGAAATATATTGCAGGAGTTGGGCAAAATGAATTCCATTTCTCTCACAATATAATCAGAAAATATAATAATGAGATCAGTGACTTGCTGTAGAATTTGCTGGACTGGTATTTTATAGTGTGGAGATAAGCGCAAGACGTATTCGTTACTTTTAGTGTAAACTACGCGACTTCGTCTGCTTCACAAATGAGTATTTCCCCCGTTTTTGCAACATATTTTATTTATGCTCTGCTCATATTAGTCGTAGCGTGATGTTATATAGCCTATAGCCTCCCACGATAAATGGGCTATCCAACACTGAAATATTTTTTCAATTCAACCCAGTAGTTCCTGAGATTAGCGCGTTCAACTAAACAAACAAACTCTTCAGCTTTAAAAAATATTAATAAAGATTAATTAGCTTTTATGACGCGTGTGGTCTTCGTATAGCTATTGAGGCATTTGTTCGGGATTAAAATAGGGATCCTCTTTTTCTTTTTAATAAAATATATTCCTCTAGGCACATATGTATCTTGTGTCGCTGACGTTGTTTAAATAACGGACAAAAGAACACTAAAACTCGGAACAACTTTTTATGGTTCATAGAATTTTTTGCCCCGTCTGGGGATCGAACCCACAACACTCGGCGCAGTGTCAGTAGTAAGGCAATCACTTAAACCACTTCGCCATCTGTGCAGTCACTATCAACGCTATACACTCGTATAATACATTTGAGAGAGAATTACGCATGTAGCCCGTTTCTTGCACCGTGTAAGACCACAACACGTTCCAAAAAACATTTTAAGGAAAACCGTTGCGTTGACATTTACATTACGAATGGTACAAAAAACTTAATATATTAGTCTCTGTGGGAAAATAAAAGAAAATACGATTAAATAATTGTGTATGGGTATATATACTAAGGAAGTGGTCCGATATCTTACCCTTTTAATTAAGTTATTTTGGAGCCGGCCACAATTGCCTTTTGTCACGATACACAAGGTCACAATCTTTACTCAACCACAGAATGAAAAAATTACAAAAAGAAACTATTCATACTGTATTGTTTCTTTATTGTTTTAAGTCTTTTCTGTCCTCATGTGGTCAGCCAGATATTTTTAATGTGCATTGGACAATTTATTAACGTTTTGCGTGCTCTGTAGCAGTTTTTGCCGTGAAAACATCTGTCATAGAATTTTAACTGGTTAGCTGGGGTCAGTAGGTCAACTTGTCCATTGTGGAGGACATTTTCACGAAGTTTGTGGTCAACTAATAGCGTGGCAATGTGGATAAGTTGTTTATTTCTCCTTACGGGTTAATAAAAAAGTCGTTTGGTGTAGTTTTCTAGGTTTTGTTGCTAGTTTTGCGGCAGGGAAAGGTAATTAGTGAGTTTTTGTGGTGAGAAGTAACTTCTTGTGTTCCTGGTTCATAGTTCACCTAATGTTTCGTTTGTTAACGAAAGTTGGGTAAAGGTTTTGTAATCGCTATCTGATTTTGATAGATGCGGTTTAATTACACTGTGATTTAACGTTTCAAATTAATTTAGAGTATTCATACTAATGGTATTGGAAATTTGTTGGTTTGTTCTGCATATATTGCCTGTATAGATACATTATACAAAAATCCACGCAGTTTTCTTGAAATTATTATTGTTCATACTGATAATTTTTCTTGGTCTTGACATTTGATTGCTTTAAATTTTTTACTTATTAATAATTATTGACATCTTATCCTATCTTTTTCATGTTTTTAATCGTGGTGTCATTAATGTTTATTATACTTAATTATTTAAATTTATGTTGCTGAAATTGTGGCAACTTACATTATGATTATTATTATTATTCTTTGTAATTACTTATAAATTGTAAAAACCATTCGCATACAATGTCAAAATAGTTTTCTGGAATAAATAAATTAAATGAAAATGAAATACAGCCACGGAAACGAAGCGGCGAGTGAATTGTATTTTTTCATTATTAATCTATTTTCCGTCTAATATGAACTAGTATAAGGCAAAATATATATCTTTATTATATTTATATAAAAATCTGCTGTGCGTGTGTTTGTGATTAAACTCCTCCTAAACGGCTGGACCGATTCTGATGAAATTTTTTATGTGTTCAAGTGGATTCGAGAATGGTTTAGATTTGTTTTTTTTTCTTGTTTACGGGATAACGTCTGTCAGGTTTAACACAGACCACCACAGATTCTCGCTAAAGAACACCGATTCCTACCAAGGATGCTTCGCGAGGCTATTGAAATCATAAGACATCCTAATTTCAATAGAGAAGATGGTTGGAATGTGCCACCAGTTTGGGATACAGTACTTTAAATAGTCAAACCCAAGAAGAAACAAACCACAGCTAGACTTCATGATACTTTGAGCTCATTTTGCGTAAATAAAAACACCAATGATTAAATTATGTTCGGGTACTTTGAAATAACTACACTGGAACATTGAGACAACTACCATCTTAGTCTCCCCGTGACCATGGCTGCTGAAAAGCAACCGAAACGTCGGGGAAAGTGTAAACCTAAATATAAATAGATTTAATAGTTTAAATCATTTTATTAGCTTATAAATTAGTAAAATGCAATAGTAGTAGTAGTGTAATTGTTTCAAAATTATGTAATACAGTGATAAATAAACAACGCGATAAAATCCGTATATATTAGTTTAATTTCAATGAATAACATTCGCGTAAACAGAAGACAATATTATGCCTGTCAGGACAGCTAGTTTATATACCTATATAATTATTTTTAAGAATTCATAATAATAATAAAAATCACATAAATATATGTTCTTTTTTTGAAGCTGCTTTTCTTTTTAATTTCATTGTTGTCATAGTAAAACTAACAAAAAATAACTATTAAGACCTTGGAACGCGGGTTTTTAGTAACGACGACTGATACGACTGTACGTGGTTGTGTACATAATTAAACGATAATCGCATATAATCAGACGTATTGTATATCAACAACCTTTAAAAGTATACCTTACCTCTTGAACATAACTTTCCATATTATATAGTTATAACAACTAACTACGAGAGCAGAAATATACAAAGACCCACTCAAATATTTTCCAAGCGGTATAACCAACGGTATTCACGATTCCGAGTTCTTGCATAAGCTAATCAACCGACAAAGCAAACAAATTCACGAAATTGGGGTAACCAACTACAATATGGGGAATGTACCGATGCGGAAGGGACAGACGGAAATGCTAAACCGAACTTGTTTATTTTTTGACGGTACATTATGTTGGTTACGGTCAAAGGATCAATATTTATGCTTGAAAATATACGGGTTTTCGACTAAAATGCATGCTTCGATTGCTTGCTTATTGATTGGAAGTGGAAAAGCCTGGCTTTTCTTTAAAATGGTTGATCCAAATAGTTTGTTTTAGTCATTCTAGAAAGCAATGATATTGGCAGACCGTTGGAGGTGTGTATTAGGATCGGAGTGGAGACATAGATTTTTAGTCCGAACCTAATACACACCTTCGTCTTTTAGAAGTTATATGCGTATTCAATAGTTAATTATTTCTTGTTTTAACGGTAAAAGGAAAAATCGCGAGAAAACCAGCATGCCTAAGAGTTCTCCATTATGTTCATTATAATTGTAAATGTAAAAACTGCCGACCAGCCAGCGTGATGGACTATAGCCTAACCATTCTTACACTGAGAAGAGACCTTGTGCCCTGCAGTGGAACAGTGATCCGTGCAACTTCATCTGCTTCACATAAGAGAATTTTCCCCGTTTTGGCACCATTTTCATTGATTCTTTTCTCCTATTGGTCGTAGCGTTATATAGCCTATAGCCTTCCTCGATAAATGGGCTATCCAAAACTAAAATATTTTCAATTCGAACTAGTAGTTCCTGAGATTAGCTCGTTCAACCAAACAAACTCTTCAGCTTTATAACATTAGTATAGATTATGCTTTCGATATGCTTTGGTGAGCTAATTCCCTCCATAAAAATAATGACGATTCTTTCCCGTATTAGACTTTTAGGTCCTATGTAGAAGTGTTCTTTAGTGATTAGAATGAATTTTATTTCATTTATTATTAAGACTGTGTCGAGCGAAGACGCGGTTGGACTGAATGACAGAGCTCGATATTCATATCGGCGCGCGGCCGTCATAGTAAAATTGAGGATTTGAAGTGCTTTTTTGATAAATATAATAATTATTTATTTATTTCTCTCTTCACAAAGTTTCACAACAATATACATAAAACACAGTTAACACAAAACAAATATTTATAGAATTATCAGCCTTTGTGAGACTGGAGTCCATACTAGGGAAACCCTGTGTTACAGATCACCAGGCCCTCACTCAGAACTGTAAATATGTATCTTTATTGTCAACTAATAACTTAAATATTTGGGACGGACAAATTGTAATATAACTATTTACGTTTCGTTTAAGCTGTAAAATAGGATAGATTTCTATTGTTATAATCTAAAAATCAAATACAAATTTACGTAATTTCTAAAAACATCTTGCTTTATTTTGAACCATGTACACTACAATGGTGGCTTAGTGATAGTGCTTATGTGACTGCCGTTCTTAAGATAACTGACAATTTGGATTGCAAATTAATATAATAGATTCTTGTTAACCTCTACAGCTGAATGGTTATGACTGGAGTGTTCATGTTGATAGTGTAATGGATGGAGATCTAAACCACGATCTTTCGATTGCAAATTCAATATCTTTTCCATTGGGCTAACACGCCGCTTAAATAAATATTTTATTTACTTATGAGGTTTTATTAAATGTGCATATATTGTCACCTACTTTATATTCGTAGAAAAATAAATTAATACAGTGAAATATATTAATTTATCTTTTTGTAATGAAATTAAACTATTTTATACGGCTTTTATCGCGTTGTAATGAATGACATTGAATAACTTTCTCGTAAAAAGAAGACAATATTATGTAAATTTTTATAATGAAATATACGGATTTTGTCGCGTTGTTTATTTTACAACACAACGCGATAAAATCCGTAAAAAGTAGTTTAATTTCAATGTATAACATTCGCGTAAATGTAAGACAATAGTTATTTTTTATTGTAAAATATGTATATTTAAACTAGTTTTTCCGCGGTATTACCGTATTCAATCAATTTCGAACGCATTTCGTGATATAAAGGGTCAGTGTTAATCTAAAACATAATCTTGTCATAGAAAACCATCCGATGGTAGAGGCGTGATTGAGTTACTAAATCGAAACACTTTCACAATTTTACATTTATAATATCAATAGAATGGAGGCAAAAAATATAAATTTATGAAAAACAAATCACAAAAAGATATGTTTCCGCCCGGGATCGAACCGGGGGCCTTCTGCGTGTTAGGCAGATGTGATAACCGCTACACCACGGAAACTTACTTCTAAGATTGATACAAGCCGACCGCTCGCCGGTTGTTATATTTTTAGGCTGAATGTTGCTCGCCTTGATCAACTTTCACTCGCGTGCCTCTACATATGTACGTTTTTTGTTTTTAACAAGCTTCGTTTTAAAAGTGTATTTATTAAAGGAATAGTTTAATAATAGGATATTTAGGTGAACTGTAAAATAATTTGTAACATTATTGTATGAACATTTACGTGTGTTTGTTTTATAGTCATTAACTGAAATAGAAAAACAAATGAGAATTTACCATTATTGTATATACGTAGTGATTTAAGAAATTGCTCTGCTCCTGCGCGAGGCGAACTAGTAATTGCGATAATGAATAAAGAAAAATAAAAGAGTGTCAAATGAACAACGCGATAAAATCCGTATATAGTAGTTTAATTTCAATATTTTAAAAGTAGTAAAAATTTGCTAATGTCGTTTATGTGGGCACTAAAATTATAATATTGTTAATACACCTCTGCTTATCCCTTAAGGATATACGGATAATAATAATATTCTATCACATACCCACAACACCATCTAGCCCAAACTAAGCAGAGCTTGTACTATGGGTAGTAGGCAAAGGATAAATATACAAAAAAAAATTGTAAATTCATACATATTTATTTATTTTACAATAAATAGAACGACTTGCGCCAATTACACTATTTAATCATTATTTATTTAATAATATAACATAAATTTAAAATTTAGCATTCACGCATTATGCTCTCAGTACTTCATACATTCCAATAATACTTTCCATTCATCCTTAAAAATATCAACTTCTGGGTTAAAGTCCATGAGAGCGTTAAGCTGCTTTAGTGACCGAGGTATGGGTGAGTTAAAGCATGCCACAGTACGGCACATATAATATACGTAGAAACACCCAGACCAAGACAAACATCCATGTTCATGCACACAAATGTTTGACTTGTGCGTGAATCGAACCCGCGACCTCAGGCAGGCAGTCGGTTACACTAACCACTACGCCATCTATGTATGCACATACCCTTCGGTTAGCTATATATATACGCTCATCAATAATATCAGCGTTAGTAGATAATATCGGGCCTATTATCATGGCCGTATCTCGGTGATATATAGTTCGGCTTAAATTGTATAATATATTATCAGTGTTATCTTCATTATTGTGGTCACGTAGTGAGTGCGACTACTGTGCATTAGATCTCGGGTTCGAATCCCGCGTTTGAATTGCGAATTAAAATTAAAATTTCAAATTTCGAATAGCGTTTTTCTGTTAAGAAATCTCGATACGAGCCGAGGAGTTAGGAAGTTGGCGGTGTTAGACACCCTCTTGCCTCGGAAAGTACGTAAAGCCGTTGGTTCTGTGCCTGATCTCTCTACGGTCGTGTCGGAATATCCGTCCCATCGGATCATGAGGGTTAGGGAACAGAGAGTGCACTTGTGTTTGCGCACATATTTGTGCACTGTAATATCGCCTGCGCAGATGGCCAGTCACCGTTAAGATTAGCTGCCGTGACCGAAATTCGGTCTGGAGGACATTATACTAGCTTGTCCCCGTGTCTCCGTCTCCATGGGCTATAGTTATTACGTGCTTTTAATCCTATCGGCATATCGATCATAAAGTTATTAGTGACTATAATTATATACTTCCTAGCTTTTAACTATCTTTTAGTAATATCTAATCTTAACTTAACATCAAACATACATATATACTTTCTTTTTGTAAATACATACATATTATACATAGCAACACCCAGACCAAGACAAACATCCATGTACATGCACACAAATGTTTGACTTGTGCGGGAATCGAACCCGCGACCTCAGGCGTGGCAGTCGGTTATACTAACCACTACGCCATCGAGATCTTAATTATCTACACTGTAAGAATTTTAAAATCCAGCCTTATGTCTCGTCTATTTGTATGCAAAATAATAATTATATATATGCTTTTTAGGCTAGGCGTTGATGAATTAGTTAGTCAGCGAGTCGGGTCGGAGTTGTGAAAAGACATAGTCTAACACCTCTATTCCCGAAGGGTAAGGCAGAAGAGTTTTATACCTACATTTCAACATCTATGGGTCTAGGTCTCATTTCATAGGATGCAAACCGATAGCCGTACCAAGAGCAGTTCCAAACGAAAACGAAACCGTGAGCAAATTCTAGTAACTGAATATAACACCAATCATTGAAACTAAACTATTTGTCGGCTTCGATGGCGTAGTGGTTAGTGTAACCGACTGCCACGCCTGAGGTCGCGGGTTCGATTCCCGCACAAGACAAATATTTGTGTGCATGAACATGGATGTTTGTCTTGGTCTGGGTGTTTCTATGTATAATATGTATGCATTTACAAAAAAAAAAGTATATATGTATGTTTATCCATTGTCTAGTACCCATAGTACAAGCTCTGCTTAGTTTGGGCTAGATGGTGTTGTGTGTATGTGGTAGAATATTATATTATTATTATTACTATATACGGATTTTATCGCGTTGTTTATTTAGCACATGGTCACGGGGAGTCTCCCCGTGACCATGGCTGCTGGAAAGCAACCGAAACGTCGGGGAAAGTGTAAACCAAAAATAAATAGATTTAATAGTTTAAATAATTTTATTAGCTTATAAATTAAGGTGCGGTCAAACAGCCGGCGTGCGCGGGGCGTGCGCGTGTCCCGCCGTGTTGTAATGTACTGAACTATATGAAAGCGTTCACACAGCCAGCTCTAGTATCGCTACAAGCTAATTGAAAATAGTATGACATGAAAATAACATACCGTGTCAATTGAAAATAATAACATTTTATTTGACATTTTTCATTAGTTACTACTATGAGATTTAAACACAAATAAAGAAATATTACCTCCATAAAATATATATTAGTATGATATGTATACTTTTATTCTATATTAAACATAGCATGTAACATTAGTAGGTTGGGCATGTGTGAGGGTCGTATTATACTGTCGGTCATATAGCAGTATCATGAATTAAAAAGAAGTATTATTTCAAAGTGAAGTATCATTCACAACTATGTGAATATCAGTAAATTTACTTATTTTGTACTTTGGAATTATTGGACTACAATGTATTTATGGAACAAAGGAACAGGGATGCAAACGTTAGGTATGTGAGTGTCCAGATAACCCATTTGAACCAATATGGCGTACAGCCATACATTTATATATATGTATTAGATATTTACACTCATAGAATAAGAGTGTCGTGCGGTTGCCTTGTTGTTGCCGAACGGCAAACCTGATATCTTGTTAAATGAAAAATCCTTGATGATTTTGAATATATTTACTTTCTTGATTCACGGGTTTATCTTGATAATGACTTATTGAAAAGAAAATAATTCAAACAAATAAATGTACATGTATTGTAATTCGCTGACGCTGGCGCAGTATGTCGCTGACGCGGTAACTTATGAGGTTAATAAACCGAAAATATTCCCGGCCCAGACAAGATGAGATGATGAGCAAAATTTAACAAACATATATATTTCAGTTAAAATTTGATCAATAAACTCTATTTTATCTATATTTCTATTTCGGCCTTCATTACTTAATATTATCATTAAAGATATTATTTCAGTAAGCGCCGTCGCTGTGGGTTGGTAGCTTTATATTTATTGAACGCACACGCGTGACGTCACCAAAACGCGTCGGGCCGGCGGCAGGCACGCCGCCGGCCCGCCGCGTTTTGGTGACGTCACTCCCGCCCCGCTCACGCCATGCTCGGCGTGATTTAATGCATGCGCAGTACGACCTAGAATATTATAATATGAAGCCGCTGTCACAGTCATCGAAGTGTATACACGTCGCGCTGACCTACTCAAAATCCAGGCAAGACTTTTAGTCCACAAACACATAATTATAACAGTGCGAGAGCCTACGTGAGCGTGAGAAAGGACAGCGATAGAAAGCCTAGTACATATTTTAATTATTGATGTCGAGCGATTCAGACATGGACGCGGCTCTGCTTATGTTTGCAATAGCTAACGTTAAAAAGCGCAAATGGATATGGATTCAGAACCGAATCAATCACGTCATGTGTAAAAAAAATATCATACGCTGTGTCAAAAATTATAAACTCATGAGGACACATTTTATGCCTATTTTAGGATGTTTCAACATTGTTTTGAGCATATACATGGCTTAAAAGAAGCGAAAATAAATAAACTTGACACAAATTGGAGACGCTATTGGTTCAAGAGAAAGGCTGGCAATTTGTCTGAGCTAAGACATTTTAATAATAATATTTACAATAAAAAAATATGTAAGCTAATTCTAAATATAACAGCTTAATTAACGCAAAAGGCTTGACACATCTTTGTAAGAACCTAATACAATATAGTATAGCCTCGATGGTGTAAATTAGTATAACCGACTGCCTGAGGTCGCGGGTTCGATTCCCGCACAAGTCAAACATTTGTGTGCATGAACATGGATGTTTGACTTGGTCTGGTTGTTTCTATGTATAATATGGATGTATTTACAAAAAATATAGTATATATGTATATATGTAAATATGTTTATCTATTGTCTAGTACCTATAGTACAAGCTCTGCTTAGTTTGAGCTAGATGGTGTTGTGTGTATGTGTAGAATTTTATATTATATTATAGTAGAATAATAAAATAATTACAAAATAGTACTCCAACTCGACATAGGCTTTAAACAAACAATATGAATTGAACTGTGTTCGCCTCCGCGTAAAGCATCCTCAAAACTGTTTAGCAATAAATAAGAAAATAGTTCTATATATATTTTTCTGACACTGTAACATTGCATGTCAACTGTTTGCACCTTTGAATTCCAGACGCGTAACCGAAACGCTCCATCTATAGAGCGACATATTTAAATATATAGGTATATATTATATTATATCTGACATATTTTTATATTCATATTTTTTTGACATCAATATTACGTATTCTGAATGTCAATTTCTATAAAGAAAAATATGTTTATTTATGTAAATATGTATTCTATGGTTAGTATACTACAGAGTAGTTGTTATGGCTTTAAAATATTAGTAGGCATATCTAATTAACGTTGGAAATAAATTTTATGGCATATTATAGATCTCGTAAAACATAAATAATATAAGAAGCTAAACTTATAATAACAAAGTATTTATAACCACCGAATAATAATATTGAATTGAAGAATGAAATTAATATTAAAATAGAGTTTATTAATACTTCACTCAGTTCTATTAGAACACGGAAATCTCTTTACTCTACACAAAACTCAACTTCTCTTCAAACTCACTGTTATTTGGCTAGCTACTATGATGGCTAGCAAGCATATGGCGCGCGCCTTATGGTAAATGGTCATGGAAACTTACGATCACTTGCAATAGCCTTGTGCAATAGTGATAACACATTGCTCATGCCTATTATATGGAAAATAAATCTCATCTTTATTTCAATTGCTCTAGAAAAATCTATGTGCCGTTAGTCTAGTAGAAAGTCGTCGCTGGGTGTCGTAAAGGCCATCAAGACGCGTACACATTTCTATGCCTGTGACCGCGGTTTTATATATAATGTCGTTCGTATCACGCATGCGTCAGCAAAGCGAAGCTTGACACCCGCCGGCGGCAGCGCGTGCCCGCCCCGCTGCCGCCGGCTGTGTGAACGCTCTCATACAATTCGGTACATTACAACTCAGGCGGGACAAGCGCACGCCCCGCTCACGCCGGCTGTTTGACCGCGCCTTTAGTAAAATAAAATCAATAGTAGTAGTAGTGTAATATTTTCAAAATTTTGTAATACAGTGCTAAATAAACAACGCGATAAAATCCGTATATAGTAGTTTAATTTCAATGAATAACATTCGCGTAAATAGAAGACAATATTAAACACCAATCATTGCAAGTTGAAACATTCAAACAACAAAATAAAACAAATAATGTATTTGTAATGTATTATTATTGCTACAAATAAATGAAAACAAGCACTCACGTTACATTTATAAATAAACAAATATGTTATCCATCATGATGCATATTATTGTTTAATAAACTATTATTTGTGATTAACAAACACAAAACAAAATACCCAAATAAACTGTATGAAATACCAGATGGCACAATGTATGTGTTGTGTGTTTGATCAAACTGGGAGATAAAAAGTGATCCACATAGACATTAATAACAAAACGGCAGTAGCGCAATGTAATATACGATATGAGACTTGCGAGCGAAAAATTTTAGGTTTGGTTCCCAAACATTGCACTACTTTTTTTAACGTGGGGGAATGCATTGACTTTTATCTCTCCGCGGAAAAGGGGAGCGGAGAGGTTATATCACGCTCACCCAGGCAAAGGTGTAACGTCCGACTAAACCTAACACAGTGTGCTATCTAACAAAATACCCAAATAAACTGTATGAAATACCAGATGGCACAATGTATGTGTTGTGTGTTTGATCAAACTGGGAGATAAAAAGTGATCCACATAGACATTAATAACAAAACGGCAGTAGCGCAATGTAATATACGATATGAGACTTGCGAGCGAAAAATTTTAGGTTTGGTTCCCAAACATTGCACTACTTTTTTTAACGTGGGGGAATGCATTGACTTTTATCTCTCCGCGGAAAAGGGGAGCGGAGAGGTTATATCACGCTCACCCAGGCAAAGGTGTAACGTCCGACTAAACCTAACACAGTGTGCTATCTTGCTGAATCTCCTTAAATGGACCCATTGCACTCTTAACACAAACATATTAGCTTATCTTAAGTCAAACATTTGTGTGCATGAACATAGATGTTTGTCTTGGTCTGGGTGTTTCTATGTATAATATGTATGTATTTACAAAAAAAAAAAAAGTATATATGTATGTTTATCCATTGTCTAGTACCCATAGTACAAGCTCTGCTTAGTTTGGGCTAGATGGTGTTGTGTGTATGTGGTAAAATATTTATTTATTTATTTATCTGAAGAGTTCAACAAGAATTCTAGTAATTCGTAACCTAAACTGCATTTGATGGGAAATATTAAAAAGCTATTATCTCTCTGGATGATTATTGTTAGCTGTTTTACTGCAGAGCACAAACTTTTTCAAAGTATGAGAAGGATTATGTCATAAGCCCAATGCAGTTTCGATTCATACTTCTTGAAGAACATTATAGAGAACTCTTAGACATGCTAGCTTCCACAAGAAATTTTACCATCAAAGTAAGCGATGATTATATATTATTTAATACTCCCGTAAATTCGACAATTCAGAAATACGTTCCGTTTGATCGAACTAGAGACCTCTGCGTGCCAGTCCAGTAATCTCTCCACTAGGTTTTCAATGATTTTAGTAGAATTAATACATATTATTATTACATTCCTTCTCCCTAGCCTTTATTATTCCCAAATTACTAGGGGTCGATTTTTCTGGTCTAACCGGTTGTGACTGGATATCAGTTTTTACACGGAGCGGCTGCCACCTGACCTCCGCAACCCTAAGGCTAACGATACCCTAAGGCTAGACTAGTGTCAGGATATTATAGGGCACTGACTTCCCAATAACGACTGCCATAGATGTTCATGGCAGCCGGGACCGACGGCTTAACGTGCTCTTCGAGGCACGGAGCAGGCGGTAATTGTCAATCAATACGCACATAATTTTGAAAAGTGATATAACTATTCTAAATGTCTGAGGTGCGCGACGTGTGTTCGAACTCGAGACCCTCTACATTGCAGTCTGTTGGTCTTTCCACTGAACTATCGCTGCTTACTACATAAACTGCATATTACATAAGGTCATTAAGCTAATAAGGCAGCTATGTTTAAACAAACGAATTTAAAAGAATAATTAACTATCTCGCTGTGACAGTGATAGCTAATACCACTGCTGTTTATGAGGTCTCATGTTCCATTTTTACCTCAGGCAAAGTGTTATCGGGATTTTCTAACAAGAAAATCTCAGTAGTAGTATGAAGATTGAAAGTTTGCTCGGTAGACCCCTATTACATGGGACTTTAAATAGCTAGTGATATGTGGATCTAATATATTTTTTATACAACTAAGGTGGCAAAGTAGCATACGGCCGAACTGATGATAAGTGGTCACCGTAGCCTATGGACGCCTGCGACACCAGAGGCATCACTTGCGCGTTGCCAACCCTTTGAAAAAAGGAAGTACGAAGGAGAAGAAGCGGGCAGGGGGAAAGAGGGTGATTGGGCCTCCGGTACTCTCACTCACCGAACAAAACACAAAAGTAGGAATACTGCTATTTCACGTCGATATTCTGTGTGAGGGTAGACCTTCCCCGATCGAGCCAGCCCATTTATGCTGAAATCAGCGAGGCTCTACTACTCAAAAAACGACTCCTTCGGGGACTTAAGATTATATATTATGTATACAGTTATATATATCTAGTACCAGGGCAGGTGACCTCAATGAAAGTGCTGAACTTATTTACTGACGTCTCCCCACTTAGAGCGAAAACAAAAGAATCGGGGGGAACATTGGAGAGATTTATAACTACCGTTAACTTAATGTTAGGGACAAGGAAAGACTTTTTGGTTTTACGGGAGTATCTGTGAGAATGGTACCGAATAAATGTTTTATATTCTTTCAAAAAAGAAGCAGCCTGAACAATAATATCACTTCGAGATTAGCCACTGTAAAAAGCATGGTAAAAGGAAAGAAAAACAGCAAGAGCAATAATTTTAATTTTTTTAAAAAGACTTTGCCTTAAACCTTAGATCAAAGTTAGTAAAGTAGGTCCTGGATCATGACCTTAAATAGCTGGCGAAATATCGGTATAATATACCACTTCGGGTCTTTCGGGCGTTCCACTTCGGGTATATACGTTGGGTATATCGTCGGCCTCGATGGCGTAGTGGTTAGTGTAACCGACAGCCTCGCCTGAGGTCGCGGGTTTGATTCCCGCACAAGTCAACCATTTGTGTGCATGAACATGGATGTTTATCTTGGTCTTGATGTTTCTATGTATAATATGTATGTATTTACAAAAAAAAGGTATATATGTATGTTTATCCATTATCTAGTACCCATAGTACAAGCTCTGCTTAGTTTGGGCTAGACGATGTTGTGTGTATGTGGTAGAATATTATACGCATGAGAATATGTATATGTACTCCGGCGTAATGGCTTGCATCCTGTGTGGTATGGTGTGATACATACATGCTTGACCTTTCGAGTATGTGAAGGCATAATACTATGGTATAAATTGCAAAAGATAATATAATAATAATATAATATTCTATCACATACACACAACACCATCTAGCCCAAACTAAGCAGAGTTTGTACTTTGGGTACTAGACAATGGATAAACATACATCTACTAATATATATTATGTATATATAATATACTTCAACCATTCTAATAACTATACAAATATCTACAAAAGCCTGCTGCCACCTTCTGCTATATTGTAGGTCTGACCTTTCTAATTTCCTTAGAGCGCAATATAAAGGAAATGCCATGGACGACTAATATTGTTTTAAAGACGACTATACTCGGAATATTTATAGTCACGGACAAAGATTACATAAGTAAGCCGCCAACATACTCTGTAGATCCTTGCAACACTGACATATTCTTTTTCTATTCCTTTACGAAAGGCGTCAGTATATTGCCAGTTCAAGAAATCCTGCTAATTGGCTTAAAGCGCAGTATCTACATACATTTTAAGAAGGTTATATCTTACATGAAACTTATTTTTTTAGCTACGATCTCTGTAAAGTAAAGAATACTTCTCTAATCGAGTTGCTCCAGATTGAGCAAAAACCCGCCGTAATAAATAAGCGATTCTAGGCCATCATCCATAACGTCATCCAACAAACAACATTTAAAAGCTGCATTTAAAAAGTGGGCTCGCCGTCATAATGAAGCTTAAATACATAAAACGTACCCTTTGAAACGCGATAGGCGATACCAAAACTACCTTCAAACTCCGAGTAATTGCTTTAGCGTCGTGCTCTCAGCGAAAACGAAAGTAATGTTATTATAAACGAGCTTTTAGCCGACCCGGACCCCTGTATAATTGTATTAAAACGTTGGAAACGTCAGATAGATTTACCTACACTCAGACGCTTTTTAATATTTAAACAAAAATTTAAAAGCGCTGTGTTTACTCCTAAATGATACTTGTACTTTGAATTGAATTCGGTCACGCAACTCTGGGCTGCTTAAATAGGTTTGAGTGGTATAATTTGGCTAATTTCGGTTTTATTTTATTATTTTGAAATGTTGGTGAGTAATCTTGTTTTTTCATTTTTCTGCCGAGATGGCCCTTGCCTTCAAACGAGCTTGCATTATGCAGAAATGTTCACCGTTCAGTGTAGATTTTTTGACACTATATAATGCTAGTAATGTGTGCATTCCTATTTTATTTGAATGTTTTCACTTGACACTAATGTACCTAAATAACGTTAAAGAAAATTTTGAAATCTATACGTCCCTCTCTGGCGTGTAGGTAGTGAACGCTACTGCTGTGCATGGGGTCTCGGGTTTGAAACCCACGTGCCTCTGAGAGAGACTCACTTGAAGAGTGTTGTTCTTGCGCCTGTTCTCTCACTGATTCAGTTATTGTATCTGATAATTATAGATATTCAGATGGGACGGCATACAACTATGAAAATGAAAGAACAACGAGTGCACTTGTGTTTGTGCATTCCAAAAGACTACAATGCAGAGGGTCTCGGGTTCGAACCCACGTCGCGCACCTCTGACTTTCGTATGTAATATGACTTTTCAGAATTATGTGCGTATTGATTGACAATTATCGCCTGCTGCGTGCCTCAGAGAGCACGTTAAGCCGTCGGTCCCGGCTGCCATGAACATCTATGGCTGTCGTTATAGGAAGTCAGTGCCCTATAATATCCTGACCCTGGTCTAGCCTTAAGGTATCGTTAGCCTTCGGGATGCGGAGGTCAGGTGGCAGCCGCTCCGTGTAAAAACTGATATCCAGTCAAATCCAGTTAGACTGGAAAAGCCGACCCCAAGTGACTTGGGAATAATAAAGGCTAGGGAGAAGACAGAAAGCTATTTAGCCTTCTAAGCTTACTAGCTAGCTCTATTAACATTAGCTACTGTGACTGAAATAAGTTCTGAATGATTTTTATGACAAATAATTATATAACATTTTTGTTTATCACAAAATAAGTTGGCTCCAAGATCAACATTTCTAGCCTTATCTCGTCTTAAAAGAAGCTGAAGAATATAATATCCAGAATTCCACACAACTCTAAAACATGAAAGCCTTTTAATGTCACGACATTTCATAGATGCTATTTGTTGTTCAGGCAGGTTTACGGCTCCTTGCGTTATTTAATTTAATGTGGCTCCGTACGTGTTCTACTTTGATCTTTGTTTTAATTTGTTTATACCAAATGAACAGTCCTATCGTTGCTCTCTTTTTGTTAGGTTGCTTAACTGCGGGATAGGTGAATGAAAAAATGGCTGCACATTTTATTCACAGTTTTTATGTATCAGTTCTGAGTGATATATAAATCTATACTAATATTATAAAGCTGAAGAGTTTGTTTGTTTGCTTGAACGCGCTAATCTCAGAAACTACTGTTTCGAATTGAATAATTATTTTAGTGTTGGATAGCCTATTTATCGAGGAAGGCTGTAGGCTATATAAAATCACGCTACGAGCCACGAGAGGAGGCGCAATAACGATAAACGCGGGTGAAACCGCGGGCACATCTAATGTTATAAATAAAGTTCTTTCTAATTTTCCTTTATAAAGCAAAAGAGGTAAGCTTATTCACCTGATGATAAGTGGATAAGGTTCTCTTGCTATCAGGAATTAAGAGGTCTTGGCATTGCTGCTGATAGCAAACCATATCCCCGAAGGAGAGGGTAAAGTGTATCGCATCCATATTTTACACGAACCCACGTAATATAACATTTCCAGACCATGGTATCTGCATCTATAAATTTCTTAAAAGAAAAATCAATGACATTTACCCGGCAATAGAACCGAACTCAAGACCTCAAGATCCTACGCCAATACAACCACACAGTTAAGCAAATATGTCATCACGGAATCTACCAGGCAATGTTCAAAAACTGAAAACTTCCGTCATAACATCTTGAATTCGCACGGTGTTTCCCCGAGATAACAAGCATCCGAATCTAAGTCAAACGTTCCTCGCAGTTGTGTTATAACAGGAAGCATCATTCAATGGGCGCAGACACCCTAGGTTACGTAATTAGCATCCCACCACGTCTGCGAGATATTTGAATAAGGGGCGGCCGCCGTGCCTTAGGGGTGGCGCCACACAACACAACAAAGCTAATTAACTTCAATATTTTATTTTATTATTAGAATTAATTTGAAGTAAAACTTAAGTTATAATGATAGATAACAACTAGCGTTCAACAATACAGAGAACGGAATACGCTATTTTGCTATGAGAGACGGCTAGAATTTTCTTTTCATTTGAATTTTATAGCTGCAGTCAAGTTTGTAATGACCGGTAGATGGCAAAATGCTGCTCTCTATCATATGTAAACTAACATATCTGGCTAAAAGTACGTTGAATACTGCCTAACTGGGTATATACAGGTCAATGTATAACATTATAAATCTGTCCCAACATCAGTCACTATAAACATCCATCATAAATGCATGTAATGTCTCCAAAGGCCTAGCTAAAAATTTATGTTCTTTTTTTTTATGGCATATATTGGCAAACGAGCAGACGGATCGCCTGATGGTAAGCGATTACCGCCGCCCATGGACACCCGCAACCCCAAAGGAGTTGACAAGTGCGTTGCCAACCCTTTAAAAAGGAATGAAGGAGGGAAAGGACAAAGGAAAGTATAGCAAAAGGATCGAGGTAACTGAGCCTCCGGCTCTCTCACTCACCGATACGAAACGCAACAGTACGGGTACCGTTACTTCACGCCGGTATTCTGTGAGAGAGTAGTACTACCCCGGTCGATCTGGCCCATTACGTGATGATAAGCGATTACCGCTGCTCAGGAAAACGGTAGTATTTATTTTGTATTACAGAAACAATCAAAACACAAGCATACCACTGCCAACTGTAAGAGAGAACAAAATCCAAGCATTTTATGACATATCATCACAACAAAAACCTTACCTCCAGACTTCATAAGAAACAATAAAAATACATTCCTTTACTGTGACATAATATTTTAGCATCACAATGAAAAGATAAAGTCACTTGCTACATTCACCACGAGGCTAATAAGCTTCAGTGACGTACTGTATGTGCACTCAGCCTAACGCAGGGCGGGCGTGTGGGGCGGCGTTAACGCTCCTCTGGACACGTTAATTGAAAATGGATTGGAGGTGACAGTGTAGAACGCGCTTTTTATACGATGCAACCTCACCTTACTGAGGTTTACACTGATTTGTGTTGTATGGAATAATTTTAGGCAGGCAAATTTATAGCTGGGAATCGTTGGCTTGTTTTCAATTCTAATCAAAGGTTGTAAAAATGAATGGAGTATATGACGTGTCTCTTCAATTTAAAATGGAACGTTTATAAGTAATGCTGTGTAATAGCGATGTGCGATTATCGAAATAAAACACAATTTTAAGTTATTTGGATGTTTCAATATATTTATTAATATTCGAATGAATTAATCGTATCTGTTAATTGATTATATAGGATCGATTCGAATTGGAATTATAACGCTAAGAAAATAAAGATATACATATGAATGATTAAGTAATGTTCTTACTATTTTCACGTACTTCTTATTATTACTATTACATATTTAATATAATAACAAAGTATGAAAATAATAAACGTCTGGAAATTGTATCTGGTTACCTATGACTGTTCAGAAGTTCTATCCTTTGAGACTGTCTGTTTGAATAACTTAAATTCACTTTCTGTACTATTTGGGTACAAAATAATGTGGAAACGATCACCGATTAAAGATTGTTCCAGCGTTCTCAAACAAGTACTGTACTGCCACCGGAAGATTGGTAATCTATGCTCCCTATGCTGATGGCTCAGCTACTATTTTCTTAGCGGTAATTGCTATTGCTATAGCTAGTTTATTTAAAAAGGATCTTCGCCATTGTAATAACAAAATTGAAGCACAAAAATATAATTTTTGGTCTTCCAAAGGTAAAGTTTCAGCTGACCATACAGTGCACTTGTATTCTTGTTTCAGTTTCTTTTTAGTCTTTGATCTTGCCAGGCTTTAAAGCTCTCGCAGATTTGTTTCCACAGTACCACTTCAACAATATCCGCCTACCCATATAACAATCTTACATCACCATTTCCCAATCGATAAAACAATTCTGCCAGTGTCAAAAAATCAATAATCGCATGATATTCCATCAATGGCATTACTAACACAATGGCGCGTTGATACGTGTCGGCGAAGTAATATTTTCACAAAAATGTGTCGCTACACAAAATTCAATGTTCGACGCCACGAGAGGCTGCAGCCTCTGGCGAGATCAAACGGGCTTGGCGCAAGAATACAGGACTACTCGAATTTCTTTTAGAGTCCTCTTTCAATCTTTGGTTCTAGATGAACTCTTGAAACTATCATAATGGACATGCTTCTCATGTAACGGTGTTATTTTATTACGCTATTGAACTTTATTAAATGCTTACTAGGCGTAAAATCATTTTGACAAATATTAGTATGGCGATCAACGAAAATAAAACCTGCCAGATGAAAAGCGATTAATACAGCGGATGATTGTTTGCAACATCAGGCTATGGTATGAGTAATTGTACGTTGCTGACTCTACGAAACAAAGGAATAGCTATGTTGCTGTTTTGCCAAAGATCTTTGGCTTCCCACTGTCAGCACAATATTTCCTAAATCACAAGGCAACTCTGGGAGCATTATTCATCATAAGCCACAGAAGATGAGGTTATAATATGCTTTTGCTGGTATGTTTATCTGGTCGGGCTGCTGCAGATTTGAGAGGTTTTTACTCTATGTTATATTTCTTTAAGGTATAACAATAACTCTACAGTTTTAGATACTTTAATAAAAGGTTTTACGATTGCATTTTCATTGACCCTAACTGGGGGTGTACTTGAGCGCTTTGCAGCAACGACAGGGCTATTCCCAGTCAAGTTTACTATCGTGATAGTAATATTATATCTAAACCTAGTTTGAAGAGGGACAACAGATAGTACAAATATACTAATAGACAATAGATAGTATAGATAGTATTGTTGATCGATTGAGTTAAAAAATAAGGCTACACATCAGCCATAATAACCTCAAAAGCTACAACAAAACACACCAACTTCTGTAACTTAAACCAGTTCTTAAGGGTCTCCGAATCGCTATCCATTCAGTTCGGCTCTATTCGCGCGGCAAAATGAGATATCAGTGGTTATTGAATGACAGGAGCGTAACTGCGAACATGGTTAGATATATAGATCCTTTATTTTCCTTATTTTTTCGGTGAAACACAAAAGGGTTTCTGTATTGGAGCTTAGCAATGCAATGCGAAGCATAAATTGTATTGTCCGATGGATTAGGGATAGTAAACAGCTTGTACGATGATGCTGTGCGGCGGTTTTGTGATTCGTATCGCTTATAGCTTTGTTGTGGTAAGTAGGGTTAAAGTATAAGGGTGTTTTTTGCGATAGATTAAAAACATTTTAGATAAATGTTGTTTTAAGTGCACGGATGCCAGAATGGTGTAAGTGATCACCACGCTCCACTGCTCCACGCCAATTATTGTGGGTTAGATATTTCGACATTTTGTCTGGTCTCTAGATAATTATTCCAGAACTGGATGTTCATTGTGCTCATAGCTGCAATATTTGTAAGTCGCCCATGATACGAGAATTTTTATACTTAATATAGATGTTTCAAGGCTTAACAAAATATTGTTAGATGTAAAAGTTAAGTGAAAAGTCGATCTATCGTCGTCATTATGTAACGTTGCCGATACCGTTTCTATGTGTCCATTTTTGGGTCACAGTTTCTCTAGCACGCACGCGTTTTACGTGTTATCCATTAGGTGCATAGAACAAACACCCATTCATCATAGAGAAAAGTAGCAATGGACATCGAATGGGTTAAGATTAAATAAATATAAAAAATATATTTTTCGCCTTAATTTTCCGTCCTATGGCACAAGGTTGCGTGTCCGCTTATGCCTGGTGCAAAAAAATATTAGATATTTTGGTTGGAGACTCTTAGTAGCAGCACGAGTTTACAAACGTGCTTGGTAGAGACTGCAATAGATTCGTTTCCTAGAATAAGAGCTCTGGCATACAAAATCGAACTGATAGCTTTCAAGCGGTGATTCGCAAAAAAACTGCATCTCTACTGAGCAGAGTACGAGATACCAGCAACGGCATCCTCAAAATAATAAGTGAGGATATTACATCTCCAATTTTAAAAAAGATGGTGAGGATGGTGATAAAGTGAAGCAATGAAGCATTGACATTTTATCATTATCTTTTATCATTATTAATATCATGTCATTTTACTAACAATAGTTTGTAAGTCATTATTGTAATTACTAACACATTGGATCTTAGTCATCTGAATAAAGGAATTATTATTATATAGCTAACGTAATGTCTCGAATGGTCTCCTACGCCTCTGTTTACCTTTTCACGAATTATCAGACGGCTGGACGGCGTAGTGGTTTCACTTCGCCAAGTAGGTTCGAATCCCACACGGGAGACAAAAATAATTTTTGTTTTTTATACAACTAAGGTGGCACATTTTTTGCCACATTTGTCGATCGAATCCACAACACTTGCCAAAGTAGTAGTGGCAAGGTGACTACGTATACCATACATACATACATAGATTCACCTCTGTTTCCCAGAGGTGTAGGCAGAGACTACGGATTTCCATTTGCTACGATCCTGACACACTTCTCTGGCTTCATTCACTTTCATCACATTCCTCATACACACCCGTCGGTTCAAAGTGGTTTCGATTTATGCAGTCGTACCAACGACTTCCTGTGCAGATTGAGATTGTCAAACAATTCGATCTGCAGAGTCTGTGGTGAACAGGACGAGTCCATATCACACCTACTGTGTGAATGTGATGCGTTGGCCGGACTAAGGATGGGCCGATGGGATTGGCATATTCGAACCCTGAAGACTTCAGGCTTCTCCCTCTGAAGTGTACGCTGCGACTGATGCAGTACATTCATAGGGAGATAGCTCAGGGATAAACCTTGGGGCCGACACAAAAGATCCCACTGGGTCGAAGTGACGCCGGTCTACAATGACTGGCCCCCGGATCAAGATAAGATAAGATAAGATATGCAGTCGTACTAGATGTACTAGATCTACTGCCTAATCTAATGTCTTATTACATTGCTTCTACACCAGGTGACTGTTTACCCTCAATAAAATCAATCCTATAAAAAAACTACCGATATTTATAAACTTCTGCTTAACTCTTGAACTATATATACTTGATGCTATATTCTGTTACAGAATAAACTTAGCATGCAATAATTCTATTCATCATCTGCCCCCTCTATACCTAAACCCACCGTTTAATTTCAAATTTAATCGCCGAATAACTTCAGCAATACACTTCTTTACACCCCGAAGTTTCCAGTTTGACTTGACCTGTCATACTCAGAGTCGATTGACGAGGGTAGCTTGTTAGCCATTAGTTGCTTGATACTTGATCGGCTAATTCGAAGGTACTTGTGTGTGGAAAATCAATTCATGAGGATGACAGTTCAAAGGTTGGAGGTAGTGCCGTGACAGTTTGTAGTAGGCAAACTTGGCTATGGAAACTGTTTAAGGAGATTGGGCTGTCCTAGGCAGAAATTATCGGATATTGATATGGTTCCTCGGAGGAATAATGACTGAAGTAGGCATCATCTCGCCCATTTTAGTAGGAAAAATAAACGAAAAAGTAGTTTGCTTAGACAAACTTTAATTGGTCCTGCTCACATATTTGGAATGTAACACTTTTGATGAAGAAAGGCCTCTTGTTAATTTATGAGAAATACTTTCGATGTAGATGCCACTTGGGAAATCGTGAATATCTTGTAAAATAAAACATATTTATGAATAAACTAGTGACGTTAACGTACTGTTACGCAATAGTAACTAATGTGCCTGGGCAATTTTATATTTTTTAATTGAATATCTAGATAAAGTAGAAATCACACTTTACTATAGCCAAGAGTAATAAATTAAATCATTCGCATACATATGTTAAAACATATAAAATTGTTGTTACTAGTCTTTGTAATTTTATAACCAATAGTATATATTATTTATAAATGAGACACGTAAGTTTATGGGAATAATAAAGTCTTCTTACGTTTGAATATATTGTATTTTGTTAGATAAACGAAAACTGTTTTACTTATGAGAAAATAAACGTCTTAAACTTATAAATAATCATAACACTATTGCAACATAAAAACAAATAACATTGTTACAATAAAAATATTCAGTTCAAATAGAATAAACTGAAAATTTCAAACAAGAACGGATAGCATCGTTTCATTTCTAACTCGCTCGCGCTGTCACGTTGCACAGTACACCTGAGTTTGTTCTTTGCAACCAATAACTAGAATTTTGGTTCTGTTGGAACTGTTTTAGTGATGGAATTAACAAGTATTTTACATACCCATATTACGAAAGAAAGTGTTAGTTTTTTATGTCTAAACCTTTGAATCGATTTCGAGGTAACCTAAATTTTATTTTGGAGACGACTTTAAAAACGTATTTGCAAGTGACACGTTTTTTTATAGAGAAAGTTCATCACACTTGTTACACCTTTGACTACTTCTTTATAGGATTACTAGGTAGGCAGAGTATTTTTCGAAGTGGTGGACACATAATTGAGAGAAACACATTAAATTTCAGTCAATTGTTTTATGTCTCATGTAATAGAGAGCGAATGCATGGCGTTTTCAGGCTTCGTGCTGCTACTGAAAATTTTCTAACAGGCAATTGAATTAACACTTTGCCCAACCCAATAAAAATTTCATAGAAGAAAATCATAATTACCCTATGTCGAACCCAAAACCCTACGTCAAAATCGACTATTAACTTTTACCGTAAACGCAATGAGACAGTTATATTTTGTAACGATATAATTATTATTAACGTCTATTTGCAAGTAAGTGTACTTTATATTAGGTCTTAAATATTGTATAATAGTAACTTAAAACTTAGAGGGCGTCACAGCCATAGCAAAGTATATTTTTAATATGTACATAATGTTAGTTACAAAGTTTGTATATCACAAGTTATTTTATTTAGCGTTGTCGTTATGTCACCGCGTCGGTACGTGTCACCTGCGCTGGACGCTTAGCGCTGCAGCCAATATCTGAGGAAACGATATTACATTCTCAAATATTATATTTTAAAGTGTGAGATGTTTACGTAAACTTTATTCTGTTATTTATCCAATAAAGTTGTATATTTTGGGGCAATTATTGTATATGATGATGGATGGTGCAGTGATTTAAGTAGTGAACTTGCCGCTGTTATTACGCCAATTGTTTGTGGTAGAATCCTGGGGACAATAATTTTAGTAATCCACAAATGGATGTTCTGACTCGGGGTGTTTTAGGAATACGTTGTTTGAATTTTTGTCCAGTCACGCGCGATGCAGCAAATAATCCTATTGCGGCATATATATATATTGGCCTTTGCGTCTATTTCAGACGATTTATGGCGTTATATCTGAGAGACATCGTCTCTGGTGGCTAAATAAACCGATGCGAGAACGACATTCTCTACCACAGGTCTGGCATGAGAAGTTTGTGGTGGTTGGTGCCGAGCGACCTTGATGGCGTTTCTGTCTTTTGTCAGCAAGAGCTCCGAACCAGGCCTCATCGCAAAATTTGCGACCCTCCAAAACACGTTTTCGCCAATCCGTCCGCTTTTCAGCGAGCTTCTCCCAATCGCGGTGGTCAATTTTAAAAGCGGCCATGTCTCGCTTGGCGCAGTCCTTAAAGCGAAGCAACGGTCTCCCAACGTCTCTTTTTGCATTCGCTACTGCACCGAGCATAACACGTCGTGGTAGTCGGGAGGGTTCCATACTGTGCACGTGCCCTAACCAACGCAGTCGCCTCTGTTTGAGAAGCGCGGTCAAGCTAGGCAGCTGTGCGATTTCTAGGACCCTCTCGTTGGTGACCCTGTCTTGCCATGATATATCTAAAATCTTGCGGAGGCAACGCATATAGAAAGAATTGATACGACGTTCTTGTTTTGCATACGACGTCCAGGTCTCAGCTCCGTACAAGAGTATACTTAAGATGGAAGCCTGAAAGACGATCATCTTGGTCTTTCTTGTCAATTTATTATTATACCATACTCTTGCACTAAGCTTCCCGAACATGGTCGCCGCTCTGCCGATACGAACGTCGATCTCTGCGTTAAGCGAGAGATTATTCGACACGGTCGACCCTAGGTAGCAAAACCTGTCAACTACCTCCAACAGCGTGCCATTTAGAGTTATTGATGGAGCCACAGTTGTGCCTTGTGCCTGCACAACTGTCTTTCTTGTATTAATAGACATGGCAAACAGAGAACATGCCTGAGAAAATTTGTCCACCATTGATTGAAGCTCTATTGCGGCATTAGCTACAAAGGCTGCGTCATCGGCAAAAAGGAGACTGTCGACGAAAAGATCCTCTCGGTTTCTCTTAGATTTGAGGAGGGAGATGTTGAATAACTTTCCGTCTGTCCTCGTATATAAGTGAATACCCTGTTTGGCGTTACCAAAAGCTGTGCGCAGTATAAGAGAGAAGAATATTCCAAACAGGGTAGGAGCCAAAACGCAACCTTGGCGTACTCCTCTGCAAACGTCAAACGGCTCAGATGTGCTACCGTTGTACACTACCGCACCTTTCATATCCTCGTGAAATGATTTGACGAGGCTCAGGACTTTAGGAGGGCATCCAATGCTCTCCAGTGCCGAGTACAGACCCTCCCTACTGACCGTGTCGAAGGCCTTGTTAAGGTCAACAAACGCCACAAGCAGAGGAGTCTTTTGCTCTCTACACTTCTCTTGTAACTGACGAAGCGTAAAAATCATATCCACTGTGGACCGCTGGGAACGGAATCCACACTGTGCCTCAGGATATACGCGATCTGCAAGTTTTTGGAGTCTAGACAGAACGACTCGGCCGAAAAGCTTGCCAACTATACTCAAAAGAGAAATGCCACGGTAACAGTTACAATCGCCGCGATCTCCTTTCCCTTTGTATAATGTGACGATGTTAGCATCACGCATGTCCTGTGGCACTTCTCCCGCTTCCCAGCACTTACAAAGTAGATTATGCAGTATCGGTCTCATGCACTGGAGCTTTATTATTTCGGCTTGGGTGCCATCACCGCCGGGACTCTTGCCGCGTTTAAGCGGTTTAACAGCCTTGATGAATTCCTCTACAGACGGTGGGTCATCTAGCTCACTCAATACATCCAGTTTGGGCATGCATTGAGCAGCCTCTGATTGTAGGTATATAGGACGTGAGTAGAGACCTGTGTAGTGCTCGACCCAACGATCGAGCTGTTTTTGGCTATCTGTGATGATAGCACCGTTTGCGTCCTTTAGAGGGGCCGTCTTCTTAATAACAGGTCCTAGAGCCCGTTTGATACCCTCGTAAACGCCACTAATGTCTCCTCTGTCTGCACACATTTGAATTACCGAGACTCGACCAGTATAAGTTCGCAAAATATCGGGCACTTCGTTGTAGAGCTGCTTTGCTCGCTCGAAGAGCCTTGTGTTGGTCTCTAGACAGGGAGAGATGCGGTGCCTTAGAGCAGCATTACGCTTTGAGTCCAGCAAAGGTTGTAGGTGTTCAGCATTTTCTGCAAACCAGTCCTGTGACTTTGTTTTCAGTTGACCGAAAACGTCACTGGCGCAATCAGTCAGTAGTTTTTTGACGTTGTTCCACTCGACGCTTATAGATGTATTAGCGTCCCAGGCATCAAGTTCTGCGGTAGCCATACGCTCAAATTTTCGGACTTTTTCGTCGTTCCTGATATTAGAAAGGTTTATTTTTCTTCTACCTGGCATTTTGGACGAATAAATCTTCTTGTGAGTGATAGCCACGCGCGCTGCCACAAGAGAGTGGTCGGTGTCGCAATCGGCGCTATGGAAGGTACGTGTATGAAGAATTTCACGGAGATCCTTAGTTCTGGAAAGTACTACATCTAGTTGATGCCAATGGCCGGATCGCGGGTGTTTCCAGGAAACTTTACGGGTCATTTTGCCCTTGAAATATGTATTGGTTACACATAACCCGTGCTCCGAGCAAAACTCTAGTAAGCGTTGACGTTGTCGTTCATGTTGCCAACTCCATGGTAACCAATACAACTTGGCCAAGCGGAATGATCCCGACCGACACGAGCGTTGAAGTCACCTAAAATATAGAGGTGATCGCCACTGCTGACATTTTTAACTGTCTCGGCTAGTTGAATGTAAAAACGATCTTTAGACTCGTCCGAAGATGTTAGAGTCGGAGCGTAGGCAGAGATAAGGGAAACAAACCCACAACTGCTATTGAGCCTTAAGACCATTATGCGCTCCGAAATCCCGCGAGGGCTCTCAATGGCGGATAAAATGTCGTTTCGTACCGCAAAACCAACTCCATGCTCGCGAACATCAGTAGAGTCTTTTCCTTTCCAGAAAAATGTGTATAGGGACTCGCGCAGTGAACCTTCGTCGGGTAGTCTGGTTTCTTGCAAGGCACAAACCGAGATGTTTAATTTATTTAATTCTACACCGATTACAGCAGTTTTGCGCAGGTCTTGCGTGCTGCATACTTGTGAGCCTCCACAGGTATTCGGGAGGCCTGTCCTCATAGTACGGACATTCCATGTTGCAATGCGCATGGATTGGGGGCGCGAAGTTTTGCACTGCTTTCTTTTATCAGTAGGTGTTATAAATAACGGTACCAGCCATCTAGCCAAAAGCTAGTGCTCCCTACACCCTAAAGGAGCAGACCAGCGCCGGGACGGAACGATACCTTACTGACCGGGGGCTGCCCGGCTTGAAGCGGGCGGTAACCGAACATTGGACCTTCGATGGGCATTGTCGAAAGTGACCCCTAGCGTCCACACTTACGCCCATATGTGTAGACTTATAACTGGTAAATGCCACTTTCCGTGTTGTTGACCACGCAGCAGAACTTACATGGGTGGAGTGACCTCTCCACAGACATAACACCGCCTGGGACGGGGTTAAGGAAACGCAGTGTTGCCCAGGACCTGCATTACCCTCTCGGCCTTGCTGGCTGATCCCACAGGAAAGGCAAGCCAATACATGTGGAGCCAGGTTGGCTGCAGGGGTCTGCCGCTAATTTCGAGTTGAACTCTACTTGCGCCTATCGGAGACTCCATTCCGGGTTGAATTTCGGAGTTTTCCTTCTCCTAGATGGGTTGCAAACCGATGCTTAGAGGCCCATCTCCCCTGTAAGAGCGTAAGGTCGAAAATTTACGCCCATGGACTTCAGTCGACTCTTACGACACCTCTGTCCTTTGGTAGGGGGTGGTGCTATTCTAACGCCGGACACCACACGGTATAAATACATTTGTATATAAGTACAGCGTAATAGAATAGAATGATTAGTAATTATTTTATACATTTAATTTATGCACATAAAACAGTATACAATGCTATTAGAAATTATAATACTAGATACATATTACATGTCACTGGAATAATCTTAAAACATTGAATCACAGTGACCCCAGGGTAATGTATGAATTTGATCTTGCGGCATACGTCATATAAAAAAAAAGACAAAAACTAGTTTTATAGGAATATGGCATCTGCGTATTGCATAGTTGGCGAAGTGAAGCTAAGATTCGGTATTTCTTAACAGCGATGCTTATCTGTGAGGTCTCACCATCAAACTTACTTTTGAATCCGATCTAGATTTTTTTTAATAATAGAAACTACTGTTTCTCTGACTTTTGCCTGCAAAAGGCACTAAAGCATAGAAATATGAGTATTATTAGTTTGATTTTCAGGCCTCAGCCTGATGTGGAAATCGAACCTAAAACGCAGAGTAATTAGCGTAAGCACGAATTTATCCCGTGACCAACGTGGTCAGATATTTAATTTATATTCATAAAGAGTAGCCTTAATTCGTTATGCTATCCATAAATTATGCTTTAAACTTTTTATGGCATCTAATTAGTAATACATACTAAAAGGTACCACTATAAAACGGTTTAATTGTAAATGTATATTGTTTTAAAGGAGTACCTTTAAAACAATATACATTTCCAACTTGAAGTTTTTGCGTTTGGAGAGGAAAACATAAATAAAAGCAATGTAGCGTTTTCGAACTAAAAACCGTGATTTGGAAAGAGCGGGAAGTTGAAACCGGAAGTAGCAGTCTGCTGCAGGGGCTGCAACCGTCGCGCCGAATATTCACAGCTTCCGGCGCGCGGCCGGCGAGCAACCGTAACTCCATTCAGTTTTGAAAACTAATTTTCAATTATTGGTCCTTTCATGGTCCTTTGGCAAATTCTGACGGTATACTAGAAACGCTAAGAATTATTGTAATAAATATTTATTATTTTAGCTAAGCACTTCCTATGAAAGGCCTAGACCTGCCTATGAAACTAGTTTTACAGATTTTAGTAATGTTCTGGAACGATCATGTCTTGTTGGAAATCTCAAGGAAAAATACTTAATTTTACATTTGCTACCAGCTGTAAGAAAATAATTGCTTGAACTTGTGCTGACAGCATGTTCATAATCTAACTGCGAATTAACTAGAATAATGATAGCTTAGTAGAAGACCGTTGGAATCCTTTGCAGATCTCTCTAGTTTGATTCCATGGCACATACCGTCAATCTGACATCGCAAAATTAAGTGTATTAAATAATTACTGGCGGTCGCCTAGTGCTCGAAATTCGACCAAAATTTGACTGTAAGATATTGCTGATATATGTAATTAATTATATTGATATACATATGTAACCATAGTTACGCCCTTCGACTGCGTGTGTCAAATGGATGGATGTGTGCATGTAGTGCTTTTTTATTAATTTAATATATTTCTAACGCATATTTTATATAAATATTAGGATTCGCCACTCCTTCTCCATATAAAATTTAACTGTGCCAAATTTCATGCTCTCTGTCCGCGCAATTTTCATAAAAAGGCGTACAAAGGTTTTGCTTCACGTATTAATATATAGATTTATCGCTCGGTTTGACGGGCAAGGACAAGAAAAACATGTTAAGGAACCTTGCATGTCTGATATTTCTCTATTTTGTTGAACTACGTCTGCGAATGGCGTATTGGTTTGAATGGTCGCCTCGACACTTCCATTGCGTCGTGTCTTGTGGGTTTGATACACAGGATAATAATTTGTGTAATCCAAAAATAATTGTTTCAATTGTGGGTGTTCTTTGTGTCCGTTGTTTGAATATTTATAAAGTCCCTCACGACACAGAAATAATTTTAAAATCGGGAGAAAATGTTTGGGTACCCTTTTATTTAAATGACATTTACCGTATTAGAGCCAGTCCTTTATCACGGGGGACTTTATAAACATCTATTAAACTCAGCACATTATTTGTGGAGCACACGAGCTATTGTCCTGTGTGGTATTCGAAACGACACGCTATACCAGTAGATTCTCTCGAAAGTATAGTATTAAGAAAAAGGATTTAGTTCACTCTAATGTTAGCTCCGTACAATTGTTAGTACGAGTATAACACCTCATACAGCTGTGGATTTTCTACAATATTTCTGGCGAGTGTTGGCACAGAGCTGTTACGAATGAGACGGTTAGAGGAAATGAATACGTCTGCCGATTGAAAGATTCTATTGAACTGTGAAAAAATCAAAAGTCCTTTGCAACTATTGCCTTATGATTGCATTGTTTTAGAGTTCAACGGCTTGAAAAGCTTTCTTTATTTCAGTTCCTGCATTGTTTATTGTGATTCATGTTTATTGGATACATAATAATATCAGCCCTGTATATTAACTGTCTCACTGCTGGGCATGGGCCTATTCTCAGTATGAAAAGGGTTAAATTAGGTTAGCCATAGTCCATATAAGATGCATGCTAGCCCCTTTTTATTAGTCGCTAATGCCTTCAGCGTTCCAAATGACGATAGGATACTGTAAATGTCAAATCAATTGCCTAAGGGTCTTGGCAATTTCAAAATCCATTCAAAAATATTGCTGTTCAAAAGATAATGATAACGCCAATTCAGTCAAAACGATTACACAGCAAAGATCGGAAGAACAAATCCGTTGAAGGAAGTTTACGGCCGCAGAGGCTTGCAATGCAAGAGATTTACACTTAGCATTGCTCAACTACAGGCTAAAGAAGAAGAAGAATAAGCACCAAGGATAATATTAGACCAAGAATAAACAGAAAATACCGCAGAAATTGACATTATAATAAAGATTGTAACTAATTAAAATTATCATTTATTGATGACTGAAGATAATTCACATATGTATTATAATCAAACTTTACTAAGGCACATATTACATCATACGACATACCTTAACATAGTAATATTATGATTGGAGCAAACTAAAAAAGTATTGTTCATTTGTCATTTTTATACGAAAGAACAAATTTTGCACAAAGTATCGTCGTAAATTTTTAAGTTAACAGAACATGCATACATGATAAATAATATCATATGCATGTTACGTTCCTTAAATATAACCATACCGTCTTTTAATACGCTTTATTTACATAAAAATAACTAGACTGTCTCTTTTAAATTGTATATACCAACACGTTGTCTGCTCTCATGTCAGCCATTGTACATCTTAATGTAAAATGCAAGCGTGTAGATAAATGTGTGAGATCACGTTCGCCGGCTGCATAAGGAATTGGCAGGTGAGACTCGATTACTCTGAGAGGGCGCTTCGAAACGAGCACGATATGTCACTCGGTCATATAGGATGGGAAAACTTCATTTGTTGTTTATATAAACATTTATTTTAGAACAGGGGGTGGGTGGATATTATGCGTACCGTATTGGTATTGTCAATACAATAGATCTACCGTGAAACGTAAATGCCGAAGTTTTGGGCAGACTGTTCGTACTATGAATCACATTTATGCCGAAATTGAATTTCGGTACGTAACCTCTTGATTATCATATACACTTTCATGATGCAGTCCAGACATCAGAGTTATGTCATTACGAAATAAAGAAATCCGAAGAAAAATTTTAAGTTTTTCGTCCAGCCCAAAATTCCGGATAAAGGTTTTCATGGTAAACCTACTGGTTGCCTTGACGTAATTTCAGTAACTGCCTAAACCTGTCCAGGCAAAAGGTTAATGAAAAGATACTTGCAAGAAACTCACGGCCACTCTTTTAGTTTTATATAAGCACATTGAAAAAAGTACAATGTCTGGGTAAGCTTGTTCTAGATATTTTTATAATTCTTTGTTGAGATCGTCCTTTGCCTGCAAAACTTTACTTTTGCGCTGCAAGGAAAACCACCATGGGTGCTGTTAGGTACTGAGCAATGCATATAGGTTGTACATACTTCAAAGCTTTAGACTCTAACCTCTTACTGCTTCAAGTGATAACCAAATTGAAAATAGAATTGCGATCGTGTTTATTATGTATCATAATTTTTGACGTGTGGGATGTGGATTCAGCGGCCACTACACCGATTCGTATCGGTCCATGGACTGATTGCAAGGAGCCTCGATCACCACCTAAAGAAGCGTTAGACGCCTGGATTAAGTCTTTGATGCAGAAAGCCGTATTCTGTATTACTATATATCTGTATATCTGTATTACTTTTAAGTCAATTTAGTAATGTAGAGGTACCTCGTGATTATTTGTGAAGTTAATAAGTAACTTGTTTCTTAATTTGATTATTATTGAAGAATATAAATGCATAACCGCATTTAGTCACGGACTGCCTTTGCATTGTCACAAAGTGTAAGTGTATGCGCCATCATGCCATCTTACTGCCTATTTTAGATTTATATTAAAACATATACCTTAGCCCAAATTATTAAGTCTCTATAATATTATTAAGTTATTACTGTTTTTTGAAATTAAACTACTATATACGGATTTTATCGCGTTGTTTATTTATCACTGTATTACAAAATTTTGAAAATATTACTCTACTACTACTATTGATTTTATTTGACTAATTTATAAGCTAATAAAATTATTTAAACTATTAAATCTATTTATTTTTGGTTTACACTTTCCCCGACGTTTCGGGTGCTTTTCAGCAGCCATGGTCACGGGGAGACTAAGATGGTAGTTGTCTCAATGTTCCAGTGTAGTTATTTCAAAGTACCTGAACATAATTTAATTATTGGTGTTTCTATTAACGCAGAATGAGCTCAAAGTATCATGAAGTCTAGCTGTGGTTTGTTTCTTCTTGGGTTTGACTATTTGAAGTACTGGATCCCAAGCTGGTGGTACATTCCAACCATCTTCTCTATTGAAATTGGGATGTTTTTTAATTTCAATAGCCTCGCGAAGCATCCTTGGCAGGAATCGGTGTTCTTTAGCGAGAATCTGTGGTTTGTCAAATCTCAGGTAGTGGTTGGTCCCCTGTTGTACGTGTTCACACACAGCAGACTTCTCCCCGTGACCATGGCTGCTGAAAAGCACCCGAAACGTCGGGGAAAGTGTAAACCAAAAATAAATAGATTTAATAGTTTAAATAATTTTATTAGCTTATAAATTAGTCAAATAAAATCAATAGTAGTAGTAGAGTAATATTTTCAAAATTTTGTAATACAGTGATAAATAAACAACGCGATAAAATCCGTATATAGTAGTTTAATTTCAATGAATAACATTCGCGTAAACAGAAGACAATATTATTACTGTTTTTATCTTTAGTTTTTTTATAGTCTGTAGTATATGGCATAATGGCTGCAACACCTTGTTAAACTGAGTTGTAAAATACTGAAATTATATTTAATTGGCGATTTAAAAGAGTGACCGTGAGTTTCTTGCAGGTTTCTTCTCATAGGCTCAACCCTTTGCCTGAACCTAGCAACTAACCTAAATGTAGCTTCAGTAACTTAGTAAACTCACTAACCCATATATTTTGACGTTCATAAGTGTTACTTTGTGACCTAAATGAATAAATGATTTTTGACTTTGACTTTGACTTTGACTATTGCTTGACACGGTACACATTGTGAGGAGATTTTTCTCTCTAGAACCCCACCGGTAGCTTGGACGCTGTTCCTGATGCCAGTGAGTCATCATAGTTTTTGTATATTAATGTTTTTTTATTATAATATATTTAAAACCGCAACCGCAGAACCGGGCGCCGGAGGGCGCAAGATGACCTCCAGCCACCCTGAGATTTGACCTGAGGGTGGTGGGCTGCGTGAGCCTGCTCGCCACCCGATCAGCGCCAGGTCCGAGAAGCGGCGTGCGTGTTCCCACGCGCGCCTCTGAGTCGTGTTTTTTGTCCGCCATAAGGGGACAGTAGAGGAAGGGTCATGGAGTGGCCTGTCGTTTTACACAGCGGGCCGAAACCTCGGCGGGGTCGCGATTGCATGTGAAAGCGATTCGCGGTGCCCCGCCGTCTATGGTTATGTCGAGAAACACCGTGGTAGGTTTAGTGGGTATTACCGGGGTATCTTTCCCCCGGTAAGCCCGACATAACCTCTCCGTCGCCCCGCGGAGAGGTACGAGTCAAAGCATTACCCCAGGTAAAAAAAAAAGGTTACATAAGATATCACTTAAGTGCGCGGGTTTCAGAACGACTGCTTGGTTCAAATCTTTGTTCACACGTACAACCGACAGACTAAAAATATGCGTCACCGTTCCCTACAGACTGTTCGATTGACAGTGATAAGCTCGCCTCGTATTAAGAAGGATCTGAAAATTGCTGGTAAAATCATCAGTATCAGAGACCACTGCGTACCCTCTATGGACCTCACCATTGACTCCAAGCGCAAGTGCAAGCGAGCTATGGGATCAACAGACACACATTAACGTCAATATGCATTTAAATATTTAAAAGACTCATGGGCTTATTACTCAATATATTTATTGTATTTCAGAATATAAAATAGTCTCGTGGGTCTGTGGATGACCACCCAGGGATCACAAGTTTAATCCTACCATATTCACTTCTGATTTTATGCATTTATATCCCCATTAATCTATTGAGTCGCAGCGAAATACTGGGGTTCAGATACAATAGAATTTTGATTATTATTCTAAAATCGATCGATATTAATAGTTCATTAACGCTCTGTTTAACGGTTAAAAAACATCGTGGAGACAACTGCGTGTCTGAGAGTTCTACATAATAATCTCGAGATAGACTAAAACCTAATCTATCTCATATTGAGAAGAAGCTTGCGCCCAGCAGTGTTATAATTTATCAACAGGGCTGCACTTTCCTTTGAATACTGCTGCCGTCCAATATAGATTATCTTACGCTGAATACATTATAAACATTCAAACGACGGACACAAAGAAAACCTGGTTTTGGTACATCTATTTGTAGATAACACCATTTTTTGTCCCGTTTGGGGATCGAAGTCACAACATTCAGTGCAGTTGTAATGGCGAGGCCGACTAATTAAACCGCTACACCATCCGTATAGACAGCGTAAAATTTTATTTACACGGCCTACGTAACTTTACCTATATGTTACATAGTATATACGATATGCATGTAATATTATAAATATTTAACTTTAAAACATTAGCTCCAAGCTCACAAATAAATCACGATAGCAATAAACTCTTTTATACCGCTTTCATATAATCCGCTTCCATTAATTGCAATTTAAATTTATTAGTAGGCAGATTAAATAACAAATATGAATTGGAAATTATTCGGTATAATATAAGGGCTCACACTCACTATGGTAATTGTTTGCTGCGGATTTTGTATACTACTAACTGTGTCGGTCGCGCAACGAAATTAAAGGCTGCTGTGCAGGAGAGCTAACAAAAAGTTATTGGATTTTTCTACCAGGAAATTCTTATTTTGAAGCATTGGAGAGATTTGGCAAGACATTTTCAGTGGCAGCCCTGAGTTCAGAAGTTGGCGGTAATATACATATGTCCCCAGAAAGCAGTACAACATCTGCCTTTGCACCTTTTTCACTTCTGTCGTACCAGGTTGCCGTCCTATCGGATTATAACAGTAGCGAACTAAAACTGCAATTTTGTTTGCACACACGAAACTGGCAGCTGGCGGAACATGCGTATAAGACAGTTCTTCTTTTCTCTTTTCTTTAAAAACGCCACCCACACTAGGCATAAGTCATTCGTCACGGGGACTTACAAACATTCAAACAACGGACACAAAGAACACCCAGACTCGGAACAACCATTTATAGATCACACAAAGTTGTGTCCCGTGTGGGATTCGAACCCACAACACTCGGCGCAATGGCAGTGGCAAGGCGATCACTTAAAGCACTACACCATCCGTGCATTCAATTTCTGTCTATCGGTTAAGGAATATAGCTGGATAGAGTATGTATGTTAACAATATAACAGGTCGCCAAGCGGTCGAAATTCGCCCATAAATTATTTAAATTTAAAATTTGATCGTTATAAAAGTTTTATTGTCCATAACTTAATACCCTTATAAACACATTTAATTTAGTCACCTACTCCACATACATAATATGTAACCATGGTTACGAAGCATTCTACGAAGTCAACCGAACAATGCCGAAATACTACGAACGCGATTCGACTGCTTGTGTAAAACGCATGGTTGTGTGCGTGTAGTGTTTTTTTATTAATTTAATGTATTTCTAATGCATATTTTATAAAAACAATATTAAGATTCGCCTCTCCTTCTCCATATAAACTTTAACTGTGCCAAATTTCATACCCTTCTGTCCGCGCAATTTTCGTAAAAATGGGTACAAAGTTTTTGCTTCACGTATTAATATATAGATTAAAATAAGTCCATATTTTACTAGTAAATTACAGATTTATTTTAAACGTAAATTGGCATAACAAGTACTAATCTATACTATACAGTGTGTATAATAAACTCTGTCCGATACATTAAGGTCTTGTTTCTCTCTTAACAAACATGCTAAGAAAAATAATAAAATAAATCTATATCATCGTAAAACGTCTTCATCATATTATTATTAGGTACAGTATTGATCAGCATTTTTACCCTTAAATTACTGAAATTTCGCACACTCCACTAAACTTGACAAGGACGCGAAGCGTGGCATACTTTTGGCGGCATTTTCTAAGGCGTAGGTAGGTAGCCGCGACGTAGCGCGGCGCGGCATCGGTGAACCTTTATGAACTTTAGTGATACCTAGGTATTATGATTAATAAGTTGTCGGTGTTGCCATGGGTAATCTATTTATTTATTTAATGGTAATATTTTTATCGATTAGTCTTGGTCTGGGTGTTTCTATGTATAATACGCATGTATTTTAAAAAAAAAAAGGTATATATGTATGTTTATCCATTGTCTAGTATCCATAGTACAAGCTCTGCTTAGTTTGGGCTAGATGGTGTTGTGTGTATGTGGTAGAATATTTATTTATTATTATTTATTTATAGACGTTGTCCTACCTGAACGTGGACTTAAAAGCCGATTAAAGTGCCACCTAATAAATGGGTGCAGAAACCCAGTTATGATTACAAAACATCCAGGGACTCACTAAAATACACATATTTTTTTAACAAAATCGGTCTTACCGTTTAAGAGGAGTTCAGGGACATAGACACGTACAGAAGAAATATTACAAATGTGAATGTGAGTTTCTTTGTTACGCTTTCACGCTTTAACTACTTGACCGATCATCATGAAATTTCGCATACGCGTTGTCAGGGCTACAGAGAAAGACATAGGGTACCTTTCATCCAGAAAAGAGTACTGTTTCACGACAAAGCTTCGCGCAAGAGCTAGTACACAAATAATAAAGATAAAGAGATTTTTTTTGTATTAATTTAAATAGCGCTAAACTTTGAAATTACCAGTTGGCTTTGATATTTGTTTTTATTTGACAGCGTCTTCGAAGATGGCGGCGTCAGCACGCCGGGACACGTCAACACGTGTTTCACAATTCACGATTCGCGATCACAAATTCTCAAAAAGTGTTTATAATTGTTTGTAATCCACACAATATACACGACAATTAACACACGCGCAGTGATTACAAATCAAGTTCAACAATATTTTTTTAGTTTTCAAGAGTGAGGCACACTAACCTCAGCTCGCGAACAAAATGTAACTCACACAATCGACGCGACAATATTTACACGCGTGGTGATTATATATTACAACAAAAGTCTGAGAATATAAAGTACAAAGATTTAAAAAACGGAGGCGTAATTATTCAAGAGGCCTCGTGCAAGCAATTTTCAAGATTACAATTTAAGGACAAGAAGTGACCAATAGATTCTAGATACAAGTGACATTTTACATTCAATTAACATTAGACGTTTCGTTCTACATCAAGTTATTTTGACGTTTTGATTTGTGTGTGGCCAAATTGCGTCTAGGATGGAACATATTGGTTATACCAAAATCACACTACTAGCCACGGGTGCGGAGCAGTATCTAATCATAAACATGGGCGTTAACGCGAGATATAGCTAGTATAGAATAAAACTATATCTCAAATATATAATAAAGAAGTTCAAGGAATAGATTAAATTGCTTTGAGAAGTAGAGAGATAACTCCAGAAAGAAACCCAGAGAACCTTTCTCAGAAACGTTATAAATAGCGTCTTGCCATATTGCCTTGCTTCCTGTAGGAAGAATGACAATTAAATGCTTCATAGAATTCATGTCAGGATAATTCGCTACCTAGAAGGATACTGACACTATGGAATCAACGAGGTTATTTACTTCAATGGTATAAGCGTGCGGCTAGACCTGTGTGAACTGATTAGTCAATGGCTGTGACAACCCGCCGAGACAAACACGTGTGGCAATGGTGCGAGTATGAAACGATCTATAAGAATTTCTCTTGAAACATTACAAACATTTTTGTTGTCATATGTTATATGTATAAAATTAAATAGCCTCACACAAATATGGAGTTCCTACAGGAGTAGGAAGAAGTATATTATTCACCCACATATCGCAAAATCTAAAGTCATATTATCTATGGTTTTTAGATTGCCCTAAGCTCTAATGGGTAGTGATCCTATTGCTGTTTGCCGAAGTCAGATTCAGACTCCTTGCTGCTATTAGGAATTTCTTCCCAAAGAAGCTGGCTAAATAATAATAATAATACTCTACCACATACACACAACACCATCTAGCCCAAATTAAGCAGAGCTTGTACTATGGGTGTTGCGTATAGAAATGAACTAAGCTAAAATTAATGTCATTCTTCTACTTTGTAGTTTCGCATGCGGCTTAACCGGATTTCTCGCTCCTCAGCAGATTCTTGTGATCTAGCTAGTCTCATTCACCTAGCATGTTTTGAGGTAGCAAAAAGAGAAAATCTCTTTCTGGAAAGCATTGTGTTGCAAACGTATTAAAAAAAAGAAATATTTAAGACTACCTGGTAGGTAACTATATTGTACCTATATATTGCGAATATTAAAATCTAGAGAATTAAAATTAATAACTAACCTACTTTACCTATATTTAATTATAATTACCTAATACATATACCAAAGTTAAATATAAAAGAGAAAATAAAATACCTACCTAAATAAAACTATTTATGATGAAAACTAATCTAAGCTACCTAAATAGATAAATGTGTACGTACTCTAAACTAATATCTACTGCTTGCGATCCGTGGCGTCGCGCGCCACGCTGGTGCCACGAACGGTTCAAGCCAAATTCGACCTTTGGCCCTACATTTACAGCGCAACGTTAATGTACTGCGGGTGACATAAAGGGCGACAAACTTATTATTTTCGGTTAGTATAGTAACCGTGTCTGAAGATTGGGCCGCAAAATTAAGTTTGTTTTTTTATTGTATATACTTTTCCGGGATAAAAAGTACCCAGTGTCCACATCCAGGATATTAAAGTATAATAATACGAAGTTTCATCGTAATTGAACTCGTAGTTTTTGCATGATGCTTGAACAAACTGACAGACAGACAAAAATATTTTTAATCACATTTTTGGGTCCTTTTTCTATCTAGTAACACCCTCTGCTATTTATTTTTTTAATATTTTCAATGTACATAATTTACACTTCTACATATTTATTATATGTATAGATAAGAAGATAAAGATAATTATTTTGATTTTGTTTGTTTGTAATGGTTTAAATCAAAAACTAATCAACCGATTTTTAAAATTCTTTCACCATTAGGAAGCTATATTATCACCGAGTTACATAGAGTATATTTTATTTAAAAAAAGTACTGTTACACCTCTTTTTACGTAGATGAATGCTTTGACGCGTACCGCTCTGCGGGGCGACGGCGACGGAGAGGTCATATCGGGCTCACCGGTAGAAAGATACCCCAGTAATACGGACTAAACCTACCACGGTGTTCCTCGATATAACCATAGACGGCGGGAATGCGCGAATCACTTTCATATGCAATCGCGACCCCGCGAAGGTTTCTGCCCACCGTGTGAAACGGCAGGCCACTACATGAAAACACTTCCTCTATTGTCTCCTTGTGGGGGGGGGACGAAGACACGACTCAGAGGCGCGCGTGGGAACACCTAACCTAACTTATCTACTTTTACGCGAGCGAGCAAAAGCTAATTTTATATAATATCATAAAGCTCACAATATATATAGCTTGCGTTAAGTGTGTGGAATAATACTTCTACTTCTTTAGATCTCCAAAGAAGGACAGGTATTATTCCACACACATAACCCAAACATTTTTAGGCTAGAGTCAATGTTTACATATGTAAAAAATAACGTGAAAGTATCTTTACTAATTATTTTATAATAATTTATATTACTGTCTTACGCTTTTAAATGACATATCACCACAAAAAGACGAGACCATCGGTAAGCGGCAGTATGCTTTGCCCTCATCAATTATACATAATTATTTTATACTAGATACTAAACTATGAAAAGCATGTAGGTATAACATAATACACTCTTATTCAGTATAATGCAGTAAATTTTATGACTTCATACTTATGTATGCAGCTTCAATAAAATGAAACCTTTGAGTGCAGGTCAACGACATAGTAGAATGCATACAAATGCGTCGCTATGCTTTGCAAATAATTATTTTTAAACAACTTTTGTCTCTTGTGTTGCTTGATATACATTATACCCATCCTTAAGGGTTTAGGCAGAGGAGTATTACATCAAAATTTCACTAGCTATGTTTAAGGTGCGACGCAATAGGATGCGAGCGATTATCGTTTACCGGCATCATTTATAAGTCTGGAAAACTCCTAAACTTATGAACACTTTATTCGACTCGATCGAATTCGAAACTTTATAATCATAAGTGCAATTGCACTGGAAAAACGGCAGTATTTATTGCTTCATTAATTAAATTAATCTAGATCTAACTAAATTTGTAATGACACTCAACTTTAACTATACTCGAGTAGGTATGTTATAAAATCTCAAGAAAAGTTCGTATATAGTAAATTTTTATTCGTATATACCCTATATTTGGGACACTGACTTTTATTGACAAGGTATGATTTTTATATTGCCTGTAGGTAGTCAGTCCTCTATTTAGGTAGTCAGTGGCAACCATCCCTCATATAGTCATGTCAGGCGTCTACACGCCTAATCTGCTACGTATCGTGACAGTGGTCCTCTATTTAAACTTTGTCTGGACAAGTCATAACGCTAGCAAATCACCAAAGCAGGTAGTTTATTCCAGAATCAGCATCTATGTGGGCGAAATAAGCGCCGAAGTCGTATCGTGCTGGATGCAAATGGCTCTAGATAAAAATTATAGCCATTGTTGCGAGGTCCAGTGATACATAAAAAATATAATTTTCTAGGTAAATAAAATTTGTGTTTTGTATTTCATTTCTGAACATTTAAATATAACAAAAGCAGCGATAGCCTATTGGGACACCGTTGGACTACCACGCAGGGTCTCATGTTCGATCCCAAGGCGCGCATCTCTGACTTTCCGAAGTTATGTGCGTATTAAATAGTTAATTATCGCTCGCTTTAAATGCGAGAGAAAACATTGTGAGGAAATCTGCATGTCTAAGAGTTTTCCATAATGTCCTTGGAGAAATGTGAAGTCTGTCAACCGCACTGGGTCAGCGTGGTGGACTATGGTCTAACACTTCTTACATTGAGAAGAAGCCCGTGCCCAGCAGTGGGACAGTTTAATACAGGGCTGGTATTATTATATATTATACATTGAAATAGCCCTTAAATGCGTCGCGTACTTTCCGATACACGATATAATACGCTATTATAGATAAAAGCTTCCATTGGAGAGTACTCGGAACCCCGGTAATCATGTTACAATATGATCGAGTTACGATCTCTCGATTCGAGGTTGATCCCGGAAAAAGGCCCACTGAGATATGCTAAGTGGTGCAAGTCATAAGCGAATAATTCTTATAAGTATTACGTAAGTCCAAAATATGACAGAAAATATAGATTTATCTTTATGTATTCTAGAATTCCTATAGTAGTCGTAGTATCTCATATTCGGGGCTATAGAGTCCAGTTCAGCGTTGACACCGTGATTATACAGGTTTTTAATGTAGTTTCTATATACACAGATAGTTGTTTTAATTTAATATTTGTGTTAACTATTTATGATTACCCTAAATAAATATATCTATATATTAATACGTGAAGCAAAACTTTGTACCCATTTTTACGAAAATTGCGCGGACGGAGGAGAAGAAAATTTGGCACAGTTAAAGATTATATGGAGAAGGAGGGGCGAATCCTAATATTATTTATAAAATATGCATTAGAAATACATTAAATTAATGAAAAAACACTACACACACAACCATGCATTTGACACACGCAGTCGAATCGCGTTCGTAGTATTTCGACATTGTTCGTCTGACGTCGTACAATTCTTTGTAACCATGGTTACCTATACGTTATTTATATGTAATAGAGAAAACAGAAAACAAAGTAGCTTAGGAATTTTGGTCGAGTTTTGACCACTAGGCGACCGCTATTTTTTATTGAAATACAAATCCTAAATAATATTATAAATGCAAACGTGAATTTGTTACGCTTAAGCTGACCGACCAATCATCACAAAATTTTGCATAGATATTGTCAGGGATATAGAAAAAGACAGTCATAGAGTACTTTTGATCCATAAAATATGAGTATTTGTGAGCGACTGGAGCCGCTGGCAAAAGGTAGTGTAATATTTTTTTGTAATATTTACCTTACTAAATAAAAAATAAAAATGTTGGAATAAGAACCAAGCAAAGTCCTTAATACTTTCCCATTTAAAATAACTACTTCAGGAGTAAGTAATACGTACACAGGAACTGAGTGACAATATAATAAGGCACTACGATATATCTCCTCGGGGATATATTGTAGGATGCTTAATTATTAAGTATTGTTCATTAATCTCCTGAAATAGTTGGACCTTGGTAACATTACAAATCTACACAAATGTTACTTATGGGTAAAAACGCCGACTGTTTGTTACGTTTTCTAATCTAAGCCGTTGTAGTAATTCAGACTAAAAATTTATGGTATTCTATCTGTAGACTAATTGTTTTCGTCTGAATCTCAAATAAAACCTAAGGAAGACATAGGCTTTTGTTAAAGAAAGCATTCAAAGTTGCTAGCTAACTATCAATGACTAAAATTTTGTATTTCTTATTTATTTTTAAGCAATCTGCAATTGGTCCGGAAGCCGTAATCAGATTTGTTGTAAGTGTTATTGATTTTGAGATATGCACGTCCAGTGATATGTCTTCTCGTATTTGTGTTACTAGACTAGATTGAGGCTAATCGTGGTCTTTTCAGCCGGAAAATACAGTCACTTGTGTTTAAAAGTGATGAGGTAAGATCGTTTTTGTGTATTCCAAGTCTTTGATTATAGGCCTTGGAATACCTTTCTATTTTTCTTTTATTGTGCACATTTGAAGATATTCCTGCACTTCCGTGTTCCGTATAAATCATGGGGCATTGCTCACAGTCTTCAATGCTTGGTTCTAGAAGCGCTGGACGTTAAGAATGAGTAAAATATAATTTTACTTAAATTGCTAATCGCCTATGAATTGTCCCTTACTCTTCCCCACGTGTTCCGATGTCATCGCTCGATTTCTTTTAAAATACGCATTTTCGTATCTTATGTAAGCAATGGAGGTATAAAAGTATTTTGTTGTAAGCAATTACGATATATTGGTAGGTATATAGTTGTTTCAACTTTTATCATATGATGGAATGTTTAGGGTCATTTATTTTGTGTAAATTTATGATGCACGTCATGCTTGGCCTAAAAAGTTAATCAAATAAACAAAAGTAATATAATAATAATAATAGTTTATTAGCAACAAAAAGGGTTCAGAGCTGTATATATCATCATATTTAAATAAATGAAATAGGTCGGGTACATCTGAGGTATACAATGTAAGCAATGTCCCCCGAGCTAGGAAATTCCTGTGTTACGGGGAACATCCCTGCATCCAGTGTAATGTCATGGAAGTACAAAAATAATTTTGATTATATACAGAGTTGTTGATGCAAATGCAAGTACGATGCTGTGCTTAGTAAACTGATATCCTAACAAAATTCAAGTAGACAAATTTAGAGAAAATTAAAAGGAATAAATTTCATATAATAAATGAAATAAAATGGAAATGAAGGCCATCTTCCTCCTCAGTATTTTATTTTTGTGTTTTGTTTTATGTACGAGTGTAAAACAGTAGTGAGTAAAATATTATTCATAACTAGATGTGCGCGGCGTCTCTCAAGAACTATTTCTAGGTTAAAGTAACCTTACGTTATTTTTTGTACCTAGTTGTCTAGTACGTGTATGAGAAATTTCATTATAATCGGTCCAGTAGTTAAGGAATGAAAGCGCAAAAAACAAAGTCACATCAGCACGTATAATATTAATTGAGATGATTTATATGTTGATTGTTTAGATGACATAGCGGTGACATGATTGCATTGCACTGTGCCGAAAATTTTGGACCCGATCCCAACTTGGGTCAAAAATTTATGTAAACCACAAATAGTTGTGCTGCAATTTTAGGCATTTATATAATATATGCCACATATGTCACATAAGAGAATTTTCCCCGTTTTTGCAACATTTTTCATTTATGCTCTGCTCCTGCTGGTCGTAGCGTGCTTTTGCCTATAGCCTTTCTCGATAAATGGGCTATTCAACACGTTCACACAAACAAACAAACAAACAAACTCTTTAGCTTTATAATAGTCAAGAGATTCTCAACAGCAGCACGGAAGTCTGCCCGGTAGAAAGCTTTAGGTGCCATCGAATACGCGGCACTTTCAGCCAAAACTGGTGCCATTCAATTCTAATAATAATAATGTCCTCCAGACCGATTTCGGTCATGACGGCCAATCTTAACGGAGACTAGCCATCTGCGCAGGAGATATTATAGTGCACAAGCGTGTGCACAAACACAAGTGCACTCTCTGTTCCCTAACTCTCATGATCCGATGGGACGGTAACCCGACACGACCGGAGAGAGATCAGGCGCAGGACCAACGATTTTACGTGCTTTCCGAGGCACGGGGGTGTCCAACACCGCCAACTTCCTATCGCCGGGCTGTTATTGAGATTTCTTAACAGAAAACCCAATAATTTTTTGTTGGCCCGACTCAGGATTCGAACCCGAGACCTCATGCACAGCAGTCGCATTCACTACCGCTGCGCCACGAAGGCAGTTAAAGTTAATTGTAATACACCTATGCCTACACCTAACTCGAACTGCTAACCTCGAGTTTATAAGCGCGGCGGTATATACGTAAATCAATTATACAGGGTGATTTTGAAATCGTGTAATTCCTTTTAACCACGCATTTGACTGGTGATATAGAATAACCCTGACCATATTTTTATTTAATTAGAATTATTTTTTTGAAAAATTATTGTTCCGTTTTTTTTCGTGAAATGGTGTCAGATAGTCATATGTTAACCAACCGAGGCAATTTTAATTTTTTACTAATTAAAATAAAAAAACATATTAATAATTAATGTCGTAAATAATAACGAGCGGTCCTTTTTATTGCCCCTTATTATTTACGACATCAGTTATTGTTATGTTATTATTTTTAAATTAGTAAAATATTAAGATTGTGTCAGGTGGTTAAAATATGACTATTTGAAATCATTTCATGAAAAAAATCTGTACTCTAAATCTGCCGAAACCATTATTCTAATTAAGAAAAAATATGGTCAGGGTTATTCTATATCACCAGTAGAATGCGTGGTTAAAAGGAATTACACGATTTCAAAATCACCCTGTATACAATAGATATTGCATTTAATAGCGAAATTAAAACGGATAACCCCATGCATTCCTTCATACATCCAACACGTTCTTTCACCAAGTTGCTAACAGAAACCCTTGATATTTTGTCACGATTCTGTCCAGGGACAATTTTTCAAAGCGCCCATCACGCATTGTCACTCGCAGAGTTCCCAACATGAGTGAACATAATTTCGTCAGTCAGCCGGACACTTCGGAACTTGACAAATCCTCTTAAATTTCTCGAATATGTACACGCTATAGTAAGCAAATATTGCGTATAATCCCATTAGTTTTCGAATTGAGTATACTTCACTGATTGTGATGTAAATCATTTTAAATGCGTTCTCGTGCATGAACTATAATCTCATCTTTGGATGTTTAGTTGTATTTTAACATAGAAAGTTATAGGAAACATTGGGATATACAACTATAGTATCATATAATAACATTGAGTATAGGCGAAACGTCAATATGATTAAATTTCTTAATCTTTCTATTTTAAATTCCTACGTGGAGAAATATTCTTCAATAATATAATATTTTCTACTTGTAACTTTTGATGCCAGTCTTCCAGAAATATGTAATTTATAGAATTACTAGATTTTGCCAGCGGCTTCGCTCACTGGCGAACAGTACTTTTTATTTGGATAAATAAATAATAATTTATTTCCCTTTAAATATACAGATAGTACATAATGATATGACATGATTACTTAAGAACTATTTACAATGCACTTTCATGTCTATAAGACTCCTGTCTCCCAAACTAGGTAATAACCTGTTTCTTAGGAGTCAGTGTTCCTCCGCTAGATTTATAACGCTAAACAGCAGTTATGTGATTATAACTTCAAGTTAATTAACATAACATGGGTATATTGTAACGTTTTAGGTCTATCCCGCTTTAGAGGCGAAGTTGACTTGGGGTTGTAATTATCTTTATCTTTCTTTATCTTTCTTTATTGCAACAAAAGTTTTATACATTTACAGTGTCAGCCCTGATTCCCAAACTAGCGTGAGCTGTATGTTGGGAAACAGTCCTTCCCCAAAACAAATTATACAATATTGTTACAATAATAATATATAAGCAAGATACATAGAATAGAACTGACTCATAAAAGTAAAACGAAATTAAAAATAAGTAACTTTTTTGTAAGTTTACGTGTGTGTGTGTGTGTGTGTGTGTGTGTGTGTGTATGTGTGTGTGTGTGTGTGTGTGTGAGTGTGTGTGTGTGCGCGTGTGTGAGTGAGTGTGTGAGTGTGTTTGTATGTGTGTGTGTGTGTGTGTGCTTATGTTACGATTTGTATTAAGCTTTCCACATCCTTGTAGTCAAAATTCTTAAGCCAATGTTTAATAATGTTTTTGATTTTGTAATTTGATAAAGACTTGGTTCTATGCGTTAGATTAAGTTTATTGTACAGTCTAGGTGCAATATTACAATTAAAGATGAACAATGCGATCAACAAGCATATATTATTACTGACAACAGCTGTATAAGAAATAACAGAATTACAATTAAAATGCGACTAGATATTTAATGGTATTTCAGGGCGCGGTTCAAGGTGAAGGCTTGTTACGTGGTCCCGGGTAGAATGGACAACTTATCTTCGGTAGGCAGCACGGCGGGAAGAAGCAGACCCTAACCTCGGCGCGACTCGCTTATAAACCACTGCTACCGCCGCGCTGGGGTGGGACAAGAGGAGGCACCACTCCGATAGACGCGCACGCGGCCGCGCGCCACGAGTCGACAACGTGACAATATGTATGTGGATAATTATGGATATTGTAGTACTTATAATTTATTTTAATAACATAATATATATAATAGCATTTTAAAAGATATGTCCTTTTTTATTCCTCTGAAAAAAATAAATTCATAATTATCGGTTGAGTAGTTAAGGCGTGAAAGATTAATAAACAAACCTACATTCACATTTATAATATAATTAGTTAGGATACGTACACATCATAATTATGCCAGGTTTAGTACCCTATGTTACTGCATAAGTTTTACAGAGAGTTTAATTTCAAAACCTTAATCTCTTTCGGTTTTCACATAAGGCAGGCCTATATCGAGGAAACCTTTATCTTGAATATACCTAAATTCATCACCCAACTTTTAATGCTAATGTAATAGAAACCAACCTTTGTATTGTCGTCCAACAAGAACACTGCCAGACGAAGAACTATCTACTCAGAAGACCATAAAAGAAAGATCCAATAACGCTATGCCCGATCCAAGAATCAAACTCACGACCAGAATCAGTCATAGGTACGCATTAGCGAAAACGCTTGCCAGTGAACAACGAGGCAGCATGGGCATAAAAATAAATGTAATAATTGAACTATAAGTTTTAAAGGTACTACACAAATTGAATGATTAATTCATAATAAGTTTAATCGAATACACCATCTTAACTAATATTATAAATGTGAGTATGAGTTTATTTCTATATTTGTTACGCTTTCAAGTCTTAACTACTCGACCGAACATCATGAAAATTCGTATATACATTATCAGGGCTATAGAATAGAGTGTAGGCTACCAACGGTGTAAAGTATATTTTTATCATTTACAATTACACATGTGTATATATTATATATACAATATTACTAAACACGCAGGTCTAAACAAACATAATTATCGTGCTGGCCGGTCGCAAGTACAGTGAGAACGCGCATTCAAAATACAAAAAGTAGAATGTTCTAGGCTCGATATGTCAGAGGTACGAGCCGTCAGTTTTGAAGATATTTTTCAGTAATGGACACGTATCACTGTATTACATAATATTGAAACTATTACACTACTATTACTACTATTGAATTTTACTAATTTATAAGCTAATAAAATTATTTAAACTATGAAATCTATTTATATTTAGGTTAACACTTTCCCCGACGTTTCAGTTGCTTTTCAGCAGCCATGGTCACGGTAGATCGGTATATATATTATTAATTGTTGTTATATATGATTATCGTATTCTCGCATCCGTTTTACGACACGAACTGTGAGTTTTGAGCTTCTTTCTTTCTGCCGTCTTGCGTATCTTCATGCTTAATTAATGCTCATGCTAATGTGCCTGCGCAAAAACTCATTCACCTTCTAACCTTGGTATACGTGTGTATTATGTGTGTGTGGCGGACAATAAACCAAAACCGGAATTAGAGCCAGTTTTATTTTAGTCACCCTAAACTACAGACTTTGGTACACCCCATTACCTCAAGGGCATAGGGTACCTTTTCTCCAGAAAAAAATATTGTTCTCGTGGAATAAAAATTTATGACAACATCTACATTAACGCGAACGTCGTGAATTTTCACCTTCATACCTTTAGTTAATGTATCGAGAAAAAGTTGCCAACTCTATTATCATATTGAAATAAAGAAGGATTTGTGCAAGCAATTAATATAACATTAGTCAAGCTCCATCAGTATAGAGGCTCATAATCATGTCCTGCTGTTCAGACCGAATGCAATTTATAAGCCATCAATAATAACGCTAATGACATCGGCTCGATTGCGATGTCAATCGTACTGATTAATTTTATTCAGTTTGCTAAAGCTCTATTAATTTCGTTCCCTTTATTATCAGACTAGCTGTGCCCCGTGGTTACACCGGCGCTAAATAATATTTAGGTATTATTATAGCGCCGCCCTCAGGGCATATTAGTATCTGTAACACAAGCTGCCAACAATCCTTAAAGAACGGCCTCATTAAACATTACATTACATTTTTTATTTAAACAGTTAGATTAAACTACGGACTACAATCATGTCTTGTCTTGATTATTTATGTACATGTAAGTGGATGCTCCTATTTACCATACTGCTGCTTTAGAGGCTACCATAAATTTTTATCAAATGTTTGAGTATGTTGAGTAGTAGTTCATGGAGAAATGATTGCAGCACCTTACAGTTACGATTTGTAAACGAAATATTATTGTACACTAGTCGATAAAAAAGAGTGGCAATGAGTTTCTTGCCCGTTCTTCTCATGAGCCCTACACCCTTGCTTTGCCGAACGTGGCAGTAAATGTAAATACACAGAAAAATTTACGTGTAACTTGGACATTCATAAGTGTTACCTTGTAACCAAACTTGAATAAATTTATTTTCATTTTGAAGAAATGCCAGAATATTCGATAGTCTGGCAGTAAAAGAATATGTAATTGAACGATTATATGGATATTTACATATATACAGAAGAATCTATTAAAAGTATAGTGGTCGTCTCATCACTGCCATTACGCCGAGTGTCTTTTCTAAACTTCGTCTGACATATGACAATTATGTAGATTATTCCGAGTCTTGTAGTTCTTTGTGTCAGTTGTTCAGATGTTTGTAAAGTCTCCGCGACATAGGACGGCCACACTGCGGTCAGCAGTCAGAGTCCCGAGTTCTGCGTTCCGCGTTCACTGTGATGTATGCGGTGTCTTTGAATCGTACACAAATGAAAGCAGTCAGACCGCGGCGGTCAAAGAGAAACTGTATAGAATTCGACCGCAGAACGCAGACCCTCCGGGCAATGTGTTCGGCGCCTTGTAGTGCGGAGGATATATTTGAAAAAGAAAACTCTATCTGCAGCGCATATAGTAGTGCAGAGCATGGTAAAATATTCATGTCTAGCTTGTTAATCTATAAGTTGATCTTTGGATGCTTAAACGGCAAAATATTGGGCCCTTAACAAGTGTATTACCATCTAATATATTTTTACGTACATTTTAATTAAATACATAAATGATGATTTAATTTGATATATATTTTAACTAACTTAGTCATTATTAGTTTTCATCTCCCTAGCCTTTATTATTCCCAAGTCACTTGGGGTCGGCTTTTCTAGTCTAATCGGATTTGACTGGATATCAGTTTTTACACGGAGCGGCTGCCACCTGACCTCCGCAACCTGAAGGCTAACGATACCCTAAGGCTAGACCAGTGTCAGGATATTATAGGGCACTGACTTCCCAATAACGACTAACATACCTAGATGTTCTTGGCAGCCGGGACCGACAGCTTAACATGCTCTCCGAGGCACGGAGCAGGCGATAATTGTCAATCAATAATAATAATAATAATTTAATAATAATAATAATAATTAATATTCATTATTTGATTTTAACAAATTTTCTCTTAATCTAATACATACATTTTTTTAAAGCGTTTTAAGTATGAAAAAAGAATTCGTTGACGACTGTACTAGTATAAACTGTGCTACAGTCGCCAGCGCCTTCCCCCCTAAGATTGTTACCAAAATTTTCATTATTTAGGCATATCAAGAACAGAGATCAATACGCACATAATTTCGAAATGTCATATAATTTCCGAAAGTCAGAGGTGCGTGACGTGGCTTCGAACCCGAGACCCTCTGCATTGCAGTCTATTGGTCTCTCCACTGAGCTATCGCTGCTCTTCTTAGTCATTATTAGTCATTAGTCATTATTCATTACAAAAGCGTTTGTGTAGAATTTTAACTTACATACTAAACATATTAAATATAAACATGATTGGACAATAAGATATGAATATCAGAACATTTTTAAAATTTTTCTTATTAAGAATATACAATTAATTAGCTATACTTGAACCCAATGGCTTGGTATGCGACGATGGGAAGAGACCGGACGGAATGTCATTGTTGCCTTGGAAGATGGGTAGGCCTTTGGTGTGCGACGCAACGTGCGTTGACACCCTTGCGCCATCACATCTTCCAAGCACTGCGGGATGTGCCGGCGCTGCTGCTGCAACCGTGGACATCCTCAAACGTCGCAAATATAGTAATTTAGTCGGAAATTTCATTTTTGCGCCGTTTAGGGTGGAAACCCTAGGTTCATGGGGCCAAGCGTTCGTATTTTGTACAGGGAGATCGCAAAACGCCTGATCGACGTTTCGCGTGATCAGAAAGCTGGTCTTTTCTCGGCCCAAAGAATCAGCATTGCCATTCAACGTGTCAATGCTGCCAGTTTTCTGGGCCCGTTACCAATTAACAGCGATGCTGAAGAATTCTACGATGCCTAAACCATTTTTGTAAATATTTAGTATTATAATTATTTGTGTTTTTGTAATTATGTCATTTTTTTTAATACGTTTGTAAATATAAATAGTACTAGAATAAGTTTCACACAATGGACTACATTTTTCTGTCAATAAACGAGTCTAAACATATTAATTAGTAAACCTAACCTTTGTGACCTAAATAAATAAATGATTTTATTACTGTCATGAGCTATTGTTTATACGACACGTGACGATGGCACAAGTGTCGAATACGACAAAACGCTAGAGTCATACTAAGTGTAGTGAACGCCGCGGTCGCGCCGCCCGCCGTGTGCAACTAACTTTAATTAGTCGTTGTTCCCCAACACAGGATGGGTTAAAGGGAAGCTTTGTACAAATCTCTTTACACAATAAAGGTGATAGAGAAGTAAAGAGCCTGATGGTAAGCAGTTACCGTAGCCAAATATAGCATGTGATGCGTTACCGGCCCTTGTGAAAAGCGATTAAAGTTAGAATAAAGAGAAAGTATCCTTTCGTCCCTTTCCTTAAAGAAACAGAAGAAGAATAATCGCCCAGTATGAAAGTACCGTACATACTGAGCAATTTGGCTTACCACCGTCGCGTCGTACCGTCATCAAATAATTGATAACGATGGCAACTAGTTTTAGCAATTATCAAATGTTATCCTTCTAATAAAACAATAATGTCAAAATTTGTGTTTTATACTCAATCACGCGTAAACCGTAGAACAGATTTTGATGTAACTTGGCAAGTAGACAAAGACCATGTTCTGAATTACTTTTTGTACGTGACGCAAGAGATTCATGTGCATATTCCACACAGTCTTCTCACCCCGATAGTAGTAGGCTGCGGTGCATTACACCCACATTTCGTTAATTATATGTAGGTTTTACCTAATAGCAGGTGAAACTATTGCCATCTATCGGACAAAGATCCAAATTCTGTGCTGCTACAGGTAATACTTTAATAAAAAACCCGAATAACTCTGTTTCACCGTGAATCGAACCCGGCTTGGGTCCGATTCTCATACACAGTAGTCGCATTTATTACTGCTGCGCCACTGAGGCTGAAAGGTCAAACAGAAGTATAATAGATTCTTTTTACAAAAAAGGCCATTTTTATCATCTGCTGAGTATTCAGAAGATGGTAAAAATGGGCTTTTTATGGCGTAAAATACATGTAATAAACCTGAGACCTCATGCATCCAGGTCGTACTTACTACCGCTGCGCACCCAGTAAGAGTTTATCCATTGTTCAGTACCAATAGTACAAGCTCTGCTTAGTTTGGGCTAGATGGTGTTGTGTGTATGTGATAGAATATTTATTTATTTCTAGTGTAACCTGCCCTTTAACAGCGATAGGGTGTGTTGAACAGTGACGTCGACTAACTTTTCATTATTTGTATGCCGCGTGCTGTCTGCCGAGTTTCAATACATTGTGTATAACGGATACTTGTAATATATTTGTTATCCGAAACAAATTCAAATGACACACACATATGTGATCGGTGCAGATATGAAGTGGGAAACATACATAGTTATATTGGGCAGCGTCTTTTATAATTATGTCCAAAATTAAATGGTGTTATTTTGCGTTAATATTAGTCTATTATCGTACGGGAACGTATTACTGGGATCAATTCGCTCCTATGTTTGATTGTGTAATAAATTAGGCCGTATTCGGCCGTCAAAGTAAGGACCTCAACATCGCCTCAGCTGCTATGAGGATGGTGTGAAGGCCACTGCACTTAGACCACATGATCTTTTACCATCAGGCGGAGTGTGGTCATTTTAACGAGAAAAATTTAAAATAATATATGTTGGAAAATCATCATCACAAAATTTTACATTCATAATTTTAGTAAGATTACTTCTAGATCTATTTATTGCGACGTGAAGAGAAAATTTTGTAATTCTAATAATTATATACCCCTATAAACATGTTGCCGAACGCAGGAGAGTACGATTTGGCATAGCAGTGTAAATCTAATAATGTCCTCCAGACCGAATTTCGGTCACGGCGGCCAATCTTAACGGAGACTGGCCATCTGCGCAGGAGATATAATAGTGCACAAGCGTGTGCGCAAACACAAATGCACTCTCTGTTCCCTAGCTCTTATGATCCAATTGGACGGTAATCAGGCAGCTTTACGTGCTTTCCGAGGCACGGGGGTGTCTTACACCGCCAACTTCCTAACTCCGGGCTGCTATTGAGATTTCTTAACAGGAAAATCCAATATCTTCCTGTAGGCCCGACCCGGGATTCGAATCCTCAGTATATCCTCAGCTCATGCACAGTAGTCGCATTCACTACCGTTGCGCCACGGAGGCAGCCGAAAAGTGTAAATGTAGAAAGAGTGCAGAGTTTAATTAGGATTTTCATATTTTATTATTTTGTAATAAAATAATGAATTTACCGCAATAAAATATCGTGTTTGATTCCCGTTAATCCTGCGACATAAATCTGCAGTTATGCATATCATACAAAAAATATAGTCGGTTTAAAAAATACCCCTAAACTCTTCTGATCTGAGTGCGACGCAGTCACAGTATCCCCTAGTGTAATGTAAACGCCACATTTGTAAGTAGGATTAATTTTAGTCGATTTACAATGCATTCATCGTGAAAGATTATCACACTTAAATGTGCGATTGGCTGATACAAAAAATATAAGACTCGCGATATTATTTACCTATGCATATTTTTGTGCCTATTTTGCCTAGAATATTATACCATTTATAAATCGTAGTTAGTTGCGCCAATTTATAAAAGTATATGCCGTTGTAGTGTCAATACTTTTTTTTTCACCACGATGAGTGAAAGTGTACTTAAAGTAATTTTGGTTGTTTTTTGTGTAAATACTGGGATATTAAATGGTTGTCATGGATTGTAGTGCTACTTACGTTGCCAATACAAAAAGAACAGAAGCATTTGTAAAATTGTAGAAATGGTACTTAAAAATATAATAACGGGGCGTCCATCTTTGTTTCTTGTTATAAAAAAAACCAGTAAGAAATGTTTTCTTTTTTTTCTCGTGTAGTCATAAGTCATAGGTCCACTGTTTGGTGCCCGCTTATCGTTGAATTTTGGGACACGTTGTATACATTGACTTAAGCCTAATATATAGTCGTATATCCACGACGAAAAAGGAAGATGTGTATCACATTTTAGCGGATATGTTTCATGGCCTCATGTAATAAGAGGCGGCTCTGTATTCACCTATCTATGACGTTCCAGTCAGATTAGTCTTATGAGTGTAACCTGCTCGAAACGTGAAGCACCTAAAGGTAAACAATATCCAATCAAAACATAAATGTGAAAAAGGGTTAAGCTTACTACTAACAAACGACGCCAAGGGTTGACGGTGCTGCCGACAAGAGTTGAGATCTAAATGGACGCCAATTTCAATCGCACTTCTCATATGATAACTAGCAATGCTGCCTTCTGGGCACACTACCTGTCGACAGTGATGCGGAGGAATTCTACGACGCATAATAGAGGGTTTTTATTTTGCTTTTTTATTTCTGTTTTATAATATTACTACGACTATTGTATAAATTAGTTTTAAATCATTGTGTTAATTGATAATATATGTATATATGCATTTTTATTACATACGCTACATGCAGTCGCTCGATGCGGACGTGTTTATTGTGGATTGTAGCGCAATATATAAATATTATAATGTTATAAATATTAAATGTTAGTGTTATTGAATAATTAAGTATGTCACGACTATATCGAGTGATGCAGTTTTTTACGTGCATAAACGAAACAATGTTTATTGGTTTTGTCTGACATCAAATATTTAAGAATGGCAAGCTCCATTTAGGCGCAGCCAACTAATGGAAAGAAGCCCTCCGCCATCACCATTGCCCTTACCGTCTCCTCGTAAGGACGTAAAGCCGCCTGCTGCCGCTGCTGAGCCATTTGAGGTAATCTCTACAGCAGATATACAGAGATGGATGAAGGTTATAGATACCTATTTGAGTGAGGTCTCTACAATTGCTGCAGAGAGCAAGTTAAACTCGGAACTCAAACTACGAGTTACAAATCTGTGCCGCAAAGTAAACAATGCCTCATCTGAAATGGCTGTACATTATCAGTCGCTTAAACAGAAAGCCCTACAAGCACAAACCACAATTCAGCACCTACAGGAAACGCAAAATATCTCGAACACACTCGAGGATATTAGAAAAGCAGTAAAAGGAAACTGCAGCCAGACCGATAAGAATTCGTTTGCTGACATGGTCAAGAAAGGCAGCAATACTTTTGTCCGCCCTAACAACATTAGCGCTGTTACTATTTATCCGACAGACAAAAGTAAAAGCAGTGACGACACAAAGGCTTTGATTCAGACCATAATTTCACCCGAGGAAATGAAATTACACGTGCGTGGCGACAGAAAAATCAAAAATGGCGGTGTTGTCATCAGCACAGAAAATAGAGATGATGTTGAAAAGCTTAAAGGCTCAAGTAGACTCATTGCCTCAGGCCTTTCTGTTGAAGAGCGTGCTAAGCGACGACCTAGGATAGTAGTTATTGGTGTTCCTACTGCACTCAGTGAAAAAGTGGTCTTTGAGTGTATTTTTGAGCAAAACCTGGCTCAAAAATACCCAGATAAGACACGGGAGTCATTTCTAGGCTCTACCAAATTGTCTCACAAGTCTGGAAAGAAAAATACTTCTACGTGTAACTACATCATACAAGTACCATCTGCCATCAGAAAAGCCCTTGTCAACCAGGAGAGAGTTTTTATAAACTGGACATCATGCCCAGTAAGAGACTTTACTCTCGTGACAAGGTGTTACAATTGCCAACAATATGGCCATGCTGCGAAATTCTGCCGCGAAACAACACCGACTTGTGGACACTGTGGTGAAGCTGGTCATACAATTAAAGAATGCAAAAAGACATCGCCACCGGCCTGCGCAACTTGCAAAAGATTTAAGAAGTCCAATGACCACCAAACCAGACACGAGAACTGCCCCGCTCGAAAGTATGCTGAAGACAGGTATTTAAACTCAGTTGACTATGAAGGCGCCTAGGAGCGCCGATAATAAGAAAGAAGTACATCTACAGGTAGGAAACACCTTTAACCGCGCCTAATCATGGCTAATAAACTAATTGACGATCTTGACGAGCTTTCAATTTTAGACTCTAAGGTCTGTAAAATTGAAGATTGTCTAAGCTTATTTCCATCATATGACAAAAGTCTAACGATTATGACGCAAAATATTCGTAGTATTTATAAGAATTTTCAGGAACTTGAAATACTGTTGCATACTATAGCAATAAATTGTGCCATAATAGTGTTATCTGAATGCTGGTTGTAGCGTGTTATTATATTATGTGTTCTCGTAAATATTATTATGTACAAAATTAACATTGTTATTTTTTATAGCCGAACAAACTGTACGGTTTTATATATATATAAATGTTCGTAGCGAGCGACCGCTCAGCTGACGGCGACGTCACATGACCTTGCGCGACCGAAGGACGAGCTACTTAACCACGATACCGGGCCGCGCCGGCTCAGTGAGAATTCGCCTTCCATCATAAAACGTTTGTCCGTCGCTCGCGCATAGGCCACGTTCGATCTCTGTTCTATATCTTTCGCAATACTATTTTCTGTAACTTTCGCCTTCTTTCTTCTACTAGTGTGTGTGCTAAACTATAGCGAACTCTTGTGCTTTTTCTACGCTCTTGACTGTCCGTGTGTACGTGAATAAACGCTCATTACGTTGCCTCTAGTAAATTTTATTTTGTCTACCTAAAGCTTCGATAACTTCACACACTATAATTGGTGACCCCGAACTGGACACGAAGGAAGATCGTTCTGGAAGCGTCGCGATGGAACAATCTAGACAAGATGGCGCGCAACATTTTGGCGAGTCATGCCGTGTTGGTGTACGTGCGCCACCCTTCTATCCCGAGAAACCGGCATTGTGGTTCGCTCAGCTGGAAGGACAGTTCGTGTTGGCGAATATCACGAGCGATACCACAAAATACTTCCACACTATCGCTCAGTTGGGACCACAATACGCCGCCGAGGTCGAAGATGTCATCACTTCCCCACCGTCGAGCAACAAGTACGACAAGCTCAAGGAAGAGCTAATAAAACGCTTGTCGGCTTCCCGAGAGCGGAAGGTGAAGCAGCTGCTCGACCACGAGCAACTCGGGGACAGGAAGCCATCGCAATTCGTTCGCCATCTTCAAAACCTGGCGGGCCCCGGCGTTCCGGAGGATTTCGTGCGGACCATTTGGACGAGCCGTCTACCACAAGGGACGCAGACCATCATCGCGTCCCAGCCGAAGGCCTCGCTGGCGGAACTAGCAGAGCTGGCAGACCGCGTGCACGACGTCGTCAGTGTCAACCCGCAGGTGGCGTCGGCATCCAGTACACCTACCCCCAACATCGTGGCAGCGATGGAACGGCAGATCGCAGCGCTTACCGAACAGGTAAAGGCGTTGTCGTCGGAGGTGAGGCGATCTCGAGGCCGCGACCGCTCAGCTAGTCGCAGCCGCGAACGTCGACGGATCAGCAGAACACGTTCGCCAGCCAACTGTAGCAAGTACCCTCTATGTTGGTACCACGGCAAATTCGGCGACAGGGCGAAGCACTGTGTAAAGCCGTGCAACTACGCGGGAAACGAGCCGGGCGATCGATAATGGCGACGAACGATTGCCCGGGCGCCGGTCGCCTGTTCGTCACTGACTGGATCTCCAAAGTGCAGTTTTTAGTGGACACAGGTAGTGATTTGTGTGTATTTCCAGTGAGCAAAATTAAAAATAAACCTGTAAGAAATAATTTTGATCTGTGTGCTGCTAACGGCACAAAAATAAAAACGTATGGTTATATAAACTTTAGAATAAACCTAGGGCTGCGCCGTGACTTTGCTTGGCGATTTATTATCGCAGACGTCACACGGGCAATAATAGGTGTAGATTTTTTATGCCATTTTAACCTTGTGGTCGATTGCAGGAACCAGCGGCTGATCGACAACAATACTAGCCTTCTACCGCGGCTTCGCCTGCATGTTCTTCCGACATCGTTTCCTCGGTAAAGGTAATCACTGGTGAGTCTGTGTATCACAACATACTCAGGGAGTTTCCTGATATCACCCGCCCTTCTGGCACTTATCACATACCTAAACACAATACCGTACACTATATACGTACCACACCGGGTCCGCCCGTATCATGCACACCTCGTAGGTTGGCTCCGGACAAATTGAAGATAGCGAAGGAAGAGTTTGCTACTATGCTGCAAATGGGTATAGCCAGACCTTCTGACTCTTCTTGGTCTTCTCCACTACATCTAGCTCCTAAGAAAGGGTGCGGTTGGCGCCCCTGTGGTGACTATAGAATGCTGAACGCCAGGACTATCCCAGACAAGTACCCGATCCGGCACATCCATGACCTAGCTCATAGTCTGTCAGGGTGCAGGGTCTTCTCTACAATAGACCTGGTCAAAGCCTATAATCAGGTACCGGTGAGCCCCGAGGACATACCGAAGACCGCAATATCAACGCCCTTCGGCCTTTTCGAATTCCCGTACATGATGTTCGGACTTCGAAACGCCGGACAGACGTTTCAACGGTTTGTGGACGAGATGCTGCGCGGGCTCGATTTCTGCTATGCATATCTAGACGATTTTCTAGTTTTTTCAGTAGATGAGGATACACATAAACGTCACCTGAAAGAACTCTTCACCAGGCTGAACGAATACGGCATGATTATCAACACCTCGAAGTGCGTATTTGGAGTCTCAGAGGTCACTTTCGTAGGCTATCGTATTTCAGCCGATGGTACCAGCCCCCTACCCGCCAAGGTCCAGGCTATCCAGGAGTTCCCAGTGCCCAGGACCGTCAGGGAGCTCAGGCGATTCTTGGGTATGCTCAATTTTTATAGGAGGTTCATTCCCGACGCTGCACAACACCAAGGTCCCCTGAACTCACTCCTCGAGGGTTCGGTTAAGGGTTCCCACCCCGTCACATTCAATAAAGCTGAGCACGATGCATTCAACGCCTGCAAAGAGGGTCTCTGCAAGGCCACCTTGTTGGCGCATCCAAACAGCCAGGCTAAATTAGCCATTGTAGCTGATGCATCCGACACAGCGATAGGAGCCGCATTACAACAGCTGGGAGACGATCGTACTTGGCAACCGCTTGCATTTTTCTCACGGAAGCTCAGTCCTTCCCAACGTAAATACTCACCGTATAACCGGGAACTGCTGGCAATATACGAAGCAATCAAGCACTTTCGGCATATGGTCGAGGCAAGGGATTTTGTGGTTTACACGGACCATAAACCGCTATGTTACGCTTTCCACTCTCGCAAAGAGAACTGTTCACCTCGACAGTTCAGACATCTCGATTTCATATCCCAGTTCACCACGGATATCAGGCACATCTCCGGTAAGGACAACGTCGTTGCTGACACACTGTCGAGAATTGACGAGATTGCTAGACCTGTAGATATTAAGTTGTTGGCAAGACTGCAAAACTCTGACAGTGAGTTGAGCAAACTACTGAATAGCAACACATCCTTGTGCTTTAAGAAGGTGGTGATTCCGGGTACGGATGCTGAACTGTTCTGTGACATAAGCGGTAACACCAGCCGACCATATGTTCCGAAAGATCTTCGGTATCAAGTGTTTGAGGGCCTGCATTCCCTAAGCCATCCCGGTGCCAACGCAACTGCCAAACTTGTAGCAGAACGGTACGTGTGGCCAGGTGTAAGGAAGGACTGCAGAACGTGGACACAATCGTGTTTAGCATGTCAGCGGTCGAAGGTTAGTCGTCATGCTTCTCCTCCCGTCGGCACATTCAAAATGCCACGATCAAGGTTCGCGCATATCCATATAGACTTAGTTGGCCCGTTGCCACTGTCTCATGGATATAAGTATTGTCTCACTGCCGTCGATCGGTTTACTCGTTGGCCTGAGGCAATACCTATTCGCGACATTACAGCTGAGACGGTGGCTAACGCACTTCTATATGGATGGATCGCACGTTTTGGATGTCCATCCGACATTGTGACTGATCGCGGCGCGCAATTTGAATGTGCCTTATTTAAGCGCTTGTCGGACGTTATCGGGTTCAAACATAAAAGGACTACAGCATATCACCCAGCTTGTAATGGCATGGTGGAACGATTTCACCGGCAGTTGAAAGCTGCAATCACCTGCCATGGCAATGACAACTGGGTGGAAACGCTGCCATTAGTCCTCCTAGGTATACGCAGTGCCTACAAGGAAGACATTCGCGCATCTTCAGCTGAACTCGTATACGGCGAGATACTGAGATTGCCCGGTGAGTTCTTCCACCCACAGGCTGACGACTTTAGTGATGTGACGGATTATTTATCACGTTTGAGAAATTTCGCCAGTCGAATCCAGCCGTCACCAGCATCTCGTCACGGAAGTCGGACTGTCTTCATTTTTAAAGACCTTGCCACAGCATCGCACGTCTTTATTAGAGAGGAGATAAACCGTGGTTGCTTGAAACCAGCGTACACAGGTCCCCACGAAGTACTCAAGAAGAGTGAAAAGGTACTAACCATTCTGTTAAATGGAAAAGCAGTCACAGTATCCGTAGACCGAGTTAAGCCAGCCTACATACTACATGACTCACAAAACACGAACACACACTCAAACACTTATAACTTTAAGCAAACACCATACACGTTACAAAATACACCACTATCACTACCACAGACTTCCAGTGGCCCTAATGCCGAGGAACACGATGTTCGAAGAACGCGATCAGGGCGCAAGGTTCATTTCCCAGATTATTATCGCCCGTAGGACGGTCTCATGGGGGGGGTGATGTAGCGTGTTATTATATTATGTGTTCTCGTAAATATTATTATGTACAAAATTAACATTGTTATTTTTTATAGCCGAACAAACTGTACGGTTTTATATATATATAAATGTTCGTAGCGAGCGACCGCTCAGCTGACGGCGACGTCACATGACCTTGCGCGACCGAAGGACGAGCTACTTAACCACGATACCGGGCCGCGCCGGCTCAGTGAGAATTCGCCTTCCATCATAAAACGTTTGTCCGTCGCTCGCGCATAGGCCACGTTCGATCTCTGTTCTATATCTTTCGCAATACTATTTTCTGTAACTTTCGCCTTCTTTCTTCTACTAGTGTGTGTGCTAAACTATAGCGAACTCTTGTGCTTTTTCTACGCTCTTGACTGTCCGTGTGTACGTGAATAAACGCTCATTACGTTGCCTCTAGTAAATTTTATTTTGTCTACCTAAAGCTTCGATAACTTCACACACTATACTGGTTATCTAAAAGATCCATTGGACTACCAACACTAGCTGGATATAAATCGTTTTGTAGCGAAAATATAATTAACCAAAACGATGGCCTAGTAGTATACATTAAAAATGATTTAAATGTTGTAATAGACAAACCAAGTATTCACGACTGTAACAGTCTGCTTCTTAAAATTAATAATGACACTGCCATTTTGTCAATATACAGGCCGCCATCGCTAAATGTAGATAAGTTCCTGAACTCCCTTGACTTAGCACTAAACAATCTATCATCATATAAAAATATTAATATAACGGGTGACATAAACATAAATATTATATCAGGGAGAAATGACATCCGAGGACATGATTACCTTAACATATGCTCTTTTCACGGTCTCTTGCCAGCCCATACCTTTCCTACTCATCAAAGTGGATCTTGCTTAGACCACTTCATTATTAAAACAAGCCAACCATCATGTACTTTTGTTACTAACTCAACAATCACAGATCATCATGCTGTCTTACTAATAATAAAAATATCACTTCATAAAAATAAATACACACATAGCTTTACTAAACTAAACATAGAAAACCTCGCATTTGATATACCTAACATAGATCTTGCCCCAGTTTACTCATGTGCTGACCCCAACATTTCATTCGATTACCTCATAAATGCATTACAACATGTTATTCACAAAAATACAACAATTATAAAATTATCTACCAAACATAAAATAACAAAGCCTTTGATTACACAAGGTCTTTTGCGATGCATTAGGCATAGAGATAAACTACATTTGTTAGCAAAAAACTCACCTGATAATGAGATTATGTCTGTGACTTACAAAATATACAGAAATTTTTGTAACAAACTTCTTAAGAAATTAAAACTTCAATATAACAAGACAGAACTGGAAAAGGCGGGCACTAATAATAAGGAAATTTATAAAATCCTGCTCTTTTATCACAAAACCTCAAGAACCAGCTATAGATCTGCTTCAATTAGAATCAAATCCAACTCTAGCGTTGAATAAAGTTAATATTTTTTTCGCTAATGTCGGTAACGTACTAAGCGAAAAAATTACATCTCAAAGCAACATTTCATCACATCATACCCCCATCAGATCGCCTACCTCAAGCCTTAAATCTTTTGTTTTATTAGACACTGATGTTGCCGAAGTTGTCCAAATAATAACGGGTCTGAAGGACACTTATGCGGTAGGATGGGATAATATACCTACGAACATAGTCAAAAGGTTTAAGCACTTCCTTGCGCCTCCTTTAACGCATATTTTTCAAATCTGTTTGTTTGAAGGGATATTTCCTAAGTCTTTGAAAAAAGCTATTGTTATCCCAGTGCATAAATCTGGCGACAAAAAATGTGTAAATAATTACAGGCCAATTTCAATTTTGCCAACGTTGTCTAAAGTTTTAGAAAAAATAATAAATCACAGATTAGTAAAATATTTAGAGTCTAACAATATACTTTCAGACAGGCAGTTCGGTTTTAGACCCCAAAGATCAACAAGTCAAGCAGTTCACATGTTGACTGATCACATAGTGGCTAACATGGACAACGGGATGCATGCTGTTGGGATCTTTGTAGACCTTGCCAAAGCTTTTGACTCTGTTTAAGTTCCTATACTACTAAAAAAGCTTGAATATGTGGGAATAAGAGGTACACAATTAGAATTATTTACAGATTATCTTAGGGACAGATATCAATGCGTTAAAATTGGTAAATGCCTTAGTTCAGATATCCTCAATGCTCCTTATGGGGTTCCTCAAGGCAGTATACATGGAGTTACGCTGTTCCTGATCTACATAAATGACCTATGTAACCTAAAACTCCAAAATGGTATCATAGTGTCTTATGCAGATGATACAGCACTATTATTCACGGGCAAAACTCGGACTGAAGCGACTACACACGCTCAACATGGCTTCAATACAGTTAGTAAATGGCTTTTTGATAATGTACTAACCCTAAATACCCAGAAAACAAAATATATTCACTTCTCAATGCGCAACAACACACATGATTCACCAAACGACATATTATTTGCTCACAATAATAAATGTCATTTACACGCTGACGCCGCATGCACTTGTCCTACTTTAGAATCAACACATTTTATAAAATACCTCGGCCTAACGCTTGACGCTAATCTAAATTTTCGCAATCACATTGATTTATTATGTAAGAGAGTACGAAAGTTAATATTTATTTTTAAAACCATTCGTGGAGCTGCTAACTTTAAATTACTAAGACAAGTATACCTGTCACTATGTCAGTCAATCATATCTTACTGCATTACCTCATGGGGCGGAACATCGAAAACGATTTTATTGCCACTGGAACGAGCTCAAAGAGCTATTCTAAAAGTGGCGACGTTTCGACTTTTCATGTTTCTTACCTATGAGTTGTACCAATCCACTAATGTCCTAACTGTTCGCCAATTGCTTATTCTGCACACCGTGCTTAAACAACATGCACTACTTCCATTCAGACCACTTCCTCCAGACAAGAGACGAAAAGATTTAGTATGTACTAAGCTTCATGCCAAACATGCCTTTGTAAATAAATTCTTCTTATTCCTAGGACCATTTTTATATAATAGATTAAATAGAATTTTAGATATATATAGTCTAAGTTATAAACAATATAATGTTATTGTTACCAAACACCTGCAAACACTGACCTACTCCGATACGGAGAATTTGCTTACAGTCGTAAAATAGCCTTAAGTCATCAGTAATTTGTAATAATATTATGTAATCTAAGTTATTTTTATTGTATCAATATACATATTTTATTTTAAGTTTATGCACATTGACCTCAACTATAATATTATTTGGCATATATTTTATTTTTGTTAGTAGAGAAATAGCCTGAAACACAGGTCTAAACCTAGTTCAGGCAACCACTTTATAAAAACCTAGCGCTTGAAGTTAAATTAGAATGCACAATGTCGGCCGATTAAAGTATACCTAAGTAAAACATGTACCAGATTAAGGATAGTTACAATTTATTGTAGTATAATATTATTTTAGACTAATAACAAAATGTATACCTATGTATTATTATTATTATTGAATAAAAATTATTATAAATTATTATTATAAAAAAATTATTATTATTTAAACGACTCCTATTTGAATTCCCTGCTATGAAAACGATTAGATACATTTTATCCATTTTTATGTTATCCTACTTCTTATCAAACTTGACGGATACACTACTGTATGTCTCGATGCACAATCGTACTAGTTTCCGTTATGAATTATAAACAACTATCATAGAACGCGAAAGTTTAAAAGCTTTATATTATATTGAATCGAATTAGGCGTTACTTGGCAGCAATCCTTTGTAATAAAATAGATAGGAAGAAAGGACCCCGCCATGCTACCGTAGGGGTCGGCCTCGATGGCGTAGTGATTAGTGTAACCGACTGCTACGCCTGAGGTCGCGGGTTCGATTCTCGCACAAGTTAAACATTTGTGTGCATGAACATGGATGTTTGTCTTGGTCTGGGTGTTTCTATGTATAATAGGTATGTATTAAAAAAATGTTTCTATGTATGTTTATCCATTGTCTAGTACCCATAGTACAAGCTCTGCTAAGTTTGGGCTAGATGGTGTTGTGTGTACGTGATAGAATATAAATATATATATATATATATATATATATATATATATATATATATATATATATATATATATATATATATATATATATATATATATATATGTATATATGTATATATATTTAAAAAAATGGTACATCCGCCTCGTGGGCATAATAATATAATACTAGCTGTCGCCTAGTGATCGAAATTCGACCAAAGTTTGCCTGTAAGATATTGCTAATATATGTCATTATATATAATTGATATATGTAACCATAGTTACGCGTTTCGACTGCGTGTGTCAAACGCATGGTTGTGTACGTGTTTTTTAATTAATTTAATGTATTTCTAATTCATATTTTATATAAATATTAGGATTCGCCCCTCCTTCTCCATGTAAACTTTAACTGTGCCAAATTTTATACTCCTCGGTCCGCGCAATTTTCGTAAAAAGGGGTACAAAGTTTTCGCTTCACGTATTAATATATAGATTCTATTACATACACACAACACTATCTAGCCCAAACTAAGCAGAGCTTGTACTATGGGTACTAGACAATAGATAAACATACATATATACTTTTATTTGTAAATACATACATATTCATGCACACAAATGTTTGACTTGTGCGGGAATCGAACTCGCGACCTCAGGCGTGGCAGTCGGTTACACTACCCACTACGCAATCCAGGCGTATTCCAACTTGCAGTATTCTGCTAAATACCTGATAAAAATTATAAATACATATATCATGCAACGCGAAAGTTTAACAGTTAGCAAAAGTACACACTGCAAGTACAATACGAGGCCTTCAGTATATTCCATTCATTTAAATCGTCCATTTGAAAACATAATAAGGTAAAACGTATACTGTATTTGAATACTAAGCAAGTTGGAGCGCTCTGAAACTAGAACTAGGCTTGAAGGCTTTACACAAAGCCACGTCAGAACATGGACGACACAGTTTCCACCGCTAGTTCTCATATAAAAGCGCCTGTTGTTAGATAATAGCAACTTGAATTTAATGTTTGTGGTAATGTACTGGGTTGCTGGTCGGTGTTGGAAGGTTGCGGGTTTGATACCATTGCTGGACAAATTGTTTTTGGAAATTTTCGGTAGTGGCAACAGTCTGGAAATGTCCGTGATGGATGGTAATTGTCTTCATTAAAGGGGCTCGAGATATAGCTGGCAAAATGTACATTTTATACACCGCCGTCTACCTCATCAAGCATATAATTGATTTATATAATGGTTTTATTGATAAAAATGTCCGCAAAATGTTAGATGCGTGTTTTATATGGGCTATGTACGAAATACGCAGTAGTAGTATTCAGAAGATGTCGCTATGCTGTCAGTGTAAAGGATCTAGATCTTTATCCGTGTTCATAGCACAGTGCCTTCTTCTCTTTTCGGTAGATATTTTTATTAAGGCACAAACATTATTCATATTTTATTGGTTAATGAGTTTGTAAATTTACTGAATTTACATTTAAGTTTGTTGTTATGTTTAGGTAGAGGAAGGAAGGAAGGACGGAAGGCCCAAGTGGGTGGAAAACATTGGGAAGTGGACGTCTTTCGGCTGAGATTATGACAACTCATATGTATGATTTGTAAAACATACATAAGAGTTGTCATGATCTCATGTTTACCATGATGTACATATGTATATATGATTTGTAAAATAATAAAATACTATTTTAATTTATAGCCATTACATCATATATTAATGACTACATAAATAAAAAAGACGTCTACATGATAGTACTGGGACGAAGCAACTTAGGTTCATTATTAATATTCAATTGTTTTATTTATTTAAATTATATTTGGTTCAATTGTACTCATTTATATTAAATCGAGTTTCACGTTTGAGCGAAATTCAGATGAATCCAGATGAAGAAAGGACTGCAAGACTCGCCCAACTGTTTCTTAAGTTCCAGATCTAAATACTCGTGGTCGTGGTCAGACTACGGTAACAACTTACCAGCAGGCAGGAGTCTCCCTGGTGATAAGTTGTTCCCAAGATCGAAGTTATGGGCGTATTAATTACCTTGTTTATTTTCGCTTGCTTTAACGGTGAAGGAAAACATCGTGAGAAAACCTACATAATATCTGCGGGTTCTCTATAATGTTCTCAAGGATATGTGAAGTCTGCTACCCTGTACTGTGCCAGCGTGAAGGACTCGAGGCTCGTGCCCAGCAGTGGGACAGTGAGTTTAGATACAGGGTTGATATTATGTACATATATTTATACTAATTTTATAAAGAGGAAAGATTTGATTCATTGTTTGTTTGTAAGTATTTAACTCAAAAACTAATCAACCGATGTTAAAATTATTTTACTATTAGAAAGCTATATTATCACTGAGAAACGTAGGCTATATTTTATTTAAAAAAGTATTGTTACTAACATAATCTAACCTTTTATTTTTTTAAGCGGGGAGCGGTGTCTTGTCGGATGGTCGTCGAAGAGGCCATGAAGGACTCACTCGGGGAAAGATGGTGAACCTAACCTACTTTTGTGCGAGCAAAGCTACGGGCAAAAGCTAGTATTATTGTTAAGACCATTAAGGTACTATATTGTTCACTAGTGCGAAGTCAACTTCAGTACGCATCCGAAGTGTGGAATCCTCAGTACGAGATCTATAAATCTCGTATTGAATCTATACAGAGGAAGTTTCTTCGATACCTAGAATTTCGAGCGCAGAAATTCTCAGTTAACTACGAACATCGCTGTAAGAGAAACCATTTCTTGCCACTGGATATGAGACGAAACGTAAATGATATCTGCTTCCTAGCAAATATTGCAAACAATTCCATTGATTGCCCAGATCTACTCTAATAAGCAAAATATCTTTACTTACTTAATGTACTATCGACTTGAGCGACGGTTGACCATTTGAGAAAAATTTCGCTTACATATGTTGACTTTAATTGACTCCGCCCTTAAAAAAAACCCTAGTAAAAACAAACAAGTGTTGGCCTGCTATACGATTTAACCTTAGGAGTGGTCAACGAACCTTATTAGACACAACCCATGTTTATACAAACTACAGACAAAACTCTTTCTATATAAGGAGCGCCAAAGTATTTAACAATCTGCCGGCGAAAATGGATACAGATCTATTTTGTACCAATGCACGCACAGTAAAGACTATTTAATAATTATTTTTTTAATTTCTGGTACAGATTTTTCTGAAGTTGGCTTTTGGTTTTTCTTTCATAAATTTTTATTTCTTTTTTAATGCTTGTATTTCAACTAACCATCTTATGTTCATAACTCTGTAACTTCAATTGTATGTTGTCATATATATGTATATGTGAGAGCTTGTTATTAGCAATAGAAGTTAATGATTGTATTTATATATAAGAATTTAAGTCTGTAAGCTTTCTGTAAAAATAAATAAATTAAAATAAATTATATTATCCTTGAAAGTACTTTCACATTTATAAAAACAGCATGGAAGTATGGATTATTACTACTATTTCATCCGTTGTAAAGTAATTAGAAACAGATATTGCACCTGTATTAATGAGTTACTTCGCTTCATCCATTAGTTTCCATTACGTTATTGTTTGTGTGTGGTAATTATTTACTCATTTGGACGGATGACTGTATTGGAAGCAATTGGTGACCCGGTTACGAAGGAAAATTTCTGTTATTCTGTTAGTATTTTATTGTTCTTATGGAAAAGAACGTTAACTATATCGAGTGAAGTATTTTATTTAGATTCTTGTGTATGTACTCATTACTTTATTTCCCTAAAGACGCAGGCAGAGGTTTATTGCGTCCGCTTTTTATCAGTGTGCAATATGAGAATGCGATAATCAAAGGCGTAGTGATGTAAGAGGTCGGTTTGTCACTGTTATGAGTTCGATATCTACACAACACAAAAAAAAAATATGGTTGTTTTTAATTACTGTTGTTTGAATGTTTGTAAAGTTAGACGAGATGCAGGCATTATACCTAATGCTTGAGTTGTCTTTTTATAAACAAAAACTAGAAACATCTATCTACCTATCTTAATTTGTAGACGGCGCAGAAATTTTCCGTAACAGCCTCCAGATACTTTCTCTTTCCATAGCAGAAGTCGGAAAGTTAACGAAAAACAGAAAAATCCTATAAATCTTTGTCGAACCTAGCAATCAAACCCGAGGCCTCACAACTTACACAAGCCATGAAGCAACAAATCAGTTTTTTAGATACAAAACAGCAAGAGTTACAAACGCTCCCTTCTACCATCGCGCATCGATATAATAACGTTCTGTCAGTATAACAAAGTAAACACAGTTTTATAGTGCCTTATTCACAATTTTTACACTTCATCAAGTTGCTCGTAAAGCCATTAACTGAACGGCCACATAAACCGATGCGATGCCGCGACAAACCGTTTATGACTTATTACTTTTATTAACTGTTACGTTTCATTGTTATGGTTTATTGTATTTTTATTTAATATACGGGGTTCGGTTCTGACTTTGCAAGAAATATTTTACGGCTGTCTCTATTTTTATTTCTTTTTTGTAAGCGTAAATTGTGTGGTTTGATTTCCAAATCAGAGAACTAGTTATTACACTTTTCTGCAATAATATATGTAAGCTGTAGGAACTCATATAAAAAAAAATTACCGTTTGCCCAATGAGGAATTGAACGAGCATGGTCGTATGCAAACATCAGTGCTTTCTACGTCACAATTTCAGTATGGCAGTCAATAATCAATCAACAATAAAAACATCAATTATTATTTAAATGTATTCGAACGGATCTTACATTCGATTATTCGAAAGTCTGTGACATCATATAAATAACAATAGCATATAGTAGGTATACAATCAAATTTCGGTAACTATGATTTTAAGTCACACGTAATAGAAAATCCCAAAAATATGACCGGCTTTCATCCGACTCGGATATCAAACCCAAGACCTCAAGCAAAGCCGTCGCATTCACTACCACTTCGTCACCAAGGTAGATAACAATAGCGTATCTCCAAAATATGGTTTTCTTGCTTAAATCGTTGAGTATTTTAAGATAAAGCGGTTTAACACTTCCGTTCTTTGTTATCTGCGGAGTTGACGTTGGTTGTATAATTTACATATTTTAATTACTCCTCAGATCTGAAGAACACTGGAAAGATAATTGGCTTACCGACTCAGGGAACTTGGATTTGAACTGCAAACCCTCATGGTATTAGACATCCTGAAGTCCTTGTGTGTTTTGGTTTCACGTAAAAGCTGAGCTAGTAATGTTAGGGACAATAATATTTATCCTTTGGGTTAACAATATACGTTTCCGTAAAAGGCTTTTAATACTTGATTTTCTAGGTATGCGGGAACGTGACGCAAGGTTATTTGACTGAGATATTTTAAAGTGTAAAATTCACGAGCGTGAATATATATTATCAACATGGTCACATCGACAATAGCCGTGTTAAAATAAGTAGTAAGTGTACATAAAAACATTGTGTCTATCGGAAACAAAATAAATATAAATGTATAATAATGTCGCATGCTTAATAAAACAGCGACTTAACTCGAAATTTGAGAGTATGGCAATTCAAACTCTAATCTTGTGACTATAAATTCTAATAATATATTCGTGTTAATTTATTGCAACAGAGTTCAAATTAGTTTGATCCAAAATATTCAGATAGGTCTCTGTTTTATTAAAAATGCGATGTATAATGTTGTTGTTGTTATTGTTTATGTACATGTTATTCAAAAAATAACTTGATCCATCTTAGAATGTAAAAACACAAGCTTTTTATATACCAGATAATTTAATAATAATATCAGCCCTGTATTAAACTGTCCCACTGCTGGGCACGGGCCTCTTCTCAGTGTGAGGAGATGGGTTGTTAGGCCATAGTCCCCCACGCTGGCCCAGTGCGGGTTGACAGACTTCACATATCTTTGAGAAAATTATTGAGAGCTCTTAGATATGCAGGTTTCCTTACGATGTTTCCCGTCACCGTTAAAGCAAGCGATAATTAACTATTGAATACGCACAGAAAAGTCACAGATGCGCGCCTTGGGATCGAACTCGAGACCTCTGCGTGGCAGTTCAACAGTTTTCCACTAGGCTATCGCTGCTTTTTATTGAACTTAATTGTTAATAATATAAATTTTATATTATTAAGTCTGACATAGTCAGACTTGAGCTTAAAATGGATATACGAATGTGCCATATCAATCCTACGTTTTATTAATTGTACGTTGTATCATTTACAAGGGATGGGCAGCGGTGCAGTACTCCCCCCATATTTCTCCAGTTATGGCTTCAGGTCCCTCGTTACAGGTTGCCGTCTACCATCAGCAGTACCAAATTTCGTGCTGCTATTAAGAATGACTGATTATCACTGTTCAACCCGGGAACAGCACTACGCCATCGAGGCAGTCAAACTTCACGACGAGTAATTTAATAATAATAATAATTAACCCCTCCGGGACAGTCGTTATCACATCATGAGACTAACGTGATATTGGAGGCCACAGTACACTAGCTTTTAAACTACCACCTTCGCCTTATGATATAAACAAAAAATGTAACACCAGGTTAAATAAAAGCGCACAACCCGCAGGGAAGCTTGTGGCAAGCTGAATGTGAGTAGGAACACTGCGCTCCTGATTGCCTCAGAGAGTCGGTTAGGGCCTCGTTCCCGGCTTGCCTTTACTGGTTGGCTGGGGTGGAATTTTAAGAGCGCCCGTAGGACTCTCAAGTCTGGTTGGCCTTGGTCAGCCGGTCAGAGGAGGGCCGCTAGAGCTATATGCTTGAGGGTGGAAGTATCATTTTCAAGGGCAATACTACGGGGAAACCCGCTCTTTCCCCCGCTCCGGGTCTCCGTTGTCACGAGACCCGTGATGGTGAAATGGTTATTTTGTTTTGAGTAGTATATATACTTTTTCTTTTTTCTAAATACATACATATTATACATAGAAACACCCAGACCAAGTCAAACATCCATGTTCATGCACACAAATGTTTGACTTATGCGGGAATCGAACCCGTGACCTCAGGCGTGGCAGTCAGTTACACTAACCACTACGAGGCTGATATAGTAAGACATTACTAATATTTATATTACTACCGATCGTATTTCCTCACAAAATAATCATCCTCTGCGAACTGACCTAAGAGTGTCTAATATAGCTGCCGGCGATAATTTATGTTCCGCACCGCAATAGATCACCGCTGGCATCCAGACTCGTTCTATTTATAATATTACAGGAACGGGAACCGTCTGTTTTATCCTATAATTAATATTGGCTACAGTTACTGGTGGATGTAGAAAATTGTCTTTCTCTCTTTAAAGTTTTATATTTATTATAAAAAGATTGATAAGAGATCTTGGTGAAACAAAATCAATATGTAAAAAGAAACTATCATCATTTTATTGACCACTGTTTTTTCCGAAATTAATTAAGCGATTTCTATATGAAAACGTAGTAAGCAGACAATATTACATTCATAATAAAATTACTTGATATATAGGTAATATAACACATTACGTTCACAAACATTTTTGTTAACTGCCCCAGCTAAGGTAATTCAGTTGTACTATACGTTATTACTGAAATAAACATAGACATGGATGTTTGTTTTGGTCTGGGTGCTTCTATGTATAATATGTATGTATTTAAAAAAAAAAGTATGTATGTATGTTTATCCATTGTCTAGTGCCCATATTACAAGCTCTTAGTTTGGGCTAGATGGTGTTGTGTGTATGTGATAGAATATTTAAAAAAAACTAGTAGATTCAAAACCCGACATGGCCGCAATCAGATCTCAGGCCATATTAAGCATTGGGCTTTCTTTCTACTGACGGTGCCGAGTTATATTCCCGGATAGCATAACAGTTTATGTAACGATACAAAGTATCTCACAAAAAATCAAACATCTATTAATGATAATTTTTTTTATTTCTCATATAATTTTTACTATTGCAACCCTAAAGTATTTATATAGAGCAGTTTGCGCCTGCGATCAACATCAGTCGTTCGAGAGCCCTCGAGAGCTGTTATAACCCTCCCGTCACGAAAACTTTAGGAGATCTTTGGGGTAGTTTTTTAGGGGTAAACAGTTTATCGCTATTTGTTCAGGCTTAGAGGATCAGGAAACACAAATGTGGATTTCGGTAAAATATTTTTCTTTATTTTATTTCTTTGTAGTGTTTGATGGTAGGGTGTAAATATCGACTCGAGACATAATAAAGACATACTTGTAAATATTTTATTAGATAGTAATATTTTATAGGTAATAATATAAACTGCTTCGTTGGTACTGTGGCATAAGATTGTGGTAACGTTTGCGTGTGATCGTGAAGTACAGGGTGCGCTTTCACTGATTGGAATCAGTTTTTGTAATATATTCGTAGATGCAATACGCTCGCCGATAATAACATGGAATCCAAAATTTTAGCTAGCACAGAGCTAGAAACATCACTGTTAAATTGTGGATGTAATACATCTCTGTATTCTCTTTTGAGGTACACAGGTATATGGCTACACTACTACAGTTACTAACATTTGATGTATACTGGACATATGTATATTGGTAATGGGATTGCAAGCGTCCATAGGTCCATCGCGATCGTACAGGCGTTATACGCACTTAGAAGCATAAAAAATAGTACTTTTCTAGTCAGGTTATCCTATCCTTTTGGCCAGAAGACAACCCACTGTGCCTTAAAATCTTTTATATAAAATATACGCTACAAGATTAACTCCAAATATCTCCTCTCACATCTGAATACGTGTATCCAAGTTGTTTACGCCTGTAACAGAATTTCTTCCCCTTCAACGCCCTATTACGTGATTAATCGTATCCATCATAGGAAAAACACCATGTTCTTGTTCCGAAACAGCGCTGTCTTCCGCAATTTCCTTCCACGATTCCGCAAAAACGAAACAAGCCGCCCAGCCAACTTTCATCTTCATATTTTCTCTACAAAATCTTTGTGGATGATCTGTGTCCAGTATATCTTGATACCTCTCCATTTTCAATCTCAACTCTATCATCATTGAAATAAAGATGTTTGGAATATGCAAAAGTGTCAGTGTATATTGGTCAGTATGGTGTTAAGTGAAATCGAATATTTTTTTAACGCAAAAAGGTGTACGCAGCGAAATTGTTGGTGTTTTGTTTTAAATAAAAATGTACGAGCGCTAGTAGGGTAATGTATGACCGAGTTAGTTCTATAAAGAAAATCTGGAAATATAATTTCCAGCTGTTTTATTGTCAAGACATTCTTATACTTTATTAGAATTCTTACAGCTAAGTTCTCAATCACCAGATTATCCTTAATGGAAATAAAAATGTGGCGTATTTACAGTTTTTGTCGCTCGCTTTAACGGTGAAGGAAAACATCGTTAGGAAACCTGCATGTCTGAGAGTTCTACATAATGTTCTCGAAGATATGTGTAGTCTGCCAATCCGTACTGGGCTAGCGTGGTGGACTATGGCCTAACCCTTCTCACACTGAGAAGAGGCCCGTGCCCAGCAGTAGGCCAGTTTAATACAGGGCTGATATTATATTTATACAGGATATCCGGTAATTAATGGATAACCTGAAATTATCTTATAGTGGAACTGACGGCCGTTCAGAAAAAAATATGAAAGAAATCTGTCTTAACTACCTGAGATATTTGATTTTTTTAATTACCATTGATAACTTTCTTGTATACTACGACCATAAATGAATGAAATCCATCGGTTTTTTGTTGTTTTATTATTAAACACTAATTATGCTAATAGATAGACAGTCAAAAGTATGCTATGCTAATATAGCTTGCACTTTTTAATATATATATATATATATATATATATATATATATATGTATTTTATTTTTTTTCTTTTTTCTGAACGGCCTTCAATTCTACTATAAGACATTTCAAGATTATCCATTAACTACCGGACATTCTGTATAAGTAAATTTGTAATTACGTTTGTATGTTTATTACTTAACCATGCGTTCATGGCTTCGGATGACTCTTGGCATAGGGCACATATCCAGGATTACATATAGGGTAGACTAGGATTTGGACTAGGTATATGATCGTATGGGATTCACGCGGATAGAAACTATTAGTTGTCTACTAAGAGATTTTGTGTTTCTGAGTTTCTGCTCGTAGCTCAGTCAGCAATGCTAATTATATAGTTCTTTGTTTATTTATTGTTTTTATTTAAAAAGTTAATGTCATCATTAGTAATGGTGCCGGGAATTTTACAAACAAACAACGGACACAAAGAATATCTAGACTCAGAACAAAATAACAACAGAACAACAACAACAAAATGTTTTGTGGAGCCTCGATTCCCGCACAAGACAAATATTTGTGTGCATGAACATGGATGTTTGTCTTGGTCTGGGTGTTTCTATGTATAATATGTATGTATTTACAAAGAAGGTATACCTATATGTATGTTTATCCATTGTCTAGTACCCATAGTACAAGCTCTGCTTAGTTTGGGCTAGATAGTGTTGTGTGTATGTGGTAGAATATTATTATATTATATTATTATATTAGTTCGAACCCACGATACTTGTCGCAGTGGCAGTGGGAAGGCGTCCACTTAAACATTTACGTCATTCGTCCAGACAAAGTATATACATATTAGTATAAAATGTATAGTCAGAAGGAGCCGCTCGGTTAAATCACTTATCTACCGTTCGACAGGAAGGGACGGTAGGGAGGCTTTCACGGAAACTTTGATTCGTGCTGCGGTCTATGTTGTTGCACACGGACTGGGAATTGGTGTTTTAGTACATAAGCAGAACATTTATCTGATTGTGTTGGTGGTTCCGTAGCATAAGTTTGTTACCAATCGTGACGTTTCGGGTTTGATTTTCGGGTCAGACAAAGTGTTATTGGATTTATGTGTATTATTTTTAATTTAATTTATATATATGATGTACAATCACACATGTATTAAATAAGATAAAATAATATTTTACATCGATTGCCCTCTACTAGATGTGAATATAACAAGCATTTTATTTACGTTAAGCTACAATGAGCGGTGACAATGCTTCGGAAGGCGAAAGGGTAGGACCACAAAGTGGCCGTCAATCTGGTAAGGGTCGCGGGCAACGGTTGGACGCAGGCGGCCGAAGACCGACCTGAACGGAAAATCTTGGAGGAGGCCTAAGTCTAGCAATGGACGTCTTCTAGTTACTATATTAGTTATTGTATGCCAAGATCATAAACATAGCACATTACAACAATATCTAAGTGTTTATATTAAAATATCTCTGAGATGAACCTTGATTAAGACTATAGAAGCAGCGAAGATATCAATTTTATAACGTACAGAGTTCACTAAATACAGCATACGTCACAGGCGCTGCTAGGAGAACCTCATTTTAAAAAAACCTCGTCACCTATATCGAAGGATTTAAAACATTGATGCAACAAACGCATATATTATTTTAGATTCAATTACACTTACATTTTCTCTTGCATTTTATTCTGTAAGAAAACGCAAATTGTTCCTTCATTACTACAATGTAACAAGGTTTAATAGGGCTAATTTGCTTTCTAAGTTCTGCTTCAGTCGTAATTACAGAATTATAGCGAATGTAAAAACGTTTTGCATCAATAATTACTGCTCGCAGTTTAGACTGAATTAATAATGAAAGCATAGCGTGGTATCTCAGGACATTTTGATATCAAAGTTTTAATGAGTAATATGGAGTAGATTTAGATTTTGACTGCATGAATGACGAAGTGGGTGGTCGCCTCGCCAGTGCTTCTAGGCCGAGTGTTGTGGGTTCGAATCCCACACGCGACAAAAATTGTCTGTTCTACAAATGGTTGTCCCGATTCTGGATGTTCTTAGTGTCCGTTGTTTGACTGTTTGTAAAGTCCCCCGTGACGCAGGATTTTTCCCTAGTGTAGGAAATGTCACCTTTAAGAAAAATAACCTCTTAGAATAATATATTACCCTATTAGTTTGCATCCATACCAAACCAACCAAACCGCTTTTTTTACGCTGCTAAATATTATTATGCGAAAGCTTATCTGTTTAATGAAATATTGTAAATGGGTCGGTACCTATAACAAAAATAATCAAATATATATATACTAGATTGTGCCCGCGGCTTCGCTCGCGTGAATGTAGATTAGGTTAGATTAGAAACAGTAATTTTTTCTGGATGCAAGGTATATTTTGCCCTTTTCTGGTCCCCCGACAAGGTGTATGCGAAATTTCATGATGATCGGTCGAGTAGTTAAGGCGTTAAAGCGTAACAAACAATCTAATTCACATTAGCATTCATTGAAATTAAACTACTATATACGGATTTTATCGCGTTGTTTATTTAGCACTGTATTACAACATTTTGAAAATATTACACTACTACTACTATTGATTTTATTTTACTAATTTATAAGCTACTAAAATTATTTAAACTATTAAATCTATTTATTTTTGGTTTACACTTTCCCCGACGTTTCGGTTGCTTTTTAGCAGCCATGGTCACGGGGAGACTAAGATGGTAGTTGTCTCAATGTTCCAGTGTAGTTATTTCAAAGTACCCGAACATAATTTAATTATTGGTGTTTCTATTTACGCAGAATGAGCTCAAAGTATCATGAAGTCTAGCTGTGGTTTGTTTCTTCTTGGGTTTGACTATTTGAAGTACTGGATCCCAAGCTGGTGGTACATTCCAACGATCTTCTCTATTGAAATTGGGATGTTTTTTGATTTCAATAGCCTCGCGAAGCATCCTTGGTAGGAATCGGTGTTCTTTAGCGAGAATCTGTGGTTTGTCAAATCTCAGGTAGTGGTTGGTCCCCTGTTGTACATGTTCACTCACAGCAGACTTCAACGATTTATAACTTTTATAACTTACAGGTAGCATTAGGATTCTTACGGCCAGTCCCACAACTTACAAGTAAAAGTTATCCGAAAGATAAATCGCATGCTGTCTCACTGTTGTTGGGTTAAAAAAGAGAGATGGTGAGACTTTTATCTTACAGATAAATGCTATTTGGAGGTGGTAGGACAGGCCCTTAATATTGTCGTTCGTTTACGCGAATGTTATACATTGAAATTACGCTACTTTAGGGTTTTATTTTATATTGCGGTTTATTTGTAATACAATTTTAAGAATACTTTAGGAATTAACACATTCCTATCTAAATATTGTGAGAAAATATTTAAAAATATCAGCAGCGGTTACCGCTTACCATCAGGTCGGCGAGCTGACCACTCATCAGCAGCAATACCGAAAAGTACATGACTTTGTCGCCACATTTCGTATGGAGGCAGTCATATGCACCGTAGTTTTGTTTGCCAAATACCGACAGTGCAAATATAAAATAGAAATGATTAGGTGAGGGTAGTTGTCGAAACACGCACTTCACAAAAGGTATCGCTCACACTTGTCTACCTATGACCGTGATCGATGCAAGTCGTTCAAAACATCGTGAAGTAAATAAGTATTTATTACCTACTAGATTTTGTGGTGTTTACAGTAGGTTATTCGAGGATAAAAGGTACCCTATATCTTTGTCTGTTCCCCGGACAACGTGTATACGAAATTTCATGATGATCGGTCGAATAGTTAAGGCATGAAAGCGTAACAAACAAACAAATACATATTCACATTTATAATATTAGTAACGATAGACAATTACCAACGTAATTAAAACTGTTGCCTAATATAATAAATGCCTTGAAGTCAGGTTCAGTAGATGTTTGTTAATAACATTTTCCCCAATAGTCATTAGGTCATTACGTAATCCGCAAGAGAGTAGAATAAAGATAATGAAAGTTCCAACGAGCAGTTATACGAGTGTATCGTGGAACTAAAATCGCGACAACTAATAAACTAACTTCATTAAATAACGCACCAGAAACTTGTCCAGTGAGAATGTTAGAGATGACTACCCTCGACTATGCTAATAGTTTATGGATGTGGCATTGACGTTATATAACATTACGACTGTTCATTTTTAAGGGTTAGGCAGAGGAATATTACCCACACATATGTTTTACTAATTACGTTTAGGTTAGCCTTGCTCTTATCGAGCTTATTGCTTATTATTTAGATTTATTATAAATAAATTCTGAATAATTTTTGTAATAAAATTTATTCAAAATAGGGGTCCGATGTAGTCTAATAAATGTCACATGTGAATTATAACGCAACACATGTTCACTTTTGACGTTGTTATTTAAATTTAGAACAATAACATTTGTGGTATCTAGAACACTGAGACTATAGGAACTCTATTTTGAACAGTATTTATTTATTTATTACATTTATTTATTTATTACTTTTATTTATTAACTAGTTGACCCGCCCCTCTTCCTATGCGTCACATAAGAGAATTTTCTCCGTATTTGCAACATTTTTCATCAATGAGCCGCTCCTATTAGTCGTTGCGTGATGTTATGTAGCCTATTCCTCGATAAATGAGCTATCCAACACTAAAATAATTTTTAAATTCGTACTAGTAATTCCTGAGAATAGCGCGTTCTACCAAACAAACAAAAAAACAAACTCTTCAGCTTTATAATATTAGTAGGTATAGATTAAAAGGGTTGGACCTCAGTACTCAATTTTAGATATTTTTATTTTACTTACATTATAAATAAGCATTACAGTAGGTATAATCATATAATCTCAATAATAATGATATAATATATATAAATGAAATTACTTACATCTCCTGTTGAACCTACAGCCGTCTTGTTGGTAGGTGTCCAAGTTTACAATAACCTCTACACCAAGGAGACAATCTCAAACTAGTATGAAAGCACCCAAATAATTTTATTTTATAGTCACCATTAAAGTACCCCAGACCATAATCTCAGTTATAGTTACTTCATGTATCAAAATAAACAGATATAATAAAGTAGATATTAATTTTGATACATGTAATTGGACATTACAATGCATCATAAATTATAATAGCTTTGGATATAAATAATATAAGCAGCGATAGCTCAGTAGGAAGACTGACAGGCTGAAATGCAGAGGGTCTCGGGATCAAATCCACGTCGCGCACATCCGAATTTCGGAAGTTATATGACTTTTCGAAATTATGTGCATATTGATTGATAATTATCGCCTGCTCCGTGCCTCGGAGAGCACGTTAAGCCGTCAGTCCCGGCTGCCATGTACATCTATGGCAGTCGTTATTGGGAAGTCAGTGCCCTATAATATCCTGACACTGGTCTAACCTTAGAGTATCGTTAGCCTTTGGGTTGCGGAGGTCAGGTGGCAGCCGCTCCGTGTAAAAACTGATATTCAGTCAAATCCGGTTTGACCAGAAAAGCCGAGTGACTTGGGAATAATAAAGGCTGGAGAGAAGAAGGATATAAATCTTTATATATATAATTCTTCTGTACGTGTGTTGACAGTGAACTCCTCCTAAACGGCTGGACCGATTTGAATAAGTTTTTTTGTGTTTGTTCAAGTGGATTCGAGGATGGCTTAGATTTGGCTTTAGTTTCTTTTTTTTTTTTTGCCTGTACAGGACATCGTATGTCAGGACAGCTAGTAATATATAAAAATCTATGTATTATGTAAGTTTATGATTTAATCGCAAAAATAATAAAACTACGCAATTGATAATACCGTAATACAAAGATCGTTAGACTGCTACGCAGAGGTCTCCATCTTATGGCATACAATTTCAACTTATCTTACTAATCTTATAAATAAATATTAAATATATTCATCTTTTATTTAAAGATGAAGGAAAATATCTTTAAAGAAAATTATCTTTGAAGGTAATTTTAGTTACTTACATAATTACATATGTATGCCTGTTTATCCCCGAAAAAGGATAGATAGAGACAAATAATCACACATTTTTATATGTTATAATGTCTGACATTTACGCGAATGTTATACATTGAAATGAAACCACTACGAGTATATTATATAAAGTAGTATGTTAAAAATTCTACGTAAGTAATACGTTTCGTCTACCGAGTAAAATTTCATATACCATGCTACTACTCTTTGTTAGTATTATTGACTTGTTGACAAAAAGACTTTGACGAAACCGGAAATCGAATACGGAACCTTACGACCACCTTACGTATAAGCAAACTTATGCCAAGGAATCAATGAAGCATTCAATCCTTATACTACTAAGGTTAATATTAAATTCGCGTATAATTATGACTTCCAAATGCCACCTCCATTTCTCAGAACAATTAGTTTGAGCTTCATCCAAAGCGATGTAGTGTGGGAATGCCGTCACCTGAAGTTATGAACTTCTCGCAGCGTTAATATGAGCCAACTTCTACTGGGAAATTGAATTTTATTAATATATCGAATATTTTAGTAAAGTATTTTTGAAGTAATGGGTAATTATGTAATTACATACATATGGTCACGTCTTTATCCCCGAAGGGGTCGGTTGAGCTGTTTTATACCCACATTTCGTCACCTATGGTTATAGGTACCCTCGTAAGGAGCCAAATATCGTCTCCACAATTCCAGATACCGTAAAATTTTTGACAGAAAATCCAACAATACTTCGGATGACCCGGGAATCAAATCCAAGACTTCATGCGCAGCAATCTCATATACTACTGCACCATCAAAGCAGTTAAGTTATGTGTGCATTAAATAGTTAATTATGCTAACTTTGGCGGATTACTGGTTTCCTCACAATATGGAAAAACCTTAGACCTCTCTATAATATTGTGAACATTGGACCAGCATGATGAATAGTAGAGTAAGCCTTCACAAACTGTGTAGATGCGTAAGCCCAGCAGTGGAACATATTATCTACAACGCTGATATTATTCATAACCGTTACTTTGTGTTACGTTCATAACTGTTATTTTGCAACCTAAACGATTTTTTTTCTTTTTCTTCAGACTTCTTTAGACTTTACAAACATTCAAATAGCGAACAAAGAATATCCAGACTCGGAAAAACCTTCTGAAAATCACACAATATTCTCCGGTGTGGGGTTCGAAGTCACAACTCTCAGCGCAATGGCAGTGTGGAGGTAGTCACATGAATCACTACAACATCCGTGAAATCAATGACTTTTAACTTGTGACGATAATCGCCTAGGCGCCCGTCGAGCGCGAGCGCACGTCACTAGCTACCACCCGCGACCGGCGCTGGACTATATAAGCTGAGGACGGTGGCAGTCAAGCTCTCTTCCGGCTGGTTTCAACATCCTAAGATAAGTGTTCTTGCCTCAGAAGAACCACGCAGCAAGTTCTTTTTATACGAACCACGCCCTGTCTACTGTTCGCGTAGGATTATATTAAGCTACCCAGTAAATTTGTGAATTACATATATAATTAGTTTAATAGTCACTTAAAAATGTTCATTGTTGTTCTATCTTTTAATAATCTCATGCTTAACTTAACCTCAAGACACCACGGCCCTACGGCGTGGCTTGTCCTATGTCTGGATCGATCAGATCCCTAGTGAATAACCACATAAAAGTTTACAAACTATAATAATACACCTCTGCTTTCCTCTTCAGATAGTGTTAATCACCGTACTAATGAGATAGACAAATCTTGTAGAAAATTACAATGAGAAATGTTCTTCGTGTAATATTTTCCGTACAGCTGTAATAACTGCGCGCTCTGTCTGTGGGTTTATTTGCTACTAATTAGCAATTCCTCGCAGCATGCCGACATTTCTGGAATGTTCCGTTGCACTCAACGTTATGGAATTCCGTCTAGTACCTTTAAAACTGAAGTTTCATCGCGTGGCTTTAAAAATACAGCTTATACTTTAGTTTGCCTGTTCTGGCAATTTGGATTTGTAGTCATGTTAAGGTAGGTGATTGAATTATTTAATACTGCTTATTTTATTGGTGAAGGTTATGGACTATGAGAATTCTTCGTAATATTCTCAAGAATGCGAGAAACTTGCCTCTCTGTATATAGCCAGTGTGTTGGACAATGGCTTAAACTTTTTCAAATTGAGAACAGACACATGCTCAGCCGTATAACAATTCTTAGTAGAACTACGAGTAAAGTGATTGTTCATATTGTAACACATGTTTTATTGAAATTCGTTTTTAATTTGATGATAGAGAAACGCTATATATTTTTGTTGTCAAGTTCATTTTGATTTAGTATTGTAATAATTAAAAACCTTACATTATCACCCAGTAACAGGATTTTTATCCAAAAACCTGTAGTCTGCGATTTTTGGTATTTTACCTTTATTGAACACATTCATATATTATTCTTTTCTTGTAAATTATAACGAAGAAAAAGACAATTTATAAAGCAGGACTTGATCTTGCGACTGCGACAAACCATGTCGTCGCTTTGTTAACTAAGCTATTAATGGTTCTTTGCAAGGTATTGATGTTTTTCAGCTTACTAGCGTTCGGCAAGTGGTCGAAATTCGACCATAATTGATTTAAATTTTAAGTGTGATCGTTATTAAGGTTTTATTTTCTATAGCTATACCCTTACATTCACACATCATTTAGTTACCTACTTCACTTACTCTCACTTATGTAACCTTAGTTACGAAAAATTCTACGACATCAGGCGAACAATGCTGAAACACTACGAACGCGATTCGATTGCTTGTGTCAAATGCATGGTTGTGTGCATGTAGTGTTTTTTCATTAATTTAATGTATTCCTAATGCATATTTTATAAAAATATAAGGATTCGTCACTCCTTCTCCATATAAACTTTAGCTGTGCCAAATTTCATACTCCTCCGTCCGCGCAATTTTCGTAAAAAGGGGTATAAAGATTTTACTTCACGTATTAATATATAGATTCATTTAAATTGAGGCTACGTGTAATCTTTCATATAGTTCTATTCCATAGTCTTCTCCCTCGTTATAATTTACATTCTACTTTAGCATAGGCAATGCTTATAACATAAATCTTAAGATAGCTTTTCTCCGTTTCAAAAGAAAACACCAACATCAACACTAACTTACACATAAATCATACATTTCAAACTTCACTGAAAATCCACCACTGTCACAATTCCATTGGAGCGAATCAATTTTATTTCTATTTCAAAATGTCGATGTCACACCAAATCTATATAAACCACTTGATCGGACGGATTCGCCATGTAGAAAATTGTATTTCCAAATCCTTCGTACTTATGTGTTCACCTTCTGCATATATTCATTATTCTGGTATTATGAGATGATTGAGTGGCATACGGGACCCTCTAGCAATATTTATTTGCATTAGCATACGACCTTAAGTTCCTTGAAAGGGAATTATAGATAAAATTGCCTGTTTATAATAGTGTGAAATGTTTGTTAGAATTTATTATTCCCTATTCTCCTTAAGTAAAAAATTGGACTTATAATAAGTAAGACCAAGAAAACTAGTCTCCCCGTGACCATGGCTGCTGAAAAGCAACCGAAACGTCGGGGAAAGTATAAACAAAAAATAAATAGATTTAATAGTTTAAATAATTTTATTAGCTTATAAATTAGTCAAATAAAATCAATAGTAGTAGTAGGGTAATATTTTCAAAATTTTGTAATACAGTGCTAAATAAACAACGTGATAAAATCCGTATATAGTAGTTTAATTTCAATGGATTTAAAACTTATTTTACTGCTAAAAGAAACACGTAGGACTAGTTTTATATTAAAATGTTAAAGCAAAGCTTTCCCCAAGTCAGTAAGAGCGGAGCTTTCTATTAGTAACAGATTTTTTAGAATCTATCAGTAATTACAGAGATAACATGTAAACAAACAAATGCCTCCTTACATTCGGGTTTTCAAAAGCTGATCAACGACATTACAAAATCAAACTCATATCATGTGATTTGATATCTGTTATTTTAGTCAACCAGCCTTAAAACCACGGGAGTGAGAATAATATACATAATATTATATCCTTAAGTAATTCGATGATCATTCTGTCTGTAGCTTTTCAATTCCGTCGTAAAACATTTACGTTAAACGTTTACTTTAAAAATGTTCTAGCAGAAAACTAATAAGTATTTCGCCTGACCCATTATGACGCGAACCTACATATGTATCAAAAATAAGGTCAACCGTATTTCTTAACGCCCTATTTATATAATTTAATGTCCGTCCAATGGTCGGAAGTCGACCATAATCATTCAATAATCAAGCATATTGAAAATTTAAGGAAGACATAGATGAATAGATATATTCCCAACATAAAAAACTGTTTCTATATTTTTTTATTTACAGCATTGAAGCGTGTTAATAGCTGCCAAACAAAATAAAATAACGAAAATCTGTTAACAAATGGAGGAAAAAATTGTATTGAACTTATTTGTCTTTGTCTGTTTATATAATTATAAATAATTGGTCGATTAGCGGTCAAAATTCAATGGCGATTACTTTTTTAAACAATATTGAGAGTTCTCCAATCCTTCTCTATGTAAACATTAGTTACGCAAAGGCTCATATTCTTTCGTGTGCACCATTTTAGGGTAATAAAGGTCACTCTTCACATATGTAGATTACCAAATATTACATTTCTCTAAGTATTTTCCAAATACCCTATTTATACATATAAAATGGCCCATATTGTAATAATAATTTTCATTACAAACCTTCTCAACCAGCTCAAGAGAAAATCGATACCGATTAGTTCACTTTATCGTACAAATCATGTATAACATTAACTAACAGTTCCAATTCCACCACTGATACTGTGAACATGGGACATTATTATAGAACACAAATATATCACAAATTATTTCCTCCTTTAGCCCCGACGGTCTGTTGCTTATTTTTGTCTTAATATACAATTAATGGATACAAAACTACACGCAGACTCAGACTTCACGTTAGACGTCAGACTCTATATATCATTTTCACCTGGTGGATTCGAACTCACAGTACAGTTCAGCACGGTGGTAGCGATGACGCAACCATTTTAACCACTGCGCCATCTGGTCAGTTAGTTAATTAACTGTAACTAAATTCTATTCATGACCCAGTATTATACCTCGTATCACATTTAAGTTTTAATAAATTGGTTAGCAATACATATCTTGGTACTACATCACGTGCTTAAATAAATTGCTATAGTAAACTCGCTCGTGTTACCAAGTAAGCTATCGCATATTTGAGATTTTACTAATTGGTTGTGCTTCGAGTATGGACGTAGATTGTACATATGCATATTATTTAACTTTTGTATAAATGTAATGGTATATTTCAATTCGATTTTCACCCACTTTCAATAATCTGGATATTCTCAAATATATTTAAGAAAATATCGTGATTATATAATATCGTGATGGCAACGCGACCACTCATGGTCGCGTTGCCATTGCCATTGCGCCGAGTGTTCTGTGTCCGAATCCCACACACGACAAAAATTTGTGTGATCCACAATTTTGTCCCGAATCCAATACATTAATAGAAGTGAGGAAGAGAGAGAGAATTCGAATGAGATAATTTTATTATATTTTACTTTATCAAACTGTGTTTTTTATTTGTGTCTTTTAACTATATTTATGTGAGTTTGGTCTTTAGTATAAGTGATCTCACCAATTGTAGATTTTCGTTAGTCGTAGTGAGGGGTCCATTGTAGGGTCCGCGGGTACAGAATGCAATTTCCTTGACAACGGCCCGAAGGCATGGGACCCTTGCTGAGAATTCGTCCGCCCCAGCGTTTGTATACGCGTTTTTGTGCCAAACTCTGTATATTCAACGCATATATAATTATTATGTAGTAAGTTTGTTGGAAAGGATAACATCGATAGGAAACCTGCTTGTTTGAGAGTTCTCCATAATGTTTTCGTAGCACTGAGTCATTGTGGTAGAATATGACGAGCCTTTTCTCAGTGTGGGAAATCACAGTGCCAAGCAGTGAGCCGGTTGCAAGCAGGGCTGATATTATTATATATTATAAGTCGCTTCCATGGTTCTGGGAAAAATAACCATCCAAACCATATATTAGCTTTGCTTACGTTTTTTGGGATTCAAAGTGGTATATTACTCTTTGGTTCATTAACTATTTCTTCGCACGGTGTCATGTTGATCTATAGCTTCGTTTCTGCTTGAAGGAAAAACAAATCAAATAGCCACGCCACGATCGTGGCGGTAAGTCCCGTTTTTTAAGAGTGGCTGGAGAGGTGGTATGGCACCCTCACCTTACGGCTGACACGGGTTATGACTGGCCACGGTTATTTTACCCAGTTCCTGTATTGCATAGGCCGAGAGGAGACGGCCGGATGTCATCACTGCGGTGACTGCCTCAATGTTGTTGTGGACACGGCGCTGCACACTTTGGCGGATTGCCCCGCTTGGATATCGCAGCGCCGTGAGTTGCTCGCGGTAGTCGCATTGGTTGCCCTCTTGCTTACGGCCGTGGCTGGAGTGAGAGATCGTGGAACGCCGTCGCCCCCTGCTGTGAGGAAATAATTTCCATCAAGGAGGCGGCGGAGCGAAATAGGGAGCGCTTAAATCCTCTCCCCAACCGCAGAACTAGGAGCCGGAGGGCGCGAGATGACCTCCAACCACCCTGAGGTTCTACCTGGGGGTGGTGGACTTTGTGGGCTTGCTCGCCATCCGATCAGCATCGGGTCCGAGAGGTGGCTTGCGTATTCCCACGCGCGCCTTTGTGTCGTATTTTCGTGCCTCCGTAAGGGGACAGTAGAGGGAATCTTTTTATGTAGTGGCCTGCCATTTCACACGGCGGGCCGAAACCTTGGCGGGGTCGCGATTGCATGTGAAAGCGATTCGCGCAGCGCCGCTATCTATGGTTATGTCGAAGTACGCGGTGGTAGGTTTAGTCGGTATTACCGTATCTTTTGCCCGGTGAGCCCGACAAAGCATTACCCCAGGGGAAAAAAGGACATTTTAGTGGTGAAAGAATATTTAAAATCGGCTGAAGCTTAAAATGTATGTATATTGCATTTAAACCATACCAAGAAAGAATCATTTTTTTCTATTGCCTAAATCATTTATTGCTGTTATATAAACAAAACAAACAAAATATCGAATCTTTCCTCCTTATAATATCAGAAAAGATTAGTAAATGTACATATCTAGATAATCATGTAGACTCAGGCTTATAACCCCATATAAGTATATAAAGGTGTACTATACCCACTTTTCGCCAGCTATGGTTTAATAGGAGGTGAGCCAATTGCCAGATATATAGCTCCAAACTCGTAGCTGCTACTGAGATAGAAAAGAATACTCAACAATTCTTTTTCCGACTCGGGAAGCAAATACGAGACTTCGTGCATAGCAGTCGCATTCACTGCTGGGATATTTTATCAATAAATTTTCAGTAGCAGAACGGAGTTCGATGCCGAGCTCCGTCGTGTTATTAAGTTTTCTGTAAAAAAATCTCTGCAGCAAACTAAACCATGCTTGTTAAAATGTCAATGTAACAGACTTCTGAAAACCCCTTCGGCGGTATAAGCGTGATACTATATATTAAAGACTCTCCTAATATTATAAACATACTTTTCTTTTCTTCTTTTTATTACCCTAGCATTCATAGTTCTTCGCAGTATATGGATGTACAAGCAATTAACTAAATTGTACGGTATCCTGTGTAAATTATAACCAGTATAGTTTGTGTTACGTATGAATATTTTATGACGGACGAGTGTAATACCACTTGTAACAGGTCGTAATGGATTGTAGAACAATTTCAGCTCGCCCACTTTGTGTGCCTATAATCGTTTGGTTGTTAGAAATAATCGCTTCGACGAACGTCTATTTTCAAGTTATAATGACAATACTTGTATCGATAACTTTTGTTATAAACAAGTGTGTGTACAAGAATACCGTTTTGTTTACTGTGGTAAGGTGTAAATAATATACATATATATATATATATAACATTATTGCTACAAATGTATCGCTACAAAGACACGAAAAATACAATTAGTTCTTTAGCCCAACAGACGCAGATAAAATTAATAAAGTAAAGAACATTGTGTCCAAGCTAGATCACCGCTACGGATACTCGATTCTCACTAATGTATGTGTAGCGATTTTTGTAGCTTTTGCAGTTTTAAGATTGTTAATATATCTTTCGATATTTTATTCATATAAAAATATTGGGCCCAGAGACACGAATGAATTGGATACATACATGATATTTATTTCTGGATTCGATTTGTGCAGATATTATATGCACTTGTATATTTAAATACTACACTAAACGGTTTCATTGAATACTAAACTAAACAGTTTTATAAATTGCCGCGTAGCAAACTTCACCGGAACATTATTGCTACGTGACGTAGCATTTACAAGGCATAGTATTTTGCTAATTCGAAAAACCATGCACCAAATATATTCTGTGATCTTTGTTTTCCCGGCCATCTATTTATTATACATTGTACCTTCTTGTTGCTAAGTAATCTGGCGTAGAGATCAGTAGACTTTCTTATGAAGACTTATGCCAGTAGCCAATATGTAAGTGCCAGTGTAGAGACCACTTTTCCTGCGCTACGACAGCACTTCATTTACTACTTTTTGGCATTCTACCTACATCCATAGCTATGATAATGAAATGTAGGTTTAATACAATAATACAGTTCGTTTTGTTTACGTGTCAAGTAAAGTAAACAAATATATCGTATTGATAACTAGACTCAACACTTATTTTTCTCATCTCTTTAGAGTACAAACATAGCCTGACAGATATGTAGATATAAAACGAATTTAAAGATATAGGTTTTTGAGCCGTTTGGGGTCGAAACGCTAGGGTCAGAGCAAATGGCGTGGCATGGTACGTACTCGTATGTATGTATGTCAAGTATCGTTACACGCTATTAATTGAGGGTTCAGTATGAAACTAACACCTACCCTATAATAGTACCGCACTGTGACCTATTTATTCCATTATCGATAGATTAAAACGGGGCATTGCTGACTCATACAAAATGAAATTAAACGTACATAATGATTTAATTACTTAATTGCCTTAAAACTTTCGATAAAAATTATGTTATAATTAAAATGGATAGTTTCATTCCGTTTTGGAAGTTTCATTAGTAAAGGAGCTGTGTTTTAGTTAGTTGATATAGGCTACGACTGTTTAATTTAAGTGACAACGCGAACGTAAGGCCAATTATTAAAAATATAAGAAATTCTTAAATAAACATCTAATAAAGAAAATCTTATTGCATGTAGTTTTTATTTTGTCTTTGGGAAAACGATTCTCGCACTAGAAATAATTCCGATGTCGCGAAGGACTTTACAACTATTCAAGCAACGGATACAAAGAGCACCCAGCCTCGGGTATCTATTTGCGATTCACGATTATTTGGGATCAAACCCTTACTATTTGACTGCTGGGATGGATGATTTAACTGGTTGCCTCACCATTGCCACTGCGTTCGGTGATGTGGGCTCGATCCCCACACGGTACAAAAAATTGTGTTATTTAGGCGTACTGATACTGAATATATACACTTGCTCCATCCAAATTAAATCATCTCGAGCAAAATGTGTTAAAAACAGTTCTGCTTACCCCTTTAGTAATATAGATAGAAGCCTTTGCTATATAAGAGTTAAAACCAAAAACAATACCAGAAATATTAATATACCGCGCGTTCTAACCACGAGGTATCCATAACCAATAACCTATTGAAACCTGTCAAATTGGATTGAAAGCCGAAATATTGATCACCCTCCCTCGGGGTCAACGACCGATGATTACCTTCATTGATGGCTAGGTGTCGACGAAACCAAATAGCCGCCAGTTTGTACATTGGAAAATTAGATGATATTTGTGGAGTTACCGACATACTTATAATAGAAAATATGAAAAATATTTGGATTTTTTTCAGTTAACTTTTTTCAGTCTGAGTTCAGAATGAGGTTTCAGTTTCTTATTGAGAAATAGATATTATTTGGACTATTTGGTTTTTATACTTGTTGTAATATCAAACTCGCAGAGGGCCTTGTTAATGATTAATGGTTACGTAATATATAAACATTACTTCGTAAGATATAGCTTGATTCCTGTGAATCTTAGTCCAATGGATAAAGCATTGGACTTGCGAAAAATAACTTTTGCCATGGTCTAGGACGATGTTAATAATTATCAAATAATGTTATTATTCTCATTGATGTTTGTATAATTATTGTAAATTTATATATTAACATAAATAAGACAATAGAAAAAGAAACCTGTGCATTTTATAAAATTCATATTTGTAGGCAATTTCATACACGTTATTTAAAATAATTCGAACTTAACATATTTTTCACGTTATGCACTTTATGTAAAAAACATTTCATCTACATTAATGCTGTGTTATGTTTTTTTAATATTAATAATCAAATAAAAATCTCGATTTACTATACAAACTTGGTACTTGCTTGGTACTTTTAGTTCGAAAAGTAGGATGCAAGTAACATCGCTATATTATTTTTTACATATTATATCGTCGTCGATAAATACGGAATTTGATAATCGAGATACGAATAAAATCTGTTACAGGTCCAAGCTATATTTTACAGAGTATAACGGTGGACAATTATCGATTTCAAAAATCGAATTATTCGAATAATCAAGCAAATAGTCGAAACTTTGATAAAATTGAAAAACATATTTTATTTGATAACATATCTATTAGCGATACGCAATTACAAGTGTAGAAACTGCCTTGGTTGTCATGGTATGAGGGTAGTGTAACATCGTCATGCAGTTTTATAGACACGGAGAGTACAGAAATATTCCGAGAAAGATGAACCTAAAAACCAGTTGATTGGAATGACTTATGACCTGCCAAGTTTGGAATATTCGAATATACTTCAAATCGTAATTAGTGATGACGACTAGTTTAACATTCGGACGCAGAATCCAATAGGTTTCAGGAATCGAATGTCACTTTTTATAGCAATTGACCAACATGATCACTTGCTACACCTGCGAACAACAGTCTCTTTCTAATTCGCAAAGGATTTATGCACATATAAATGTACACGTTTACTCAAGAATTTTCTCATTTGTTGGTTAAAAAGGGCTCGCTGTGTTTCCAGCGCCACCGACGATCATATTGTCTTGTTGGTGAGATCACAGCGTCTCTTGAAGGAGTCAGGAGTCCTTACTCACCGCAGAAACACATCCTTCCACACAACAAAAACACACTTGTGCCTTGATTTTTGGTGAGGCTTTAATTTTTTTAATGGGTTAGACCTTATACATATTACTAATATCTTGCTACGTTATAACCATAGTGCACAATATCAAGCGATATACACTTCTCTCACAGAGAAAAAAAGGGATGGGGAACGAAAAATGACTAATATTTCTCTACATAAATTATTTATCACTCTTCAGTTATTACTTAAGTATATTAGAAGTAATTCGATTTTTCAATTAAATTATATGCAGCTACCTCGGTGGCGAAGCAGTCGTGTATGCGATTGCTGATCTCGAATTCGATTCCCTGGCAGAAAAAAGGATTTTTGAGATTTCCTGTCAAGAAATTTTCAGTTGCACTACAAAGCTTAGGACCTATTACGTGGGACCGAACACCATAATTTGCTAAATGTGAGTGTAATACACTTCTGCATACCTTTTTGGGTATAGGTATAGACGTGAGGCTATGTATGTTTATTGCTATTTCACGTTCTTCAAATATAGCTCAGCGAGTGGGGAGACCAACAGACTGCAATGCAGAGGGTCTCGGGTTCGAACCCACGTCGCGCACCTCTGACTTTCGGAAGTGATATGACTTTTCTAATTATGTGCGTATTGATTGACAATTATCACCCGCTCCGTGCCTCGGAGAGCACGTTAAGCCGTCGATCCCGGCTGCCATGAACATCTATGGCAGTCGTTATTGGGAAGTCAGTATATATGATATATATGATATCCCGACACTGGTCTAGTCTTAGGGTATCGTTAGCCTTCGGGTTGCGGAGGTCAGGTGGCAGCCGCTCCGTGTAAAAACTGATATCCAGTCAAATCCGGTTAGACCAGAAAAGCCGACCCCAAGTGACTTTGCAATAATAAAGGCGTTCTGCAGCAAAATTTTGAAACGAACATGACAACTTAGAACGAAAGCATGAATATCCTTGAAGCTGAGGTACAAAGGTTCACGGGTGACGTCACAACGTATTATCACTTCTGCACACGCACTGCATTCACTGAGATATTCAATTGTGTTTAATTGTCACCCCGCGCGCTACGGAGCGAGGGTTTGTTTGTAAGGTGAGCATATGTGTGAGTGTTTGTGTAAGTATGTGAGTGTAGGCTTGTCTAAGTATGTGTGTGTGTGATTGTTCTATATTTCAGATTTACAGTCCCAATTAAGTGGTATATGGATTTGTATATAAACACATTTTTATTATTCAATAACGGTAGAAAACAAACCAATGTCTCACCTGATGGTAAGTGGTTATTGTAGCTTACAGACGCTTAGAATACCAGTGGTATAAGAAAAAAGTAATTAGATATTAGATGAAAGAAAAGGAGTGGCAGAAGTAGATGTAGATATATGAGCATCCAGAACTCTTACTTACCGAGTGAAACGCATGAACAGTGTTAATAATCTTACGCCGTTTTCCTATAATAATGTATTGGCCCGAGCAAGCCGGCTTATTAGTACTAATACCAAATAATTTTCAAGGTGCATTCATATTTGTACTTATCACACGCATCTGGCAATTAGTTTGGTATTTATTACGATGATTATTTATTATGACACACGGATTTTACAGACTCCGCAAATATGAGGCCGAATAATAATTTTCTAATAAAAAAACTAAACACAATAAATTAATACATGGCCACGTACGTGAACCCTCGAGGACCTCGCGATACTAGTAATCGCCTGTAAGCGCTATTTTTGTCAAATAGTACCATATATACTTCGATAATGATAAATGAGTAGTTTAGTTCCAAAATCCTCTAAAATACTTTTCTCACCAAATAATGGTAAATCTCAAAGAACCATTTAAAGACATAATATAAATAGACTCTTTTAGCGGTGTTTGCAACAAACTGTTTGTTTGTGAGCTGATTTAATAGAATTTTAGTGGATTTTGTTAAAAACTATCAGTGCAATGCGATAGAAGCAACGAAGGAGCTTCATATTGAATCGTAACATTATTTTTGTTCAGATATCGTTTTGGTGGGTTTTGAAACTATACTCCTCAATTGTTTGTTATATAGGTTATTAAGATAATGCAAAATTACAGCGGCTAGTTCCGAGAAAGTCAAAAATTTTCGTTATGTTTGGAGAAACGCAGTGACGAGATTGGAGGAAAATTATCGCCTTATTGAACCTGCGGTTGAATTTACACTTACGTGCGATTGTAAAGTCTAGGATTCGATTCTCGGATCGAGTTTCTCTCAGAAAACTAGTAATATCAAGACAGTGACTGGAAATATAGAAAAATGTAGCAGGCAAAATGTGAATCTAATACACCTTTTTAGTTACACTGCTTAGCTGTCAGTCAATATTTGTGTTTGTTTTACACCCGACATAGTTAAGTATATTAGGAGGCATTGGACAACCATTTAGTGCTTAATAGTCAACAAATAAACCCAATTAAATATCTGAATGGATACGCAGAGTGCGCAGAGCCGATAACTCAATGTTACTTCAACTGTGAACCTTTGTGTGGGGGATACAGTTAGCTGTAGCAATGTGAGTAATGGATTTTTTTATATAACCTTGTCCTAAATCTTACGAAGAATAACAAACCTAAGCTATGATATCCCCTTATTACTATAGGGGTGAGCTGTATATCTACCACCTATAAGTATACAGAGATATAAAAAAATTACAATAGAACTACAATTGGTGACACCCACAGGACAGGTTTGCCCACAGAAAATTAAATATTCTACAATAATCACATTTTTAACTAAAATTACATCGATCTTTCATTTGTAATTCCTACAGTCCTATAGACAATTTTTGTAATAAAATATGTTCAAAATAGAGTTCTGTTCTCGTCTAATAAAATTCAAATGTGAACTAAAATAGAATTTATACACATTTGACATTTATTTTAGCTCAGGAGAATATTATTTAGGTTACATTTTATAACACTAAAATTCAATTGAACCTCTGTTTTGATAAAAAAATAAAATAGCGACTCATCCATTGCACTACTGACGGGAACTTTCTTTGAACACAAGCATATTAGCTCAGCTGGAGGGGCGAACAAAAATACCAGTAATTTGTAACGAAAATTGCTAGTAAATTGTACAAAAGAAAGCATCTGTTACATTTTATTTTAATACATTTACAGGTGGCCTATAACGACAATTAAAAGATGATTGAATAAAAGAAGAAAGCTTACCAACTTTCCTGAAAATCCAGGCCATAATTATCCTTAATACCAGCCAAATAAATTGGAAACACCGTATTGAAAAATTCCAAGCAACACTTTTATTAATTCCCGTATCATTTTGTAGAACCAAACGACTGCAAATTTAATCCGAGCATTTTCATTTTATTGGAAGTCCATCAGAGGGATGGTTGTTAATTATTTTAATGAAACAATCCGCATCGATCTTTTTTAAAAATAATTTCATTGCTCCGAGGTAAAGCTTGTTATCGTTGAGTAGTCGTAGAGTTCGCTTGTGAGGTTGTTATTGGTTGATCAATCGAATCAATCATATCAATCATATCTGCAACGAATTCGTTCATTATTTTACTTAATTATTTTCTGATGAATTCAGTTCTTGTGACATTTTTTTGCTCGTCAAAATAACGACACTCCGCCTGATGGTATATATATACATATATACATATCTTTTTGATTAGTAATTATTTATTATGTTTTTAAATCTGTAGCCTATGTCTGTGTCTGTCTCTACACCAAATTACTATTATAATTGACTAGATGTGCCCGTGATTTCACTAGCGTTTATGGTTACTGCGTCGCCCCCGTGGGTTGTAGGATGATGTTATATGGCCTATAACCTTCCTCGATAAATAGGCTATCCAACACTAAAAGAATTTTTAAATTCAAACCAGTAGTTTCTGAGATTAGCGCCTTCAACCAAACAAACAAACTATCTCTTTAGCTTTATAATATTAGTATAGATTTGGGCATGCAAACTTAAAAAATAAAGATATTTTCTTATTTTTACAATATATTTTATAAGAAAACGGCCAACAAGCAATTCATGGAATGAGGTAACTGTAATCTCTAAGAAATCTAGAAATTATTCTTACATGGTTTCTTTTGTCCTTAAAAATGTACTCTGTTATCAACAACTTTCAAATCCATTACATGCGAACTCCAGATTCAATCTAAATACTTCACAAAAAATTAAGCACACGCAATCGCACTAAGTGCGTCCGCAAACACTGCCTAACACATATTTTTCGACATCAAACATGTCTAGACAACGTCCATTCTATGATGACCTCTTCCATACCAAACAACCCTCTTTTGAACATACTAAAGTATTGAATAAAGAGGGGTAGGGGAGATCAACTTATTATGGTATTTGCAAAGGATAAGGGTGCATCCAGATTAACAGGGAGATCGACAAAGAAATGCAATTAAATGTAAAATAGGGGATGTTTCACACGGCTGTTGACATGGCGCGACGAATGGGGCCGATAGGTGTCAGTCTATTTCTTTTAAAGTGATTTTTAGATTTGTTTGCAGCATTCATTTCAAGAGCAAATTTTATAGTGTTTTGCTTTTGAAGAATCTTGAGACATGCTTCAGAAATTCAATTTCTTTTTTACGTTCGTCTTCAAGTGGCTTTAGTAAACAAGAAGAAAATTAATTCAGTTTTGTAGCGAAACCGAACATTTTCTTATAAAAACATTTATCTTGTCTTCGACTCAGTCTCAAGAGGAATACTAATAAACTTATTTTTAATCGAAGAATATTTCTTCTCTAAACGAGTATTGTTAGTTTATAGGCGTAGGGCTGTAATGCAAATAGGTAAGACTACTAGAAAAGAGTTAAATATGGATTCCTAGAATATTTCCACTAATTCAGATCAAATAAAAATAAGGCGTAGATGGATGTATTTCTGTGATCACCTCCCACTCCAAGGTTTTCAAGGTTTTCCAGGTCCACTGTTAGTTTCGATCCGAATACAGGACAAAAAATTGTGCAATCCACGATACGATGACGGCGATGTTCGAAGTCTGAAGTACTTTATGTACTATTTATATATATTATTATATGTATTATTTTATTGTATATAGAGTCACCCATGATTCAAAACATTATTCTTTTGAAAGATATGCTCGACACTACTCTGAACGTCCATCTGCAGATTACAATTATTTTTCCATTTGCGGAGATCGAACTCCCAACACTCGCTATATTTCTAATATTAAAGTTCCCACAAAAAACATTGCAACATACGCGCAGTCATATATTCTGAAGCTGTATAAAGTCCATGTATTGCTGTCCACGAGATATCGCATCGCAGGCGATTACCTATTCATAAAACGGAAAGTTGAAACTCCGGGGAATCCAGTTAGCCGACCGACTGAGCCAAGGAGATTTATGCATTTTAAATTACTGTGCAAATCATTTTATGGACGACGATACGGACACGATTTTATAAAAAATATGTATTTGCGCGTGACTTTGCGCGTAAATCCCATGAGTACGCATATCAGGATATAAAGTATCCAGGATATTGTCTATCACTGTGCTAAATTTTATCCAAATTATTTTGACCATTTACGCGTTATTGATTTACAAACATACACATATCTTTATAAGCTTTCACATAAGAATATTAGTAGTATATCAATAGATTCTAACGATTTATGGTTTTACGGTATAAGTTTACGCTTATGTTGGTAGCCCCAAAGTCTTGTGTTTGTTTCCCGGGTTAAGCCAAGTGAATTTGGAATTTCCTCTTACGTAATTTTCAGTGGCAGTACGGTATTTGGAATTCTGTTGTTTAAGAAGTTATCTTTTTTCTTCTTTCCCTTTTGTTCAATAGACAAAGAGTAACAAAGGACTTCTGTAACACAGAATGGAAAATAGTTTTTTAAACAATAGTTTGGTCATAGCAAATGTTTTTTAAAGAATCCCATAGATTGTTTGCGGAAGAATTCATTTATGATCTCATAGATTGAAATTAAACACTTTATACGGATTTTGTAGCGTTGTTTATTTTACTTTAAAACACTATTATTACATAATTTTGAAAACTTTAACTCTACTATTATTGAACTTTACTACTACTTAATAATACTTACTATACTATACTTAATAAAACTAAATCAGAGCGAGTCGCATGTACAATGCGGCATGCCGGAGTGTTGATATTGACATTTTCTTTACTAGTGTCACTAAATTAAAAAAACAATTGTGTACCGAGTTCTTTGATTAGATCTAAAGAGTGATATCACAATATGTGTACTTACGTATACCTATATGCATGCTTATATATTTTATCAGTGAAAACTTTTAATTGGCCTTCACCTTATTAGTATTATGTTAATAGTGTATTTTAGCTGTAAGTTTTCCTAAAATGTTAAAATAAAAAAATAAAATAAAATTAAGCTATATATTTTTAATTAAATCTATTTATATTTAAGTTTACACTTTGCCCCGACCTTTCGGTTGCTTTACAGCAGCCATGTTCACGGGGAGACTAAGATGGTAGTTGTCCCAATGTTCTGAACTAAAATAAAATAGTTTGCAGCGATAGTCCAGGCGGCTGCTGTGCATGAGGACTTGGGTTCGATTTAGGAGGCAACGTGTCATTGGAATTTTTTGTCAGGAAGTACTCAGTAGTAATATAGAGTTTCTTACTAGTAAACGGCAATACGGCGACTTGCCCCGTATTACGTGGATTTATAAGCATAACTAGCGAAATATGGAAATGAAATAATAATAATAATATTCCCTCTGGGACAGTCGTTATCTCATCATGAGACTAACACATTTTTGGAGGCCACAGTACACTAGCTTTTAAAATACCACCTTCGCCTTGTGATATAAACAAAAATGTATCACCAGGTTAAATAAAAGCGCACAAACCGCAGGGCAGCTTGTGGCAAGCTGAATGTTTGTGGCGACACTGCGGTCCTGAATGCCTCAGAGAGTCGGTTAGGGCCTCGTCCTCGGCTTGCCGTTACTGGTCGGTTGGGGTGGAACTTCAAGAGCGCCTGTAGGACTCTCAACTCTGGCTTGCCTTGCTCGGCTGGCCAGAGGGAGGCCGCTAGAGCTATCTGCTTGGGGTGGAAATGTCATTTCCAAGGGCATAACCACGGGGAATCCCGCTCCGGATCTCCGTCGTCACGAGACCCGTGATAGTGAAACCGGCGCCGCACCGCTCAACACCCCTAGCTGCGCAAGGGCCTCTTCGCATTGGACCCATGTCTCCGTGTAAGTCACCCAAAGGGCCAGATATTTTTCTAATATAATATGTTAGAAAATACCTGTGATAAGAGAAACATAATAATATATTGTCTCAAGAAGGTACATACAAAAGAATAACACATGAGTTGACAATCTTTACATGTACAATAATTTTGTTGACCACTGGTACCCGAAGTAAGATTTAATTTGTGGTATGGGTACCAGGGCTCTTGTAATTAATTGTAACAGGTAGTTAATGTTAAAGTATAGTGTATAGAAGAAAGAAAGAAAATACGTTTATTTGCCACAAATACAAATAAAACACACAAACACAGAACAAAAAAAATAGTTTGATATAAAAATAAATAGGAAGTAAACACATAAACGAACTTACACATGCAATAAAAAAAAAATTAATGCTGCCATTTTATAATATAATTGTATTTTAAATTGTCATTTACTTTTGTCCTAGTGTCCCATTGTCTTTGCCTGTCTAACTGTATACTACGTTTATGCTGTCTGCAGTATGTGTTGTGTGTTTTCTGTCAAAATAAATGTATTTTCTTTCTTTCTTTCTTTCAATATACTCGTATAATAATATGCATGTACAGAAATCAAATCAAAAAATTAATCTGGCTAACCGTCTATGGCGAATACACCTTAATTTACAAATAAAATGCTGTTCATGACACTTGCTTTTCACGACACCTGGTTATCTTGAAAAACATAACAGAAAATGGACTATTAAGATGGTGCTTATTCTCAACGTGTGTCTTGTGCCTAATAATGTCTGATTTCTTTGTTTTAGACCTGTAGTGGAGGTTTTAGCATTGGTGTTATGCAATAATAAAGTAAAAGTATTTTCATATTAAAACGCTTTTTTAGAAACAACAAAATTAAACATGTATATAGTGGAATTCGATAATTTACTTACTACATTTTATTTAAACAATTAGATTAAACTACGGACTATAATCACGTCTTGTTTTGATTATTTATGTACATGTAAGTGGATGCTCCTATTTACCATACTGCTGCTTTAGAGGCTACCGTCAATTTTTATCAAATGCTTGAGTATGTTGAGTAGTAGTTCATGGAGAAATGGTTGCAGCACCTTACAGTTATGATTTGTAAACGAAATATTATTGTACACTTGGCGATTAAAAAGAGTGGCTATGAGTTTCTTGCCCGTTCTTCTCATGAGCCCTACACACCCTTGTTTTGCTGAACGTGGCAGTAAATGTAAATTAACAGAAAAAAATTTACGTGTAACTTTGACATTCATAAGTGTTACCTTGTAACCTAATTTGAATAAATTTATTTTGATTTTGATTTTTATAATATTTTCTGCTCTCGAACAATGAACAAACCTCACAGCTTTATTCTTATGCATGTGTTAATATTTAAGCTTATTTAATTTATGATTAATCATGTATACCGATATGTAAATAACCTATCATTGGAAATGAATAAAACAATTTTAAGTGTTTATACATAATTATAACTTTTTATCTGAATATTTAAGCCGACTGGTCGTATATGTATGAATATTATCTATACCAGTGAAATTACTCTTTTCAAAAATATAGTAACTCTATATATCGCATATGACTAGCTTGTAAACGCCAACTATAATAATATAGTGCTCCGTGCCTCGGAGAGCACGTTAGGCCGTCGGCCCGGCTGCCATGAACATCTATGGCAGTCGTTATTGGGGAAGTCGACACAAAAGATCCCACTGGGTCGAAGTGTCGCCGGTCTGTACTGACTGGCCCCCACACAATATAAGATAAGATAAGATAAGATAATAATATATGTATACAGGCTGATTGGTAAAAGACTGGAAATATTGAAGGATTATATATGATAATGATACTCGATTCTGGACACGAATATCTGAAAAAAATAGGTACTCAAAATTTGACCTAGTTATCCAAAAAAAACTGAATGTGCGGACACTCTTGCGCATATACCTAAATAAAACCTCCGCCCCGCCTTCAGCTACCGCACCCCACACTCTCCCGAATTTGCACCCCGGCCCGCCCTTTTCTTATCAAAGGTCATTAGCCTTTTTTTTTGTAGCGCGGCACGCTCGACAGCTATGCGCGACGCGTACAGTGTCCACATTTTATGTATATTTCATACAAATTTTCATAAAGGTTTTCTTTGCAGGTTGCACAGATTTAATTTTTTATTTTTTTTTATACGTTATCTCTGACCATAAATTATAATCTCCATAAGTTTGTATAATGTTTAACCAGTCATCCTGTATAATAATAATAATAGACCTTTATATAAACCGCCCACTGCTGGGCCTCTTCTCAGTGAGGAAAGGATTAAGCTGTTGTCTACCATGATGGTCTGGCGCAGATTGGCAGACTTCGCATATTTTCGAAAATTGCAGGATGGCGTAGTGGTTTAATTGGTCGTCTCGCCACTGCCGCCGTGCCGAGTGTTGTGGGTTCGATCCCCACCCGGGGCAAAAAATTGTGTTATTCACAAATTGTTGTTCCGAGTTTGGGTGTTCTTTGTATCCGTTGTCTGAATGTTTGTAAAGTTCCCCGTAACACAGGAATAGGATCTGGAGAATCTGGTCAGTCGAAAGTTGTTTAAAAAAATCGTTCGTATGAGATCGATCTCGAGATCTCTGCGTGGCAGTTAAAATTTCTCTTACTAGGTACGGCTACTACTATTTACTTGTAATAGGAATAGATCCACCATAAACGGACCTCGGGTGTTTCATACATCAGTATATCAAGACAGTGATGTTTTGGGTAGTTCTTAGTGAAAAGGATGCCCAGCCTTCATAAGCCTCACAAGAATAAACATGGGAGGTTATGTAGAAATATAAGCGTACCTATTTAAGTCACAGGAGGCCCAATCACCCTCTTTCCCCCTTCCCGCTCCTTCTCCATCCCACTTTCTTTTTCTCTTCTTCCTTTCCTAAAGGATCGGCAACACGCAAGTGATGCCTCCGGTGTTGCAGACGTCCATAGGCTACGGTGACCACTTACCATCAGGTGGGTCGTATACTTGTTTGCCAACTTAGTTGTATAAAAATAAATTACAAATTTAATGTACAAGATAAATCTGTATGTTTAAGTCCATATATAGTCTCACGCTTATATAGCCACCGGGGGTAGGCAGGAGTGTATTACACGCACATTTAAAAAACTGTAGTTTTCGGTCTCACGTAATAGGTGCTATTGCTGTTTACCAAGCACAGGTCTAAGGCTCGTAGAGCAACTGAAATTGTTTTTGGCAGGCAAATCCAAAAGTGCTTTGCTCTTGCCCGAGGACCCGAGACCAGGATCTCCATACAGTAAATTATAGTGTGATGTATGCGATTGCTATACTCCTGCATAGCAAACCCACATTACCTAGTTGCATCCTAAATATTTTTGTCAGATAAACTAAATACCACTTTGCCAGACCCAGGCCCGAATTCGAGACATCAGATGGCGGACACATCTACTACACAATCGAGACTGTCTAGTAGATAAGTCTATAGTTTTATCTTATTTCTAATCTAAAAGTCGTATAGTCTAAATAGTCGTTGTCCGCAGTGGTCAAAGGTCTAAACTTAACATGATAATGATTAACTTTGATGCGAAGCTCGCCAAGTTAGAATATAAGCTAAAATGAACTAGCTCCCGGGCGCTGCCTAATAAATCTATATTACGCCAAGATTCTATTAAGAACTAGTTTTAACCGCAACTGCGTTTGCGTTTTTTAAGGTTTACTATATTTTCCTACCAGTATTTATCAAACGTATTTTTTTTATTGCCTATGTGGTACACGTGGCTTAAGTAGTATCAGCAAGCATACAGCCAAGCCGGTACATGTACGTACATTTGATTCATAATTGAAATGTAATATGTTTGCGTTAATGATATGACTTATTATAAAAAATACACTTACTATTATAAAAAATACACTTTGCATGCCATTTCAAAATGGTTTTGTACTATTGTAAATAATTTATAACATATATTAATCTACTCTGTTTATAACATAAAGACTTCTTATTCTTATTGACGGGTAAATGATAATCATAGTGGAATATCTTATCTTATCTTATTCGGGGGCCAATCAGTGTAGACCGGCGACACTTCGATCTGGTGGGATCTTTTGTGTCGCCCCGAGGTCTATCCCTGAGCTATCTCCCTATGTACGCTGCGACTGATGCAGTACATACTGCATCAGTCGCAGCGTAGGTACACTTCAGAGGGAGAAGCCTAAAGTCTTCAGGGTTCGGATATGCCAATCCCATCAGACCCATCCTTAGTCCAGCCAACGCGTCACATTCACACAGTAGGTGTGATATGGACTCGTCCTGTTCACCACAGGCTCTGCAGATTCAATTGTTTGACAATCTCAATCTGCACAGGCAGTCGTTGGTGCCAAAATGACCAGTGAACGCTCCTGTGAGCAGGCGTATTTGGCCCTTGTTTTACCCGCAGAACTTCCGAGTGAAACCCGTGGCTATGTTTGCAATGAATTTCTTGGAGTGTTCCAGATCCCTAAGGGCCATCCACTCTAGCCTGTGTTTATCATTGCCATGTGCATTCAAAGCTGCCTTGACGGTACTCTCAGAGAGTCCTACGAATGGCTCGGGGCCCACAAATAGTTGGTCATAGTGGAATAAATAAAGTAGTACTTGAATCTGTGACCTCGACAAATGGTGTCGTCGCTTTGCCAAGTAAGCTACTTATGTTTTACGTATCAGCCTTGAAATCTGCAGAAAATAGAGTTGTTGTTTTCGGATTTACAATATCAATATAGGTTACAAGAAATTAATTAAGCTGATGTCTGTGTATCTCGTAAGAGTAGAGTAAAAGTGTACGAAATCTAATTGCGCCAACTATTTATTTATTTATTTACATCAAAAAGAACGACTTGCGCCAATTACACTATTTAATCATTATTTATTTAATAATATAATATAAATTTAAAATTTAGCATTCACGCATTCTGCTCACATTACCTCATACATTCTAATAATAATATAAAAATTTGCCCCACACTAGGCAAGCCTGTCCTGTGGGTACCAGACGCGACTAAATTATTTAACATACATTGTTAGCTCGGACAGCATCATAAAGTAAATCTAGGGCTTATAAATTAAAAAATTGGTACAACAAACTTATAATTACAAATTAACATGAGAAGTTTATAATACTAAAATAAGTGCATTGCTAAGGTATGCATGTAGTTCATGTATTAAATTATATTATGTAATTAAATATATTTCCATTCATCCGCAAAAATATCAACTTCTGGGTTAAAGTACAAGAGAGCGTTAAGCTGCTTTTGTGACCGAGATATAGGTGAGTTACAGCGTGCCATAGTACGGCACGCTGGAACCGCCAGCAATCGGTGCTTTCTACCACGACAATAGTTTTTAGGCACAAACAATCTGCAACATTAAATATTCTATCACATACACACAACACCATCTAGCCCAAACTAAGCAGAGCTTGTACTATGGGTACTAGACAACGGATAAACATACATATATACATTGTTTTTGTAATACATACGTATTATACATAGAAACACCCAGACCAACACAAACATCCATGTTCATGCACACAAATGTTCGACTTGTGCGGGAATCGAACCCGCGACCTCAGGCGTGGCAGTCGGTTACACTAACCACTACGACATCGAGGAATCGGTGCTTCGATCATACCCTTTAAAATTTTGCACGTTCCAACCATCTTATCGTATGATCGCCTAGTCTCTAATGAGTTAAAACCCAAACAACCCAACAAAAAATTTGTAAGATGTCTTTAGCTTCCACGTAACGGAAACAAATAAACGCTTATCGGACATTTAATTGTTTTTACAGAGAAGTTCCTAAGAGAAAACTCAATATCTTCTTGTCCAATACAGGGTTAAAAACCGGTTCCTCAAGATCGCTCGCAGACTTATGCCACAGAATACACGGTTCTACACTAAGTGTATCACCGTGATCATCATCTATATCAGAATATGCACAATGCTGGGACAATTCTCTTTATATGCATATGTAGTGACATGTTGGTCTACGCGGAAATTGAACCCGTATCTAGCGGGCTCGATTTCCGCGCAGTGATTTGCGAAGTGATTACTTACAATACTGCGCTTGCGTGCACAACACTGTCTAGTAAGTATTGCTATCTATCGTTTTTTTATTGTAGATAATAATTTATAATACTAATTATTGACTGCTCTGGAAAAGGCACTAGTCTCTATTAGAAATTCGGAATAGCAGCAAAGCGCCTAAGATTCAAGAAAAGCCGTATGTTCTTTTTTTTATTCTACTTATTTGGCAAACAAGCATGCGGCCAACCTGATGGTAAGTGGTCACCGTAGCCTATGGACGTCTGCAATACCAGAGGCATGACTTGCGCATTGCCAACTCTTTAGGAAAGGGAGTGGGAAGGAGAAGGAGCGGTAAAGGGTGATTGGGCCTCCGGCACTCTCACTCACCAAACGAAACACAACAGTAGGAACACTGCTATCTTACGTCGATATTCTGTGAGAGGGTAGTACTTCCCCGGTCGAGCCGGCCCATTCATGCTGAAATCAGCGAGGCTCTACTACTTACGAATTATGTTATGTTACATTTATATATTAGTTAGATCATTAACTGCACGGATAGACGTAGTGGTATAAGCACTCATGTCGCTACTGCCAGTGAGCTGAGTTGTGGGTTTGATCCCCACAGGGAACAAAAATTTTTTTGATCCACAATGAATAATTGTTTTGAGACTGGACGCTATTTGCGTCCGTTGTTTGAAAGTTTGAAAGTTTTCCATGGCGCTGATGTTATACCTGATACATGAGTAGCCGTATTAGAATAATGAAAAAAGTGATTTTTTATGAACATAATTTATTTTTATTATCATTAGTAAGTATTACTTAATTACCAATGCGCGGATGGTATATCGGGCAGGCGGCCGCCTTACTGCTGCCCTTACGCGTAATGTTGTGGGATCGTTTCCCACAAAGATTTGTGTTATGACCAAATAGCTGTTTCTAGATTGGGCTTTGTTTGTGATCGCTTTTTGAATGTTTGTAAGTCCCCGTGACATAGGAATTTTTTAAAGCGAAAGCCATGCCATTAGCATTAAACTTAGCCTCGCTGATTTCAGCATGAATGGGCCGGCTCGAACGGGGAAGGACTACCCTCTCACAGAATATCGACGTTAAATAGCAATATTCCTATTGTTGTGTTTTGTTAGGTGAGTGAGAGTGCCGGAGGCCCAATCACCCTCTTTCCCCCTTCCCGCTCCTTCTCCATCCCACTCCCTTTCCTAAAGAGTTGGCAACGCCGTAATGCCTCTGGTGTTGCAGGCGTCTATAGGTTACGGTGACCACTTACCATCAGGTGGGCCGTATGCTTGTTTGCCAGATTAGTTCAATAAAAAAAAGAAAATATAATGGAAAGTGTTGTGCGACAACAGATAACGTGAATGTAAACAGTGCATTGCGCGTGTTAAGTAATAAACTAGTGCAACAAAACCGGAATTATGCTGACTGGATTAGTGTTTATAACTTGGACTGACCGTTAGTAATGTACAAAAATCTTTATTGTATGTTTAGTAATATTAATGAGTGATCAAAAATTACTATAACCTGTAAGAAAAATAGAGAATCACAGACTTGGATTACAAAAGCATTAAGCAATTGTTAGATCGTAGAGATGGGCTTTTTAGGAGAAGGAAATCATGTTCCAATAATTATTATTACAGGTTAGAGTATATTCGATGCAGAAATAGAATGAACAAAATTACAATTAAAGAAAATAATAAATATAGGCAAATGGAGTCAAAACAATGTCAGGGAGATATTACAAAAATTTGGAACTCCATTAAAAACTGGATAGGTAAATCCAAAACTAATGTAGATTGTGTAATAATGCAGTTTTTAGGTAAAACAGACACAGTAGGTAAGATATGTACAAATTTTGCACGAACATTCACCGAAGACGTAGACAGAATTAAGCATCATTGTAAGTTAACATTTTTGCGTGACGAATATGTAAAGCCATGTGATACATCTCTCCGTTACCAAAAAGCAAGTTCTAGTGAGCTTGAAATAATTATAAACCAATTAAGTAGTAAGAAATCACCCGGTAAAGATGGCATAAGAATACAAGATAGAAAATACAGAAAAACCATATTGAAAAGGAAGTGTACACAGATTATTTAAAAAATCTATCATTCGACCTATTTACAAAGGAGGCAGTCATTTGCCTCCTGTATCCTCCTGTAACACAACATGGCTTTAGAATGTCACGTAGTACAACTACCGCTCTGTCAAAATTTACAGAAGATATAAATTTACATTTAAATAATAAAAATTATATTGCTGTTTTATTAATTAATTTCAAAAAAACATTTGAAAATTTAGATCATGAGATTCTTCTAAAAGCCATGCAGGAATGTGGAATTCGGAGTCCACTTAACAAATGGTTTCAAAATTAAATAAACAACAGTACGCTTCGCACAAGTATATGTGAACAGAGTGGGCAAGAAGCGGTAGTTAAGTTCGGTGTGCCAACTGGATCAGTATATGGGCCTGTTGGGTACATTATGCACATTAATAGCATGAGCAGAGTAATAAAAAACTGCAGTGTATATATGTACGCTGATGACACGTGCCTCATGTACGCAGACACCGACTTAGACAATATAGAAAAATGTATGCAAACCGATTTCGAGAATGTTATTAAACGGGCCCACGACAACGGTATTATATTAAATGTATCCAAAACCAAACGCATGCTCCTACACTCACCGTATAAAAGAAAATCAAATCGAAAAATCTCTATTATTGGTCACTCGTATGAATGCTTACGTAATAATAATATGCAACTTAGTATTGATAGATTGTCATTTTAATTGGCAATTTCCAAATCGATATTGTTTGTAACAAATTGAGGTCTGTTTTATATATATTCAAGCAACTAACATATGTTACAAACCGAGCCAGGCTGTTTATGTTGCATTGGTATATGCAATTTTGAGCTATGCTCTGAGTTCTTACGGGCGTACATTTAAAACTTATTTAGATAAAGTTTTAAATATACAATGTAGGTTCCTAAAGAGTTTTGTAGACAAAAACACTAAAAAGAAATGTAATAAAAACTACATGAAATTGTTCAAAATATGTAATATATTACCTGTGCATCAAAAGGTTCAATATATGTTAACTGTCGAACAGTATAATAAAGAAGAGTTTAAAATACCTAAAGCTCCACATTGCATGCTTAGACAAGCTATAAGAAATAAATACAAAGAGCCTGTTTCATGTAATTACTACGGTTTTTTTTTTTTTTTTTTTTTTTTACGTGGGGGAATGCAATGGCGCATATCCCTCGGCGGGGGCGGGCGGAGAGATTATGTCGGACTCGCCGGGGTAAAAGAAGATGGAAAAGAAATAATGTACCTCCCGGAATACCGACTAAACCTACCACGGTGTTCCTCAACAAAACCACTATCGGCGGGGCCGCGCGAATCGCTTTCGCATGCGGTCGCGACCCCGCCGAGGTTTCGGCCCGCCGTATGAAACGGCAGGCCACTACACAAAATACCTACCCAAACTAGGCACTTCCGACATTATAAAAACCCTACTGTCTCCCCCCTAGAGGGGAGACGGACTCGACACAGAGGCGCGCGTGGGAACACGCACGCCGCCTCTCGGACCTGGTGCTGAACGGATAGCGGGCAGGCCCACAAAGCCCGCTACCCCCAGGTCAAACCTCAGGGTGGCTGGAGGTCATCGCGCGCCCTCCGGCGCCCGGCTCTGCGGTTGGGGAGAGGGTTTAAACGCTCCCTCTCCCGCTCCGCCGCCTCCTTGATGGAAATTACTTCCTCACAGAAGGAGGCGACGGCGTTCCACGACCTCTCACTCCGGACCATAGACTGAACTACGGCCGGGAGCGAGAGGACAACCGATCCGACTGCCGCGATCAACTCACGGCGCTGCGATGCCCAGGCGGGGCAAATCGCCAAAGTGTGCAGCGCCGTGTCCTCTATAACGTCGCGGCAGTCGCCGCAGTGGTGACAACCGGGCGTCTCTTGCCGGCGTATACGACACAGGAACTGGCCAAAACAACCGTGGCCAGTCAGTACCTGTGTCAGCCGGAAGGTGAGGGCGCCATGCCGCCTCTCCAGCCACTCCTCAAAAACGGGACTTACCGCCACGATCGTGGCGTGCCCGATGTAATTACTACGGTGAACGAACACGTATGTATATAATACCAAGACTACATAACAAAATAATGATCCCAGAAAATTGTTTCAACTTAAATATATTTAAGAAAAATTAAAAGAAATATTGTTACAAATATTTAATGACGAAATTGAAGATTGAACAGCCTTACTTTTATTAAATGTATCTCAAATTCAACTTAATTTCGAAAAAGTTTAATTGCATTAACAATAACTATATTGTACCTAATCCCAAACTAATATGTCTTAAATATGTGTATACATAATTTTAATTTGTTAAATGAGTGCAGTGTTCGCCAACAAACTGTTACACAGTTTGGCGAAATTATGTAAAAATGTAAATGCAGCACATCTTTTGATACAAACAAAAAAAAAGTCTGCATGGTTGTACTAATAATTATTACAGCATTAATATAAAAATCAACCGGGCCTATGTTCGTGTTCCTTCGTACTTCATTTAAAATCACATAATTGTTGATCAGAACGACCCTCGTGTTATTAAAAGTAAAGGATTACCTACAACACAATATTTTGAAGTCATTACCGCTAACAAGATGAGGGGAGTGTTTTGGTAATTACATTACCTATATCGTTTTAATTGTTTAGGAAAATGATATAGATACCTAGCAGTTTCGTAACAAATGTTTTGATTCATACATACACACACTCACGCTTATATCCCCAAAGGAGTAGGGGTATCCACATTTCATAAGCTATGGTAGGTCCACCACGTAATAGGCCTCATGCCGTTTTCCGGTTGCTAAGAATTTCTGGACAGCAAAGTGGACTGAATTTCTGGACAACTGTTTGCCCGGCCCGTAATTTGAGTCTGAGACATGCACGGCAGTCGCATTCGACACCGCTGTGCCACTGAGACAATCAGTTTATATAAATAAATAATATCAAATTGTATTGATATTTAATTGTGCTAGGAATGGTTTCTTTCCCTGTTCAGCCAAAGCTTTCGACTGAAATGCATAGATTTATAATATTTTCGTTAAGCTGTAATGTCAGTAAAATGATTGTTCTTCATTATTTTAAATATGTCGTCAATATGTGGGTAATACACCGACTAGTTATTTGGAGACAGGAACAAGGAAATATACGGGCGATATAAAATTATGATCAAAATAACTTAAATAAATGTAGACGTAAATCTTTAGTAATTATGATCAGGTGAATAAAAAATTTAAAAAATCTGGTATTTCTGCTCATCCATGTATGTAAGCTGTGTCAGGAGTGAGTGTAATGGCCGGGTATCGAACCGTAATGCCTTAATCGTAAGGCCAATGTTCTACCGATTATTACCGTTGCTTCTATTTTATTAAATGTTTTAAAAGTTAATTAGGTACTTAAAGGCAATTGGCGAAGAAGTTTTTATTTCCTATTTTAAATAAAATCGTGACATTATCAACATCTCTACGACTTCAAGCATCATCAACTATTTCATATTTTTTATCCTGCTCCGACCATTTCCGCTAACAGTTTCATGTAACAGTTATATATATATAGATATAAGCGTATGTACTTATGTCCATTCGTCGGCACCGGCCAGTGATTGATGATCGTCTCTCCGCAAGACTGATACTGTGAGTGTAGACCTTAGACATGAGGATCCTCCATCACTGCATTAGCTTATTGGGAAATCTAATAAGGAAGTGCGAAGTGTGGCTGGTCCTGTGATATATTTACGAGTAAGTATGTCTTTTGTAATGGACACGTTTTCTTCTTCTAATATATTATTTATTCCGCTTTCGTGTATTGTTAAGTTGTAATTAATATAATTTTAAATATCGTTGTAATTTATAGATCATAATAATATCTGATATATTAATATATATCAATAATATATTCTATCACATACACACAACACCATTTAGCCCAAACTAAGCAGAGCTTGTAGTATGGGTACTAGACAATGGATAAACATACATATATACTTACATATTACTTTTTGTAAATACATACATATTAAACATAGAAACACCCAGACCAAGACAAACATCCATGTTCATGCACACAAATATCTGTCTTGTGCGGGAATCGAACCCGCGATCTCTGGCTCGGCAGTCGATTACACTAACCACTACGCCATCGAGACCGACAATTGATCACTACAAGATTTCAAATACAAATTTAAACAAGCTTATAAATATTATAATACATATTATTAAGAATTATAACTACTAAAATATCTAACATGTAACTTAATATCCACATTTTAATATATACTGATTGTAATTTACATGGTAAATTACCTAGTAATTACAATCATTATTATTTCCTTGCTGTTTAACGTCATAAAGACGAGTAGCGATAGCTCAGTGGGGAGACCAACAGACTGAAATGCAGAGGGTCTCGGGTTCGTACCCACGTCTCGCACCTCTGACTTTCGGACGATATATGACTTTTCGAAATTATGTGCGTATTGATTGACAATTATCGCCTGCTCTGTGCCTCGGAGAGCACGTTAAGCCGTCGGTCCCGGCTGCTATGAACATCTATGGCAGTCGTTATTGGGGTCAAGTGTCGCCGGTCTGTACTGACTGGCCCCCACACAAGATAAGATAAGATAACGTCATAAATCTAGAGAAGGAACACTGACTCCCAAGATATACATGGGTTCTTACCTAGTTTGAGAGACAGGAGTTCTACACACATAAAAGTGCATTGCTACTACTATTGCCGGCTCGACCGGGGAAGGACTACCTTCTCACAGAATATCGATGTGAAAAAGCAGTATTCCTACTGTTGTGTCTCGTTCGGTGAGTGAGAGTGTTGGAGGCCCAATCACCCTCTTTCCCTATTCCCACTCCTTATCCAACCCACATTCTTTGTCTCTTTTTCCTCTCCTAAAAGGTTGGCAACGCGCAAGTAATGACTTTGGTGTTGCAGGCGTCCATAGGCTACAGTAACCACTTAACATCAGGAGGGTCATATTTTTTTTAATTATTTAGTTGGCATGCTAGCAGACGGATCGCCTGATGGCAAACGATTATCACCGCCCATGGACACCCGCAACACCAGAGGAGTTACAAATGCATTGCCCGCCTTTTAAAAAGGAGAACGCTCTTTTCTTGAAGTTTTGTCGGTCGTATTGATCCGGAAATACCGCAGGCGACAGTTCATTCCACAGTTTAGTTGTGCGAGGCAGAAAATTTCTGGAAAAGCGCACAGTTGTGGACTGCCAACCATCTAAATGTTGGGAATGGAAATTCTGTCGCGTAGGACGATGGCGAAAAGAGGTGGCAGGGATCAGTCCGAATAATTCCTCGAAGCACTCCCCATAGTAAAAGCGATAGAAGATGCATAGCGAGGCCACATCTCTACGCAGCGCCAAGGGGTCGAGCCGATTTGAATCAACCCGGCAGTCGACGTATATGATATACGATTGTTTGCCACCAGAGTTGTATAAAAAAAAACTAGTTTTTAAGTAATCATGTCATATTATCATAATATCTGTAATTTTAAAGGGCAATAAGTAAATAATTATTATTATAGATCAATTAATAAGCTGTCATAATTATAGGTCTAGATGGTCTAATTGAGACTGATGTGCATGACATTTCAATTTCTTATTGAAATCAAAGTCTTACATACAATATTTCGTGAGACCTAATAGCATAACTGGCGATATACGGATAAAATACACTTCTGTTTATCCTTACCGATATAATATAAGCGTGTTACATACTTATTTGAAGTGCCAACGACTCATACAGCTATTTTTTTTATATTTCTTTTCACTCTTTCTACAATAAATTTTCCTGGAGTGCAACGTATGAATGATATTCCTGATATTGCAGGTGTTCATAAGCTACGATAACCTCTTAATAATATCCTCCAGGCCGAATTTCGCCCACGTTGGCCAATCTTATCGTAGACTGGCCAAATACACAGGCAATATTATAGTGCACAAATGTGTGCGCAAACACAAGTACACTTTCTGTTTCGTAACTCTCATGATCCGATGGGACGGCAATCCGACACGACCGGAGAGAGATCAGGTGCAGGACCAGCTTTACGTGCATTCCGAGGCACGAGGGTGTCTTTCAATGCCAACTTCCTAAATCCGGGCTGCAATTAAGATTTCTTAACTGAAAAACCCAATAACTTTTTGTTGGCCCGACCCGGGATGCGAATCCGCAGTCACATTCATTACCTTTCATAACCTCTTATCATCAAGCTTGCTTATTTTTTTTATACCACGGTAGTATAAAAAACAACACAGAAGCAATACAACTCTTGTTCAAAACGACATTTATACATATCTATAATAATATTTTAAGCTGAAGTGTTTGTTTGTTTGGTTGAACGCGCTAATCTCAGGTACTACTGGTTCGAATTGAAAAATTATTTTAGTGTTGGGTATCGAAGAAGACTATAGGCTATATAAATTCACGCTATGATCCTCGGGGGCAGCGCAGTAACGATAACCGTGGATGAAACCACGGTAACATCTAGTAATTATAATACAATGGTAACTGGTCGATGTCTCTACACAAGAGATATTTAAAAAAAAGGAATGTTGTCTTTATAGGAGCTGTAGAAGCCAAAACAATTTTGTACCTTTGACTGTCTGTCTGTATGGTTGTACACACGGCTACACATCAAGTTAGACACCATATATACGCATAACTACGCTATATACAAAATAGAGAATTGTCGGCAAGGGACAGTGCATAGACAGTGGTGTCGATATAAATGGTAAGAATAGAGCGTAACAAAAATATAACGCACTCTCTCGCACGATTCGCAGCGTTCAACTTCTAATAGTTCAAAATCCAAACAGTTTAGGTTGATGTGTCGCTGTGTGTATGTGCATCACGCAAAAGCAAATTTCATAATTTTATCGCTGAAAGCCTAACTTAAAGCTGGAGCATGTTTTATCTTGATATGTGGAGAATTAAAAAAGAAAGTATAGATAGGTATCCACCTCAAAATTCCACGTATATAAACTCACGGGCAAGAACTAGTATAAAATAAAATTACTTCGCAATTATTTTAATAACAAAATCTATTTAAAACTATTGTTTTCATACGATGTTTATCTAGGTTATACTTGTTTAGAAAATACTTTTATTCCGTGACCAACGACAATATTACCTGTACCCCTGATCTGATATCTAAACGACTAATTTAATTACATGCCATCACGCTCTAAGCCTAAATTACGGTAAACTGAATAATAAATACAGTTAAAGTACACATTAAAATGGTGTTTATTAAATTTGGCCAACTAAAATTAATGTTCGGTCTAAATTCTTTACTAATTTTTGAAGCTCTTTTTTAATTATTGCATGTGAAAGTTATGCGCGCGGCCTCGCTGTTGTGGTTATGTCGAGGAACGCCGTGGTGGGTTTAGTCGGTATTACCGGGATGTCGCTCACCTTCTTTCCACTAGTGAGTCTGACATAACCTCTTCGTCACCCCGCGAAAAGGTATGCGTCAATGCATTACGCAACGAAAAAAAAGTTAGGTTATGTAGGTAACATTACTTTTTTCGGAAGAAAGGTATGTCTTTTTCTGTTCACCTGACAAATTGTATGCAAAATTTCATGATGATCGGTCGAGTAGTTAAGGCGTGAAAGTATAACAAACAAACAAAAAACACATTCACATTTAAAATATTAGTTAAGGATATGGTTGGGACTATCACTGCCAAGCTGTAGTGAGCTGTGAATGCTACTGTTCCTACGTCTCGTCGGGCGCGCGCCGGCGCGGTGGCCGGGAACTGATTCCGCGGGCTACTACGTCACAGCGACCGAATCTCGTTCGACCGGCCTGCTCGCCACTGACTCGCTCGCCTATCCTTATACACGCCACGCGTGCGCAACGTGCATATTTTTTTTTATTTATTTATTTTGCTTGTCAAAATTAAAAAAATAAATTAATTATAATTTTAAATTGTAAGAAAATAGTTTAATTTAAACTCACACAAACCCAGCCAAAGAACACCAGCCGCACAACTGGATCCAGGCATTCAAACAGCGACTGCTGTGCATGAGATCTTGGGATCAATTTCCTGGTCAGGTAAATTAATTTTCAATAGCAGGGTGGTGTCCAAACCTGGGCTCGGTAGACACTTATAAGCTTGCCTGCTAATACGTGGGTCTGAAACCATAGCGGGTCATATCTGGATGTGATTCACCTTTACCGGCGATATAGGTGTAACAATCAGTGTATTTGAATATATTCTATTTAAGAACCGCTATGCGAGTTCTATTCTAGTATACCATTTACGTATTGGAGCTAAACTCATCTGTACATGCAGTTTATGGAATTATTAACGAAAACATCAATAATAACACTCGACAAATTCCAGTAAAACAGTCTATAAACTACATAGCATAAAATCACTCAGACATAAACAAAGCCGCAGCGTACTCACTCTACCGCTGTATCAAGCTTAAACAACTTCTAAAGGAATAACTCATCAAAGTAAGGTAACAAAGACAAAAAAAAAACAATATAAAACGCTCTAGAAAACTGTTTAACATAAAAAATAAAATTAAAGGTGTGTATCGAAAGTGAAAGCGATTTGTAGGGAGAGAGGTGCACCCTTGTCTGCAAGGGATGATATTAAGCAACAGAAAAGCTATTGCATGCTTACGGAAGGCATAATGTGGATAAGGAATAACACGATATTAAACTACTTTATACACATTTTTATGTGCAAATTTTTATGTGGTAAGATATTGCTCGCTGCTTTGTTAGGTTGGGTTAGATTAGAAACAGTATTTTTTTCTGGATGAAAGGTATCCTATGTCCTTATTTGTACCCCTAACAATGTATATGCGAAATTTCATGATAATTTATCAAGTAGTTCAGGCGTGAAAGCGTAACAAAGAGACTAACTTTCGCATTTATAATATTATAAGTAAGGATTAAACTTCGAATTTACAATATTTGTCATAAACTTAAAACACTATTGTAATAACACATGCTCATCAAATGAAACCTTACTAAATATTTAAGTGTAGTAGATTTGGTAACCTAAAATTAATTTTGTAATTGTGTAAATATAAACGAAAATGATTAGCAACAAATTCTAAAATTATTTTATTAGGATGTTAAAAATATTTGGATTGAAATGCTAAAAGCTGAGATTTGAATATGGTTATAAATTTATGGCTATATATACGAACCGTTTGTCTGTAATAAAATTAGTATTGTATAGAAGAAGAGTGTAGTATAAAATGCACAATATTTTCGTACATTTTCGTGAGTTTTACAGTCTTACAATTTTAGTCATAAAAGTACAAATCTTGGGCAACTCTGACAAATTCCGAAACAAACTTTACAACATAAATACCAATGTACCGCTTCGGATAAAACATAAACGCAAAATTGCAAACTGTGCACTGATTTGCCTATATTTAACCAACGCTATAGATAATGTTATAGTTAATTTTTAATATTTTATCATTTTATGTATAATTTTTATTATAACCTAACATAATATTGTCTTCTGTTTACGCGAATGTTATTCATTGAAATTAAACTACGGGTTCACGGGGACCGTGACCATGGTTGCTGAAAAGCAACCGAAACGTCGGGGAAAGTGTAAACCAAAAATAAATAGATTTAATAGTTTAAATAATTTTATTAGCTTATAAATTAGTAAAATAAAATCAATAGTAGTAGTAGTGTAATATTTTCAAAATTTTGTAATACAGTGATAAATAAACAACGCGATAAAATCCGTATATAGTAGTTTAATTTCAATGATATAACCTAACAGTTAATAAAATATTTCGGTGATGTATCCAAGTAGAGTAAAAAAAGAAGATGGCTTTGCAAAGATTTTCAAAGATTTTTCTATTTCCACTCGATGTTTTGGCATAATAATTTATGGAAATAAATAAATGTTTTTTTATAGAGAGACATGTCTACTCTAATCCAATGTTATCAAGTCCATAATGCTGGCAGAATGACAGTTTGATTCACTCAGCTCAAGTTACACAGTATAAACGCGTCTTCAATGGGGTGCGCAGGTTTCGCAGGGACGCTCGGCTGGCTCACCGCGGGGTGTCAGATTCTACGGCGTTTTTTATAAAATGCTCTTTGTATAAGTAAACATTTCTTAGCGTGTCGATGGAGCGTGATTTGCTTACTCAATAGAAGATTGCACAGCTGTTATTACGGCATTATATTATATGGTCTCATATTTGTGTTACTGAAGTGATAGGCAGAGATGTATAACGTCCAAGTCTTAGGTCCCACCTAAATAGCTGACTATAGCCTATTGACGTCATTGGGGCATAGGTCCAGAACTCGTGCTGCCTTTGAGATATTTTTAGAGAAACATTAAAAATAACATTTTGCGCAACCCAGGAATCATTTTCAAGAAGTCATACAGGCATGATTTCATAAAAACATTTGAGTTTTCTTGCTATTAAGAATTCTCCATAAATACAAGAATATCGGATTTATATGAACACTTTATTTTTTTATATACAACATTTGTTTTTTATTATATCAATAAGCATAGGACTCATTTGGTGATAAGCGACCCCGTTGCCAGTTTGGCGATTCTCAATAGCAGAACAGAGACGAACTTTGCCGAGTAGATGGCAAGAGAATCGCCCCCTATAGAACAATACGAGTATACTCGTGAGACCTAAAAATCCATTTGATGAAATATAGGTACACGTTATATACCTGCACCCTTGCGGGGAAAATACAGTACTTTAAAATAATGGTAATTACTTTTGTGGTTTGGCATATGGGGTCACACGACCTGGAAAAGAACTCTCTTTTCAGAGATCTGGCTAAACGGCTAATCGATGATTCGCGTGATTAATATGCTGGACATTTCTTGACTAAAAGAAACAGAATTGCCGTTTAACGTGGCGTTTGTTTGTTATGCTTTCATGCCTTACTTACTCGACCGATTATCGTGAAATTTCGCATACACCTTATCAGGGAAACAGAAAAGAACAAAGGGTCCTTCTCGTTCAGAAAAAAACACTTTTTACCGCCTCAGAGTACTTTTACTACTAGTTTTAGCCTAAACCGCAGATAAAATCTAGTAAAAATATTATTTTTATTTGCTGTTCTTTTTATGTATATAACAATTATTTATTTAAATATTGAATTATTTACATATATTAAAAATGTTATGTAATTAAATTCTGTATATAAAAAAAGCGTGGGACTATAGACTATGACTATATACATATTATCAACCAGTATTTCTATATAATGCAACTAAACTACGGTATTTAAAGTTTCCCTCTTTGCATACGCTTGGTGCCAATATTGGCGCCACTGGGTGGCGAGTGGGCCCCACCGCACGTGGTTTCGCAATTTCGGGCGACCAGTCCGCGTTGTCCGCAGGCGCCGACACAACACGTGTTTCGTATACGATCGCTATTGCTATCACATATTGATGATAGCCTCTAGCTATTATAGGTAATATGGACTTGATTGACAGTTATTTGTGATTTGTTAGATTGGATCGTGATGTTATTATTGGTTTTTGTACACGGAACGGACAGATTTCTTGCCCACACTGTAGCGTGGGCAAGAAATCTGTCTGTTCCCTTGGGAAAGGACTATACAATTTTAGTTACAAATTTATTCCTGTTAACCCCTCTAGCTAAGCTACAATGCTAGTGTTAGGAATGTGTTTATGTTTTTAGTGCATTGGGTGGGATTCAAACCCGTGACCTCTCCTCGATCGCTAGTCCAATGTCCAAACTAATGGATTCAAGTGGCAATGCATGTGCGTGTTAAGTTATATTAAACTAGCTAGCGAGATTTCACCAGTGTGACTTTTGCGCATTTTTTTTAATGTTATTATCAGTCAGTGAATACTAACTGTACCTATTTGTAGATCGGCAACGCCCAGAGAGAAATCATGGGATTGCCTGGCTAAGATTAAATTAAAAATATTTTCAATACCATCACCCGTTTTCCGATGGAATAGACAGAGGTTAGGAATTTATATCCCGGCTGAGTAAAAATCATTCAGCCCTTTTCAACTGTAAAATCGTAGATAATAGAATAATCATAAAATGTATTTTTCTAAAATCGGTAAACCGAGACATTGATTTTTTACTCGGAAAATTGAACTTTACGAAGTAGCCATTGGTAAGCAATTACTTCACAAGAATTTCTATTCCAATTGTTATTGTGTATCAGTACACGTAATAAGTCCCGTCAGCTTGTCCACAGGCGTGGATAGCTGAAATCTGTCGGCCGTAAAATCCTTTGGCTTAAATCGCTTAAAGCGCTTAAGCATCGCCTCATCACGCCCGACGGCTCCACATACCATTTATTTGTTAGCTTTTTTGTCGATGTATTGTACATGCCGATTTTAATTTCGCTTCAAACGATTTCAATAGTACTTTTTTGAGTCGAAGGAAATATTTATAAAGTTGGAAATAGTGGTGCAGCGGTAACGAATAAGACTGCTTTGCTCATGCAAAACAGTCTTTCTCACTCAATTGATCTCGGTTGACTCGAGATCTCATGATCTCCAGTAAGTATTAGCGAGCTTTTCTATCAAGAAATTCGGGAAGAAAGATGGTAATAGACTCATCTCTACTACGTGGGAACTAAAATCAAAGCTGGCATAAGTGTAATATACCTCTGCCTATTTCTTCAAGGACAATAGACGAGAGACTGTTTCCATATAAAACAACAAATAGGTTTTAGAATTAATTATTCGCTGTGATGTTTGGCAAGCGTTATAACTTATATGGTAAGCAAGGACTGGTTAGTTGTTGTGGCATTACCGAGATTCATAAGTGAAAGTTACCATCAGGTTGGTTAGTCCGACACCAGCGAAAAGAAGGTAAAAAATGCCTAAACCTATAAAGGACAATACATATGCTAGCATACCTTAAAATCTGATGCCTATGCTAGTATAAGCATTGTCCTATACTAGCATATATATAATAATCATTTTTCTACACCCCGTAGAAGGTATATAAGGTGTGTTAATTTGTCTAGGCCTTTTACCTGGGCTAGTTTCAAAGTCAAAGCCAAAATGTTTATTTACATAAAAATGTGTAAGCAATTATTGGAAACGTCAATTATATACACCTATATATATAAATATACTTAGTATATATTAATGAAAAATAATAAGAAAAATAAATAGAAGGGAATAATTTACATTGAAAATAGTCCGTTCGAGGTGTAGAGCTTTCATGATAAGAAGCAGGTAAGAAACTCATGGCCACTCTTTTTAATCGCCAAATGTTTATTACAAATACAATTCAATTTTATATTATTTTTCTTATACAGGGTGTCCGGTAATTAATGGATAACCTTGAAATGTCTTATAGTAGAACTGAAGGCAGTTCTACTAAAAGACAGTTCAAGGTTATCCATTAATTACCGGACACCCTGTATAAGCTGCTGTGTGTAATTTTTGCAATAAAGGTTTAGCGTCCTAGTAGTGTATTCCTACTTACTTTTAAGGGAGAACTACTTAAAACCTGGTCTATTTATAAACAGAGCTGATATTATACTTTTTAACAACACATCTTTCTATATTTTGTAGTATTGATCGTAGTTATATTGGTATGGGTCAATTTATGACATCTGGCTACAAGATATGTGCCATAAAAGAATAGGCATTTGTAAAGCTGTCGTAATAAATATTCAATATGTTAGGTTATTTTTATGGATTGTTTGAATTGAAAATAAGAACACCATTGATTTCATGGTATCTACTCTCCATTTTTTTCAGTAAAATTTATATTAAAATTTGATATTCATAAGTGATACTGGCCTTAATATAATAAATAAAACTGTTTATTTGAACAAGAAATAAGTTACCAACAAAATAATTACAAAATGGTGTTGTTTTGTGTTTGCAAAAGGTACTGGACCTGTTTCCCAAAGTAAGCTGTAGCCTGTATTTTGGAAGACAGTACTCAGTCAAACAGTTTTACGCTAGACACAGTGGTGGACATGGTTTAATTGATATCAATAAATCATAAACATATTTTATATTTAAATATAGTTACTATAAATATGGTTAATTTTAGTGAATAATGCTCGTTGCTTAAATTTTTGCAGTGGAAAATACCACGTTCAGAAATAAGCAGACTAATAAGTCCATGCAGTTATCAGTCTAGTATTTGCGCTAGAACTTTCCTCTATAGATTTTGAACGGCACTGCGCCTTTTTTCTTCGTGAAACTGCTGTCGAAGCAATTTTGCTTGCTGAGAGTTTATATCCAGGTTACATAAACTGTAAGGCATGGGCTTCTTATCTTTTTTTATAAGGCCATAGTACACCTCGCAGGTCCAGTGCCTGTTAGTAAAATTCACTCATCTTTGAGAACATTACGGAGAACTCACAAACGTGCAGGTTTCCTCATGATATTTCCCTTTACCGTCCAAGCGAATGATAATTAACTACATACTTAATACGCTCATAATTTTAAAAGGCAAGAAGTGCGTGCCTTTGCCTCGAATAGAATTGAATACTTTCGTAAGAGTTATTTTGCTTATTTAAGTGAAGTTCAATGGGTCTATGAATTCGTATTCAGGGTTCATTGTGAGTAATTATATCAGTGAAATGATCAAAGTAACATGTTGAAAATCATTCCGATGGAATTCAACCGTAATTAATTGTTTGTTTGAATAAAAAATTTGTATATGCTCCGTTAAATTTTTAGGTTTATATCACTTAATATCATAACCCGAAAAAATGGACCACGGAACGTGAGGTCCAGATCTAAAACATTCTGGAGTAGGAGCAGGTTAAGCCACGCCTGGATCCCGGATGGATAGACGAAGACTATAGATTCTCACTTGCTAAGAGTCTGGCATGCCATATTTTTTTTTTTGCTCTCATTACATCCTTAACGCACAGGTACTCTTAATCAGTCTTTCACTCTGAAGAAATACGTATTCAGATGAAAGTGACACAAAAAAATAAACATTAATTAACAGATCATACAAAGGTATCACATAATTTTTGAAGTGAAAACTTCATTAGCGCGTTGAGCACTTTTTGAGTGAACAAAAATCATGGAACTCGCGTCATCGTCACCGAACACTTTCCATGAGCTATATGTGTACTGTGTATATATGTGTACTTTTTGGGTGAACAAAAAGCGTGAAACCCGCGTCATCGTCACCGCACGCTAGTTACTTAGTTTTCACTTCTATCGGCAGTCCCCAAAGACTGCCCCGCATGTTTTTTTTCTAACTAAGAATACTCGCGCTCTAGGAATAATTCCTGTGCCGCGAGGGACTTTACAAATATTCAAACAACGGACACAAAGAACACATAGGCTCGGAACAACCATTTGTGGATCACACAAAGTTTTGTCCCGTGTGGGATTCGCACCCACAACACTTGGCGCGGCAGCAGTGGCAAGGCGACCACCTAAACCTCTACGCCATCCGTGCAATCAAATATTAATCATCCTATCCTTTAAAGGCACACAACTTATTCTCGATTATACTACACTAGATTTTGCCCGCAGTTTCACCCGCGTAAGTCCCGTTGCCGTGGGTATATCGGAATAAAAAGTAGCCTATGTGTGAATCCAGGTCTCCAGCTATCTACATACCAAGATTCATCGCAATCGGTTCAATAGATTTTACGTGAAAGAGTAACAAACATCCATACATCCTCATAAACTTTCACAGTTCAATGCAACACTTCTATACAAAAAATTGTTTTTATTGTATTTATGTCATTGTTTTGTGGCTATTTGGAACAATAAATTATTATTATTATTATTATTACATTTATAATATTAGTATGGATTTATTTTCCTTTATAATTTTCTGCCACAACCAATTTTGGCCAACTGTCGATGTTGACTGCACTCGGAACCTTCTATCATACATAGTGTTAATACCAGTACTTCTTTATAGACAGCCATTTGTGCTGTATTTATCGTAAATTATCATATAATATATGCTACATATAAACGACGAAAAAGATGCAGGCTTGAACCTGTGACTCCGGCACGCCGAGTCATCGTATGCAAATATAATACATGCTACATATAAACGACGAAAAAGATTCAGGCTTGAACCTGTGACTCCGGCACGCCGAGTCGTCTGTGCAAATATAATACATGCTACATATAAACGACGAAGAAAATGCAGGCTTGAACCTGTGACTCCGGCACGCCGAGTCGTCGTATGCAAATATAATACATGCTACATATAAACGACGAAAAAGATGCAGGCTTGAACCTGTGACTCCGGCACGCCGAGTCATCGTATGCAAATATAATACATGCTACATATAAACGACGAAAAAGATTCAGGCTTGAACCTGTGACTCCGGCACGCCGAGTCGTCTGTGCAAATATAATACATGCTACATATAAACGACGAAGAAAATGCAGGCTTGAACCTGTGACTCCGGCACGCCGAGTCGTCGTATGCAAATATAATACATGCTACATATAAACGACGAAAAAGATGCAGGCTTGAACCTGTGACTTCGGCACGCCCGAGTGGTCGCTATGCAAATTTACGTCTGTGTTCTGCATCTACAAAACGATATCTATAAAACCACGAATATTTATAAAACAAGACTATGTATTATCTATCGTAGAGTTATAAAACTATGCGAACATCAAGTTCATATACCGAACGTAATAATTGCTGTTAAAGATGAACAAGGTCTTAACACATTGAATACCATGTAGCAGATACAATAGAACATGGATGGTTCACGGGAACTTTTGACCGGCGGCGTGGCGTTTAGTGTATTAATATTTAGTACTAACTTTTGCTCAGGGTTCAGAGAACAGTACTTTTTTCTGGAGGAAAGGTATGTTTTCTTTTCTGTTGCCCTGACAATGCGTATGCAAAATTTTATGATGATCGGTCAAGTAGTCAATGTTTGAAAGCCTAACAAACTGACAACATTCGCATTTATAATATTAGTTGGGATACTAATATTTTTAGACAACTCCCTTGCTAACTTAATAAATCTTAATATAGGATTTCTTTTTAATTTTGACTACTGCTTCTAGTCTATTCTGCTAATAAACAGTTAAAATTATACATATGTAACTATTATAATCGAGTAATCTGTTGGAACATAACAAACCGCTGAACGCAGCCCGCAGACACACGTCGAGTGCACGCAATACCATGGACTTGTGGCTTTCAGCATTCACCGCATTCGTTTCATGTGTTTGTGGTTCCATATACATGTTCAACTACTATTTTATTACATTTATATCATTGACTAGCTTCCACTAGGCTCCGTTCGAATGCTATGTAATTAAAATCGCTCAGTCGCAGAATGTCCACTTCGCAAAAAGTAAACAAGTCACAAAAGGTCCCTTTCGCAAAATGTACCTCGTTTACAATTTCTAGGTATCAGTGAAAATACGGTTGAATACGGATCTGATTTGCATTCAAAGAGCTCCATAGATATACATAAGTCAGATAGGTATCACAAAAACTACAATAAAAAGCATACATTACATATTTTGCTAGATTTATTTATTTTGGCAATTATTTTATACTGAACAAAATGATACGTTTTGCGAAGAGGTTATTCTGCGGCTGAGTCATTAAAGTTAGTAAAAATTAAAATTATACATATATTTGTTATTTTTTAATTTAACAAATATTTTTTGTCTTGGTCTGGGTGTTTCTATGTATAATATGTAAAAAATGAAAAATTAATTATCCATTGTCTAGTACCCATAGTAAAAGCTCTGCTTAGTTAGGGCTAGATGGTGTTGTGTGTATGTGTTACGCAGCGCCGTGAGTTGATCGTGGCAGTCGGATCGGTTGCCCTCTCGCTCCCGGCCGTAGTTCAGTCTATGGTCCGGAGTGAGAGGTCTTGGAACGCCGTCGCCTCCTTCTGTGAGGAAGTGATTTCCATCAAGGAGGCGGCGGAGCGGGAGAAGGAGCGTTTAAACCCTCTCCCCAACCGCAGAGCCGGGCGCCGGAGGGCGCGGGACGATCTCCAGCCACCCTGAAGTTTGACCTGGGGGTGGCGGGCTTCGTGGGCCTGCCCGCCATCTGTTCAGCACCAGGTCCGAGAGGCGGCATGCGTGTTCCCACGCGCGCCTCTGTGTCGAGTCCGTCTCTCCTTTAGCGGGGAGACAGTAGGGAATATATTTGAGTGAGTGCCTATGGGTAGGTCTCTTTGTGTAGTGGCCTGCCGTTTCATACGGGCGGGCCGTAACCTCCGCGGGGTCGTGACTGCATGCGAAAGCGATTCGCGCGGCCCCGTCGATAGTGGTTTTGTCGAGGAACACCGTGGTAGGTTTAGTCGGTATTCCGGGAGGTACATTATTCTTATTCCATCTTTCTTTTAAACCCCGGCGAGTCCGACATAATCCCTCCGCCCGCCCCCGCGGAGGGATATGTGCTTCAAAGCATTACCTCAAGTAAAAAAAATGTGGTAGAATATTATTAGATACATAAATTCACGCCTGTTTCCCAGAGGGGTAGGCAGAGACTACGGATTTCCATTTACTACGATCCTGACACACTTCTCTGGCTTCATTCACTTTCATAACATTCCTCATACACGCTCGCCGGTTTAAGGTGCTCTTAACCTGGCCTTTATCCAGAACGTCTCCGATCTGATCAAGAAAAGTTCGCCTAGGTCTTCCCCTTGCGACTGTTCCATTCACACTAGCCTTATAAACTTTCTTAGTCAGTCTGTTCTCGTCCATTCTTTCTACATGCCCAAACCAACTTAACAAACCCTTTTCTATTCTATAATATTATTATTATTATTAAAAGGCCACTCCCACACTAGGAATAATTCAAGTGTCGTGGGGAACTTTACAAACATTTAAACAAAGGACACATAAAACACCCATACTAGAAACAAGTATTTGTGAATCACACAATTTTTTTTTCTCGGTGGAGATTGAACCCACGACATTCGGCGCGGCAGCACGTTGACCACTGTAACGACTACACCATTCGTGCAGTCAACCCTCGCCATAATTAGATCGTACAAAAAGTGTCCACATTAAAAGAGTGAGCTTACACATTAGAATGAGAACGACAATATAATGTACAAATAATGTCTTATGTTTACGCGAATGTTATACATTGAAATTAAACACTTTATACGGATTTTGTCGCATTATCTATTTTACTTTAAAACACTTTTATTACATAATTTTGAAAACTCTAACACAACTACTATTGAACTTTACTACTATTTAAGCTATTTAATTTAATTAAAAGTATTTATATTTAAGCTTACACTGCCCCGACGTTTCGGTTGCTTTACAGCAACCATGTTCACGGGGAGACACATGTACAATTTTCAATATTAGAGAGTTTGATAATATTATATTTGGAATTCAGATGTCATGTTGGCATCGTGTGTCAGATGACAACTTAATGTTTAGAAACATGATCCTATTTGAAAGTAGTAGAGCGTAATTATATGAAGGTTTATAAAGATAAAATGTTGTTAGTCAATCACGCTTAAATCGCGAAACGGATGTGTATAAATCTTGACACATATAATATAGACCATATTCTGAATTAGGATATAAATTTTAGTCTCGATATACACCTTTCAGTACTGATATTGATGTAGAAGAAGCGACAGCCTGGAACTAGTATTATCATAAGACGCAGAAGCGTGTGGTTTTACTTCAGTTTGGAAAACTTTAGTCTACATTAAAATATAATTTATGTATGCATTCATACGAACTTTATCACTACAAAATGTTTAATGTAAACAAAAAGCAAAGCTTCTCAAACTTCATTAGCTATCGTGCACAAACTGTTAAGTAAATGCAAGTGTTCAAATTTCCCAATATACTCGAATAAGTACATTAAAATAAGCCCCAAAGTTTGAACATCCCATAAGATGCGAACTTCGAACGCAAGTTAAGAAACTCTAGACCCTGATAGAAGAGCCGGCAAGCACTTAGTGAGTTTAAATAACACTAGTTTTTGCTCGCAGCTCCACTTGCATTCCAACAAGAATTTGAGATTTAAACCTTGTACCTATAGTTTGATACATACATAGCCGTAACACAAATAGCCTCGAAGGTGTCGATATATTACACCCAAATGTCGTCAAATATGGATTTAGGTTTCACAAAATAGGAACTGCATTCATAACTGCATTGTTTCAGTAAGCAGGACTTGCTGGTACTTTTAAAAAGGCGCTGTGTTGTCTGCAAGTTGTCTCTTTACCCATTGCGCTGACAGTGCAGAGACCTTTTAAATGATCGGCGACGCGAGAATTGTTCCTCTTGTGTAGCAGGCGTTCACAAACCTAGGTAACTTCTTACCAGCATATGAGCCATATACTTAACTCATTTTAGAGCGCATGGTAGGCGAGCTTCCTTATAAAGAGCCAGGTTATATACCATACAATCCAAGCGTACTAAAGAGCAGCGATAGCTCAGTGGAGAGACCAACAGACTGCAATGCAGAGGGTCTCGGGTTCAAACCTACGTCGCGCACCTCTGACTTTCTGAAGTTATATGACTTTTCCAAATTATGTGCGTATTGATTGACAATTATCGCCTGCTGCGTGCTTTGGAGAGCACGTTAAGCCGTCGGTCCGAGCTGCCATGAACATCTATGGCAGTCGTTATTGGGGAAGTCGACACAAAAGATCCCACTCGGTCGAAGTGTCGCCGGTCTGTACTGACTGGCCCCCCCACAAGATAAGATAAGATAAGATCCAAGCATACTAGTAAAAACAACACAAGTGAAAATAACTACTCATACATAATAATAACGTCCTCCTGGCCGAATTTTCGGTCACGGCGGCAAATCTTAACGGAGACTGGCCATTAGCGCATGAGATATTATAGTACATAAACGTGTGCGCAAACACAAGTGCACTCTCTGTTCCCTAACTCACATGATCCGATGGGACGGATAATCCGATACGACCGGAGAACGATCAGGCGCAGGACCACCGGCTTTACGTGCTTTCCGAGGCACGGGGGTGTCTAACACCGCCAACTTCCTAACTCCGGGCTCGTATTGAGATTTCTTAACAGAAAATTCCAATAACTTTTTGTTGGCCTGACCCGGGATTCGATCTCGAGAACTCATGCACAGCAGTCGCATTCACTAAAGCTGCGCTACGGAGGCAGTTAATATTACTAATATCATATACAAAGCCTTACGATTACATCCTTGAAAGAGAAAGCGGAGGTGTATCAAACCCACATTTCACCAGCTATGGCTTCAGGTCCTACTTCATAGCGAGGCCTATTGCCATTTATCGGGCACAGTTCCACTATCTCTATATATTATAAAACAAAGTCCCTTGCCGCGTCTGTATGTCTGTTCGCGATAAACTCCAAAACTACTGAACGGATTTTCATGCGGTTTTCACCAATAGATAGAGTGATTCATGAGAAAGGTTTAGATGTACATATAATTTGCTAAGGTTTTGTACTACCTGTGCGAAGCCGGGGCGGGTCGCTAGTTAATCTTAAATTGGCGAGCTGTCGATGTTGACTGCAATCGGCATCGTCTATCATTGAGCACGGATATTGTTATTACTTCTTCTTTCGTATAAGGACATACATTTTTTCGTCCGCTATCAATATTTTAGTACTATAAAAACAAAAGTTTGGATGTGTTGTTTGATTGGTTAGTTTTAGTTTTTGGGAGAATTACAACGACGAAGCGCAGGTCAATAGACTTCACACAAATCCGAGAAAATATTCAATATGTTTAGGCGTGTTTCCCCCAATATTTATAAAATACCAATCTTTCTAGCTTTTCATTTTTCAGCCGGTCGGTTCAGTTTAAAGCGTTTCGGGTTAAAACGAAAACAAGTTTTTGTTTGTGATGTATGTATGTTTTACTCTTCCAATAAAGTGACTATAGGATAGATAGAAAAATTCTAGTACATTAAATAAAAAATGAAATGCATATTTATATGTACAAAATTTTAGCTAACTATGGACGTAACAAATATGTTATATAATTTTATTGTGTTGATATTCTCGCAAACATTTAGGTAGACTGGAATTACAATTATATTTGACTATCAATTAGGACTCAGAACATATTATGTACGAGCCAAATATGGTCGAATCACAATTAACTTGACCTTAAAATCGTACTCAGATAATCGGCATTCTCTCATTTGTACCAGTGCAATGAAACAATTTCAAATCGAGTAATGTATGACAGTCACATTTCTCCATGTATAGTTTTAAGTCCCACGCAATCGGAGGCGAGGATATTGCCATTGATCGGACACAGTTTTAGACTCCAAGTTGCTGCTGATAATTTCTTCAAATAAATACCAGTAACTCTTAGCTCGATACTTAAGTCGTGCACACCAGTCCATATACTACTTTTTCCTTTTAGTAAAACATATGAATAAGATAATTTCTACTAATAAAATGTTTGTTACATTTATTGCGTGTTAGATATAATGTAACTTAATCGTCTCCAATTGGCAGTTCCTCGTTTACCACCACGTTACCCAATCACTAAAACCTTTTGCCACCCACCCGCAAAAACTAACCTCGCACTTAACTCACCTTTGGTGCGAGCGTGCAATGAGTAGAATGGATTTAATAAAAAAATGATCAGTTTGATATTTTTTCCGATGCATTTTATTAGTAATTGTTATTCTTAGTCCAATAATAAGAGCTCGAATAGTAAGAACTGTATGAATAGTTATTTTTAATTATATTTGATATTATTATTATTTGTCTATTGTTGTAATTTTCATATATGTTGATCTGTGTTTTAGTTATAATACTTCTATCTTTAATCTTAAATAGCTTGTATGTATGTCAACCTTGTCCATTCTAGTGTATGTTGTGCATGCCTTTTATAGGTATACATATAAGGATAATAATTGTATAGAGAGCTAAATGTTTAAATGTTATATATGTATACTGTTGGCGTGTCTATTAATAATAAATAAATAAATGTAACACTCAAAAAAGTAAACTAACGCTGAGAAAATTGTGGTGGCCAAGAAATGGCTGCGCACCATAATTTTATCAGCGTTAGAATTTTGGAGGAAAGTAATATTGTAGTATGTTTATGATTTTAACTTACACTATGCCATACAAATGTGAGTTTATTTGTTACGATTTCACACCTAAACTACTCGACCGTTCATCACGTTCATCACATACACGTTGACAGAGAAACAGAAATGGACGTTTATTCAATTATTTATTCAGAAAAAAATACTCTTACTAACTTCACCTAATCTACATTCATGCGACCAAAGCCGCGGACAAAATCTAGTATATTATATACTATATATTATCCATATTATATTAGAAAATACTTCAATATACGGACATACTTTTTTACGAGTTTACAAGTAGATTATAAGCCCAAGTAACCACGTAGAAATTTCTAGAAGCAAATGCATTAAACTATTATGTGAGTTAGTAACTCTTGCAAATGAAGTTTGTATGTTGATGGAAGCTAAATTTGTACTAATTACCACGAATTTGTAGAGGTTCAGTGTAACATTTCAAGTAGGTTAATTACCCGACGTGAGAATTCGAAGGGGAATGAGCAGGTTGCCGTAGAAATCATATAATTAATATATTAAACTACTTGTGAATTAGATTTTAATATTGATGTTTGTTATGTTAAAACTATTACTCATCTCTCTTTTTAAGAAGTTGTTAATACTTTTGGCTGCTCAGATGTCGTAGTGGTTTATGTGGTCGCATCGCCACTGCTACTGCACTTGGTGTTGTGGGTTTGAATCCCACAGTTGTAAAAATTTAATGAAGTAAAAATTGTTGTACGGAGTCTGTTTATTTTTTGCGTCATTTATTTGAATGTTAAAAAGTTCATAGACACAGAGATTCATCCTAGGAAAACCTTTAAAAAGATAACAATGGTGCTAGTGCTTGTAACTTATTTAATAGGCTTATGGTCTAGCCGCTGGGCGTTGGACTATCTACTACGCAGACGTCTCGAGTTCGAAACCAAGGCACGCATTTCTGATTAGGTGCGTAGTGGTTAGTGTAACCGACTGCCACGCCTGAGGTCGCGGGTTCGATTCCCGCACAAGTCAAACATTTGTGTGCATGAACATGGATGTTTGTCTTGGTCTGGGTGTTTCTATGTATAATATGTATGTATTTACAACAAAAAGAAAGTATATATGTATGTTTATCCACTGTCTAGTACCCATAGTACAAGTTCTGCTTAGTTTGGGCTAGATGTTGTTGTGTGTATGTGATAGAAGTGGTAGTGGTAGCCGAGTGTTGTGGGTTCAAATCCCAAACAAAGGACAAAAAATTGTGTGGTCTACAAAGAGTTGCCTTTATTCTTTGTGTACGTTGTTTGAATGTTTGTAAAGTCCCCTGTGACATGGGAATTGAAATTTTTTACAGGCGTTGTCCTTATAAAAAAATATTCCTTATTTCATCCATATTTTTACTAAAACAAATATAATATATATAAGTATGTAACATCGCAAAAAGTAAACGCATCCATCTTAACAAAAGCCCTAAATACACAACCCAAATTTTCAGAAATCGCGAGTGAACCGTCATATTCGTCGCTACCCAGAATAATCGTGCGAACGTCGATGAAACGAGATCGGCAATCACGTGTGTCCTATTTTACTAACGTACGAATATTCGGCGATTCGAAGTTATTTGAATAGAGTTAACCCCTTTTCCGGGCCGTGATGGAGCGATGATTGATTCCTGTTTACTCTTGGGGCGGGTTGCAATTTAATATCTTATTGTAATCTCAGGGCGTTAGTGTTGACTCAGTGGAAACATAGGACTGGCGGTAATGGAATTGGTACGGGTACGTTGGTGATATAGTGGGGTAGGTTTGAAGGCGGTTCGAATTTTCTCACTTCAGAGTAATATATATTCTATTAAGTATGTCAGTTAGGAAAACTACGGAAAGAAAAAGCAAAAAAATAGTAAAACAACATAATTTTTTTTGCATATAGGTAAACAGATAAATAAATGGAAATCGCTAGACACAATCCTATATTATCTTGTGTGTGGGGGCCAGTCAGTACAGACCGGCGACACTTCGACCCTTTGGGATCATTTGTGTCGGCCCCAAGAGAGACACAATCCTAATTTATATTATAAATACGTATGTGTATATGTTTGTTTGTTTATTTAATACGCTTTCATGCTTTTACAACTCGACCTATCATCATGAAATTTCGCATACACATTGTACAGGGTACAGAAAAGGGCAGAGGGTACATTTTATACAAATATAAAAAACTGGTTCCAAGCGATTTCTAGTATTACATAAAACAGCTCACTTTTAATATGTAGATTTGCTACCTAGGAAATAGTAATTACAATAACCAATAAGAAAAATATTACAGCTTGTGCATGTAAACCGTGCACGTAAAAGAAAAGCTTCCAAACTTCTGTAAAAGAAAAGCGAGAATGCTAGAACGTCATTCACTCAAAATCTAAATGTTATTCAGTTAAAATATTCCACAACTCACAGTGACAAGTAAACCAGTCGCGGTTACAGAACATGCTGAAACGTCGGTTTTAATTCAATGAAAATATATTAATGAGTCGCCGATGGTGAATTCCAAATTGCGAAGTTATGGGATGTGTGTGCGGAAATATATATTTTTATGCGGGAAAACCTTTTTTTTTTTCATCCGCTTCTAGTGAAAAATAATTAAGCTTTTGTGCATTTTATACGTAAATTGAAACTCCATATTGCATTTCGTTTTATACAATTTCTGCTTTACTTACGTACAAAAATTGTTTGGAATATTTTTTGAAGTACGCCAGAATATTGTGTTTATTTAAGCAAATGTAATTGTATATTGGCTTAAAATTTAATGGTTATATGTGAAGTAAATTTATAGGTAGGTGGCATAATTAAGCTTGTATGTTTGCTCCCGATCACTGCTGTACGCAACGGGTAGAACATAAAGACAAGGATATTGACGATACGGATATTTATGTATTTGTTGTGACAAAAATATACCTTCAAGCTATATATTCGTTGGTCGCACATTACAAGGTATCGCTGCGAGTTTTGTGTCGAGTTAATTATATAGGATTATGAAAGATGTTTTTAGCATGTAACAATATTGTGTTGTCGTATTTAAAGTCGTTGTCGTAAATAGCGGGCTTTTCTACTTAAACTTATCCACAATATTTATAATACAAAATGAATCTAGAATTTCATGAGTTATTAAAAAAATTACATATCCCGCACTTGGAATAATTATTGCCAGGGACTCTACAAGTATTTAACCTTTTGAACGCCAACGTCGGCTATACTCGACAGGCGCAAGCGTGCCCTGTGCGCCAACGTCGTCTATACTCGACAAAAAACAGGGCACAGAAATATACAAAATAAACATATTAAATCATTACTTTTCTGTATTTTATTGATCTAACTTAGAAATTGTATCCCCAATTATTACTTAATTGTACACAGCAAACAAAATTTGCATATTAGTTATTCAAATATTTGATAATAAAAACAATATATTAATATATCGATTTTCGGGCTTGGCGTACAGGACATGGAGCTGGCGTTATGACGTGGCGTTCAAAAGGTTAAGGTGATATACTTATATAGATTTTTTCAAGTAAATCGAATTAATCGTGTGGATTAATCGATGACGTTGACTATCTTTACGTTTACATATGACTTAACTAATTAAAAAATACGTCTGTAAAAATAAATGTAAATATGAAAAGATATCTTTTAAATTCACAAAAGTCGTCTTAAATGAGGCTGCCTTTTAAAATAATAATTAATTAATATACCTACTTAAATAATTATGATATTGAAGAATTTTTATTTCTATATTTATTTTATTTTTTTATAATTTATTTATGCTATACATATATCGACGCAGTAAATGATATTATTATTATTAATAATTATAATTATATTATGCAATATTGTTTCAATAACATTTCTATAAAAATTGAATTCTTATAAAGAACGTGTTGCGTTAAATAATAATAAAAATTGATTATTTGCTCCACACTCAAACGCACTAGGTACATAAACATAGGTCACATATAATACTATTTGGTTATTTAATAGAGGACATATATATATATATATATATATGCAGGCAGGCCACAAATATAAGGTTAGGTGCCTATCGTGATAAGATCGACCATGGCTTACTATATCACTGCCTCCGTGGCGCAGCGGTAGTGAATGCGACTGCTGTGCATGAGGTCCCGGGTTCGAATCCCGGGTCGGGCCAACATAAAGATATTGGGTTTTCCTGTTAAGGAATCTCAATAAGAGCCCGGAGATAGAAAGTTGGTGGTGTTAGACACCCCCATGCCTCGGAAAGCATCTAAAGCCTTTGGTCCTGCGCCTGATCTCTCTTCGGTCGTGTCGGATTATTCGTCCCATCAGATCATAAGAGTTAGAGAACAGAGAGTGCACTTGTGTTTGCGCACACACTTGTGCTCTATAATATCTCCTGCGCCGATGGTCAGTCTCCGTTAAGATTGGCCGCCGTGACCAAAATTCAGTCAGGAGGACATTATTATTATATCAAATAAATGTCAATGTTATCATCTAATCGAGGCTTTATTAAATATGTCTTCGTTTATTATATTTTCTCATTTTATTTAGTTTTGATTAATGATCTATTGTTTACACTAAACTGTTTTAGACACTAAAATAGTTTTCTTTCATTTCACATTTTCGCTAGTCTAGACCTAGCCCTATTACCTTACGTTAACGTGAATATTAGGTACACATTCTAATTAAATCCATATAAATTAATTTTAATTTAATCTAGCCTTATCATTTTCAGGATTGACAAAGTGTGTGTACATGGCCGAATAGTTGGTGCAATGATTTAAGTTATTTAAGACAACATATGAGACCAAGCATTCCAATCTAAAATTCTTAAGAAAACACCATTGCTTTTATTTTGTAGATCAGTACTTATTTCACAACGAACATATTTTTCCATTGCAACACTGTTTAGCCTCTAACACTGATGCTTACTTATATCTATTTAGCTTATTCTGCTGGCTTTACTCTCGTCCCAGGATAAAAAGCCACCTATGTCTACTCCGGCCCATGTATGCAAAATCCATGTTGATTAGTTATGCAAGAGAACAAACCAACAAAACACACGTTTGCATTTATAATATTACAATGGACTCCATAAAGTCAAATGCAATTACAATGTCATCAATCTCAATAACAGTTTGCAAAATTCAGTACACACTCGGCTGATTGTCGTTGAACTATAAAACAAACTTCTCAATTTAGTCGGAGAGTGTCGTGCATAACCGCCGACCGCAAGGGCTTGATTGTAGCGAGACATACGGGAAACAAAAAACATCCTACTAATATTATGAATGTTGGAGTTTATGTAGAAGTTTGGATGACAATCACGCAAAAACCGATTTGGTTAAAACTTGGTAGATAAATAGACCATACCACACATACGATACTTTTATACCAGAATGTATTTAGGTGGAATTCGCGTAAGCGAAAATGCAGACAGAAGCTAGTTGTTTACTCGTCGTTTTTCTGCTAGTAATAGGTCATCTCTCAGTTTAAAGAAGGGTTAGGTCGTAGTCCATCTAGCTAGCAACTTTGAGAATATGACAAGTAGATTTTATTTCGATTAGTAGCGCTATAGCATCAGGTAGGTTCGTTTGTTTTCAATTTATAAGTACGCCAAAAACTAAATTATCGCCAATGTCTTCGCTCGTATTGTTAATAAAGAAATATATAACTTGACGAAAGTATATATACTACATAGTTTTGAGTTATAGTTATAAGTTTGATATTTGGGTCTACCAAAAATTATTGTTTCTATTTAGAAGTTCTCTGTAGCAGAACAGAATTAAAATCTTGCTAGTAAGTAGACAAATGCCCGTCCTTCTATTATTACTCTTCACTTTTACTTTCAGTGATTTACAGCCGTGATACAATGTCTTGTTAAACAAAAAAGGGAAACATGTTTCGACAATTTAGAAGTAAGAATATAAAAGCTTTGCCAACATGCTCGCCATTTTGTTCAAACAATGTGTATCATTAGTAAAGAAAATTCGTAATCACATTAATGTAGTTGCGATGCAACCGGAAAGTTAGTCCATTATGGTATTATCGATGGGTTTCAAATTGCATCAGCCCTATGGGACGCAACCCTATGGTTTGTTACGGGGAGGGTGACACCTTTTTCTTGGGACCATTTATTTCATAATGCACGACTGGTTCGATCAAATTATGTGATTTCATAACAACGAGGAAAACAATACAAATACAAATAAATTTAATTTGTTCTCTCACACAGTTTTACAAAACATAAGACAATAGTAGGTATCTAGTTACATACTCAACAAACTCATAAGATAATACAATCTGTGTAGGAGACTGGTGTCTGTACTAGGGGACCTGTCTGACAGATTACCAGCCTCTCCAGACTCTGAATAGGTGGAGCGTGTAGTGGGTGAAGCTTGTACATTTTAGTTGATGTCGATCAGTGAGAGTGCGTGTGTGTGTAAGAGTGTGTGTTCATTTGTGTATGTTTGTCATTGTGTGTGTAATAAATAGGTGTTAGTTAACCCTACGATCTATAGTCTTGGGATCGGAGATGTTAAAAACAATACTATTTTTGTATTCATCCATATTATTATGGATATCATATCTACAATTTGCCAGCTATCGTTCTACATCTCAGGTAAAACTAAAGCTCATTGCCGCCTACGTCTGAGAATTTATTCTGTTCTGATAATTAAGCCTGAGATCTTTTGCACAGCAGTTGTTTACACTACTGCTGCGGCACTAAGGCTATCCTCAATATGATAAGTCATAGTACTCCGAAAATACCACGACAAGGGAAAACCTTGAAAAGCCTGCATGTACATGAAAAAAAAAATAACTATACCTAACCGTACCGTGCTTGACGGCAACGTTTTCAAGTGAACGGGCTGAATTCTGCTGTGGTATCTACTTCATAGTTAATTTATTGTTATTTAGTAACGCTGTATTCTTATACTGACTTTATGTTTATTGCGCTAGCAGCGAAGCCTGAAATCTATCTATCAGCCAGATACAATTTTAAACAAGACAGTCTTGTATAATTATGAATGGGGTGGTAGGTAATTTTAATGTATGAGTTAAGATTAGGATATTTCGTAGTCGTAGATTTTTATATACATAATACACATTGGTTTTGAAAGGATTTAAGATTTTGATTATGAATAATTTATAAGAATATCATTAGCTTGTAACTGTGTATTGAAAAATACTTTAGGTAGGCAGCTACGTCGTCGAAAATTACTCTATATTATATTGTATTTGAAGATTCGACAAGTCTACCAACCATTTTTCGTATTGTAAGAAAGCTGAGCTAAAGAATTTATACAGGAACAAATTACAAGGAAGCAAATTTTGCCATACCCAATTGCGTCTAATCAGCTGCAAAATGAGAAGGTCAAAACAAATTATAACAAGTTCCTTGTCGACCCACAGTATCCTAAAAACATAACATTATCCACCTAGTTTTGTGTTCCCTTTAATTTACATTCTAACACGAAAATATTTGATACAAGTCCCTGCATAATTTGTGCCCATGTGAACCTCATAGAAAATCCTTTCCGCAATTTGAATTGCAAATTACTAGAGAACACTCAGGGCTAGCTTAAATCGTTGTCTTTCTAAAGTTGGCACCCCACTTAAACTTACGTGATAAAAACATGGTTTCTCTGTTAAGTCCCTGAAAATTCAGATTAGCAGGCCAATTTGGGGAGCTGCGGTTGGCTTGTTAGGCAACCCCGTCAAGTGCCCGCCAAGTACTGGCCGAAACTTGCCCAAATTTCTGTAGCTTCACAACTTTGACGGTTTGGGTCGAAAACTTGTGTATAAGATAAAATTGGTTATCTGCGTTGCTCTAATATTTGTTATTGAATAGAAAAATATTTTGTCGGTCACTTTTCGTTGGTAGTTCTTCCATGTTATATTTACGTTTCTATAAACTGTATTATTCTTCTCCTTAGCCTTTATTATTCCCAAGTCACTTGGGGTTGGCTTTTCTGGTCTAACCGGATTTGACTGGATATCAGTTTTTACACGGAGCGGCTGCCACCTGACCTCCGCAACCAGAAAGCTAACAATACCCTAAGGCTAGACCAGTGTCAGGATATTATAGCGCACTGACTTCCCAATAACGACTGCCATAGATGATCATGGCAGCCGGGACTGACGGCTTATTGTGCTCTCCGAGGCACGGAGCAGGCGATAATTGTCAATCAATACGCACATAATTTCGAAAAGTTATACAACTTCCGAAAGTCAGAGGTGCGCGACGTGGGTTCGAACCAGAGACCCTCTGCATTGTAGTCTGTTGGTCTCTTCACTGAGCTATCGCTAACCAAATATAAAAAAAATTGTAAAAAATACAATATGTAAATAGTTGACACAAATGAACTAGCTCTCATCCAACTGTCTGTAGTATTTATTTAAACTAAAGTTTTTCAACTTATTAAGTGGTTTAACGTTAAAAACGTTACAAAATACGTCTGCATGTTACTGATATTAACATACAATTAAAACAATACCGGGGTAAGTAAAGATTATTATGGGAAATTCTCAATTAAGAGCGGATCACCTAATGAGGGACACGCCTGCTATTTATCCCTCAGATAGTGTCATTAAAACATTAGTTCAAGCGGCAGTGAAGCTCGTCGTAGCCAATTATTTAGTGACGAGACGAATAAACGTAGATCATAAGACGGTGGAACTCTTATAGGACACCAGGCAGTAAGCGTAGTTATACTTTTTTTTATAGTTTCTGTAACTTGGCAATCTGTGTTAACACAATAAGCCATTCAGATGGGGTATCTCGAACTGTCTTATTAGCAGAAGAAATTCCTATGAATTCCTTTCATCTATTGTCACCAAATCTCACGGTAAGTGTGGAGACGCTATGCCGTTCCAATCGGGAATATGTCATACTTCCTATGCCTTCTAATTTGGATGCCAGTTCATTGACGTGATTTGATATTCTCGTCTGATGGGTTTTGCTATATCTAGCGATCTCTTGTTTGAAGGTAGTGATCTTTAGGTCCTCATGAATATATTCGTTTCTCACGTAGTAGGGTATATCTAGCATGGCTCTCAGTAGTAGTTATACTGACTGATATCTGCCCGATGGAGTCCTGGATGTTCATATTTTATACACAAGAAAAATTACTAGGGAAGAATTATGGTGAGAACCTTTGCTTTCATCCATCATCTTTCATCATAACATGAGAGGGACCTTTATACCTTTTCTCCTAAGGTTGTCTTCGCGTTGGTTGTACCCTGGTACTCCGAGCGTTAATAGGCCCTCATAACCGCTTATCATCAAGCGGACCGTGTGCTTGCTTGTCGACTTATTTCATTCTATAAAAATAACTGTGAGCGAAAAACTTTCGTGCCATTAATAGTAGAAGGCAAAAGCTTTAAAATCAATAACACATTACGTTCCACCGATAATACAACGCCAGATGTGATTTTTCCGCCGAAAATGTTCGGTTAAGAGACAAACTCTATTTGCTGAATAAATTCCCAGTTCAGGCTTTGGCTTATATTTGAATCTGTGCCAAGCTCGCCAAGTCCCGCAATCAGAACAGTATGTAGGCCAAGAGGCTGCGGCGGACGGCTTTCGGCTTTTTTGTCTGGTATAAACAAAGACAGGTTGGAGACAGCAGTGCTTCAAGCTATTTTTGTATGGAGAATTTGAATGTACCCTACATTGGCTGTTTTGAAGATTCTGTTACGTTGTTAGCTGTAGTCCTCATAAGTACTAGGCTAGGGGTAGCTTGTTAGTAGGAAGACATGTTATTTTTGATACATGATGGTATAGAATGTAACAATAAGACGTGGTCCTATTGTAAGACTGTATAGTGCATTCTGTGGCTAAAGTAAAAGTCAATATTATGAATGGTCATAATATGTGTAAACGTAGAATTGGAGATGTGTTTGTAATTAACTAGAGCTGATGACTCACAAAAGTATCAGATCTGAATTTGTCTAGAAATGTCCGAGTAAAAATATCAAGCTAAATGACTGATATTGACATAATAGTCAATTAGTCACCAGTATTTCTGATCACAAAAATGCGTATATGCACGGTGCAATGGAGAAGGAATTTATATTATTATAATTAGTAAATGCTTAAACATCTTATACAGAGGCAAAATATTAATCGCAGGCGCAGGATGAGACTTAATTCTTTTACCGATCATTCCTTGACAAAACCACCTAATATTGATCTACCCGATTTAGGAAACAAATCCGAAACCTGATACATAGCAGTCATATTCACTATCGCTGCTACGCTGACGCAGTAGATAATATTTATTACTACAAATATAAGAACAAAATATACTATCAATACCATGAAAAACAGCAAATCTAAAGCAATAATATCTGGAAAATGTTTTTAATCTCCTAGAAACGTGTTTAGTACAGTGTGTGTCGTGTATTTGTCAGTAAATATGTCTTGGCGATCAAACAACATATCCGATGGAATATTTGCTCGAACCTCTAACATTCTTGTATCGCTGTGGGGCATGTGACAGGTCAAAGCGATTGTACTGAAGTATGACAGTATCCTTCAAGAAATTATATCTCTCTTTATTACTGCTTTTTTGTCTTCTGTCTTTCTTCTTTGTCGCCAATTGGTTGGAAATTACTTGCAATTCATTACTTTTGTAAGCTTTAACAAAATGAAAGAAAAGTCAAGTCTTCAATAAGGTATCATCACATTAATACCCGTTTTCGATTTATTCATTTTAGCTTCCTATAATTATAAGCTTTAGCTAAGTATGCTTAATCAAACATTCCTTCATATACGCACTATGTTAAAAAAAAGATAAGTACATAGTTCTTTTTATTAGGTATTAATATAGAGATGCTTGAGAAACTATAAATATATATAAAATAGCTGAGGGAAACCTTTGGTATAACAACGTAGAAATTACGTTGTTATACCAAAGATTTAACTACTATAGCAGTAAATTAAAATATTTTTGTGATCTCTTCAGCCTGAGTTACTCGTAGTACAAATGTGTAACAGTAACAATAGGTATGGCGTTTGAAAATATTGTGTGTAACTTTATGTTGCATAGAAATAAAATTTTGTCGTAACACAATCCCTTTTTTTTTATTTAGTATAGCACAAATCCACGTCCTTACAATGGCGTAACGGAGATACAAGAGGTACATAAAGAGTTGTCAACCTCTAAAATATAAATCGGTGGTAATGTTGCCAACATGCTGCGTCCGCACAATGTCTTCAATAACAGTACCAAATAACACCAATTCAAAACAGAAGTACTTTCAATTTAACAATTTAAATTAACACCTAAATCATGAAAAGGAACGTTTTTTAGTTGCACAAAAGGTAAAGACAATAAGCAAAAAGAAACAATAAAAGGTTTAGTAAATAGTTACATTTCAATTCGATGTCGGCCTCGATGGCGTAGTGGTTAATGTAACCGACTGCCACGCCTGAGGTCGCGGGTTCGATTCCCGCACAAGTCAAACATTTGTGTGCATGAACATGGATGTTTGTCTTGGTCTGGGTGTTTCTATGTATAATATGTATGTATTTACAAAAAAAAAAAAAGAAAAGTATATATGTATGTTTATCCATTGTCTAGTACCCATAATACAAGATCTGCTTAGTTTGGGCTAGATGGTGTTGTGTGTATGTGACAGAATATATTATTATTATTATTATTAATTCAATGTTATTACACTGGTAAGCGATTGCTTATGTATGTGTGCATTGGCTGGCCTACGACAGTGTCTTCGGATCGGAACCATTTTAACAGTCGACCAATCAATGCACACCAATGTTAAGTTATAAACGTTAATAGATTCTCAACATCATTGCAAGTTTTACATTTGAAAAACTAAAATTTGTAATTCCACATGTAGATTTAAAGATAAAATATAACACCTTTATTTTACAATGTAGTCACACTTAAGTACTAATAATAAGTGCTAAACAATTAATAGACTATTATGTATATAGTTGATGTGTGGATGACATAATGCGTTCTACTAATACATGATAATGTAGCTGTCGTAACCATTATGACAGAGCAGCGATAGCTCAGTGGGGAGACCAACAGACTGCAATTCGAACCCACGTCGCGCACCTCTGACTTTCGGAAGTTATATGACTTTTCGAAATTATGTGCGTATTGATTGACAATTATCGCCTGCTCCGTGCCTCGGAGAGCACGTTAAGCCGTCGGTCGCGGCCGCCATGAACATCTGTGGCAGTCGTTATTGGGGAAGTTGACACAAAAGATCCCACTGAGTCGAAGTGTCACCGGTCTGTACTGACTGGCCCCCACACAAGATAAGCTAATCATTATGACTGTAATAAGTCTCAATAGATACCTTATAGGATATTGAATTCGATTACCGAATCGGGCAAATTGTTCTTAGATTTGAATGTTAAGAATTCTTGATTGCAGCACGGTGTCCCGGGACCTTAAACCAAAGTTAGCCAAATGTGGGTGTGATGCATCTCTGCCTGCCCCTTCTGGAATAAAGGCGTGATACTACGTATGTAAGTATGTAATTATGATATACAAGTTAATTAACAATAACAGTATTCATACACCTTAAGTACTTTTTGTAGGTAGATCTCTTTCCTACTGTTGTGTTTCAACCATTCTGACCGAAAATAAAAACAGTTGAAATAATATGAAAACACAGGATATATTCAAAGTTATTTTAAATTAAGCATTTGAAAAGACAATTGATACATTTGTTCTCGAAGTTTCTACTCAGGAACAATAATAGTCATTTCTTTTAGCGAAGAAGCTTTACACAAGAGTCTTGGTGGCGTCGCAGAATATTGCGCTTATTTTGACGACTGATTTGCAGATCCTAGGTTCATTCCGGGTTGAGTAAACAATTATTGCTAAACTATCACAACACATAATTGCATGCTAGACACATTTAAAATTAACTACGTTCTTTGAAATTAAACTACTATATACGGATTTTATCACGTTGTTTACTAATTACTGTATTACATAATTTTGAAACTGTTACACTACTACTACTATTGAATTTTACTAATTTATAAGCTAATAAAATTATTTAAACTATTAAATCTATTTATATTTAGGTTTACACTTTCCCCGACGTTTCTGGTCACGGGATCATGGCTGCTGAAAAGCAACCGACCTTAACCTTATAAATTAGTAAAATTCAATAGTAGTAGTAGTGCAATAGTTTCAAAATTATGTAATACAGTGTTGAATAAACAACGCGATAAAATCCGTATATAGTAGTTTAATTTCAATGAATAACATTCGCGTAAACAGACAATAACTACGTTCTGTTTCTGAGAAAATTTGGTAGTGCGTACTGTAGATTGCAATGAATATTGAGAACATTCCGAAATTATTACTTACATCGGATCTAAATGTAAATGGCAAAATATAGATCTAATACTTTGCCTTTCCTTTAGTAAGTGCACTGCGTCGGAAGAACAAATTTGTTTGATTAATGTTGAGCCTAGTCTAGTTGAAAAAAACTTGCATGTGTCCCTAACTTTTAATACACACATTCTCTTACGCTGGTTTTTATTTGTTATATTTTTTTTTATTCCATGACATAATTAAATAATTAACATAATATATATATATATATATATATATATATATACAAATTATTTACAAGAAAAATAGAAATTGAAGAGAAAAATAAAACTGCAAAATCAAAAAGCGTCATAATATTCCTCCGCATCGTCGTCAATATAATAGATATCGTCATATTGGTGAGTACATATTTGAGCCGTTTGGTGTCGAAACGCTGGGGCCATGGGGTCCAAGTGCTAGGTCTGTTTATAGAGACCTAGCTAAGCGGCTCATCGACGCTTCTCGTGACCAGAGGGCTGGTATATTATTTGCACAAAGAATAAGCATTGCCATTCAACGTGGCAGTGCTGCCAGTCTTCTGGGCAAGTTGTCGATTGACGACGATGCGGAGGAATATTATGACGCTTTTTGATTTTGCAGTTTTATTTTTCTCTTCTCTTACGCTTAAATCCCTGAAATCCCTCATTTACCACCTATAATAATTGTAGGTCCCATTTAATAGAGAGCTTAGTAACGTTCATCGGGAACAGTCCCAGGTTTTATGTTGCTTCTTAAAATATCTTGACAGAAAATCCCAATTACTCTTTGCCCTGTAATCGAACACGAAAACACCGCAGCAGTTCTTTGTTTTAATGTTTTTCTCGTGGCGAAATTCTTAAATAAAACGTTTAAGTAAATCGTAAGAGATAAAAAGCGTATGACTTGAAGATAACGATTGGTAAGGAACAGGAATAGTGAATAGTTTCACTTTTCTGCATCGGTGGACTGTACGCCATGAATATACGGAAACTTCCAAAGTGGAAATCACTCCTTCCGTCCGACTGCATTCTTATATTTTTTAGATTATTTGTTTCACATTGTTGCTATTATAGTGAAGTTTGCTTGTATGGCTATTTTGAAAACGTTTTTTTATGTATGTGTTTGTCGAAATATGTATAAATTTATGTAATGTTTTAATCTAATTTTACTCACTTGTAGATTTACAAATGATCTGGCATTTCGCAGATAATTATCTTAAAAGCCTATGCCTTTATAATAATTGTATTTTGTAAATACTACAATATATTTGTAAAAGTGGCACTACAAACAATTTCATGAATTATTTTTGAAAATAACATGCAAGAAACAATATTTTAAAAACAAAGAACAAAATATATTTAAATAAACACTTAATTTAATATATTTTATTCATTATTTTTAATTGTTGTTGTTATAGAGATATAGTCTTTTAGATTGGTCGCACTCCGTGAATATTTAAATGAAATATCTGTTAGATCTCGCGTCCTCACAGTTAATAATAATAATAATAATAAATAACGTTTATCTCATAAAATGTATACAGTTTATGTGAAGTCCCTGACACCTGTGCTAGGAGATAAACCTGTGTTACAAGAATCAGTGCCCTCTCCCTTATTAAGGTACAATAATAATCTTATGTAATAAGGTCATTATCAATTAGATACACGATAAAAATAAATATATATTATATAAAAGTAAAAAGAAAATAATAAAAATACAACTGGGAAAAAAAGAACGAGAACAATAGTGTAAGATTTTAAACTTAACTCATGTTTGTGAGGGTGTGTGAGTGTGTTTCTGTGTGTATGTGAATGAATTTCTATGCGTTACAAGATGTTAAGAAACTGTTGTTATTATTTGTTCAGTTTCATCATATTTTAAACTTAACAACCATGAGCAGAGAAACAGTGTTAAACTCTGTTTAATTTTGTAAAGTGTAACTTTATAGATGGTTAGTGCCTTGTTTATTCTATTATAAATTCGAGTTGCTTTCAAACATAAGCGCAAAATTATACCACAAAACGAAGATAGTACGTATATGATCTGCATTAATACTACACAACATTTGAAAACACCCCACCCTTCCAATTGAATAAACCACGTCGGCAAAACAAAACGTAACTATTTTCCTACACTTAAAAGTAAACTGGCATCAAAAACAGTACACAACGGTGCTTCAAAGCTAAAGGACAATACGTAGCTCACGGGCCGATTGTCGCACTTTCCAATTATTTCACAAAGCGTATCGTACGCTTTGCACATACAGGGGGTAGCCACTTAGACCCCTCTTTACTCTTTGTGCCGCATTTTAAAATTCAATCTATCGATGTATTTTGTACCGTAGTGTAACATCACTAGTTTATTTATTTTAAGTTAGGATTCCGTAGCGAAATAGTAAAAGCGGCAATGAAAATTGAATGCCCGAATGACGATGATAAGTGATCGCCTTATGTGGATTCGATTCCCACACGTTAACACATACACAAAAAATTTTGTGGTCCTCAAATATTTGTGTCTAGCTGTTCTTTTTATCCGTTTTTATAAAGGAGGTAATGCGAGAATAGTTTTAGTAAAAAATAAATACGGGAACAAAGAAGAAACTCACTAGCAATCACATCAATAGCTGTGTCAAGAGGGACTTTACAAACATATAACTCTGAACAATTATCGGTAAGGGGATTTTCCTTTTTGACTTCTTAGAGACATGTTAACGGGTGTATAGTAATCGAATGTTATTCATTAAAATTAAACTACCTCAAACTGATTTGTCACAGTTAATTTTAAAAAATAAATATTATTTTTAATTATTATTGAAATAATTAAATTATATTTATTTTTACACCTTCACATATTTTGGTTTATTTTCACCGACCATAAGAGAGACTATGATAGTGGTCGTATCATTGTCTTGAAGTGTTAGTTTTTAAAAGTATCCGAAGATAACTAAATTTATGGTGTTTCTATTTACGCAGGAATAAAGTAGTGCTTTTCATAATGAACCGCGATATTGAAGTATTTTTATTTACAGATTCTACCTTTGTTAATTTTGAATTAATTAACCTCGATTTTATTCTTCGGTGTGACGTGAAGCCTTTTCAATGCTAAAAGTGCAGCGATGCGTTCTGACTCTCAGCAATTATTTCAATGTTCGCTTGCTCGAGTGGAAAACTTCTTGAATTCAACTTTTGTTAGATAAAGCTGGCACGAACACCAACCGTGATTTAATACACACAGTTTTTTAGCTAGAAAGTTCTTTAATAGAACGGGACAGAAGCGTTTTTAGTGCATATTTTATTGTGTCTGTTATATGGTTATGTTATATTAGAATAGTTGCCATGCTAACCTTATAAAAATGGCTGCTTGTTTTTATTTTCTTCACGTCAAATAAAAGTAAGAGAGGTTTCTTTTTTATTACGAGAAGACAGCTATTATTGGTTATATTTATGTACGTTCAACTGTGAATGTGGCTCATAAAGTGACAAGAAATTAAGTACTACAAAAGGTGCCGTGGTATCCAGATTAGAATTTTATTATAATTCTCGTTAACCTGGAATAATAATTTATTTGTGTTTACCCTACTGGTTTTGAATCAGCTGCATTGTGACCATTATTATGATTACCTGTCACAAACGTTTATTAAATAATTGACACAAAAATAATTCTGTCATAATCACATAACAGAGTTCTTTTTGTACGAATAAAATTATTATTCTAGGTGAATGAGAATTATCTTAAATAAATATATCTGGATACCATATAACTTTTCTTCCATCTGTCCTTAGTTATACCAAGTATATGGCACAATCAAATGGACTGAAGCGTCTGACTGTCTTTAGTAGACAATAATATATGTCTATCGTAGTGGCAACACAGCGATATCTTTTTTGAACGGTTGGTGACGCGTAAATCTCTGGCAACATTATAATATAATATGGCTGTACACATTCATAGGTAACCGTTTATCTTAAGGCGGGCCCTATGCTATCTCTTATATAATTGCGGTCTTCCGTTCACGATAATAACTCTTCGCCTCATTCAGTCATGCAATCCAAGATCTCATGCAAAACAGACGCATTCACTATCGCTGCCCCATTGACTACTAAAATGCCAAATATAATTAAAATCTGTTATTCGGTTCATATTGAAGCTCAGCCTCCAGATGTTTCTTTCACATGTTGAAGCTCAGCGTCCAGGTGTTTTGTATCATAGATCCCGTGGGCTCTCTGAAACAATGACATTCCCACGGTAGCTAACTGTTTAGGATGGTAGTGAGATTCACCGTTTAAGTCAATACCTGGACGCTGACCTTCAACATATCAAGCAAGCAACAAGCTCCAACAGCCGCGCCGCCGTCACATATCCCGAGAAAAGCCAGCCACAGTCGTGCGCCAGCCTGCCATACTGCCATATGTAAGGGGTGTCACTGACAAGATTGACTACATCTTAAAACGAGCTTCAATCAACACATACTTCAAGCCGCCAACGAAGATGATTCAATTTTTACCACCCGTCAAGTGCCAATTACCCTTACAAGATGCAGGGGTCTATAAAATAGACTGTGACTTTGGACTCTCATACAATGGTCAAACCAAGAGAAGCATAGGCACCCGCATAAAAGAACATATAGTTGATGTTAAACACCAACGCTCGTTGAAGTCTGCTGTGTTTGAACATGTGCAATAGGGGACCAACCATTACCTACGATTTGACAAACCACAGATACTTCCTAAAGAACACCGAATCCTACCAAGGATGATTCGCGAGTCTATTGAAATCAAAAAACATCCAAATTTCAATAGAGAAGATGGTTGAAATGTACCACCAGCTTTGGATCCAGTAATTCAAATACTTAAACCCAAAAAGAAGCAAAACATAGCTAGACTTCATGATACTTTGAGCTCATTCTGCATAAAAAGGAACACAAATGATTAAATTATGTTCGGGTACTTTGAAAAAACTATACTTCAGAACATTGAGACAACTATCATCTTAGTCTCCCCATGACCATGGATGCTGTAAAACAACCGAAACGTCGGGGAAAAGTATAAACTTAAATATAAATAGTTTTAATTAGTTTAAATAACTTAAATTGTAGTAGAGTCCAATAATAGTAGTGTCATAGTTCGAAATAATGTAATAAAAGTGTTCTAAAATAAATATATAAAATAGTTTTGATTTCAAAACCAAATATCCATATTTTTATCTTTACGATATTAATGGGAAAGTCCATTAACATTGCGGGTGGCAAATAGTCTAGATTTAAATACTCGATAATTATATGACAATGTAAAAACGGGGCTTGGCACTTGAACAGCTAAACAGCTAGTGTAGGCCTTAATTAATGAGAAAACGATTTTTATAATTACATGGCAACTCGTTCCAACACCATGATATTAGCTTTAGGTGTGGTTTAATTTGAGGTTTGGTTCATAAAATAATATAACTGTAAAAAGATCACCTTACTATATTATTTTGTATTATGAGTTTAAAAATGTTGAATACTGGCATCTGGCCATGTATTGGCCTGCGCATTGAATTTCTTGACACAGAAAAAACAAAGCACTTGCATTCTAATCTAATAAATTGTAATAATGAGTTAAAACCCGTTTAATAATTTGTCCATAATACCAGAACAGATAGACTAATAAACATTTCCTAAACCGGGATCCGAGAATCGAAATCTGAAGCCAAGAGATGATGTCTTTCATAAAATATTTTCTAAAAGACACAATTTCTTTGCAGTTTTTGGTTAGTATAGAAAGCTTTTTAACATTAAAATCTTTGATTTTTAACTTTAAGAGTTGTGTCTTTGAAGCGATCACTAGGCAAACTACTTAGATAGCATACGGACAAGTATCTCCAAGAACAACTTTTTGACTAAACAATGGCGAACGACTGCATTTCATGTTGGCTATTTCTGTTTCAATAATACAAAGACACTTTTGGTTTCGTCACTTTCAGAACTGATATTTTACAGCGTTAGTTTCGCACATGTGATAGAATAACAATGCCCGTATTTAATACGGAACAACGCACATTAAATGGTCGTAAAAGTTTAAAAAGTTTATCCGACCCAACGACACTTTATGTTGAAGTAACATGCTATGTTTGCATGACTGTCAACCATTCTGTGCCTAATTCTGTGGTACAATGGAAAAGAGGTTGTGTTGTTCTATTTGTTTTTTTGTTGGCAACTTTGTTTTGAAAAGAATTTAATTTGGAATTTCGGAATTTGAATGGCTATTCGATTGTCTTTTTTTGATAGAAAGTTTTTGTTATAATTTGAATCGTTCGATTGAAGTTCTTTCTGTGAGCTGTTTGACATTAAACGAATCCATGTTTATGTAAGTACATCTCAGTCCAATACGAGTATACCTACCCTCGAATGTATAGACAGAGATTCATTTAGGTCCTCCCTAATTGCAACAAGTGAGCTTATTACCGTTTAACACACCTATTTATAAATTCCAAGTTACTACTGCTGAGAAAATACCAAATATTTCGCTTCACGTATAATAATAAAAAAATTGTGTTATAATTTAAATATGATCATAACACGATTTTATTTTTATAGCATACTTTTGAAGCAAGATACAGCGTGTTCTAATGATGTTATACATTTTTAATTACTAACCGGATTAAGAAGATTTCGAACCATAACCATAACGACAAAGGTTTGAAACATGGCTATTTTACGCCCTTACCTACAAAGTAAGAGCCCTGAGCTACCTACTACTCTATAGAGGTGGAGACAGGGTTACCACTCTTTTAAACTACTCTCTTGACTGGCCGCTTGCAACTTCAACCTTTTACTTTAAAAGGATTCGCTGGGTTGCTAGCACATTAAAATAGAGCACACTGCTCTGTGTAAGAAGCTATTCTTTTGTTTTTAGTTGTGGGAATGCTTTGGCACATACCTCTCCGCGGGGTGACGGAGAGGCTATGTCGGGCTCACCGGGGGAAAGATATCCCGGTAATACCAACTAAACCTGTGTTCCTCGACATAACCATAGTCAGCACGAATCGCTTTCACATGCAATCGCGATCCCGCCGAGGTTTCGGCGCGCCATATGAAATGGCAGGTCACTACACGAAAAGACCAACTCTTTAGGTAGTTCTACATTTCTACCCTGCCTCCTCTTCAGGGGGGACACACGGCACAGAGACGCGCGTGGGAGAACGCACGCCCGCCTCTCAAAAGAAGCCTGGCAACTCCTGGCAGGCTACTTAACGCAGAAACACGACATTAGTTTGTTTGGCTGCAGTCTGTAAAATAAAGTTCTGAGCAAATAAGAGATTTTTATTATGTCTAGTGGCAAACAAGCCGGTGGTTTACCAAGTGGTAAGTGGGAACCGTCTTATACTAAAGCACTAAGGTGATGGATGCCGTTTCATCACGTTTGTTATCTGGAGAGATAGACAACAGATTTCTATTTGCTTCGATTCTGGCATATCTGTCTTGCTTCATTCATGCTCCATAGATGGTGTTGTGATTTATGTGGTCGTCTTACCATTGCCACTGTACCGAGTGTTGTAGGGTCCTCAAAAGTTACAAAAAGTGTGGTCAACAAATATTTGTTTTGGGCCTGGGTGTTCTTTGACGCGATACAGTAACGATAGTTTTAGTACGGAAATGAGGCTATCGGCAGTCTAAACAGCTAAGCCTTTATCCATCTGATACTGATCTCCTTGAGGAATAGACAGAGACAAAAGATTTCGATTTTGCTACGAGCCTTGAATATCTTCAGCCTGATTCACTCGCATTACATTCCTCATAATGCCTTCTCGCTTACACTTATAACTTGATTCACTACTTGTAAATTCTAAGGACTACAGGTTTCTAGGTTTACGACTTTATAATGACGCGCAAAGCGATGAAATATGTGTTGTTAGTACATGATTATGGAAATATTAGTACAGCAGGCACTAGGTGTGTTACGTGTTAATTATTTTTAACAAATCTATTTAAATGCCAATAGGTATTTTATTGTAAACGGTTTTCATGATAACGTAGTGAAAAAAATATAGCAGTTGACAACATTAAAATAGCAGTTGTTTTTACACGCAACTGTTATATGATTGTTATTTTGAGTTTGCTATTATTATATCCGCAATATCAGCCATATATTAAACTGTCCTATTGCTGGGCATGGCCCTTTTAAGGATTAGGCCATAGGCCGCCACGTTGGCACAGTGCGGGTTGGGAGACTTCACATATCTTAGACATGCATGCATACATTGCCATTAGGCAATCATTTAATGTTTATTTTCTATTATTTACATGAACAAAAGCAACCATCGTAATTTACAATTGAACTTATATTAACAAACTTAACTACTTATATGTAAAGCAAAATGAAAAGGCAAAAAAGAGACAAATATATTAAAAAATAATGGCTGGTTTAAGCAGCGTCGTAAAACTCTTTGGCATCGTCGTCGACCGTGAAAATGAATATAAATATTACCTATTCAATATTTTCTTGTATACATAGATAGAACAAAATATTATTATATAACATTTAATAGTCGCAATCAGCACTAACAGAAGACTTAGTGCATTCAGCTTCAAACGTTAGCAATATTCAACGTTTCTATGAATCGAGCTAACTACATTTGAATTTCGAAGTCTTTGCATTCAATAGCCGGCACCTCTTGCCGTAACGGCAAGTTTACGATGCAAAGTCTAAACTATCGCGGTTCGACACGACTACCGTTCTACCAAGATTAAGAGCGAACTTCGGTCAACTTCGGCAAAGTTCGGCGCACTTCGCCACTGAACCGTAGCTAACGGTTAAGAAGCAAAACAATATAGTGTGTTGTGCTTCGAATACTCGTGCTAAACTTTGATATGCAACAATGCTGCGCAAATAATAGAGTTATGTAAATTATAAAATTGGAAAAGTTTTACTTTAACATCTTCCAAGATGGTATTAATTAATATTTGTTAGATGGAATTTATTTAATATATTGCAGATATCAATTTAGGTGGACATACATATGTCTTTATAGTGTAGGGATGTTACAGTCGTAATCGATTGGAGCACGAATGAAACGTATAAAGTCTAACGATTACACACTTATTTACAAAAGATAACATGTAGGTACTGTGTAGGAGGGTGTTACTACACTATAACAGCGTGTATGTGTGTGTGCTACACACTGACACACACAATTGTAGTGCATAAACACACGTTTCTAATTGAAAACAAATTATTAACAATGAACAAGCCAACTTATGAAGCTGGCATCTATGACCCATACAAACCGTGTTGTCGCTTCGTTAACTAAGTTTTCATGGTCTCACGTCAGAAATTGAAAGCCTTTGATTTTCACATTTAAGGCGATATTGTGACGATACATTATATACATTATTATTAAATATAATAGTGTCATCTGTGGTGTAATTATAAGCAGCGATAGCTCATGTCATGCTCATGTTTGATGTGAGTTGTAAAGTACTGAAATTATATTTAATTATTGGCGATTTAAAAGAGTTGCCTTGAGTTTCTACTTTCGTGCAATTTTTTTTCTCATAGATACAACCTTTGCCTGTACCTAGAAACTATCCTAAATTTAGCTTTAGTAACTTAGTAAACTCACTAACATATACATTTTTACGTTTATAAGGCTCGTATGACTTTGACATGAGTCTAAGTCAAAAGTTCTCGAAGATATGTATCTTGTAACTGAAATATGCGAAAACACTTGAACGGATTTAGATGAAACTTAAGATCATAGCACACATATCAACTCGGAAAGGGATCGTCACCGTATCGCCTTTCGCCTCGTCGTCAAACAGGCGTAAAACGGCTAACCTAATGTAACCAAAGCGTATCAGCAGCTCCAGTACGTCGACTCGGCTACGGCTAGGCGACGCCGCGCTTACGCCGCTCTCACTTAAATCATATTAATATAGATATTTTCTCCCTTCTTCAATGAGTTTATCCTGTTCCTAATCTAACCTACAAATTCAATAAGACAAGCGCGCAACACGACTGGTGGTTGTCTTGTGAATGACAGCACGTTCGGCAACTGTAGTGCACGGAGTGACGTAAGCGCGGAGACAACGAGCCGTAAGCGCAGGGATGACGAGCCGTAAGCGCGGGGACTGCAAGCTGACCACGCACCGCACCGCGGTTCGTGAGCTTGTCCCGAGGCGAGGCGATTACGTTTTGATTCCGATTAGTGTGCGTTGCAGTAGGGAATTTCATACAAAGAATACTGCACGGCTCCAGTTGATACGGTGACGATCCGTTTCCGAATTGATATGTGTGCTAGATCACGTCCTTGGTATATTTCTTGTTCCGATATTTGTCCTGTGGAGATCACAAGGGTGAGACCGAAGCTTGCTGTAAATAAAGGTTTTAAGACCAAAGGAAGATATCAAATTATAAAAATAATTGATGAAATATTCTCATCCTTGTATTTTTGGTATTTAGAGTTACCAATTACGCTCGTGTAGCCATGACAACAGTCTTCTTATACCTTTTGCTAAAAAATTGTTTCAGTTCTGCGGGTGTCCTTGATTTTTTTAATAATGTAACTGGTATATTAATTTCATACAAAATAATTAAGAAAACCTGGCTTAAAGTTTCCAAAATACCTATTTTATATTTCATTTACTCACCTTTTTTGAAGCGTTTGACACGAGATTATTTTTACGAACCTTTTGTTGAATTTTATCTATTGTTGATATTGGTGTCGGCAATATTTTTCTACTGCATTATGAATACTATTTAGTTTCGATATACTAATAGTGAGCTTATTTTCTTTTAATTCTAACAGATTTTTTATTCAATTTGTTTAACATGTACCAGTTTGCACATACATATGTTTGGTGTCAGAGGACATTACATGATGTGATCTACTAAATGGTTAAACTTACATTTGTTCGACGGAGTCAGGTGTCGAGCTCATGGTGACACGACGCGGCGACGCCTGATTCTGTCGTACCAGGACGTCGCAATTATGATTAGATCTCACGATCTCCCGATTAGTTTGAAACAAATCGGACAAACCTAAATAACAAGTATGGGTTTAAATGTTTAATTACTTATATTATGATAACTATATATACATATAATAATGTACTTACATGGTTTAGACATGTGTCGTAAACATACACGGGGTAAGTTTAGTTAATTCAATTCAATTCGTTTATTGCACTCCATAATGTATATAACAATTATGGACCCCGTCGGACACAGCAAAATTAGGAGAAAAGAATGAACATTCTATTATCATAAAGCATACTGAAATATATTTTAGAGCTTAGTAGATATCTATTTAATTATTCACGTATTATAATAAATATTATATTATAGTTTAATATTTATTATAAAGCATTACACTTATTTTCTAAATAGACTTGCTGAGTAGTAGAGTCTCGCTGATTTCAGCATGAATGGGCCGGCTCGACCGGGGAAGGACTACCCTCTCACAGAATATCGACGTGAAATAGCAGTATTCCTACTGTTGTGTTCCGTTCGGTGAGTGAGAGTGCTGGAGGCCCAATCACCCTATTTCCCCCTTTCCGCTCCTTCTCCTTCCCACTTCCTTTCCTAAAGGGTCGGCACCGCGCAAATGATGCTTCTGGTGTTGCAGGCGTCCATAGGCTACGATGGCACTTACCATCAGATGGGCCGTATGCTTGTTTGCCACCTTAGTTGAGTAAAAAAAAAAACTTAATTTTAATTATTATATTATAGTAACATTTTGTTTCGAAAAGTCTTTTAATTTGTTGATAAATAGTAAGTACAGGCCTTATGTATACCCTTTTCACTCTACTCTTAATAGATTTGATGATTTCCTAGCCTAAGGCTGCCTGTCCATTGAAGCGGAGTGAGGCTGTGGAGCGAAGAAACGGACAAATATTAACCAATAGGATAGCGTACTGGAGTGGAGCGGCAATTTTATGCAATCCTATTGGTTAATATTTCTTACGCCTTAACTATTTGACCGATCGTCACGAAATTCCGCAATTACGTACCCCGTGACTACGTGATTGCGAAATTTCTGTAGAAAAGGACACAGAGTACTTTACCCAGACATAAGTATTGTAGTACTGTTTCTGAGGGATATAATATTTACACAACTTACATTAACGCCAACGCTAACGAAACCATGGGCAAAAATTTAGTACTTAATACAAGACAATTTTTTTTTTAAATATTTTATATCACATACACACAACACCATCTAGCCCAAACTAAGCAGAGCTTGTACTATGGGTACTAGACAATGGATAAACATATATATATACTGTTTTGTTTTTTATTGTAAATACATATTATACATAGAAACACCCAGACCAAGGCAAACATCCATGTTCATGCACACAAAGGTTTGACTTGTGCGAGAATCGAACCCGCGACCTCAGCCGTGGCAGTCGGTTACACTGACCACTACGCCATCGAAGCCGACAAATGTTATTACTTTATACTTTAAGATGAAATCTACCATTTAATTATTAGTATTATAGCAACACCAAAACTCCAAAGTGAATCAAATAGAGGGTTGTTCATTGCCACATTCAAAAATTAATCTCACGTAATTTCCAATCCAATTTAGCGGGTTCCGTACAACACAAAATAGACGCGGTCGGACCGTGGCGAACAGCCGTCAGCCACACACTTACGTAACCCTAATTCAGATTGCATTTTGCGGTGCCCCTACTGCATCTAAACGGAATTTTGTATGAAGTACTGTAATTTACGTCTGAAACGTGGCAAATTTAATATTTGTAAATACATTTTAATGAGATATGAAAAACATCTTTTTATTAAAAGATATGCTGGTAGTTATGGATATGTATATAAGACTAATATGCTGTGAAAACTGACGGGTTTTGATGAGTTAAAGAAATTACTTAGCTAAAATTATAATCTCGTATATCATACTCACTCTTTATATCTCATGGAGTGAGCTTATAGCCATCTATAAGACATTTTCAGATTAGGTGTTGTTAACTTCTAACAGAAAAATCCAACTACACTTTTCTCAAGTCGGTAATCAAAGGTAGGCAACGATTGACCGCGACTTGAGAATTGAATGTAGGACCTCATGGTGGATTGTCTATACTAATATTACAAGGAGGATAGATTTGATTTTTGTTTGGTTGTTTGTATGTTTGTAAGGATATAACTCAAAAACTACTCAACTGATTTTAAAATACTTTATTCATCCGAGAACTATATTATCACCGAGTAACTTCTCCCTAGCCTTTATTTTCGAGTTTTTGGTCTAATCGGATTTGACTGGATATCAGTTTTTTCACGGAGCGGCTGCCACCTGACCTCCGCAACCCAAAGGCTAACGATACCCTAAAGCTAGACAAGTGTCAGAATATTATAGGGCACTGACTTCCCAATAACGACTGCCATAGATATTCATGGCAGCTGGGGCCGACGGCTTAACGTGCTCTCCGAGGCACGGGGCAGGCGATAATTGTTAATCAATACGCACATAATTTCGAAAAGTCATAGACCTTCCGAAAGTCAGACGTGCGCGATGTGGGTTCGAACCCGAGACCCTCTGCATTGCAGTTTGTTGGTCTCCCCACTGAGCTATCGCTGCTTATCACCGAGTAACATGGACATTATTTTATTTTGAAAAAGAAGTACTTTTCTTAGGTAACCTAACCTACTTAATTACGTGAAGGAAGTCGTGGGAAAAAGCTAGTATGCCATACACTTATAATAGGAGAGCAACGTAGACGTTTATAACTAATATATTAATGACGATGATGTATTAGAACATGGTTTTATTTTATTTTATGCAGTATCAGTTATGTTCAAAAACTCAACCAAATTCTCTTTGCTGGATACGGGTCTCTTCTTCGTATGAAAAAGGTTAAACCCCAGTACCAGCTTCTCTCTCTAGACTGCATTCAACGGAGAGCGACTGGAATCGTCGACTGCCCGGTTATTTCAAATCGGCTAGACCCCTTGGCGCTGCGTAAAGATGTGGCCTCGCTATGCATCTTCTATCGCTTTTACTACGGTGAGTGCTCCCAGTAATTGTTCGGACTGATCCCTGCCGCCTCTTTTCGCCATTGTCTTACGCGACAGAATTTCCATTCCCATCATTTAGATGGTTGGCAGTCCACAACTGTGCGCTTTTCCAGAAATTTTCTAACTCGCACAATTAAACTGTGGAATGAACTGTCGCCTGTGTTATTTCCGGACCAATACGACCTACAAACCTTCAAGAAAAGAGCGTACTCCTTTTTAAAAGGCGGGCAACGCATTTGTAACTCCTCTGGTGTTGCGGGTATCAATGGGTGGCGGTAATCGCTTACCAACAGGCGATCCGTACGCTCGTTTGAAAAAAAATTGTCCATCCGCAGAAAAAGTTAGTAGACCTTACATATCTTCGTGAACATTACGGTGAACTACCAAACAAGTAAGTTTCTTCATGATATTTCCTTCATCATATAAGAGAGCGATAATTTACTATTTAATACGCGCATAACTTTGAAAAGTCAGAGTTTTGCATGTCAGTCCAACGGTCCCTTATTGGGTTGTTGCTGCATACACACATACAAACGACAGGCATTATAGATATTTATTTATTAAAATTATGAAACTTGATAATCGAAACAAGATACACAAAGAAAGAAAGAAAGAAGAATAAGATTCTCGGTGTGGTGAGGTTAATATTTTTTTAATAGCACTATAAACTATTGTATTTAACCTTGTTCTAAATACTCTCCGAACTTTCCGCCGCAAAACATAGTTGCTCTTTTATGTAAGTAATAACAGAAAGCTACGTACAGCACTGACTATTGAAAAACCCATCGAATGACACACGAACTCAAAAACGCAACAATTTCGTCGAAAAGCGCATAAAATTCACACTACGCCGGTTTTTCATTCCAGCAAGAGATAACAAATTTCGCGTCCGAAAATCTCGTTTCATGTACACTGTCGTTTATTTGAGTTAGCAAACAAATTGCGCCTTTTTGTGCCGGCAATGAATGAGGCGGCGCGGGCGCGTACCCGTGCATTTTTGCACGGGAAACTTTTTGGTGTGAACACTCTTGATTGTCAATTGTTTTCGGTATCAGAAAAACGCCATGCGCCGTCGCTGTTGGAAGTATAAAAGAATTAACTGAAAATAAAATAAGAAAGGATGTACATATTTATATGGTTAATAGTAATAAAAATACTGCATCGCGGTAGTGAGTGCGACAGCTGGACATAAAGTAATAGTACACCTATACCTACCTACCTTGAAAATATAGGTATGATGACACTCTGTATGTAGGTATAGTAATAAAAGCCATTCGTAGAACTCTTTGAGAGTACCGTCAAGGCAGCTTTGAATGCACAAGGCAATCATAAACACAGGCTAGAGTGGATGGCCCTTAGAACACTGGAACACTCCAAGAAATTAATTGCAAACAGAGCCACGGGCTGAAGACCGTTCCATTCGCAGAACTTCTGGGTGAACCCAGAAGTTCTGCGGGTACAACAAGGGCCAAATACGCCTGCTCACAGGAGCGTTCACTCGTCATTTTGGCACGAACGACTTCCTATGCAGATTGAGATTGTCAAACAATTTGATCTGCAGAGCCTGTGGTGAACAGGACGAGTCCATATCACACCTACTGTGTGAAAGTGACGCGTTGGCTGGACTAAGGATGGGTCTGATGGGATTGGCATATCCGAATCCTGAAGACTTCAGGCTTCTCCCTCTGAAGTGTACGCTGCAACTAATGCAGTATATTCATAGGGAGATAGCTCAGGGATAGATCTCGGATCGACACAAAAAATCCCACTGGGTCGAAGTATCGCCGGTCTACACTGACTGGCCCCCGAATAAGATAAGATAAGATAGTAATAGAAAATATGAGTCCCGCACAATAATTCCCGTATCGCGGGTGACCTTACAGTAATAGAAGTAACAGGCAGAAAATCATCACTCGCAACAAAATGTGGGTATCGAACCCTCGGCTCAATGTTGTACGATGGCGACCGTTTAAAACTCTACGTCATCCATTCGCCATAACATAATAATCCGTAGAAGATACAAAATTATTTATACCTATAAATAATAATAATACAGATACAAATAATTAGAAACAGCGAACAGAATTCTCCTATTCTCAGAAACCTAAAAACATCTGCCGAATAAAACTCAGACAAAATAAATACGATAATTTTAGGCAAAACTCGCAAAACGAAACCGGATAAAGTATAATTAATTCAATTCAAACATCTCCATAATATTTCCTTGTATTCGAATCACGATTATCTGTTTGTTTTGACCGGGATACCTACCCGGGACTTCGGGTAACAAGAGAATTAGGGCTTCCTATATTTACAACAGAAATTTGAGTAGATATAATATGTTTGGATTGCAATATCATGTTATTCATATTTTATTTGATCACGCAGCCATTTTGGAATCCCGTGGTTTTTAATTAATTTTCATTTTTGTATTTATCTGTTGTCTCGGTGGTGCAGCGGTACTTATACAGCTGTTATGGATGAGGTCTCGTATTCGATTCTTTTTTCTGGATACAAGGTACCCTATGTCCTTTTCTGTTCCCCTGGCAACGTGTATTCGAAATTTCATGATGATCGGTCAAGTAGTTTAGGTGTGAAAGCGTACAAACACACAAAGTCACATTCGCATTTAAAACATTAGTAAGGATGGTAAAGATAGTTGACAAAATGAAGATGTAATACATCTCTGTCCACCCCTTCTGGGGATGTAGATCGGATTCTGTGAATGGATTTTTCTTTTTTGTTTAAATTAGACAAGGGACTTTACAACGAACTCAAAGAATATCCCATTTGTGCATCACACAAAGTTTTGTCCCGTGTGGGATTCGAACCCACAACACTCGGTGCAATAGCAGTGGCGAAGTGATCACTTAAACCACTACGCCGTCTGTGTATTCACAGTTTATTTTTTTGTAATTATACATTAAAATTTTCTTTGCAGGCTATTGATACTGTAACGAAAATTTTAATGCGGATCCATCCCTCTTCATAATGTTTGAGTTTATACTGAATTTAATTTGATGTTCTTTCCTGTCTAATGTGGAGTTGATTTGTAATTATAGGGTACTTCAAAGGGCATAAAAAGGTTGTACATGTTTTTTATATGGTAGACTGGTGTTGTGTAGCGTTCTTAGTCTACGTAAAGCGGACCGTATGACTAGTAAAGGCGTATGCTTGCTTACCAAATGGTATAAAGCATTTAACTTACAACTGCTACTTTAATCCCATTGATATATATACAAATATCGTGGATGCTTACAAAAACCTTGTAATTAAGAAACTTAAACACACTATTTTGGCAATGCACCTCATTGTCAACATTTTGTAGTTTTAAGTATACCACTCTCAATTTGTATGAGCGTTGTATTTTGTTATTATTAAACGGCGTGGATGTCACAATTAGTCACAATGTATAAAGATATACAATTTTAAAATTTGGTACCGTGATATTGTTAGTTTACCGAATAAAGTAGAAAATAAAAACCTTTCATCGAATCTCTGACACAATGTAATATGCGTTTTGTCATTATATATCGCGTGCATGTGTTTATTTTACGATTTGACGTACGAAGGAGGTTTAGTATTTAAACTATGGCTGCATGGATGGCGTTGTGGATTAAGTGACAGCCAAGCCACTGCCGCTCTTTCGAGTGGTCTGGGTTCGATACCCATATGCAACAAAAAATAGTGTGACCAAATAAATAATTGTCTTGATTCTAGATGTTCTTTGTATCCCCCGTGATACAGGAATTAAGTCTAGTATGAGACTTGTCTAAAAAAAAAGTGTAGTAGTGTCGCCTTTTTTCTGAACCGGCAGGGATATTTCGTCAATTATTGTTTTTTAATCCTACGTAAAAGGAGACGAGCCTATTGTCTTCTACCAAGCTTAGTTTAGGAACACAGCTCAGAGTCAGGACTATCAGCTGTTACTGAGAAGTTCTTGGCAAAAACCCGACAACACTTTGCTCATGGTCTTATGCGCAGGAGTTTTTCAAGTCCACTTTGTTTGCACATTCAATACCATTGCGCCACCAAGGTAATTTATGTTCATTTATTATACCTTATTGTTCACCAATGTGGGTTCATTGTTCTTTTTATGTGAGTCATAAAGCCAAGTTAAGACTTCTACAACCCATAAAGATTAGCCCATGTTTGCGTCAATCGTGAGGTCAATTTCACATTCAAAATTTATTGTACTTAATCTATAATGATATAAAGATTTTATAATTAGGTATGGTAAAACTTTTAGACCTAGTGGGGCACGAAAACAGCATGGAGAAAGGTTCTAGTTGCCATGCTCGGGTTAGGCAAAGTGTTATTAGATTAATACAGACGTGAACAAAAACCACATAAATCTATAAATGGAAGTAAGACTGTTATTACATAGAGACGCAATTCCATGAAAGAATAATTCCTAGTGGGAAACAATTTATCATACAATAATCTTAACAAAATCGATTCCTCGAAAGGCGTATTAAGGCGAATTTCATTCAGAAACTAAAGCTAACATCACATGGTATGTAACATGAAGATTATCATAAAGCACGTCAACAAACAGCCGTTCAATATTGTGAGGGATCGCTAAATGTTTGCTGAGATCAGACGAACAAATATGGCGCACTCCGCCTCGAGAGCAAACTTACTGCGATGAAAATGTACCGAAATATACTTATGACTCAGTATGTGATGTGTGCGTTAATGTTATACTAGATTGTACTTTGTAAAGTATATGGCGATGAGAGATATTATGTACACATTTAAAAATCCTTTTAAATTTACATTCATAATACCACCGATATATACGATTCAAAGTTCTGTATTAATTACAACTTATAAGTCAATTTAGTAATGTAGAAATACCTCGTGATTATATGTGATGTTATCAAGTATTCTGTTTTTTATTTTGATTATTATTGATAATATAAATCCACAACCGCAATTAGTCACGGACTGCCTTTGCATTGTCACAAAGTGTAAGTGTATGCGGCATCGTGCCATCCTACTGCCTGTTTAGATTTATATTGAAAAATATAACTAGACCCAAATTATTTAATCTCTATAATATTATTAAGTTATTATTGTTGTTATCTTTAGTTTTTTATAGTCAGTAGTATATGGCATAATGGCTGCAACACCTTGTTGGTATGAGTTGTAAAATACTGAAATTATATTTAATTGGCGATTTAAAAGAGTGGCCGTGAGTTTCTTGCAGGTTTCTTCTCATAGGCTCTACCCTTTGCAACTAACCTAAATGTATGTAGCTTCAGTAATTTGGTAAACTCACTAACCTATATATTTTTACGTTCATAAGTGTTACTTTGTGACCTAAATGAATAAATGATTTTTGACTTTGACTTTGAACCTTTTTAATACGCTTTTATTAGTTTGGTATGTATTTATCTATGTGTCTATGTATCTATGAATCTATGTAACGGAATCTTTGAACGTGATTTGCACCCCTTTCTAACCGACGGATTGATTTGAAACTGCACTCTTATCGAGGACCGATGATAGAAAAATAAATAAGAAAAAAATATTAAAAAGAAATTGTTTAAAAACTAAAAAACACGCTTTAATGAAGCTGATCTGACTACTACTTCTAAGAGGACTTTAACCAATACATTTTGGGATTTGTATTTGAAAAGTAGTTTAGTAACGTGCGGACGCATTTTTAATGCGTTACCTAGTAACTTCAAACAAATGCCTACGCAAAGATTTTGCAAGAAATTCAAAGACTGGCTAATTGATAAATCCTTTTACTGAATAAAAGATTACTTTGAAGTTGTCAAAAATGATTGTAAATTGTAGTAAAAGCGTAATATATGTGCATGTGTATATAACAATTATTGATGTTAATGTATTTGATTTTAATTAAGATTTGCATGTCACAGTTTGACAAAATGTATATGGCTCCAATTATATAATATTCCAACTTATGTACCTACATTTTATGGAAATAAAGATTATTCTTATTCTTAAACCATCTATGCAGAATGGCGAAGTGGTTTGAATGTTCGCCTCGCCTTTGACCCCGCGACGATGTTTTGGGTTCAACATGATACAAAAATTTGTGTAATCCATAAATCTCGAGTTTTGGTCATTTTTGTGTCTGTTGGTTCAATATTGTTTCAACAAAATATACCAACATTGAAATCATGATAAACCTACCTACATAGTTACTAGACGCATTTCCGCGCCTGTTCCGAATGTTCTCTGTGTCCGTTGCTCCAATGTTGTAAAGTATCCCGCGACTTTTATTATTCTTAGTGTGGTAATTGTATTAAATATATTATCATAAAAAAATTTAATTGGAAACGTGATTATGTGGGATAATATTCTCCTTAACCCTTCTGGAATGATTCTATCGGTCTACAAAATGAAGCATTACAATAGTTTTATATTATTGCAATTCAGTGGTCAGCAATTTCAATGTTACGATTTACATTCAAAATACCAATCTAATAAAGTAATGAACCAATTCACATGGAAAGGTGTATTTTGCTGTGAACATCATACTTACATAGTTTGCACTGAAGCAACTCAATACCATTTCGCAAATAGCTAGTAAATTGCTTGCACAACAACTGCAAACGAATCGAATGTATTCTAAAGCTACAGTTTGCTAGGTAGAGTGAGGTTTAAAGAAGTAATAACGTCAACAATGTCATTTTGAAATCTTTTAACAAACAAAGGTGGCTGCTATGTAATAATAATATTCTCCCACATAAACAAAACACAATCTAGCCCAAACTAAGCAGAGCTTGTACTATGGGTACTAGACAATGGATAAACATACATATATACTTTTTTTTATTACATGCGTATACATAGAAACACCCAGACCAAGACAGTAGTTGATGCACACTAATGTTTGACTTGTGCGAGTATCGAATCTGCGATCTCAGGCGTGGCAGTCGATTACACTAACCGCTACGCCATTGAGGTATATGGTCTATATTGTGAAAAGCAGGTAACGTACGTAACGTAACGTTGCCGACTAGTCTAGTGATAAGGAATTAAAGATAAAAAGCAAGGGATGAGGTATTTGTCCCGGAACTATTACGTACATATATTTAACAGCGTTACTGACTGATGCCCTTTTCCTTATAGGGGTGTGTTTTTTTTCAACAGACTAACTTATTAGTACCCTTATCAAATAGTTAAGAACAATCGGTTCTATCACTCAAGTATCTACTGCAAATAAAGAATATTTTTATACCTCTAATGTTGCAAACCAGTATGCGGTGCATGCCAATGCTAAGTGGTTAAGCTTACCTGTAGTTAAAATTAGGGGGACCTACTAGTGATGTGCACTAGTAGGTCCCCCTAATTTTAACGACGGGGTCGCGGAGTAATCCGAAAGGAGGGTGAAAGGAAAAAGATGCTGAGGGCCTGCACCATTTATTATTCGAGGGAAACGCACTAATAGTGTTACGTACCTTTAGGAGCAGTGAATATATAAAAAAATGAGACGTTTTAGCTATGGACAAAGCTGAACGAAAAAGCTTTAAATTTACATATTGTCCATAGAACATGCGTCAGAAATTAACGGAAATAAATATAATGACCACCAAAAATAGTAATTGTGCAGCAAAATATGTTTACTAAAACATATCTTAACGAGCACCTATATGCCTCAAATCACTGCATTCCGTCTCGGAAGGGTTAGGTTATGTTAGGTTCCTTCTTAAACCCACCCAAAAATAGGAGCCCCGCCAAGCGTGGCTCCGTCGACTTATTTTGATCTCTTTAATTATATTGTGGTTTTAATTTTGGTTATCATTTACTATTTTTGGCTGCCATATTTTACTATATCTGGTGATAAGTTAAACATAAGCCGAAATGAACTATCCGTAGGTAACAGAGATCGTTTTTTGAATATAAGAACAATCCTTACAGGTAACCGGTGTTACCTGTAAGGAGTAATTATTAAGCTCCGCTCATTCAAACTATAAATTTAAATCAGCGAGCTCTTTTGTTCATCAATGTTAGTGTAATACATCTCTGCCTCTTTTCTAGAATATTCAGCCGTCAACACGTATTAAAAAACAAATCTAATATCTAATGCCAGCAGAGTCATACAAGCAAACAGTGGACTAAACGAGAAACAAAAAGTGTTGTCGGTTGCAATATCACAGTGCACCGTTTGTGCAAATTGCTTACCCTGTTATTAACATTGTGCTTGTATACGCGCTCTATAACTAGTGTGTGTGGTAACCAGTTTGTTTTGTAAAAAATGTACAGGGTTAGATTAGAAACTAGCATTGGACTACCTACTTTCTTTTTTTCTTATTATTTTCTATCTCATACATACAACATCATCTAGCCCAAACTAAGAAGAGCTTGTACTATGGGTACTAGACAATGGATAAACATACATATATGCTTTCTTTTTTGTAAATACATATTTACATATTATACATATATAGAAACACCCAGATCAAGACAAACATCCATGTCTATGCACACAAATGTTTGAATTGTGCGGGAACCGAACCCGCGATCTCAGGTATTGCAGTCGGTTACACTAACCACTACGCCATCGAGGCCGCCTACTCACTAATAGTTTGACGTTGGTAAAGATTCGGTCACTACGAATGAGTTGGCTCACGCGTAGAACGAAACTCTTACAGAAAGTCAGTTTAAGTGTAGGTAACATTGTTTCTATGTTTCGTTATGTGACTGACGGTCTCGAGGCTCAACTATAACACCTCTCTCATTCCTTACCATTTCTTTTAGACTACTTATACTTTCTCCAAAAAAGTGAAAACTTTTTGAATAAATAAAAATACCTGTATCACGGAGGATTTTACATAATACAATGGATAGCTCAGTGTGGAGAGCAACAGACTGCAATGCAGAGGGTCTCGGGTACGAACCCACGTGGCGCACCTCTGACTTTCGGAAGTTATATGACTTTTCGAAATTATGTGCGTATTGATTGACTATTATCGCCTGCTCCGTGCCTCGGACAGCACGTTAAGCCGTCGGTCCCGGCTGCTATGAACATCTATGGCAGTCGTTATTGAGAAGTCAGTGCCCTATAATATCCTGACACTGGTCTAGCCTTATCGTTAGCCTTTGGGTTGCGGAGGTCAAGTGACAGCCACTCCTTGTAAAAACTGATATCCAGTCAAATCCGATTAGACTAGAAAATCTGACCCCAAGTGACTTGGGAATAATAAAGGCTAGGGAGAAGAAGACCTGTATCACGGGGGATTTTACAAACATTTAAACAATGAATACAAAGAACACCTGGAGTTAGAAGTACTGTGGAGTGCACGAATTTTTGTTCCGTGTGGGAATTGAACCCGTAAAACCAGCAGCGGTGGCACCGGCGCGGCGTAGGGATCGAATCCATACGGGACAAAAATGTCACGCGTCTTTTATTACCGTTTCACTTGTGAATGATTAGTTCTGGTATTCCACACGATCGCAGGCTACGATGATTTCTTACCATCAGGAGAGCCGCATCAATTCTTGCATTCTACATGTGTAAAGAAACTGCTACCATTAGAATTACAAAAATATAAACAAAAAAACAGTAATCAAAAGCGTGTACAAAAATTATTTCAGTAACTATCGTTTGCCTACGATTTCGACCACATAATCTACGAGTCGCCAAGGATTTCATTTCTGTCGATCAAACTATACCACCATATCCGAAGCTTCTAAAATGATTCAGTTGAAACGAAAATAAAATTAAAATCCAGGCAACTGAACTGTGAAAACTGCATCAAAATCCGCTCAGTGGTTTTTGCGCGATATCGGCGTAAACAGACATACTCACAAAAAATTCTAAAATTATTGTTTTGGAATCCTTGGATGCCTTTGAAATAGACTAGCAGGGAATAAGTTACAATCGGGTGATTTAATAATCTAATAGAGAGGCCTTTGAATTTCCTTTAACCAGCAATACAGATATAAAGTTCTCCAGACCGAGTTTCGGTCAAGGCAGCCAATCTTAACAGAGACTGGCCTTCTGCGCAGGAGATAACATCGTGCACAAGTGTGTAATCAAACACAAGTGCACTCTCTGTTACCTAATTCCCATGATCCGATGGGACGGTAATCCGACACGACCGGAGAGAGATTAGGCGCAGGTCCAAGAGCTTTACATGCTTTCCGAGGCACAGGGGTTTCTAACACCCCCAATTGCCTAACTCCGGGATGCTATTGAGATTTCTTAACAGAAAAACCCATTCACTTTTTCTTGGCCCGACCCGGCATCCGAACCCAAGACCTTAGGTACAGCAGTCAATTTCACTACCGCTGCGCCACGAAGGTTACAGACATACCAAAGGACAGAAGAAAAATGGGTTTACAAACCTCTAAATAGTCGATGAGTGGTTCACAATATCTTCAATATACTTACACGCTCTCGTAAAAATTTCATAATAGTGTAGATAAAGAGGAGGTTAATTACCTTAAAAATATTTATAAAACGTGAGCAATTCTATTATTACGCGTATATAAATATATTACTATAAATAAGATAAAAAGGGCATTCATCTCAGTGAACTCTTATGAACTATTATAAAACATCCCTGTGAAAATCGTGTTGGTTATTCACAAGATAAACGGTTTCTCACTTAATTACGCGTTTTATGCTCTTACTAAGTCCACCTTGACTTAATAAAGTTTATGGAAAATGTTTAGTTTATATGAAAAGTTTGCAGGTTTAGTTTTTTTTTATATAGAATAGAGAGACGTATTCTTCAGGTAATCATAGCCTAATATTTGTCTTTGATCTTTTGTAGCCTCGTTGTAATTCTACAGTTTAATAATACTTCAAAATAATCGGATTAAAGAAAATGAAAAATAATACAAATATATACGAGCAACTCCGAGATCGATCTTTAATCCATCGAATTATTGTAATCAAATTTAATGTGTGTCTTATTGATAGCCAATCTGACTGAAGTAATCATTTAATACCTTATATTATTCAGCACTCCCAATATTTTCTTAAATAATAAAATATATTCATGGGTAGAATATTTTATATTTCATTCAAAACTCATTCAGGCGGTATCGTCGAATTCGAAATTTAAATCCGTATAAATTGTCACCCGCACGCCGAGCGTAAACTCGTTATTCGATAGAAGGTTCTTTTTATAAAATTTAAAATAAAAAAATGTACAGAGGCGTAAACTTTCGCCTCTCGTGCATACTTCATAGTCGTGTGAGTTTCCAGAATTTTCCACATGAGTGCGTTCGATCGTCGGCGCATTCGTCGTCTGGTCGCATTATGTTGAAGATAAGTTGAACAAATATTATTGAACGTGCACTGTTTCGAATTTTTATTTCAACTATTCGAACGTTTCGTATTTTGATTTTAAATTATAGATAATGTGTTTTATTATTTTGTTTGGAAGTTTTGAGACAATATTTTGCATAATAACACAAATTAAGTCTGAAAATTTTAATAAAAGAAGAACGACCAAAATTATTCTGGCTAGCTTTTATTTTGTGAAATGTTTCAATCAATATAATAGAATTAATGTTAAAGTTAATATTTTAAACAATTTTTGTACACATATACATAATAAATACTATTTTTGATTTACCAGTTCGATGAAAGGTCTACTTCCTTCTTTTCGTAAGTCTGTTTTAGGCTCCAACGCGCCTGTTTCACGGCTAAGTAAGATATGTAATCACTACAGTAAACAGATAAATATATTCGGCACAACATTTCAACGATTTAAGAACCAAGTCCATAATCTTACTATCGATTAACCATCCACTAATTGCTGACCTATTCAGAGATATGTACTATATATTATATAAGTTTTGTAATATAAGTTTTGTTTCCCCGATACTTGGATAACTTTTGTCAATAGTTATTTTCTAAATTATATGCATGTGGTGTTTACCTATATAAGTTGTGCACTTAGATTAAGCATAATATTATGTTCTGTTTTGTAATGAATGTTTTAGTGTAATAACTGCTGGTAAACCAATAAATAAATAAAAAGGTAGCAGATTAAAAAAAGCCTTTGTAAGTGGGATTGTATGATTTCCGAATAGAGCTTATTGTCACAATCGTGTGTCATTGTCATGGATTTCATACTTACCAATAGACCTATGCTGGTACTTCCAACTTATGCAATTGAACGAACGATGCAATAAAAAAGCAACACCGATAAACTATCATTTATGATACAATAAAAGAAAGTTGGCGAACAATCCATCATTGCCAGTTCGTACGCCACGTACCGCGCATATTACTTATACATGCGCCACCAGTTAATCTGGCACGGTGAGAAAACTCGCCCGGTTTGATGTATTAGCGTGAAGATACGCTTCAACGTGTTCGAACACGCTGCTACAGGAACTTTGTTATGTGCCAGTACTATGGCGGGAACTGCATTAATTGATGCAGTATATTATATAATGGCTTTGGCTACCTACAGCTCCGATAGCGTGGACAACTAACAAAGATTTTTTTAAAAGCTTATCCTTTACTTGGAATACCTCCTGCGTCGCTGAGGATTTTACAAACATTCAAACAACGGACACAAAAAACACAGTTTACCAACGCAGTCCTGTGATTTTTCTACTAACATTCTGGACCTATTGGGTCGCAACGGCACACCAGCGGTCAGATAAATAGGAAAGAATACATTTCTTTTTTATATCTGGCATCACAATTATTGATATGTCATATTAATTATTAATAACTGTAAATACTTTACGTTACCTATAGTTAACAAGTGTATAATAATACATTGCAAATTAACGTATTTCTGCAAATGTTTAACGTGCCAGATAACCTATATCTGTACAAAATAAAAATAACATGTCAATCGGGTTAATAATTCTCCAGATAGAATCAAGAATCGTATCAAGAAGTCAAAGCGCTGGCTGAAGATAGGACATTTTGGCAGAGACTCCACCGACAAGGGCTTGGCTCTTAAATTGAAGAAGAGAGAACAGAAGGAGTAAAATAGGACACCTAATTCGACATGATAATTTTATCACAAATATAATGGAAGGGAATATAGAAGCAAGAAGGAAGAAGGGAAGACCAAGAAGAAGGTACACCAATCAACTGAAAGAAGTTGTAAAGGTTAAAACTTTTAAGGAACTGAAAGAAATGGCATTGGAAAGAGAAAGATGGAGATTGCTACACCGACAAGTGCAAAGCACTTAAGTTTTGGATGGATGGAATTCGAATCCAAAACACTCGGTGCCGTGGTAGCGGCAAGACGACCACTTAACCAACTACGCCGTAGTAAAAATCTATACTAATATTATAAAGCTGAAGAGTTTCTTTGTTTGTTTGGTTGAACGCGCTAATCTCAGGAACTACTGATCCGAATTGAAAAATTCTTTTAGCGTTGGATAGCTCATTTATCTAGAAAGGCTATAGGCTATATAATAACACGCTACGATCCACGGGGACGGCGCAGTAATCATAAACGCGGGTGAAACCGCGGGCATATCTAGTTGTTCAATAAATAAGCAGTAGATTCTAAAGCAAAATAATGTATGGTCCAGCGATAGTTGCCTGAGCCCCAGTATCCATTGTGTAAGTTGTTTCAATGTTCATAAAGTTACCTTTTCATACCGGTAGCCACCATTTTATAAAGGTAAGGTAAATATAAAATGTTAGTACGCATCCTTCGTTACTTTATGTTAGCTATAGATTATTTATACTTATTAACTGAATATTTACTCATTAAAAGTAACGCGTTAAAGTACTCGGCTATAAAACGAGATGGGTTTGAAAACCCAGAATTCAACCTCTTCGTCTTAAATGTAAAAGTAATGAAAAGAAATGTGCGCTATATCTCGAGGGTGTTTTGACCCACAGGGCCCATATTCAAACGCGACCGAGGTATGACCCCAAGGTGTCTGCACACCAAGTTACAAGTCAATATTTTGCCATTTAAAATACATGTGATCTTATGACCCCTATATCTCGGGGGTATTTTGACCCACAGGGCTCATATTGAAACTCGACCGAGGTATGACTCCAAGGTGTCTGCACACCAAGTTACAAGTCAATATTTTTCCATTTAAAATACGTGACCCCTATCTCACGGAGATCTTTTGACCCACAGGGCCCATATTCAAACTCGATCGAGGTATGACAAGGAGTTTGCACACCAAGTTACAAGTCAATCGGTTCTGTGGTTCCGGAGCTATGCCTGTTACTGACAGACAGACACACGACCCACATAGTGTTTTCATTAACTTCGAAGAAGACTCAGAGGTTAATAAGTAGTTTTAGCTGAAAAGAGGCCCGTGCCCAGTAGTGGGACAGTTTAATACAGAGCTGATATTGTTAAGTTAAAGTTATACATATATATATGTTTATTCTATACTAGTTTTTGCCACGGCTTCGCTCGCGTAAATGTAGGTTAGGTTAGATTAGTAATAGGACCTTTTTTTGGATGAAAGGTACCTTATGTCCTCTTCTGCTCCCCTGACAATGAGTATGCGAATTTTTATGATGATCGGTCCAGTAGTTTAGGCGTGAAAGCGTAATAAACAAACAAACTCACATTCACATTTATAATATTTAGGATGTGTCAAAAATTAACTGTCCGCAGCTAAAATGAGTCGGTTCTTGATATAAGAACTGACTGTTACTGAAACGACACAATAAAAAGCGCTATTCATTAAGTAGTGGCTTAATATACATGATGGCATGTTTTACAAATTAAAATGTTGCACTTAAACTTGTCGTTTCAATAATCGCTTTAGTGACTCAGAGAGCCTGCACTCTAACGCGTGTTACAAACAATCTGGGAAAGATGTACGTAGTAAATGTATTTTAATTCAATGGTTGTAAACGGCATTTTTATTGTTAAAATATCTCAATACTTTCCAAAAATATTTTTGAATTGTATTGAGATTAGTTCTCAAAACATGTGCATGTTATATACAAAAGTTTGGAAGTGGTTTAAATTTAATTAAATATCTTTATATATAAGCGTTATAACAATTTTCTGCTGATTCAATAATACATTTTACAGGAAAGTTAAAGTTCAATCTAAAGGAACATTTACGTTTAAACCTAACTCCTTTTAGTAGCTTTCCATAATTTAACTCTATTATCCGCTATAAAATCACACGGTGCGACTATATGAGGCTACGTATCGAACTTGCAGAGCACTTTATTTATAAAAGAGAACGTAATTTCATTAGAACTACAGTACGATCCTAATGCAAAACGGAAACGCCTCTCCCTTGAGACAAACTCAATTAATTCCCTTTAAAACACGAGTCCCTCTCAATAAAGCCTTTAAAATTTAAACACATTTTGACTATTTCAGAGATAGATGTAAAATGTACATCGCTTAGTCTGAAGCTTAATTCCATTTCGATACAAAACTAAATCGTCGATGTATATCAAATGTGTGTACAGAATATGATAGGGTTGTTCTGTGCGCATGTCAGTAAGTAACTTGTTGGTCCGCCGAGCGGTGTTGAACGGCAGTGCGGCGCGGCACCGCGGGCGTCTGACTTGTGTCCGCCTAGAAACGACGTTTTCGAACGTACCGCTTCCGAATTCGAAATTTTTCCGGTCGGTTTGTTCGCTTTTCAATATTTGAATTTTTGAACGCGTATTGTTTATTTCTTATTTTCAATCTGATACAACGCGGTTTTAGTTTCATATTCTGTTTAGTTTTTTTATACATTGTGTTTTGTTTTTTGGCAACTTTGAATTTATGTTTCTGATGTTTTTATTTACATTTTAGTATGAAAATTGAAAAGTAATTGGTTTATGTATTTAATTTATAATTTTGTTCTTATTACAAATAGAGACGCTATAATGGATACAACATAAACTTTTGTAGCAAACATTTGTGTAAAAATGTACTCAAAAGTGAAAATAAAATGACTGATAGTGAAGTGTGATACAAATGGCTGCTAAAATACTTGTTATCGCTTGGGCGGCCTGGCTATCGTTGCCATTGGCAACGAGCCATCTGAACGTTCTCATCAGCCAGGCCGAAGTAATGAAGTTGTTAGGTAAGTCTCGATTTGATTACAAACTGTTTCAATATCTCGATGTTATTGAATTTGAAACTATCGATTTCTGTTCCGAGTAACTTAACTAAGAGGTTCCTTGGCGTTGAGTTTATAGTTGGCTGGTTTTGTTAAAAACTATTTTGTGGTTGTGATATTGTAATTGGAGTCTGTATTTTGTTTTTGATAATTTGTTGTATCATGTATAATCGTCATATTGATATATTTGTACATATTTTTATTTTTGTTCTCTTTTATTTAAGATGCCATATACCTATTATGTGTCTCTTGTTACCTTTCATTCATTAAAATGCATTCTCGTTACTTGCGCTTGTGCTCTTATGGTTTTAAGTTGATTAGTATAAACTCTTCTTCTCCCTAGTTTAGTTTAGTTTTACTAGTTCCACCTAAACTTGATTACATGGATGGCGTAATGGTTTGACAATTCAGTTCAACACTATACCGTGTTCTGAGTTCGTATAACACAAAAATATACTACCTACAAATAGGTGGCTGTTCTTTGTGTCTGTTGCTTCAATTTACTGTTACAATAAAGAATTACCTCTTCTTCTCCCTAGCCTTTATTATTCCCAAGTCACTTGGGATCGGCTTTTCTGGTCTAACCGGATTTGACTGGATATCAGTTTTTACATGGAGCGGCTGCCACCTGACCCCCGCAACCCGAAGGTTAACGATACCCTAAAGGCTAGACCAGTGTCAGGATATTATAGGGCACTTCTTAATAACGACTGCCATAGATGTTCATGGCAGCCGGGACCGACGGCTTAACGTGCTCTCCGAGGCACGCAGCAGGCGATAATTGTCAATCAATACGCACATAATTTCGAAAAGTCATATAACTTCCGAAAGTCAGAGGTGCGCGACGTGGGTTCGAACCCGAGACCCTCTGCATTGCAGTCTGTTGGTCTCCCCACTAAGCTATCGCTGCTTCTTGATTAGTATAAACTATTGTATTATATTGTATATAATTATTCTTTTGCAAATATTTCATTTATAGATACTTGTAGGTATTTCGTCTATTATAGCTACTTAAGTTATCAACGCTGTTATAATTACGTACACTTTTAATGTTAAGAAAATATTTAATTGACGTTTACAATATCTGTCTACATTTTATGGAAATAAATATTTTGGATTTGTATTTTGATATATTACATTTCAAGGTCTGCATCAATTGACTATCCACAGCCAAAAACAGTCGCTACTACAACTTTCTTAAAGCTTTTGGATCGGTTATACTGATGAATATCAGTATAACCGATCCAAAAGCTTTACAAAATCAACGTCTGTAGTTTTGTATGAGAATGAAAACTTCCAGAAGCTCTGTCTAGACGTCATGTTTGAACTTACAACTAAAATTTTAAAATTAACTTTGTGTTCTAATTAAACTTTGAAGGAGTTTTAATTAGTAAACAACTCCAGAACATGAATTGTTTGTTTTTTATACCAGTAACAAATTGGACTCAGTTGTTACTTGCTACTTCATACAGAGAGTGAACCGTGCTTATATAACCCATAGAGACTAAACTATAGTCTATAACAAACATATTTCAGTAGATTTCAGAACCCACATTTTAGAGGGTGAGCTCACATTGTTAAACTGTGACGTCCATCCTAAACCTAATATTCAAAAATACCTTGAAGAATATCTAAATAACAAATAACTAAAAGAATAAAATATTTTCGAGACCATTTTAAATAAAGACACCAACGATTGGCGTCTAAGGTAAGAGAATGAGACAATGAGTCAGTATAATCCAAAGTATATATTTGTTTTTATAGTAGTAAATAAATATAGTCAATGATTTGAAGGCTAGAAGTTTGACACACAGGTTCGTTTAACTAGTTCCACCTAAACTTGATTACACGGATGGTGTAATGGTTTGACAGTTCAAGTTCGCCACTATACCGTGTTCTGAGTTCATATGTCACAAAAATATACTACCTACAAATAGGTGGCTGTTCTTTGTGTCTGTTGCTTCAATTTACTGTTACAATAAAGAATTGCCTCTTCTTCTCCCTAGCCTTTATTATTCCCAAGTCACTTAGGATCGGCTTTTTCTAATCTAACCGGATTTAACTGGATATCAGTTTTTACACGGAGCGGCTGCCACCTGACCTCCGCAACCCGAAGGTTAACGATACCCTAAAGGCTAGACCAGTGTCAGGATATTATAGGGCACTGACTTCCCAATAACGACTGCCATAGATGTTCATGGCAGCCGGGACCGACGGCTTAACGTGCTCTCCGAGAATAAAGAAAGGACAATAAAGAATGACCTATTATTATTATTAATTTAAAAGAATCGACCAAAACACAGGCTTTGTGAATTTACTGGCAACAAACAATATCCACGGATATAGAACGTAACATTACACTTCATTAAACACCAATTAGCTAATATTTTCCACACGCATGACTCCACGTGACGCAGTAGCGGACTATGACGTCATTCACCACTATTACAATGTTTTGCCTCTATTTACACACGTCTCATATCTGTGACAGTATCGCAACACGTTGAACAAAGGCTACATCTCAAACGTCATCCCCAGTTTCCGAAGATCAAAAAATGTAATTATCTACCCTCGATCTACCCTCAACCATTTATATTTGTTCTACAAATTCGACGTATTTCGTACGCAATTGGACGTGTGTCCGTTATCCAGTTTCGGACGATACAATGCTTATGCCGCAAAGTGAAGTATGCGTTAAAGTAAGTATAAGTATGCTTTGTTTCATTATCTAAAATATTCTTAGGCACCTTAACATTATTTACTTAAAATGTTACCGTCTCTATATCTATCTTTAATAAAAGTTTTCGATCTCCACACGGGATAATAAATTGTGTGATCTACATATAGTTGTTTCGATTGTGAGTGTTCTTAGATTCTGTTGTTTGAATGTTTCTAAAGTCTCTCTAAAGTTGTATAATATTATAATTATTTTAAAATAAAACAAATTAAAGAAACCTAACTATTTATTTTCGAATATTTGTCTGTCTGTACGGGGTAATCTTCGAAAAGGCTTATCAATCGAAATTAATTTTCGCATTCAGATAAATAACTGTGCCAGGAGACATGCGCTTACGTTCAAATAGCGCGTCAAGTTCACTTCATCAAAGTTTTATTTGGCTTATATTTCCGATAACCTCTGCAAAGCTAAAAAGCTAGTTAGCTTTTAGTTATATGGACTACCACATAGCTAAAATCCAACTAGCTTTTCAGCTAGCTTACCAGCTCATTTACAAGCAGCATTATTTAGCAAGCATTTACTACTTAATGCTACGTGCTGAAAAGCTTTATCTCAAGAGAAGCTACGACTCCCAAATTTTGAACACGCGTACCATTGGTCTAGCGACAAGTATAATGTATATTTCAATACTAATAAAATGCAGCATCTCCTATATAAAAATATATCACTTAAAAGCAAACATAGCACCATACTATTTATATTCTTAAAAGTTAGCAGAAATGTATTACACTCACATTTCGCCAGTTATGTTTAGCTCCCACGCTTTATGCGGCAAGCCTATTGTCTTCCAAACACGTTATTATTAATATTGTCTTCTATTTACGCGAATGTTATTCATTTAAATTAAACTACTATATACGGATTTTATCACGTTGTTTATTTAACACTGTATTACATAATTTTGAAACTGTTACACTACTACTACTATTGAATTTTACTAATTTATAAGCTAATAAAATTATTAAAACTATTAAAACTAATTTTGGTTTACACTTTCCCCGATGTTTCGGTTGCTTTTCAGCAGCCATGGTCCATAGTCTCCATAGCCATAGTCTACCCGTAACCATGACTGCTGAAAAGCAACCGAAACGTCGGGGAAAGTGTAAATCTAAATATAAATAGTTTTAATAATTTTATTGGCTTATAAATTAGTAAAATTCTATAGTAGTAGTAGTGTAACAGTTTCGAAAATATGTAATACAGTGATAAATAAACAACGCGATAAAATCCGTATATAGTAATTTAATTTCAACGTTATTATATTATACAAAAAAACTTACTTATAGTTACATAAATTTCGTATTATCCTAACACCTTTGATGAATTTACTTGACACTTTATTTTTCTTTATCTTGTTAATGGAATTTCCTTATTTATATAAAGCTTGAATTTATATTAGCAAGAAAAATAATCATAATGTCAAGTATATCTCCCGTATCGTGTTCAACAATGGAAACGCACACCCACCTCCACTCCACCGCTAGTTTATTACTTTAGGGAGCTCGCGACATCAGACTATCCGAATTGGAATCTTATTAGAGATAAAAGAAACTTACCACCGTGCAATGCATACGCAACGAACATTGCCGAATGATTCCGAATATGCCCGATTGAGTCGTAAACCAAAACGTCAAAAGATAAAGTTAAGGAAATATGCGTAACGGTTAGTATGATGGTATATGGATTGTAATATTTTGCCACTATCTCGTCGAACTAAATTTTATTGCTATAGAATATATTTATGTGAGAGTTTGTGTTATTTTATGGGGAACACATATTTCTTAGTTTTAGGGTACTCCTACTTGATTTAGTTCGTTATTGTCACAGTGGCGTAAGTCTGCGTTAACCTTTATTGCTGGCCATAGGTTGGAGTCATGACAAACAAAAACACCGTGATAGCACGGAATCTGGAAAATAAAAATGGGTACTTCGTAAATAAAACGAAATGCAATAAGCTTGAAGATGCTCAAGATTTCAGGAAACCCCAGAGTCGAATCGAATTACGTTAGTAAAAAATATTGTTACCGGTTAACAGCAAGAGGTTCACTCACTATTACGTGCAATACATAGCTGGTGGCTATATGGCTCTCGCCTTCTTAAGCTTTTCGAATATACAGGCGTGATAATATAAATAAATATAAATATTAAATATAAATATTGTACCACATACCCACAACACCATCTAGCCCAAACTAAGCAGAGCTTGTACTATGGGTACTAGACAATGGATAAACATACATATATACTTTTTTTTTTGTAAATTCCTACATATTATACATAGAAACACCCAGACCAAGACAAACATCCATGTTCATGCGCACAAATGTTTGACTTGTGCGGGAATCGAACCCGCGACCTCAGGCGTAGCAGTCGGTTACACTAGCTACTACGCCATCAAGGCCGACGATGATAGTCAACAGTACGACACCGTAAGGACATAAACAAAATTGCCAAAATCTCGATGTAATTCATCTTGATTTAACTCTTCGGGAGATACGAATGAATACAGTAATACATTTTTGAGTTCGAAAAACTCTTATACAACAGCTTTGTCCGTTCGTCCGTCCGTCTGTTATACAACTTTCAACTCAAGAACCGTAAGAGCTAGAGACTCGCGGTCAACGCCATTCGACTCAGCATAGCCGATATACACTGAAATGACTATGACCTTTGACATCTGACCTCAAAGTCACGTGGTATCACGTGACCTTTGCATAATACTTGAACCATTTTTCGGACTTTAAGATTTACGGCAATTCATTGCCGTTTCTCAATTGTTATATAAAGGTATATTTTTATCTCTGCATCACCCTAAGGTCAAATGATAGATAATGCCCTTCGCATTAAGTCCGCCATCGTACCATTTTGTGCATAAAGTTTAAAAAAAAAAATTAAAAAAAAACATATACTTACTCAATATTTGACGTACTGGCAAGTTGTTTAACATTGCGCTTGCATTTGCAATATGTATATCTATATATTACTGCTATCCTCGGTTCATTTATCGATGAAGTGGAATTTCTGCTACAAAATCCTCAGTGGCAACATGGCAGCACAGACGCACGGACGCCTGGTGAGAGACCGTTAGACTGCTACCTATGTAAAATATATTTTGAGACCATAGGGTCTCAAGTATATTTTTTCCTGATGTTAAGTGACTACTGCCATAACTGGTATACAAATTGTCGATCTACTGAGAGGAAAATATGGAGGATGAGCTGAGTTAAGAAGATGCATAGTATACATACATATATACATAGATTCACGCCTGTTTCTCAGAGGGGTAGGCAGAGACTACGGATTTCCATTTGCTACGATCCTGACACACTTCTCTGGCTTCATTCACTTTCATCACATTGCTCATACACGCTCGCCGGTGTAAGGTACTCTTAACCTGGCCTTTATCCAGCACGTCTCTGATCTGATCAAGAAACGTTTGCCTAGGTCTTCCCCTTGCGACTGTTCCATTCACACTAGCCTTATAAACTTTCTTAGTCAGTCTTTTTTCGTCCATTCTTTCTACATGCCCAAACCAGCAATGCATAGAATAAGGCCTGTGTATCTTCGATTTCGCTTACCTCAGTTAAGGTCCCACAAAATAAGCAGCGAATCAATTAATATTTTTATTTACAGGCTACTCAACACATCTCTAGATTTATATGACAAACAATTAAAATGAAATAGCCGCAGTGAGTCAACTAAAGAACTGAATAACACTATCCGAGTCGAGTATTAGTGATCTTACAATGGCCGCTATCATTTACTATTAACAAAATTGAAATTGCAATATATATAAATAGTTATAGTAAGTATATAAAACTGCAATGCTTTATCGGCTTAGGTTCGAGTTCTCATTATTTAATGTCAAGATTGTTTCAGCTCTGAAGTGTTCAATTACATATCCATAAAATTGTTTCTATTACTAAGATGACAAGATTGTATGATGTAATCCTAAATAAAATGCACTTAATCGACTAGACCGCATAAAACGTCAATCAAAATCAAATTATGTTATCTTTAATCAGAACTAAGGAATGATTCACACCGCACTTAAACACAATTACAGCACATAGTTCAACAACCCAATACTTCATTCGATCAACCAAATAAAAACGACAAATGACAGTTAGGTGTCAAAAATAATAGACTGCAGTGACATCTGTCGTTGAGGGGAATTAATGACAGTTCAAACATCAATTTGGAAGGGGCCTTATCGCGTTGGACCAGTGTGGGGTGCCAACTACTTGCGTCATTGCAACTTGCCTGAATGCCTGCATACGTTCGCCAAGATAATTGGATATTTTCTTCTTTTCTCGTTTTTGAGAGATTTCGTTTGCGGTGGTGGAAGGAATGTGATTGGGATTTAATTAGTTTGCGCGGTGAGGCTAATATTGAGTTTGAGAGTGAAAAATATCGGATTTAGGTTCTTATATTAATTCTGTAAAAATATCTTCTGACTGCCTCGGTGGCGCAGCGGTGGTGAATTCGACTGTTGTACATGAAGGGTTCGATTCCAGGGTCGGGCATGGTGTTATTGGGTTCTTCTGTTAATACATTTTCAGTGGTAACACCGAGTCTGGAACAGACGGCAATATAACGAGGGACCTAAACGTATATCTGGCGAAATGTGTATGTAATACAGCTCAGGTTTGGGATATATTCGTGCGCCTATGCATATATGTACATATATATGTATTGTAAAGTAAATAAATATTAAATAACCATGCTATATTATATAATAAATATATAATTTAGCATAAAAGTTACAAAACTCTTTGCGTTCTTTAGGTAAGAAAAGTGCACCGCTGCATAAGTAAGTAATAGTTATAAAAGCTCACAAACACGCTTTATTAAAAAAAAACAAACTAAAAAGTAGTAAATAATTTAATAATTTTAATGTAAAAAAGCGTGGGGTTATCACAATATCTTAGACAGCACACCCCGCTTTTTTACATTTAAATTATTAAATTATTTTCTACTTTTTAATTTGGTTTATTCAATAAAAAGTGTTTTTTGGTTTTTTAAACTATTTCTAATTTATTTTATTTTTAAAGTATTATTATTTTTCTAAATTTTTGTATTGTCATCGGTCCTTGATAAGTATGTCAAATTTCGAGTTAATCCGACTTTTTGAAGGGGGCCAAAATCATGTTCAAAGTTTCTGTTACATACATACTAACAAACGTGTAGATAGCTGATAAAAGCATGTTAAAAATAAGAGCGCTGTCTTAAACCAGCTACTAACTTTGCATTAGTGACTAAGATTAATATATAAAAACTTTAATTACAACGTCCAAAAACTGCGTAGAGTTTATTAATATCTTATGTGGCATGTTAAATTACTTTATGGCTGTATCCCAAAGTCCTTACGATAACAGCTGTGTTCACGTCTTTTCAAAGTCATTTTGCTAATATTAAGACTATTTAAAAAGGAATAAATATAAATTTTATATTTCCATATGGCGCACACTCCACAAACAGGAGCAAAGCTCTTAAATATGAAGAAGAATAATCTCTTACTTTATGTTCAAAAATCCAGTGTGAATTAATCATGATTGTTTAAATGTCCTATATACAAACTAAATACGTTCTACAGTCAGGCTCTTTATGCTTACACGATCAAGAGAGTTAATGAAGCAAAAAAAAATATCTTAGTATTATAACAAATAGGAATCCGTATACTCTGCTCTCCCTCTTTGAATGGCATAACGTATTTACTACCAGCAGAGTTATACTACGCATAAAGAACTTACGTCTTGTAACGCCGAAATCACAAACAAATCTGGCCCTTATAATATTAGGGGCTCATAAAAGGTCGAGCCATATAAATTTATCAGCAAGAATGTTTGCACCATATTATGAGGAAATAAACCACTTGTTGAAGTCTATGCGTGACTGTCGGATGTTAGTGTGGCCCAAATTTTCTATAAAGTAATACTGATATCTTTGACCTTATTACTAGACCATAAAACGCCCACCACTTTAGCTGAATCAATGCAGTATTTAAATTGAATATTATGATGTAACAAATTTTGTTTTCACAGAGAGGGTAGTTCTAAGAATAGAAATGTTTTGCCAATCGATAAGTTAATTAGCTTCCAATTCCACGAAGTAAGGAGAGCAACTCCCTGGAAATAGTTTTAAACGTCATAACAGCGGAAACCAGAGTTGCCAAGCTTTCATATTTTATATTGTTGTAGTTCATCATAAATAAGTAGAATACGTATCCTTTAATAAAAATAATTCTCTACTATTGCAATAATACAGCGCCTCCAGCGATTTTGAAATCCCGAGTATCCACAAAAATACTACAGGAGTTTATTTTACTGAGATAGAGATCGTTAGTGCGTTGGAGGTAGGTACCTCTTCGTACTTTAGCTACTTACTTAAAGTGTCATTAGCAGTGTTAAAGTTAAATTCAAAGTCAAAAATCGTTTATTCATTTATGTCACAAAGTAACACTTATGAACGTCAAAGGGGTTAGTGAGTTTATTACATTTACTTAATTTACATTTATGTTAGTTGCAAGGTTCAGGCAAGAGGTTGAACCTATGACCTGCAAAAAACTCAAGGTTAACCTTACTATACTGGGTGTTTCTTAGTATAGTGAAAACCTCTCAGGGGGTGATTATACTTGTTATTATGAACAACTTTTGTTCTGGAACATTGCCGAAATCGCGGAGAGGTTTTCACTATACTAAGAAATACCCAGTATATTATAATATCATTTAGAGTTAATTGTATCACAAACAGTTGAAATTTTGCAAGAATGTTTCGAGTTAATTCTGTGTCTTAAATTAGTTGTTTTTTTGCAAGAACCCTCAGGGTTAATTCTGGGTCTTGAATACTACGTTATTATAAACGAGACGCCGCTTACCCAGACTAAGAAGAAGACCCAACGTTCGTATACCTACTTAATTCCTTTGTTGTTTTAAGATACCTTCGCTAAGGAGGCGTTATTCTTAGCTCGGAACAACAAAGACCTCGCTGGATAACAACATTGTCTACCTTTATGTACATTGTAATATAAAATACGTTATGTATAACGGACATGTCTTGGGATCGTATCTACGGCGTAAGATCCGGGGGTTAAGCAAAGGATTATCACACACATATTTCGCCAGTTATCTTTTATGTCCCTTGTAATAGACAATGAATATATTATAACCGTCTTGTGGCCACTGCTTTTGACATCGTACTGTAGCAGAGATAGTCTAGTTGGACACCGTTGGATTGCCATACAGAGCTCTCGATTTCAATCCCAAGGCACGCATCTCTGGCTTTTCAAAGTTATTTGCGTTTTTAGTCAATAATCGCTCGCTTTAACGGTGAAGGGAAACATCGTGAGGAAACCTGCGTGTCTAAGCTCGTCATAATGTCCTCAAAGATATTTGAAGTCTGCCAACCCGCATTGGAAGTGTGTTCCTGACTATGGTTTCTACCCTTCTCACACTGAGAAGAGGCCGGTGCCCAGCAGTGGGAAAGCTTAATACAGGGCTGATATTACTTTTATATTACTGTAGCTGCGTTCAGAACTAGATCATGGTGTGTTATTGAACATTGTGTGCAAAGGCTTGCAGTAGACAGCATCTTTATATACAAAAACACTTTTAAAATGCTGAATAATGATTCAATATAACCATAACCAGTTTCTAGACACAATGAAAAAGCATTTTGTCTGGACACCGGTATCCGAACGTCGATTCAGGAAATGTTGTAGTTCAAACTCGGGTCACAACTTAATACTTTGATGTTTACATTACAAGGACTATAAAAATAACTACTTTAATACATGAACTGTTGAAATGGAAATCCGAAATGTTCACTTAAATACTCTAAATCAACAGTACCGACAAAATCCCTATCGAACAGATCGTTATTTCAGTATCTAGCTTCAAGTATGAGCTCTTCATATCCTATTCTAACTAATGCCTCTCGAACGCAAATACTGGGATGCGAATTTCGTTACCGCTGCTTGATATGTGTGGGTAATACTCGTTTTTGGGCAAGGATAAACTTAGTAGTATTACGTTTACGTGAATGTTACACATTTAATAGAACTACTTTATATAAATCTGACGTCGGTTTATTTATAACTTCATATACATTGTTGTATTTGCTATATTTCTATTTCTCTAACTTTTCGGTTGCGTTCAGCAATGATCACTGTAATGAAGAGTCTGATCTCTTACCTACATAATATGATTATTGTAATAGTTGCTGTTATATTTATTTTGAGTATAGTGATTCGCTGTTATATTTATCGTGAGTTGCTCGCGGCAGTCGGATTGCTTGCTCTCTTGCTCCCGGCCGTGGTTCAGTCTATGGTCCGAAGTGAGAGATCGTAGAACGCCGTCGCCTTCTCCATTGAAGGTAGTGCTGAAATAAAAAGTGGATCAACAGTATTTATACTTAGAGTAAGTTGCTGTTAATTGGATTATCGGTTTTGAAACAATAAAAGTAACGTGGTAAAGAGTTAATAGTGATAATTAATAATGCCTGGAAGAATTAAAAATACCGAATTTAAGTTTTTAAGGTTGCATAAATTATTGGCACACACAAGTTAATTGTATAATATACTTAATAAGCAAATGGAATTGATTATTAATTAATTGTGGAATGATAATTTACAGTTACACTTTAAAAAATATTGATTGGCATTTATAATAGGTACATTATTTCGCGAAGTGACACACACCTGTCAATTTAATCGATCTAATTAATAATTCGATTCGAGAAACAGTTTTCTTTTCGGGCACACAAAAATTCTGAGACGGCGTCGCAGTTGTCGAGTTTTTGTATGTTCGTCGCGTGTTGTGGCTGATGATTGTCATTGGTTGTGGGAATGCTGTTTGGATTACACCCGATAGTTGTTTAACGATTGGTATTTGGTGGTAGTCATTATAGATAGAAACGTGATAGTTTTCGTATAAGATTACGGCGTGTTTAGAAAGACTGAAAGTCGCCTATAAATTATATCTTTTTTTACATCACACAGTCATTATGTCAATCGTAGTATTATATAAAACAGGGTTAGCCTAGCTTAGCTAGTCTCGGGCACGCCACGATCTTGGCGGTAAGTCCCATTTTTGAGGAGTGGCTGGAGAGGCGTCATAGCGCCCTCGCCCAGCTGACACAGGTAATGACTGGCCACGGTTGTTTTAGCCAGTTCCTGTATCGTATAGACTGGCAGGAGACGCCCGGATGTCATCACTGTGGCGACTGCCACGATGTTGTTGAGGACACGGCGCTGCACACTTTGGCGGATTGCCCCGCCAGGGCATCGCAGCGTCGTGATTTGCTAGAGGCAGTCGGATTGGTTCCCCTCTCGCTCCCGGCCGTGGTCCAATCTATGGTCCGAAGATCGTAGAACGCAATCGCCTCCTTCTGTGAGAAAGTAATTTCCATCAAGGAGGCGGCGGAACGTGAGAGGGAGCGCTCAAAACCTCTCGGCTTCGTGGGCCTGCTCGCCACGCGCACCTTTGTGTCGTGTCTTCGTCCCCCCATAAGGGAACAGTAGAGGGAGTCTTTTTTATGCAATGGCCTGCCGTTTCCCACGGTGGGCCGAAACCTCGGCGGTTGCATGTGAATGCGATTCTCCTGGCTCCGCGGTTTATGGTTATGACGAGGATAACACCGTGGTAGGTTTAGTCGGTATTACCGGGTATCTTTACCCGATGAGTCCGACGTAACCTCCCCTTCGCCCCGCGGAGAGGCATGAGGCAAAGCATTCCCCCAAGTAAAAAAAAGAATAGCTTAACTAGTCTGACTTAAAAAAGAAAGTCGATTATAAGCTGGAAAGACGTTGGAATATTCATCATAAGATAGTCAATAAATAGTTAACCTGAACAGTTTTCAAAACACCGAATAAATACATTCACTTTCCTTATAAAATCAATAAGCTGCATGAATGTTTCGTATTTTGTTTTAGTTCAGAAGTCCTTGTATGTTTTTATTGAACAAACTATTATAAAACGTTGCCACGTTGTTTGATGGAACTGAAAATAAACTTAACAAAAATATAACGCATGCATGTGCAAATATTTCGCGCTCAAAATAGAAATAAATTGTTAGAACGATGGTAGATTTTATAACAAAAGGAGAGGTCAAATCTGGGTTACATATAACCTGTATTTGTATTTTCTTTCTAGTATTTTTGTTATATCTCTATTCTTTAGCTAAGCTGGAGAGATTAATATGTGTACAATGTGTTTAGCATAATTTTTGTCTTACGTTTACCCGAATGTTATATATTGAAATTAAACTACTGTTTACGTTTTTAATCGAAGTTTATTTTAAAAAACTACTCTTAGACAATTTAACTCAATCTTCTCGTAACCATGGCTGTTGAAAGTAACCGAATCATCAGGGAAAGTGTAAATTTCAATAGCTTAGTAATTATCGCTTATATTACGTAAGGAGAGCTCGCAATACGCCTGAATGAGATTTCGAGTGACAGAAGGCTGGTCGTTTTTTGGTCCAAAGAATCTGCAAACCTTCTTGGCATGTTAATAATAGTTGACAGTGGTACTGATAAATTCTACAAGCCTAAACCAATTATGTAAATATTACCTTTTTATATATATTTCATTTTTATATGTGTAAATAGTTAATAGTTAAAATCATCTAAAAGTTTTAAAATCTTAATGATTTTAAAACAGCTTAATTTCAAAATTCTTATTCATATCCTCGAACCCTATTAATATTATAAACGGGAAAAAATTTGGAGAAGGTGTTTTGTATTAGTTATGATCACACGGAAACTTTTTACGGATTTGGATGAAACTTGGCACACAGGTAGACTACTTGATTTTTTTTTAGTATGTAATATGTCGTTTACATACGTATCCCTCGCCGCGGCGAAAGTGGAACGGAGAGGGTAATTCGATCTCTCCCAGGAAAAGATGAAAAATCCCAGGTCCCACCAACTAAATCTATCACGGTGTACCAACTTCCTACCTTAAATGGTGGGTAGGTCGCCGGTACTAGGACTACTTCAGGGAACCACTCAGTAGTGTCCAATGCAGATAGACTATGTCCTACATTACTTTTAGGATTTTCTTTATCCTGATATGTGGTCCCGAGCTACTAGCTGGACCTCACTTGTTATAATTGAAAAGGTTTACGTCAGTAAAGGAATCCATTTTGTTTTGAACCAATTCCTTTACCGTTAATATAACACTGCATTTGTCATTTAAGTAATTACTATATGTATTATCACCAAAGAGATAAATACTGCCAGATTAATTCTCATGCTTAAAACTCGTATTATGGGTAACAGTTCTGTTTTCCTGAATACCTTTGTTTACATTTTACTACTTTAAGTGAATACTTCTCTGACTCTAATGGAAACTTATTACATAAACGATAGCTTATTTTAAATAAATGATAAGAATAATTAGCTTTAAACATATACCAGATGCGCCCGCGGTTTCACTCGTGTTTATGATTACTGCGTCGCTCCTGTGGGTTATAGCGTGATGTTATATAGCCTATAACCTTTCTCAATAAATAGGCTAGCCAACACTAAAAGCAATTTTTATTCGGACCTGTAGTTCCTGAGATTAGTGCGTTCAAGCAAACAAACAAACAAACTCTACAGCTTTATAATATTAGTATGTATATTTGTTTTAATATCCAATAATCAGAACATTAAGTGTTTGTATACGTATAATTACGCCGCTTGAGATTGTGAAACTTAAAATAAATTACTTAAAATTAATCTGATGAAAAATCTAAATTAGTTTACGTTGATTTACCTATTATTATATAATATCATACCTAGCACCATTGGCATTTCTTAAATTCATCCTATTGTCATACAGACAATTACAATAGTCTGCAAGTATGTGATAAAAACTTTAAATCAAAATCAAGTCATTAAACTGAATCATGGAACTGGCCTCGTGGGACTAACCCACGGGGCCAGTTGACTACTAACCCTATTATTTATGTCACTGTTACACAAAGTAATTAAAATTATTTATTAAAACTATTATCTTTCATATGACAATAATTTAGGGACACTGTATAAAAAATAATATTTATGTAGTTATAAGTAAAAGAAAATATACTTTAATACATAATTAAGTTGTAGTTCCAGAAAAATATATATAATTATATTAGTTATGAGAGATTTATATAGAATTGTATTATTTTATGGACTATATTGTTCTTTCAACCTTAGTATATAAAAATAATACTATTTCCTGACCGTATTTTATTTATTGCGTTGTTCATTGTGTCATCTAAAATATTACCTCAACTAATAGACTAACAAAAATACATACGAAACAGTATACCGGGTACAAAAAGCCATAACATATGTCAGTATAACCCTTCACTGCGATAAAAACGACAAAGTTACAAATACAGCGCCATCTACAGGGCATCGCGTTACACTTTAATTGGACAAGTCCGCTGTCATTTTTCAAACGTTGTTGAGTCCAAGCGATACATCATGCTGTATGATTTAAGGGGTGTAACCACTAGTATGTACAAATTGACGTAATGGACCAGATATGGTTCATGAGTTATGACTGCGAGTTTTGATTTATAATGATCGGCACGTGTCAAATGACTTGTGTGTAGAGGTCTTTTTTTGAAGTGTGTTACTTTCGTTCATGTCTTTGTAGGATAATTTTGGTGGTGATAAAAATGGCCGTACATATACCGCCAGGTTTATTGAACTAATTTAGGTAATCAAACATTAATGATAAATTGTTAAAAGGAATTTAACAAAGCATTATCGATTTACTATATCCTAAGACGAAATATTTTGTTCATAGCTCTCGAAAGCGAAAGACCGGGTGTTTTAGCGTAAATTAGTAAAGAATTAAAACTAATACCCAGCAGTAGGTACTCCAGGATATTTAATCAAATAATATATAAATATTCAATATACTCTTTACCAAATAAAATAACAATATATTGTGTATTTAGAACAATATTTGTAACAAAAATTGTAAACAAAAATTGTACTTAAATCTAGTCATATTATACATATGTATAATTAGATTTAAATACAATTTGTACTCGTTTGATTAAGTATCATATTTAATTAAAAATTTAAACAGCAAATTAAAATACGTAAACAAAAGGCATTCACACAACAAATTAAATATTCTAACCTAAAAATAGGGCACCATTTTAAAAATATATCTTATTTAAACAGTTTACCTAAACATTTTCAATTGGTGTAAACATTAAAAAGAATTGTAAGAAATTGGTATGCTAAAAAGTCAGTAAAACACAATGGACTTCATTATTTAAATTTTTTCATCAACATTCGATAAATGTCTCAATGGTTCGAAAATGTCCACCATTGAACACTGGCCGCCCCTCACGACGGCCACAATGAACGTTCCCGCCATAATAAAAAGAACCATAATGGTTGGATAACGGCATAATCACCTTGTTTAGCAAGATTGATAATAGCTGTGCCATCTACCTGATAGCCCTGATACTTTATGTCTTAGTGACATTACGTAACGTTGCTATGACTGGAGGTATAGGATAGTGGACTATGACGTCATCAAGCTACCATTTTTCGTGTCCAACCAGTAAAATATTTATGTACCTATATGATAATATTGTCTTATGTTTACGCGAATGTTGTACATTGAAATTAAACACTTTATACGGATTTTATCGCGTTGTTTATTTTACTTTAAACACTGTTATTACATAATTTTGAAAACTTTAACACTACTATTATTGAATTTTACTACTATTTAAGCTATATATTTTCTAATTAAAACTATTTATATTTAAGTTTACACTTTGCCCCGACGTTTCGGTTGCTTTACAGCAGCCATGTTCACGGGGAGACTAAGATGGTAGTTCTACCATCTTAGTCTCCCCTCTCTTAGTGTTTAATTTCAATACCTATATGATTTTAGATATTTTATATCTTGTGTTGTTTTAATTAATGTAGTCACAGGTTATGAAAATGAAGAATAGTGAATACAACGTAGAAGTCAGAGATGGAAGACCAAGAGAAACCTTTGTTGAATACAAATAAAAAATTTAACACTGCATCTCAGAATCATACTCAAATAATTTTTACAAGCATTTATTTTTGCATTTCTTTAGCAATGATCGTACAATAGTCTAAATTGCATTCTTAATTAAATTATTATAATAGTAAGACGAAGAAAACTTTACATATTATCACGCTAAACAGTTACTTGCAATCTGTTAATAAAAATGGCCAATTAGTTCTCGACTATAATGCAACTTTATTAAAATAAAAGTAGTAGGTATTTAATTATTTTCTCACCCGAAACACAGTAATTATTAGTTCAAGGAAACATTTATAGGTGGTACTTTATATGTAATCGTTGTGATGTGATGTGTTTGTAAATATAAGGGTTTATTACAACATAAATATAATTGGACAGTGTAGGTAAAAAAAAAAGGAAAATAATGTTGATGTTCGTAAAATAGATAATATCAACATAGAAATCGTAATAAATGAACCGACAACGCAAATATCCAGAATATTTTCGCACTCAATAAAACATTTGATAAAATCTCCCAGAGGTCTCCATAAACTAGACCCCAATGAAGTGACTTCGTTTGTTACAATGAGGGCGATAATTCAACAGTTATCATTTTTGGCCCGGAATTTGCGTTTCCGAGCCCACTGGGGCCGTTTGATTGGACACCGCGAGTTATTGCTATTTGTTTTTTTGGCCAGAATTTATTGTGGTTGATGCACACTGTGCGTCGGGAGAACATTTAAAATGAAATACCGTATATACTTTGCCTTATAAATTATGCATGTCACTTTCTTTATTGGATACAGTTAATATGCTTTTAATGATAAATAATTAATGTACTTCTTCAATGAGGCTATAGGAATCACGCAGATGGGCTATATGTATGTATGCCATATTAAAAAATTAAAATCACAATTTATTAAATCTCTTGTAAAAAATTAGTTATGATTTTGCCGCAATTGTTTGAAATTCGTAAACTATGACATAATGAGAGAAAATAATTTTATATAAACTTATAGACATATCACATTCTTAATAAAACAGAGACCTATCTGATTATTTTGGATCAAACTAATTTGAACTTTGTTGCAATAATTTAACACGTATATATTATTAGAATTTATAGTCACAAGATTAGAGTTCGAATTGCCATACTCCCAAATTTCGAGTTAAGTCGCTGTTTTATTAAGCATGCGATATGTACATTTTCTATACAGTATTTAAATTGAACTTAAAATAAATAAAGCAGGTTGAAATTATGGTATTTTTTTAATAAAGTTGTCTTTTGACTACTTCTTGAATATATTTTTCCTTTATTATAAATCGACTGTCAACCAGCAACATTATGACAAATAACGACAGAGAATACTATACTTATTTCTAATTTGACATACCGTACGTCACTGTGACATTTCAAACGTCAAACAAATAGTATACATCAGGCCAATTATAGTTGAAGTTACATAAATGGTTGTGAACCTATAAATAAATGACAAAGACTGCCGTGGGAAGCATCTGGTGGCCGGCGCGACGTACGGAACCGTTTGTCAACCCTTTCTGACGACAATTACTATTTACGCGTCCGAAGAACTCTGAAAATTAAATGTCATTCTTGTAACGGGTTGTGAGTCGTCGTCGCTGCGTCGCCTAATAGCCCGTGTTTATGTCGTGAATAAACTGTGAACATGGTATTCTTGAGACTACGCGAGCATTGGAGGGTTGTTTTGACGCGAACTCATGAATGATGTACCTTGAGAGGGTTGGATATCGTGTGCTGTGATATAATAAGTTGTTGGTAATTGTGGTTTATTAAAATATTAGGTATGTGTATACAGCATGTTACAGAAATGTGTTTTGTTTTTTGGCTGCTAGGTGTTAGCATTTTAGGGTTAGTGCATGTACATGATCAATAGATAAATGAAATACGTCTGAAATTGAAAACATAGGTATCTTTGAGGAGCTTCTTTCATTTATAGAACAAATCCTTAGGACAATTTATAGAACAATTCCTTAATTATTTGTCAATTGAATTAGTTCCTGTTGTTTTACACATTTTCTGCCTAGACTGAATATGCCAGCTATACAGCTACGAGGTTTGTTATTTTTAGGTAACTCATGTTTTTAGTTCTATATACAAAAATATTCACATTATTGGAATAAAATGTAATGCTCATATCATGAATTAGTAAACGGTTTTCTATCAGAAAATCGCTGATTATAATGTTGGCAGTATTTATATTATTAATGCCCTCTACTATACGATATTTATATCATGATTACAGCATAATAATTAAAGTATTTTTAAGCGATTTGATGCCAACAAAGTAAATGTCTTGCATAATGAGAAAGGCGTAACACAGTCTCTTGCCAACATTTTTAAAGAAATTACTTCTCAAGTCCTGCGATTTGTATCTCATATCAAGTTCAACGGTGACTCAAACTCAATTTAACACCTGATTCTTACTACCCCTCGTATCCCTAACACAAACAATGAGGCGTTCTAATCGATATACTTAGTGGCGAAGTAAACGAGCCGCGAGCTGTTTACGTTAGCCGTGAGAGCGCACGTTAACTCGGCCAGAAGTGCAGGTGCATGATAGAGTTATTGCTTTCCTACTCGTCACTTTATTTTTACTTCTTCTCTCTGTCGTCACACTCTTGGTAGAGTGGTCGTGGTCGTCATGACAGGGGTGGTGGCAAGCTTCACAATTCGTCGCCATTCCTTTCGTACTGTTGCTTGCCTCGTGCATTCGTGGAGTGGACCATTTTGTTCAGTTTTGACTTGGTCGGTCCAGCGCATTGATGATCTACCACGCGTCATAAAATCAGGGGATATCCACCAACAGAGTGATTTGGAATTCCAAGGGAGAGGCTTTTGCCCAGCAGTTCACATGAAGACGAAGAGGTTGAATCCTGGGTTTTTACACCCATCTCGTTTTTGTGTACTTTTCCTTGCATGGAGCACGCATTACTGTAAGCCGCGTTTCTACTAGAGATGATAGTAAAATTATATTTTGATATTGTCTTTACGTGTAAAATATTATTGTTGGCGAAGGACGATGTCAATTGCAAGTAGCATTGTAAGTTCTATAATATAATAATAAATATTTATTATTATATAATATTTGGATGTACTTAGAGGACTATTAGTACCTACACTTATGCATGATAGTGAAAGTTGGGTATGGCAAAAGAAGCATGAGAGCAGAATAAATGCTGTAGAAATGAGAGCGCTGAGAAATATATGTATGTGGTGTGACTCTGAAAGATAGAATAAGGAATAGTGTGATAAGAGAGAGATGTGGCATAAAAGTGGATATAGTGACGAGAATAGAAAAGGGTATGTTAAGTTGGTTTGGGTATGTAGAAAGAATGGACGAGAACAGACTGACTAAGAAAATTTATAAGGCTAGTGTGAATGGAACAGTCGCAAGGGGAAGACCTAGGCGAACGTTTCTTGATCAGATCGGAGACGTTCTGGATAAAGGCCAGGTTAAGAGCACCTTAAACCGGCGAGCGTGTATGAGGAATGTTATGAAAGTGAATGAAGCTAGAGAAGTGTGTCAGGATCGTAGCAAATGAAAATCCGTAGTCTCTGCCTTCCCCTCTGGGAAACAGGCGTGAATTTATGTATGTATGTATGTATGTATGTAATATTTATCGAATTTTAAAGAAAGATTGATGATTCAAGAGACTTATATCCTATAAAAGTTACTATTTTTGTCAGATACGTCTGTATTTAATAACAAGTAAATTGAATTTGCATACAAAAAAATTGATCTCATTATACTTTTATACAGTGTTGCTATGGTCATGACTCGCATATCGAAGCACAGACACAGTAATCGCCGGCAAATTCAGAGACTATTTTACAATGGACTTCAATATGGTCAATACTGTGAATATACAAAAAAAAAACTGATATAAATTATCGATTAAGTAAATAACCCTTGGTGAAGTTGCTGATATGTCCAGAGTTATAAAAAATGTGTGTGTAAATCAGAACGTAATTAATATTGCACACATAAATTACGTTCCGTTAATTCTTGTTTATCTGCATATTATGTAAAAACAAATTGTCGCATAATAATTTATTCCATTGATTCATTCAATAATAATAATAATATTCTACCACATACACACAACACCATCTAGCCCAAACTAAGCTTGGGGTACTAAACAAAGGATAAACATACATATATACTTTCTTTTTTGTAAATACATACATATTATACATAGAAACACCCAGACCAAGACAAACATCCATGTTCATGCACACAAATATTTGTCTTGTGTGGGAATCGAACCCACGACCTCAGGCGTGGCAGTCGGTTACACTAACCACTACGGCATCGATGCCACTAACCATTCGCGATTTTTATATATTATATATTCGTCTGCTACATGTATACCTATATAGTTACGGCTATATCCCTAAAGAGGTAAACATACGTTTTACACCCACGTTTCACCAGCTTCAGGTCTGGTAATAGGGGGCGAGCCTGTTGTCATTTACCAGGCACAAAATTTCGCAGTAGTAACACGGAGTCTGGAGTACCAGACTCCGTGTTACTACTGCGAAATTTTCAACAAATTCATAACAGATGGCCTAATCCGAGAATTGAACTCAAGATTTTGTAGTTGCATACACTACCGCTTTGACAAATAACATAGTATAACGTCATAAATTGGGATCCGTAGTTTTCGCCTCCCCCTCCAGGAAAGAGACGTGAGTCTATATACAAGTATAGCGTCTGCATATTTCCAAGGATAAGGACCTTCTGCATCGCATAATATTAAACTTCATACTGATATTAAGACATTGAGTAAGGTTTTGTTTGCCATTAACATTATTTGATGTCAGTACGAATAAGAAAGCTTGCTCGGAGAAATATTATTCTCTAACTACTGGCGTAAGTTTACTAACACACTACCCAACGAATAAGAGTTTGGAAGGCTCACATACCTTCCTCTGTCATTCCACATAATCTTTCATCCTATATGACTGACTCTAGAGAAAAGAAATTAATCTTGCTTTAAAAAGATCTCAATATCTACTAGTCACCGCGTATAATGAAAGCCCCTTTAGCCTTAGTATTTCGGAAATTTAGTAGACTACAAAAATCATTTATCTCAAAGACAAAGGTAAAATCTTTAGTTCCATAAAAATGTGTTAACAATTTTTGGACACGTCAATTAACTGATATATTAATAAAAAGAAATAAAAGGAAATAAAAAAATTGCTTTTAAAAAGGCCTGTTCGAGGAGAAGAGTTTTCATGAGAAGAAGCAGATAAGAAACTCATAGCCATTCTCACCCTCAAATACGCTGTCTACTTGATTGTCACCTAGTACAAAAACCGATGCCGAACTAAAACTCCACGCTTACCAATAAAGCATCACCAACAACTGAACTAATAAGGCATCACACTGTAACTAAATAAGTATCATTAGGCCCTAAAACAAAAGATGGGTGTTAAACGTTATAGTAAATAAATAAATATGTTAAGATAAAATTATAATTAACATTTTTTTTTTTTTTTTTTCTTACCTGGAGGAATGCTATGACGCATATCCCTCCGCGGGGGCGGGCGAAGGGATTATGTCGGACTCGCCGGGGTAAAAGAAAGATAGAAAGATGGAAATAATAGTAAAGTACCTCCCGGAATACTGACTAAACCTACCACGGTGTTCCTCGACAAAACCACTATCGACGGGGCCGCGCGAATCGCTTTCGCATGCGGTCGCGACCCCGCCGCGGTTACGGCCCGCCGTATGAAACGGCAGGCCACTACACAAAAGACCTACCCAAAATAGGCGCTACGTCGCATAAAACCCTACTGTCTCCCCTAGAGGGGAGACGGACTCGACACAGAGGCGCGCGTGGGAACACGCACGCCGCCTCTCGGACCTGGTGCTGAACGGATGGCGGGCAGGCCCACAAAGCCCGCCACCCCCAGGTCAAACCTCAGGGTGGCTGGAGGTCGTCTCGCGCCCTCCGGCGCCCGGCTCTGCGGTTGGGGAGAGGGTTTAAACGCTCCCTCTCCCGCTCCGCCGCCTCCTTGATGGAAATTACTTCCTCACAGAAGGAGGCGACGGCGTTCCACGACCTCTCACTCCGGACCATAGACTGAACTACGGCCGGGAGCGAGAGGGCAACCGATCCGACTGCCGCGATCAAATCACGGCGCTGCGATGCCCAGGCGGGGCAAACCGCCAAAGTGTGCAGCGCTGTGTCCTCAACAACGTCGCGGCAGTCGCCGCAGTGGTGACAACCGGGCGTCTCTTGCCGGCGTATACGACACAGGAACTGGCCAAAACAACCGTGGCCAGTTAGAACCTGTGTCAGCCGGAAGGTGAGGGCGCCATGCCGCCTCTCCAGCCACTCCTCAAAAACAGGACTTACCGCCACGATCGTGGCGTGCCCGATCATTAACATTGTTAAAATACATAATGACACCAAAATGTTATTTTTAACATAAAGTAAATTTTTACATCAGTGCCAAGATACTGCATTTTAAACATTTTAATTTGATTTATTATATTTAAAATATTCAGATAGTCCTGTAAAAGTGTGAAGGAAATTTCATTGATCTAACTAATTATGTCGCATGTTTAATTTATATGAGCACTTCAACAAAATCACGAAAAACAAACAAGTAAACATTCACAATTTTAACATCATGTAAGTCACAAGCTAATATGCTAACATGACTAATAATTAAAATGTATATAACACATTTATTTAACTCAACAATTAAATCAATGTATTACGTACGTTTAACTATTTAACATGTTATAAGAATTAGCAGTTTAACTAACATGATAAGTCTTATTTAACATTAGCATTTAACAGTATAACAAAAATAATATTTTAGCCCACCGCTACTTAAAACCCATAAAAACAAAGCTATCTACCAAAGAAAAGGCGCTCGTAAAACAAAAAAAGAAACTAGCTTTCCTCCTTCTTATCCATTCCCAAACTATAAGAATACATCATACAGAGAGGAAACTTGTTCCAAACATCAACAACTCTTCCAATGTTACTCTGAAAAGTTTATTTTTTATTTTTATCAAAGACAACTTGAGGCGGCGTGGTAGGACCACAGAATTATTTATGTCACACAAAACTTTCTATACCACTTGTTGGTGCCGGAGATACACTTATTTTTGATAAATTATGACTAAAAAAATAGCAACAAGAAGAGAGCAGAGTTTATATACTTTTGGTTGTTATTTTTTATTGTGTTTATATTGTTCTTTTTAGTGCGAGTAAATAAGACGCCTTTTTATCCCCAAAGGGCCTACCCCTTTGAAGTTTTACTGTAGTAGTTGCAAGCGTTCGAAAGATTAATCTTGGATTTCAATTTGGATTAAGGTTGCTAATGGTTTTGTAGTATATAAATAAATCTGAGCTTAATGAAGGCATTCTAATCTTTACCAGTTAAATGTCTTGAGCAGAATCGGACATACATGTAAAGAGTCTCAAAATGTTACGCAGAGGTCTAAAGCACTGACATTTTGCTTACTATTACCCCACATAAAAAAAAGACAACATCGTCGTTTAACAGACACAATTCAAGATAACACGCTACTGCAAAGACTTTCTCGACAGAAAAATAATCAAACTGTTCATAAAATATTCTTTTATTTACTACCTACTAAAATAATTGAGTCTGCAAAATGCATTAGGGTGGTGTCGCATTCCCATCACGTAGGTATGGAATGATAATATTTGTTCAATAGTGGGGATCAACCCCGCTAACCAAATATTTACTTGTCAATAGTTTTGATGTCATCACATGAGTGCCTAGTTCAGTTCGTAATAAAACAGCGATTATGCTTACGGAAGATTACCACATCTTGAGATTAAAGCCGGTGTTGGATAGTAAGTATCGTAGAGTTTTACGGTTAGGAAGTTTTTAGAAAGGTTTGGTCCGTACACGGGACAAAAAATGTGTGATCCTCAAATACTTGTTCGAAGTCTAACTTGTGTTCTTTGTGTCCGTTGTCTGAAAGTTTCTTAAGTCCCCCACGAAACATTAAATTAAATTATTTCTATTGCAGGAGTAGTCTTTAAAAGACAGTAATGTAAATGTATATTTTTACATTGTTTTTCAGCTTTAGATTTAATGTTACTGGGACAGACTCAATCGATGGTCGATATGTCGGTCAATTTAACCACAGTACAATTTAGCTGTATCTCGTGGTTACAGATCGACTTTTGATTGAGCTGACATTTTGCATCACTTGTATGTGAGTCGGATTTTAAAAAGATCAGTAATTAATACGAACGTAAGTTATTAAAATTATTTCGACTAACTTTCACAAGTTCTACAGGCTAGAGCATACTTAAACCAGTCTGTTGTAATATAACAACGAAATAAATCCCTTTCTTCCGATTCTGTATAATATAATATTTGATCTGAACCACCTTGTTGCCGGTTCGTACGTGCATGATAACTCGCTTAGCCCTAAAATAATGCCATTGTGGGACCCACAACGGGAAATTAACCGGAAACCAGACATTTTTGATATCGGATAGTGTGTTTGGGTAGAGTGGGATATTAACTGGGAAGATGATATAAGTATGTCATATCAAAGTCAAGGATCTTAGGGAAAAGTGTAGGTTTATTGCCGATGATCATGTAGTCTTAGATTGAGCTTTTATTCTTTTTTCACGATTGTAGAGCAATTTTGATAACGTAATATTGTCTTCTGTTTACACGAATGTTATTCATTGAAATTAAACTACTTTACGAGGATTTTATCGCGTTGTTTATTTAACACTATTAAATAATTTTAAATTGTTACACTACTACTATTGAATTTTAATACTTTTTAAGCTTACTATATTATTAAAGAAGTGAAAAGTTTGTTAAGAAGTGTGTCAGGATCGTAGCAAATGGAAAGGCGTAGGCTCTGCCTATCTCTGTAATAATAATAATAATAATAAGCCATGGTAACGAGGAGACTAAGATGGTGGTTGTCTCAATGTTTTGCAGTGTAGTTATTTCAAAGTACCCTAACATAATTTAATTATTGGTATTTTCATTCCATTCAATAGTTGTACCTAGTAGTGTAACAGTGTAAAAAAATATGTAATAAAATGTCAAATAAACAACGCGATAAAATTCGTATAAAGTAGATTAATTTCAATGAAGTTTGATAACGTTCTAGTGATTTACAATTCTTTAGGGTTATATTAGCCTCGGTGGAAGAACATTCGTTAGTGCATGAGGTCTCAAATTGAATTTCTGGGTCAGGCAAAGTGTTATTATAGGCTTATCTCACAAGAAATTCTTAAAAGCAGTATATAGGTTAGCACTGCCCGCGGTAGATGGAAATCAGTCCGACCTATAATTACATGGAATCTAAATCGATAGCTGGCGAAATGTGGGCGCATTATACCGCGTCCTACTGCTTCAGGGACATTTCTGAAGATGGAGGTAGAGGCGTGAGATTATATATATAATGTCCTCCAGACTGAATTTCGGTCACGGCGGCTAATCTTAACGGAGACTGGCCATCTGCGCAGGAGATATTATAGTGCACAAGTATGTGCGCAAACACAAGTGCACTCTCTGTTTCCTTACCCTCATGATCCGATATATATTTTTAGGGATCACCTACGTTCTGTAAACAGAGACCTACAAACTTTTCGTGACGAGCTTACTGAAATAAGACTAGACATAAAAAAATATCAACAAAAAGTTGATACACTGGAGGAAAAGGTCAGTAGCTTGGAGAAAAAGCAGCCGCTTCAGATGGAGGATGTTAATGTGATCGCCAAGCTAAGGCAAGATCTACGCGAACGAGACCAGCAGCTGCTATCGACCGATGTAGAGATAACTAACTTCCCTGAGGTCAGCGGCGAGAACCCCGTCAATGTCGTGCTGCAGATAGCTGCGAAGATCGGCTTAACGGTGGAGGAACGGGATATCGATTGCGCTGAGCGCGTCGGTGGTCGGCGCATCGTGGCGACGGACCCTGCGGGCCCCGAGGCGCACCCGCGCCCCCTGGCGGTGCGTTTTACACAACGCGCCAAGCGGGACGCAATGCTACACAGCGCGCGAGTTCGGCGGGGAGCGACGTCGGATGACCTGGTACCGGGGGCGCCCCGGCGCTTTTACATCAACGAGCGGCTCACCAAGACGAACAGAGATTTATTTCGTTTGGCACGTGAAGCCGGTAAGCGCTCAGGTTGGCAATTCGTATGGGTCAAACGGGGCCGCATCTTTGCACGTTATAAGCCAGGGGACAAAGTCAACTCGATTAGAGACGAGTCGGATATTGAACAGGTGTTTGGTCCTAACTTTAAATAAATGTAAACCTAAATTAATAGTTATAAGTGATTTTATGTATAGTTTTTATAGGAGGTATGTTTTTAGTGATAATGGAAACAGGAATATAGGATTTATCGATATCTTATATTATTATAAATTTATTGTTTACAAGTTATGCTATTTACACATATTATATATTATTTATATTTTTGGAATTCTATTTTATATATTTTTAAATATTAAACATACAGCAATTTCATTAAATACAAAATTATATATTCAAAATATTGTATTTACTAATCATAAACTCAAAGTACACAGAAAAGTTATTTACATTATATCTACAGATAAAAATAAGTTAAAGATATTTACACTGACATATATTTACATAAATTGTGTATTCCTGCCAAGCCTTGATAAACTACTTTATAGTATGGTAAGAATATTTTTTAAGTATAGCAATGGATAGGGGTAAATATTTAAAGGTGGGTTTATTCAATGCTGGATCATTGGGAACACGTCATGATGAATTTTTGTTGGCAATGGATGAACTTGCAGTAGACGTAATGGCCATTAATGAGACTTGGCTGTGGGATGGTGAGGAGGGTCGAGCGCCTACAGTCCCTAATTATCGCCTCAGACACGTACCAAGACCGTCGAGAATACGAGGAGGTAGAGGCGGAGGTGTCGGATTCTATGTGCGTCGTGATCTCAGAGTTCAAACCATGGTCCATCCAGTCTCCTCAAACGTTGAGCAAATGTGGCTCAAATTCAATGTCAACTCACAAACAGTTATCATAGGTACAGCATACAGACCACATGGTTAGATATCAACATTTTCTTAGATGCAATCACGGCATCCCTCACTTCGTTTCATATGGCAGATAAAATTATCCTCCTAGGTGATTTTAATATTAATTGTCTCAAGAGCAATGATAACAGCACTATATTATTAAATAGTTTTTTACAATACACAAGTTTAAACCAAGTGATCCAGCAGCCTACACATTTCACAGATCATAGTGAGACACTGATAGATATTGTGTGCACTGATGCACAGGTTCACAATGTGTCAGTGACATTTAAGCCTGAGTTGGGACAACATGCCATTTTGTCTGTAACTTGCTCATTCAAAATCAGCAAACCTTCTCCTCAATGGATTCTTTATAGACCTTTATCTCGGGTACTGCTAGACATTTTTGAGGAGGATCTTTGCAGGCTTGATTGGGCATACCTGGCAACTTTGGAGAATGTGAGTGACATGGTGACAGTTTTCAATACCTTAATCACTACTCTGTTTAATGCTCATGCACCAATTACAAGAGTTCTAATTAGAGAGAAGTCTTATCCTTGAGTTACAGACACAATCAAGCAAATGGTGAAAATTCGTGACAAGTACCATACTAGATATAAACTAAATAAAACAGACACTCACAAAAACAGTTACAAAGACATGAAAAACATTGTAGCAAGGGCAATTGAAAATGAAAAAAGGGCCTACTTCAAAACCTATATAAACAGACATATAAAAAATGCTAAGAAACTATGGCACAACTTAAAATCAACCATCAATATTAATAAAAAAATAATTCATGACTTGCCTTATGCACTTGACAACCCTGAAGACCTCAATAAGCACTTTTTAGATATCCCAGGTAATAATACAGTTTCTCTATCAGATCTGGTATACTTTGAAACCAATAGGTATCACACGGACAGCTTTGGTTTAGAGCCAGTTAGTGAACAAGCAGTCAGCTCACATATCAACAGTCTAAAAACAAATGCTATGGGTATTGACAATATTTCATTAGAAATGTTGATGATGACACTCCCTCATACTCTGCCATACATAACAGCAATCATCAACAAATCTATAACTTCTTCTACCTTCCCAGATGTATGGAAAACGGCAATAGTCAAACCTATACCCAAAATTTCTAATCCAACTGTTGCCAAAGATCTTAGGCCTATCAGCTTGCTTCCTTGTTTGTCAAAAATACTGGAAAGGGTGGTCAGTAACCAGTTGAGGAAGTATCTTGAGAAATATAACATAATACCTCAAAGACAGTCTGGGTTTAGAAAAGGACATAGCACTACTACCACTCTACTCGATGTTACAGATGATGTTTTGAAGGCTAAGGACAAGGGTATGGCTACTCTACTAACTCTGCTTGATTTCTCCCGAGCATTTGAAACTATAAATATTTCTCTCCTTCTTTCTAAACTTTCCTATTATGGATGTGACTCGGCAACAGTAAAATGGTTTCATAGTTATCTAACTGATAGATCTCAATTTGTCCAACTGGATAATGCCAGAGATGGTAACAAGGCGAATTCTTCTTGCTGTCAGGTAACCCGGGGCGTCCCTCAGGGATCAGTTCTCGGGCCTCTTCTCTTTTTATTGTACAGCGCCGATGTTACCAACCATATACAGCATGTCCAATATCATATGTATGCCGATGACCTCCAACTATATATTTCATTTAATCCCAATGACTGCCACAATTCTGTAAATAAAATGAATGTAGATTTGAATAGGATATCTAATTGGGCCAAAAAGAATTCACTTGTACTTAACCCCTCGAAATCAAAATTTTTGATATTAGGCTCAATGCAACATATTAGAAAGACACAGAATTTAAACCCTATGGTCATGGTAGATGGTTGCCCCATAGAACAAGTTACTGAGGCTCGAAACTTGGGTTTGGTTATGGATGGCGAACTGCATTTTGAGACGCATGTACTCCAAGCGGTAAAAAACTGTTTCTACCGTCTCAAGTTGCTATACCAAATCCGCCGACACCTGAGTATTGATGTGCGGCTACAACTTTGTGAGGCTCTCATATTATCCAAACTTAATTATACGGATGCTGTGTTTGGCCCATGTATTTTGAAAATAACTGAGAAAGTGATACAGCGTGTACAGAACGCATATGCTCGCTTTTGTTATAATATTCCACCTCGCATGCATGTCACTCCATTTTTAAACAGTGGAAATCTGATGAAGATGGCTGCCCGCAGACACCTTCATTTGGCGACATTGCTGTTTGGTATTGTTCAATACAAAAAACCAGTTTACCTCTATGATAAGCTAAAGTGGTCACGTGATATTAATCACTACAGCACACGGGCGGCGTCTCATCTCTTGGTCACTGCAAGTCACAGAACCACGGCTTTCAGGGGTAGTTTCAAATACGCAGCGACGCAATGTTGGAATAACCTTCCGCCGCCAATACGAGATCTAAAATCATTGCGTTCATTTCGTAACAATTTAAAACAATATTTAATAAATAAACAAAAATCTGTTCCATAAATTTAATATGTACTTACATGAAGTGCAATACGCCACTATTTGTTGTTGTATTATTTCGATATTATTTAGTTTTAATTTGCGCATGCGCATCTTTCTCAATTTTGTAATGAACCATGTGTACATTTGTATCGTATTAGTATATTCTTTACTCTGTAATTGTGTACTATTAGGTCATTTATAACCCAAGCCGCGTGCAATGTTGATAATTTTAATTATTATGTCTATCGTGGTAACTGTTGACGTTGTTGACATTGACATATGTCAGTCTGGCATGTATGCTGCGTTCGTAAACCTCGTTTTACAAGATGCGGTAATAAATATTTATAATTATTATCTATATATTATTATTATTTATTCTGTATTTGCATGTTGTTGTTATATTATATTTAAAATTATAATATTATTAGGTATATTTATATATAATTTATAATGTAATCATATAATTTTAAGAAATTTTAATCTTAAGGCTTTTATTTTATGTTAGGCCTGCGAGAATACCAGCGTTGCAGTTAAACTGCAACAATAGCTGACGCAGATGCCTATTTTACCACCTCTATTTAAATAATTTAATTGTTTGTGTACTGTATGTTTATGTTGGTAAATAAACTTTTTCATTTCATTTCATTTCATTTCATTTCATTTCATTTCATTTCATTTCATTAATCCGACACGACCGGAGAGAGATCAGGCGCAGGACCAACGGCTTTACGTGCTTTCCGAGGCACGGGGATGTCTAACACCGCCAACTTCCTAACTCCGGGCTCGTATTGAGGTTTCTTAACAGAAAAACCCGATACGTTTATGTTGGCCCGACCCGGGACTCGAACCCGAATTCGTAAATATATAATAATACATATATGCACGTGACAGATTTATATTTCTGAACTTAAATATGAGTCACCTTACTAGCGCCATATTAATACATCAGATTTTTTCTTCAACACCTTACCAGTCTTACAAACTTAAAATGCATTACACACTAAAAGGATAAAATTAAAGTCATGCATTTAGCGTCTGAAGCAAGGATAACAGCATTAAATTGCTTCGAAGCTTCGCTGCGGATGCTGCGGACGGGAGAAGCGGTGGGAAGCCACGGCTGCACCCGACACGGCACCATTAGTCAAATCTTGTGACCCAGCAAAAACATTGACAAGTTTACACGATGAAAATCGGTTTAATATTAGTTGATTTGGAATTTGGTGGATAAACGTTTTCTGTAGTTTTTAAGATGTTTATGCATTGGCTTATGGAAAGCTGTATGCATTTATAAACTTATCTGAGAGATAAACCAAGTAACACATACTTCGCGGAGAATTTTACAAAATATATTAAAACAACTTTTGCATTGAACCTTGACATGGAACGATTATATGTATCATGCATGTTTGTTTATAATTTTGAGTGTTGTATACCACCTGTAAAGGCGTTTTAATTCGTAACATTCCTAAACTGTTTTAAATTATAATTATATATTGATGTGTTAATGGTGTTACTTTAAATAAATTATTGTATTTGGTGACTCGAAATTTTTCCTTGTGGTGATTGAAGCCATGACAGTTAGCATTGGTAGTGACTAATTAAACCACTGCGCCATTCGTGTAGCTATTTTTAGAAGGTTATGTTAAGTATCGATGAAAGGTAAAGAGTGTTTACGTCTTGTCCTCTGTTCCGAAGCGGAACGTTACAAATAAGAATCATATTTTAAAGTATTTAAATGTATATAATTAATTTATTTAGGCTTCAAAATGTATTAACACTCTCTATAGACGAAGGGAAAAGGGTTATTATAGATGGAATATAATTACATATTTTGAACTTTGGCGTTGCATGATATATATATAATACGTAACGGTTATTAACACGATCATGCATGTTTATCTTTTTATGCTCGACGTTGAGCAGCGATAGCTCAGTGGGGAGACCAACAGACTGCAATCCAGAGTGTCTCGGGTTCGAACCCACGTCGCGCACCTCTGACTTTCTGAAGTTATATGACTTTTCGAAATTATGTGCGTATTGATTGACAATTATCGTCTGCTCCGTGCCTCGGAGAGCACGTTAAGCCATCGGTCCCGGCTACCATGAACATCTATGGCAGTCGTTGTTGGGGAAAGTCGACACAAAAGATCCCACTGGCTCGAAGTGTAGCCGGTCTGTACTGACTGGCCCCCCACACAAGACAAGATATGCTTGACGTTTCGATCAGGTTACATCGGCCGAGGTCATAAGCTGACTCAGCTTGTGACCACAGCCATGGCATAATTGTATCTGTAGTCCTATTACTATGTCAATATTAGATCGATAGTTTTCGATACGTAATGTGACGGCAAAGGCCATAAGGCATAAACGTTCTTCATTTGAGCATGTTTACTTTGTGAGTTTCCAATATGAACATTTTATAAAACCGTAACCTTTTTCTCTGATGCTATGAGTCATGATTTAAGTAGGCACAAGAATTTTAGCCTAAACCGAAGGTGTCGCGTTACTCACACCCTTAACCGTTGACACCTTCATGAGGTTTCCTTAAAAAATGCAGATTATTATGTGGAAATATAATACTGAAATGGCTGATATTTAAAAAACTACAAAAATGATAAAGTGGTATCAGGATACGAGTTAATACACTTCGCGGCACAAAATGTGGCCCAAATATAGATAAGTCTGAAACCAGTCTATAAGAGCTGCAAATAATTTTTTTGTGCAAAAATTTAATAGAACCAGTATTATTCTTGACTCAAGCTAAAAGAAAACTAAAAATAATCCGATAGTTGTCGTTTGTAACACATTAACCGCATACCTTTATTGGGACACTTAGAATATAAGTGAGTTGAAATTTGATTTTAAAATCACTGGGCTTTAAGCATAATTTATTTTTGTTTTAAATTAATTTATAGCTTATCTTAGTTCTTCCAAGTGGAACATAATGCTACTGTACTGTAAAACTGTACTTCTTAGGAGTCGAGGGCTTACTCAACGGAAGGCCGCTAAAACTATAAATTCCTCAAGTAGAGATTTAAAAATATGGTCTATGTAATGTCTAATCACATGCTTTCGACTATCAGGCACAGATGTAAAACTACTGGTAATTAATTTATGGATTTTCGTATAATTCTTTAAAAAGATTAGTTTAATGTGTAATCTTATTTTACCTTAAATTTTTGTAATTTAATAATAATAATAATATTCTATCACATACACATAACACCATTAATTTGTATAAAATTATCAATATCAGATATCTTTTATTGCACCATTTATAATATTTACTATGAAAATGAGAAAATAGATAAATGTGATTAAAATATCGTTTTGTATTTTTTTAATTATGTTTATAATTCAAGAAATATGCTTAGGCCACTTTTTGTGCCGGTGAGTGTATAATTAATTTGGAATATGTAGAAGCTTTATTTTATTTTATTTAAAAATAAATAATAAAATATGTGTCATTCCCATTTTTTATTAAATAATCTGTATTAATAGTATCTAATATTGTAAATGTTTGTTTGTATGTTAAGCTTTGACGTCTTAACTAATCGACTGATCCTCATGAAATTTCGTACACAGAAAAAGACAAAGACTATCTTTTATCGAGCGAAGCCACGAGAAAAAGCTAGCTATCCATAGGACTGAGTGATATAATATATATGAAGCAGTTTTAAGTTTGCCTATTATATATGTATTAAGGCCCCATATATATCTATTGCAATTTAAAAAAGTTAAAATAAAATAAAAGTACTAAAATAAAAAAATGCATTGAAGCGATGAATCAACTAAGACGTTAATGATGTAAAACTTACCAAAGGCTTTTTTAAAAAGGATGATAATTAAAAAGGTAAATTTTAACGAGGCCGTTTGTGAGCACCTCTGTCAGTGAGTACTGGCCGTCCTAGAACATCGCGTAATGAATATTATTTTTCATTCATACCAATTTAAAAAAAAAAAAATTTAATTTTTTGGCTCTGAAACTCATTCGGAAACTTGATATGTAGATATCCAATGTAATATTTGTGATATTTTAAACAAAATTGAAGACTCAGTCTTCTTCTTTTCCTTAACCTTTATTATTCCCAAGTCACTTGGGGTCGGCTTTTTCTAGTCTAACCGGATTTGACTGGATATCAGTTTTTACATGGAGCGGCTGCCACTTGACCTCCGCAACCCGAAAGCTAACGATACCCTAAGGCTAGACCGGTGTCAGGATATTAGGGGTACTGACTTTCCCAATAACGACTGCCATAGATGTTCATGGTAGCCGGGACCGACGACTTAACGTGCTCACCGAGGCACGGAGCAGGCGATAATAGTCAATCAATACGCACATAATTTCGAAAAGTCTTATATGAATTTTCGAAATCATGTGCGTATTCGAAAGTCAGAGGTGCGTGACGTGGGTTCGAAGCCGAGACCCTCTGCATTGCAGTCTGTTGGTCTCCCGACTGAGCTCTACTGCGTTTAAATTACTAAAATAAAATCGCAAGTTATTTACAATTTATTTATTATTAAATCGTAATAAATTACCAAATAACAACAAAAATAATTTACGTATATACTTGTCTAAAAATGCCGTAGAACAAAACTTTGGAAGTTCTATTACTCTCAAATATACGGAGCAAATCGAAATAGTACATTCCAGAAACTACGAAGTTACATTAAAATTTACATAGCGAAGTTATAAAACAAACTCCACCAATAAACTCTGTTGTTGTTGCTAAAGTAAATTACTTTTGAAAAACTAAGCTCAACAATAAAGCTACTGATCAAAAGTCACTTTGAAATATACTTTAACTTGATAGAAATATAGCCTTTCAAATAATAATGATTATAAAGTAGCACCGTGGAAGTTTCTAGATGAATCTTAATTAATTGTTTTTAATTGTTCTTTATAAATACAATCCAGTTACAGAGTAAATACAGAGGCGGTTAAATGGATAAGATATTTTTCTTAGCTGCGTAAGGAAGTAAATTGCAGTCACTATGGTTACATATATCAATATATAATAATTTGCTTGACAATTATTATCGAACTTCGACCACTATGCGACCCCTAGTATTAATAAATATTTTGATCGATTGCCGTACAGGATAAAAATTGGGGATTCGAACTTTACTCAAAGGTAAACTTTGTGAATATTACTATCCGTTTGCGTTACTAATAAGCTGTAAACTCTTAATGTTTATTAATTATTTATAATTCTTAAATAGAAAGAAGAAACGCATCTCATGTGCGAAATAAATGTAATAATTATGATAATCCTGTTACCCTAAACACAAATTGAATCTTATTTTGGGTACCAGAGTTCATCGTAAATACTAAATATCGTATATATGATGCTGTTATTGTATTTTTGTGCCAAATTAAGAAAATAAATATTATTATTTTATTTTTATTTTAATCTTTCGTTGTGTATATCTTTTTGCTGAATTTATTAAAGACCTTCGCACAAATATACCTATCATTATGTTTCTTAAAAGCATTCATTAATTATTTAAACAACTTACGTATACCTATAATATTTAGAATTTAATACTTAACATAGATTAAGCGTTTTATGGGAACTGATTCTTAAAACTAAATTATTTACAACATCGCTGCATCGTAGAAAACATTATCAGCCTAATGTTTCATTCAACTGCTATTCTGTTTAAACCGGCGACGCTCCACTGAAATACAACAAAAACACTACTGCGTTAAAGGAAAACCGTCGTGAGAAATCTCACATGTTATAAGAAAATCGATCATGCATAATGTCTGAGAACACGTCCTCTGCATAGTATTAACTATCGGAACGATGTCGACGGGGGGGTTGATGAACGATGTCGTAAGAAAATGTTCTGAAGGAACGTTGATCCGACTATTTGTCGCAAAAATTAAGAAATTTGGCATCCACTAGCACAAATGAGATCGTCTTTGAATATGAACTAATTTTTACGGATTTTATTATGCTATATTTTTAAAGTCATAGTATAAAATTATTTATTCGTTCAGAATTTCAAATTAATACTTTAAGGACGTTAAATTTCAAAACAATATTTCAAAACTATTATGAACAATAGTTTGTCTGCTCCGCAAAGGTCTCGAGTTAGATCCCAAGCTGCGTATTTCTGACTTTTCGAAGTTATGTGCATAGTAAATAGTTACATAATTATCGCTTCCTTTAATAATGAAGAAAAACATCTTGAGGAAGCCTGCATGTCTGCGTTTTCTCCATTATGTTCTCGAAGATATGTGAAGTCTGCTAACCTTCACTGGGCCAGCGTGGTGGACTATGGCCTAACCCTTCACATACTGACATGAGGCCCGTGCCTAGCAGTGGCACAATTTAATGCAGGGTTGATATTATATTGTTATCATAATACTTTAATTTGAACTTAGACGCTTCGGTAGCTTTTCAGCAACAAAGGGTATCGGAAGACTTTGCTGTTTATAAACAGGGAAGTTTGAAAACAGAAATCAGATATATCTTATTGAGGTATGAACCGAAAAGAAATCCATATGTCGCAGTTTATTTAAAATTTGTAACATTCGTGTAAACATAAGACAATAGTATAGATATAAAACTATAGTCTTAAAGACTAACGTTCGTACATTTCATATTCGTAAATCACACGGTGACACTGATAAAGTAGTGGTTTCCATTATCAACTGCATCATGTTACGCTTTCACGCTTTAACTACACAACCGATCATCATGAAATTTTGCACAAACGTTGTCAAGGTTACAAAAAAAGATATACGGTCTCTTTCATCCAGGAAAAACACTATTACTAACCTAACCTAATATAAAGCGAACGTGGCCGCGGGCAAAATCTAGTGAAAAATATTTATTAAAGATCTTGTTCTACCTATATAACCGTTACCTACGAAATGTGAGTATTAACCCCCACCTGTCCCTTCGAGGAAACAGGCACAATACGATGTATGTTGTTGAAAACCAGTTTCCTTTTTTTGTAAAGCATTCCACGCACAAACAAGCAAAAATACAGAACTTTACATGTTGTTTTCTTTTGGTACACAACAAGTTCTTCCCTGTCACATTATATTAAGTACAGTCAGCAAAAAAAATTCTCAGTTAGTACACTTTTTATACACAAGAATTGGAGAATAACCGCAAATTTCGCTCGCGAGAATGAGGAACAGCGCAAACTGAAATTTATTGCGACGATAACAAAACTTCGAAAAGGCGGCATAAATTTCATTTGTAGTACTTGCCCGTTTACAGTACACTCTGTTAGAGTGAAGTTTGGTGATAAAAATAATGCGAAAGTGTAGTTTGAATAATGCAAGCTTTTAGTTGCATTAATCATAAAAATTAAGCATATAAAGTCAACCATTAGCGTTTTAATTTTGCTGCCACGCATACACTAAATTGCTTCAGAATTTAGGTTTGACTGCTTCATTGTTTAGTGGTACTGTTGGCGATAAGTATGTCTCAGGTTCGACGGTGAGGTTGAGCAAAATGTTATTGAGTCTTCCTGACATCTTTTCAGTCTGGGTCAACTTGGTTGGTGAAATTCGAGTGTAATATATCTCTGTCTTCCTTTTTGATTCATATCATGGCTGTGCAACGGCTTATAAACATGGCTGATAATAATAAAAATTATGTTATTATTGTTAGCTTAGCATGGCTGTTTTCATAAATCTACAACTTATTTTGAAATTAAACACTTTATACGGATTGTGTCGCGTTGTTTATTTTACTTTAAAACACTTTTATTAAGTACATAATTTTGAAATTCTTACACTACTATTTAATCTATTTAATTTAATTAAATCTATTTATACTTAAGTTTACAATTTGTCCCGACGTACAACTTATTCTCAAATTAACTTCATAGTATAAAAGCTATTTGAATTTAACTTTTTTGCAACATAATATTATAAATCAAAATTCTGTCTATCAAACAACCAGCTCCTGATTGTGATGTAGTTTGTAGAGCTCGTTGCTCTTATTAAACTATAGTAACCTTAACATAAACAAGATAAAGAAAAGAGTTTATTATTTTAAAGCTAATTAGTTTAGCTCTCTGTCGCTATGATTGGCTGAGTAATGTCTACAAGTTCATTATCTTAATTAGATACAATTACTAATGCTTAGCAACTATTTGTGTAGTTGGCAGATATTGCTCTCTCGACATCCAATCAAGACTGCTAATTTGCTAAGCTTGTGTTTTCTCTACCACATATTATACGAAATTGGTATATTGGAAAGTATTTTTTTTATTATGTTATTCTACATGATAGATTTCTTTATTATTATTTTAATAACACTTTTTTACTGGAGATGACTGTATACAAGATACAACTTTTTGTAGTTGTGCAATAGTTTATTAATTCTTTTTAAGCACTGCAATTTGTTTGTTTTTAATATATTACTTACGTCCTTTAATGATTATGTTTATTTAAAGTGATCTATTGTAGGTACTGGCAATCCCTATAAATTACATCACAAGCAGGAGCTCGTTATTTGATAGACATATGATTTATAATATTATATTGCAGAGAATTAAATTAAAATATCTTTTATCCTTTGACTTTTTGTTTGAGAATATGTTGTAGGCTAAACAGCCATGCTAAGCTATCAATAATAACATAATTTTCTTATACAGGGTGTCCGGTAATTAAAGGATAACCTTAAAATGTCTTATAGTGGAACTGAAGACCGTTCAGAAAAATGAAAAATAATAATAGAAAAATAAAAAATATATTAAAAAGTGCAAGCTATATAAGCATAGCATACTTTTGACTGTCTATCTATTAGAATAATTTGTGTTTAATAATAAAACAACAAAAAACCGATGGATTTCATTCATTTATGGTCGTATTATACAAGAAAGTTATACATGGTAATTAAAAAAAACACCTATCTCAGGTAGTAGTTAGGATAGATTTTTTTCATATTTTTTTCTGAACGGCCATCAATTCCACTATAAGACATTTCCAGGTTATCTATTAATTACCGGACACCCTGTATAAACACGGCTCATATTGTTTATAAATTGTTACACTGCTGGGCTAGGCCATAAGCAACCACGCTAAGTCAGTTACAGTTAGTAGAGTTCATATATCTTAGAGAAAATTATGAAGAACTCTCTGACATATTCATGTGAAATTTTCTTCGCTATTCACAATCATGTAGCAAGTAACTCATGGTCACTTTTGAAGCACGTGCTTTGGCCGTAGCATACATACCTTAGCATTTGCATATTCAGCAATAATCGTATTATATACACTACCTATGACCTCATTGGCGTAATGTCCGTAGATCGTGAGGCTATAAATGGATTCGAGCCTACCAAATACTTTCCGTAAAGTTTTATAGATGTCAATATAATATTGTGCCATGTGAAAGTATCTAAGATAGCTTTTGCTCGCGGCTTTGCTCGCTTAAAAGTAAGCTATGTTAACAACAGTGCTTTTTAAATAAGTAAATACTTTTTATATATTTTAGCCTATGTTACTCAGTGGTAATATAGCTTTCTAATGGGGAAAGAATGTTTAAAATCGGTTTGTTGAGTTAAATTGATACAAACAAACAACCGAACCTTTCCTCTTTATATATAATAAAGTATAGATATAAACAAAACAAAGACCAGTGTCACTTAATTAACAATGCAATCTGCTACTTTTGTGTCAATTTTAAACGGAAAACCTTCAGATAAAAGATTATGATACAAATCTTACGAGTTCAGCTGGGGTGAATGATAATAGAACAAGGAAATATGTTTTGTACTGCCTTGCCTGCCTCTGAAATTTAAATAACAATAGCAGCAATGGCAATATATGATAAAAAGCATGTTTAAAACGGTGAAATCTTTTTTTTACAGAATGATTTTGCTTTGTTTAAGCACAGCGGTTATAAAACTATTTTATAATACTTGCAGCTGTTTCCAATCTGTTCTGTGTGTGCGTTGTTTCAATGAGTGTAAAGTCGTCCGCAATACAGAAATTATTATTCCTAATGTGGGAGTTGAGAACTTCTTAAAAGCTTTTAAGTAATTTACCCGTCCCGGCGTAAATGTGTAATCAAGTTTGACCCAATCGGTGTTCAATTTACCGGAATGATGCATACGTGTATGACTAACAATACAATATAATGAAAATAAAACTAAAGAGTAAAAATTAATAAAGGTGAAAATAAATAAAATAGGAGTTTATTTAGTTAAACGAGCATACCTACTATATAGAGACAATAATATTCTTATTCTTTCACCTTTTTAGAATAACAACATTTTTGAATAAATCAAATTGCGTCAATATGTTTCAAATAGACTATTAGTAACAAGCCATTTAAAACATATTGATGCGAGAATCATTTATAAACATAAAGTCAAGAGAAAAGGAAACGGAGAAATAAAATATATGTATAAATACAGTTCCCAGTGGACAAAACAACAGTGGGTATAAAAAAGCTTTACTGCCTGCCATGCTCTGCCAAACAGCAGCTTTATTATCCAACTTTATAGACTAAAGTTACACAATAAAGGTACAGATCCTTTTAATATTGTGATAAACTATAGGTACGCTAAGTGGGTGGCTTATCCTTCCATATTTGGTCGACTAGTATTAAATTTTCATGGTCTTATTGTCAAGCCATAATTATATGCACGCGTTAATTTATGGCTGTCTCGTTGGTACAGCTAGCAATTTAAGTAGCTGAACACTGAACAAATTTGTAAAAGTAGTTCAATGTCAATGTATATAACATATGCGTAAACGTAAAACAATAACTATACGGATATTTTGAGATTTTGTATTTTTGAACTATGACTTAATCCACTATCATATTGATGAGCAGCAATAGCTCAGTGGAGAGACCAACAGACTGCAATGCAGAGGGTCTCGTGTTTAAACCCACGTCGCGCACCCTCTGACTTTCGGAACTTATATGACTTTTCGAAATTATGTGCGTATTGATTGACAAATATCGCCTGCTCCGTGCCTCGGCGAGCACGTTAAGCCATCGGTCCCGGCTGCTATGAACATCTATGGCAGTCGTTATTGGGAAGTCGACACAAAAGATCCCACTGGGTCGAAGTGTCGCCAGTCTGTACTGACTGGCCCCCACACATGATAAGATAAGATAATCCACTATTGTTGACAAATCTTAGATCTTTACTGCAGTGCCAGTAAAGATTTAAGATTTGTTATAATTTTGAAAGATAAAGGCTATAGAAATCTGGTATGTGTAGGTATATCAATTTATGCTGCGGGATTATCTATGAGCAGTGATAGTCTAATGGGAAACCGTTGTACTGCCACGCAGAGGTCTCGAGTTCGAACCCAAAGGCGCATATCTCTGACTTTTCGAAGTTATATGCGTATTAAATAGTTAATCATTGCTTGCTTTAACGGTGAAGGAAAATATTTGAGGAAACCTGCGTATCTGAGAGTTCTCCATAATGTTCTCGAAGATATGTGAAGTCTGCCAACCCGCACTAGGCCAGCGTGGTGGACTTTGGCCTAACCCTTCTCACAGTGAGAAGAGGCTCGTGCCCAGCAGTGGGACAGTTTAATACAGGGCTGATATTATTATTTTTATTATTATAATCTTTGCGGTCGCTCACAAAGTCCTGGGTTCAAAGAGTTATCAGATCAATATTTATGGCGTTATGTTAGGCATTATTCAGTTGCTACTGAGGAATGCTTAACGTTTAGCACGAAGACTGTAAATGGCTGCGGCTACTTGCACCCAATAGGGTACGAGTATCCACATAATAATGTGGAATTTACATTATAATAGAACGGTGGTTATGCTCAAGATACTACGTTTACCTTTAGGGTTGGCCGGGCTAAGGATGGGTCTAATGGGATTGGCATATCCGAACCCTAAAGACTTCAGGCTTTTCCCTCTGAAGTGTACGCTGCGACTGATGCAGTACATTCAATGGGAGATAGCTCAGGGATAGACCTCGGGGCCGACACAAAAGATCCCACTGGGTCGAAGTGTCGCCGGTCTACACTGACTGGCTCCCGAATTAAGATAAGATAAGATAAGATCCTTTAGGGTTACATAGGTGAATCTATAACATAACTTTATCGAACGCGAAGTGGGTTTGTAAAGTAAAATTTATACTAATATTATAAAGCTGAAGAGTTGGTTTGTTTGTTTGGTTGAACGCGCTAATCTCAGGAACTACTGGTCCGAATTGGAAAATTCTTTCAGTTTTGGATAGTCCATTTATCGAAGAAGTTTATAGGCTATATAACATCAAGCTACGACCAATAAGAGCAGAGCATAAATGAAAAATGTTGCAAAAACGGGGTAAATTCTCTAATGCGAAGCAGACGAAGTTGCGCAGGTCAGCTAGTATAAATATAAATCTAATGATTAAAAAATCTCACATTCAAATGTTTATTTGAATCATAATCAAATGTTAGTTAGTATATATCAAGAAATTATAATTCTCATTCCATTAATGCTTAGGTCCAATGTTGTTTTTAGGTTTATCTTTATATATAATTCTTCTGTACGTGTGTTGACAGTGAACTCCTCCTAAACGGCTGAACCGATTTGAATTAATTTTTTTGTGCGTGTTCAATTTTATTTTTGTGCCCCTACAGGACAACGTCTGTTGGTACAGCTAGTATAATATATAAAGTTGTTCTACTCCTCAAACAGACTTTCTTCAATGCAAAATTTTTATTTCCTTTTTATTATTCTATTTTATATTAATATCTATACAAATATTATAAAGCTGAAGTGTTTGTTTGTTTGGTTGAACGCGCTAATCTCAGGAACTACTAGTCCGAATTAGAAAAATATCTTAGTGTTGGATAGCCTATTTATCGAGAAAGGTTATTCTCGGGTAAAGGCTATATAACATCACGCTACAACCCACGGGGTGGCGCAGTAAAGATAAACGCGGGTGAAACCGCGGGCACGTCTAGTATTTTATACAGTTAATAGACGTGTCCAAGAATTGCTTGCACATTTTTATGGAAATAAAGATTTTTGACTTTGTCTTTGATGTAAGCCGGTTTAGGTATTTGGTATATTATGTACATTATACCTTATTAAGCAACGCATAACGCTTTCGAAACATTATGTTCATTTCGAATACAATCGCGCCAATAAAACTTACAAATGATTCGAATATCATATCAGACATTTCAACTATAAAAACTTATATATTTGGTCGCCGGGTGTCAAGTTTTCACGACCCTTATTGGACACGACGATTTTTACGAACACATTTTGAAATGATTTAGGGCTTCTTTTTTAATTTATCTATAAGTACGAAGGTCTTTTAAATAAACATCAAGTAATGCAAAAATCTATATTCAATTCTTTGTAAAACTATATGCATAACATGATGTAGTAGGATAACAATCACAAGAAAAATGAACTACTGTTTCAAATCAGCATAACTTTTATTTATGTTTTTGTAGATTGGATCATATCTGCACAACACGGTCTAATTATAAGTGCTTAATTTAATATGCCTCTTATAAATAATACATCAAAATTTCTAGTAAACCAACGAAGCAAGAAGCACCAGTACTAAATTAACCAATTACTTAATTCCGCTATAGCTTTATGCCTTCCTGTTTGCGTAATTATAATTTCATATGAATATGCAACTACTGTATTCGTGAGACCAATCATAAACCTTCGTGTGTTTGCCGCACACGGAAATTCTTCCCAAAGATACCGCGTTTATTGCTCAACACCGTTTATTTATTCTAAGGAGGTTCCGCGTAACATTTATTAAAATGGCGATAAAGGCTTTATTTATTGTCTCCTTGTTTGGTTAACACGCAAGCACTGAACGCTATATCGTCGTTTTTTTTGCGACGAATTTAAATTGGGTTGACACGATAATGTGGAGGAATGCTCAGTATTCCGTGTGATTCATCGCTAGTTGCTTGAAGATTAAACTTGTTTCTTTGTAAAATGGGGTTAAAGAATAAATGTTCTACTAAAGCAATGTCGCTTTTGTAGACCAGAGCTTCTTTGAATTGTGTTGTATTTTATCAGCGTTTTTCGAACTAGATAGGGTAGCTCTTTGATGTCGAACTGTCACTAGTCTTTTTGAGTTCTCACGTTTGATTCTCTGATTGGGAAATGTTAATCAGTTTTTCTATTAGGAGCCTGACAATGTGCCCAATGCCCTTTACAGTAATATGCGCACCTTTTGGTAATATAATAGCTGCAATACCTTGTAATAGTTGAAAATAAAAAAAAATACTGTGATTTTTTTGATTTCGGATAAAACAATACCTCTCGCCGTATCCTGATACGACAACATAATAAGCAGTCATGAAACAGAACACTGAACTACCAAAAAGCCGAATGATATTTAAAAGTACGGTAACGACCAGTTACTGACGCTAATGTGCTCATAAACGTGGTCCACCGTGACGAGGTACCGCACTCCACTCCAAGGTTTAATGAACCATTATATGCCGTTGTCAGGTGATACGACACCCGACGGCTTCATTTGGCATTTGAGATTCGTGACCGAAATGGCGAGCTGCTAATATACTCTGCTTATACGTTTTTGTGGGTAGATTGTTATCTTTGCAAAGGTATGTTGGCAGTTATGATAGACTTACGCTGTTGGTCGTTGTTTTGATGGTTTGGGTTTCGATTTTTAAATAACAATCCAGTTCTTTACCCGAATCATTCATGTTTATAATAATGGAATGGATTCAAAAATGTTTTAATCTATTGAGTCGCAATGGCACACCGGCGGCCTAAGACCTGACTAATATTATAAATGCAAAAGTAATGATTTTGTTAGGACTTTACGATTTACACAAGGTTTCTGAAAATCTAATCAAACAAATTTCAAGTGATTTCATTGGTTGTTGCTAATTCAGTCAGCTAATCACATCAGTTGACATGCGTTTGATTGTCTCCTAACTCATTTTTGTATTGGTATGTATATTTATGTATGTTTTATAAACCGGGCGCAGGCCTCTGATTTGATGATAACTAAAATAGCGACGGTATATATTATGACGGTGAAATCTTTTTAATGGAGGTGTATGTTTAACAGAAATTAATCTTGTATATTTTAAACTAGCTCGTTTACGGTATATTGTCTGTCGCATAAACTATGAAATTAGATTATACTCGTGGCTCCGACCGAAATCATGTTATGTGCCAAGGAATAAGAACAAAATAAGCAAAATTTTTCTTCTTCGTCTAAACGTGGAAGAAAACCGTTACTTTTAAATAAATAGACAATATAGTAAGAAAATGTTGCTATAAAATAAATTTAAACTATGTAGGTACATTTAGTTTTATAAATTGTAGAAGCTTTTATGATACACAATATTATCACGTGCACAAAAGCAGTAGCCAAGAAAAAGAACGAAAAAGAACTCTGAGCCAGCCACTGCATTTTAAACACTAATTAGAAAAACTGATTCGACCATTTGCATACCGCCTTTGAAAAAAATAAATTGGCTGTGCATTCTCTGTTTTATCTCCCGCAACTTGTGGAAAACTTGCTTTGTTTTGCTTTTTACATGGTCAGCGGTTTACAAAAGTGCTTAATGTAACTGTATGTATTGTGTCACACATGCTTGTAGTTAGAATGACTTAACCATGACTATAATATAATAATAATATTCTGTCACATACACACAACACCATCCAGCCCAAACTAAGCAGAGCTTGTATTATGGGTACTAGACAATGGATACACATATACTTTTACATATACATAGATACTTTTTTTTTGTAAATACATTCATATTATACATAGAAACACCCAGATCAAGACAAACATCCATGTTTATTCATTTGTGCGGGAATCGAACCCGCGACCTTAGACGTGGCAGTCGGTTACACTAACCACTACGCCATCGAGGCCGACAGACTACTTTGGCAATTTCATATTTTGATCACGTAATAAGGACCGATTGCATAAGTAAAAAACTCATTTCTTTTCTTAAATAAAATGTGGTAATCTATTTTAAATCTGACTGAACTTAACTGATATTAAGCATCTCATGATATTATTAAAATTATAGTTCTTAAGGATATCATCTTTTTAATACTTATCAAAATATGTTTAGTATATTTTATGTAACGCAAGAAAAACAGATAGATTTATATAATTTAACTATAGTGCTTAATATTTGGCTAATAGTAAATTTATTTCTTTTTTGAATATATCTAATGTACAACCTCTGTCAACAATTAACCTCTTCAATAAATTTAACACATAAAAATCTTCTTAGTTACAAATGACCGGCAGATATAATTTTTTTACAGAATATTTCCATTTCTCCACCTCATTTCGCTGCTCAAATGAATCATTACTCGTCCCCTTCAAAGCCTCATTAAACTACAGTAGCGGATACATCTCCGCTTTGTGTAATCAATACAAACACGTATGATTATACCGAGCAACCTACATTCGGAGGTATTTAGCTCATTGGCATACTCTTGACTAAGGTACACTCTAATTTAGCTTTGTCTTCAAGGGTAATATACATTTGTTATACATACCGATTTGAATGTATTGCAATATATCTATTGGCAAAATCAATGTGTGTTCCCTTCTATACTCCATTTGGTTAGGTACTTAACTAAAGGTAAACAATCTAGATGTGTCTTTTCATCTAAAACTCAGTTGAAAATAGAATGCTGCTAATGATCAATGTAATTACAACAATAACGATTACTAAATCAATTGAACCGTTAGTTTAAGTAGTAGTTTATTTGTTTAATATGTGTTTGTGTAAAAAGTAACATCAAGATTGTTTACCTTCAGTTAAATACCTAACCTAATGGAGTATAGGTACATAAGTTATATAATTCCTAAGTCGATATTCGGCTGCCGGATTGCAGATACAATGCTTTTTCATAGTATCTAGATTTAGGGATATTCAGCTGATTTCGTGTCTCAATCTCAAATCAATAGAATTATTCGTCTCTTAAAATTGGATGAGGCTGTTAAACCTAATAATAATTATGACTATTCTTTGGTCAGTGTTTAAGTCTTAATCTCACAACTGCCAACACGCTGTAGATTCTAAATTCAATGTCCTTACAAATCAAAATTAATGAGGTCTACTAAAAACTATCCAAAATGTTTTGATAAAATGACACATCTTATATTATAACATATGTATGTACATACTCTCGAACCTGCTTGCTCTAGGGAATGGCTGCTACAATCTTACACTATTATTTGAATAGCTGACCTTGTGGGCTCACTCAAGTTGACGATTGATGCTTCATTTCCATGACTCATAATAATGTCCTCTTGACCGAATTTCGGTCACGGCGGCCAATCTTAACGCAGACTGGCCATCGGCGCAGAAGATATTATAGTGCACAAGCGTGTGTGCAATCACAAGTGCACTCTCTGTTCCCTAACTCTCATGATCCGATGGGACGGATAATCCGACACCACTGGAGAGAGATCAGGCGCAGGACCAACGGCTTTACGTGCTTTCCGAGGCACGGGGGTGTCTAACAGCGCCAACTTCCTAACTCCGGGCTCGTATTGAGATTTCTTAAGAGAAAAACCCAATAACTTTTTGTTGGCTCGACTCGGGATTCAAACCCGAGACCTCATGCTTAGCAGTCGCTTTCACTACCGCTGCGCCACTCACGACACTCATACCGTGATGGTATATATCCTACATTCTTTCACAATAAACATACTACCTTATATACAAATATTTTATGGAATAAGACAAGTAGTGCCAGTTTAGCGCCTGTGGTTCGAGTGGTAGTCTTGTCACTGTTACTAAGCCGAGTTTTCGCCGACGGTTCGAACACATCAAACCCCATACGGGATAAAAATGTGTGTGATACACAAATCGAGTCTGGGAGTTCTTTGTCCCTTGTGACACAGGAATTATATACCTAGTGCGGTTGTCTTAAAAAGAGAATATAATCTCTCAATAATATTAGTATAGATTAAAACGGATGGCATAAATAAATTAAGCGTATTACATAAACATTTGTGTTTGAAGCAGACATGTAATTATACCTACGATTGTCGTCATACGAATAGCTGCATGCGAAGTTAGAATTTAATTAATATCATTCCTTACCAGTCATTGTGTGTATGCTCGTGTATTCGGTTTGCTTATTGTTTTACTGAACATGTTTTAGAAGATACTTATGCATCTTTACGACAGAAGCATTGCCTTCTATGATAAACTATAGCATTGCTATTGAATAGGTTTCAAATTTTCTTTTTTATATTTATGAATGTATACAAATACATGCTGCAAAATATACGTTTATATTCTTATCTATCACAAAATTATATTGAAAATGCACATAGATATAACGTTCCGTATCGTATAGCGAACATTTTAACGAATTTAATCCGTTTTAAAGCTAGGTTTAATTAATTATTGCTTGTAACAATAACAATTAACTATATTTGTTAATTTTTAGTCCTACAATGACGCAACTATGTTTAATGTAATTAATGTAGATATAAATTAAAATACAAAAAAAATTAAATTAAAAACGAACTAATAGCAACATAATATCATTAGTGAAAACATAAAAAAATTTACCTTCTGGCGTCAATAGTTCTCTTGAAAGTTACAATTAATGACAAACATAAAAAATATAATTTATGCTCTGCCGAATTCACTTTTATGTTTAGTGAAGTACAGTACAATTTTCAATGTACGGAAATGTAGTAATTGTAATGTAAATAAGATCATTACGAGACCCCATTACATTCGTGATCGACCTCTTTTCACCGGCTTTTTATTGTGACAAAGTTTTATCATGCCGTGAAAGTCCCCTAACAATTCATTAGTCAGGACTAAAGGCGTCTGTTTTTGTATAATGAAGGCAAAGGCACCGCCTCAGGCTTCTCATATAAAGCTTGTCGCAACAACACATTAATTAAACTAATTACCAACTTTCAACACCTATAAGACATATATGGCAACGTCCTTGTTAGTAATTTATCAAAGAAATATTCAAGGAACAAATTTTAAATTTTTATCTCCTTAACAAATTTCTTTTTTCATCTTTATATGTACTTTAACGTTGCATGATTTATACAACAAATATTGTGACCACGGCCAGTGCCTGGCCGAAACGTGAAGCCTTTCAAAAAGATATGTAAATACTGAGAATGATCGCTTTAATATCCGTTTTCCCTTTTAAATTTGTATGTTAGTGTGTCTTGACCTAGTTCTCCCTGCAATTCGTCATTTTGGGCATAAAAACATGGCATGCGAGAATATGCGAGTGGTTACTGTTGATGTTACGCAAGTCTAAAGGCAACGAGCATACAGCTTGTTAAACATAACGTAACATATTAATAACATTAAATCAGGGCTGTATATAAACTAACTCTCTGCTAGCCATGGGCCTCTTCTCACTGTGGGCAGGATTAGGCCATAATCTACGATGCTCTCTCACGATGCTTTCCTTCACCGTTTAAGCGAGCGACAATTAACTATGTAATACTCATATAAACTGGAAAAGTCAGAGGTTGAGGCATGGAGATTGAATTCGAGACTTTTGCATGGTAGTTCAACGGTCTCCAACTTTCAACATTATGATATCGCTGCACCTATTATTTAGTTATTTTTGTATGTCACCATTAAAAATACATAAGATCAACTTTCACTTTGTTTCGTTGACTCTCGGTTGTATTCATAATTAGTTGCCCTGTAAACAAGAAAAAAGATTTTAAAAAATCCACTTGAACACACAAAAAATTTCATCAAAATCGGTCTAGTCGTTTAGGTGGAGTTTAATTACAAACACACGCACAGAAGATTTATAGATAATAATATAAAGATTAGGATACCAGCTCTTGTTTTTCTTTTTTTTTGCCTTTTATGGGAGGCGAGCAAGTGTGGCCCACCTGATGGAAAGTGATAACCGCTGCCCATGGACTGCAGCAATGTCAGGATACTGCAAAGCCGCTGCTTACCGTGAAAGAAGAACTCTCTTTAAACCTCGTTTGAAGAAGCCCTTCTTCAAACGAGGTTTAAAGAGAGTTCTTCTAAGTAAGGTAAGCGTAAAGTAGAAATGAAGAAGATAATTTGGTCCCACAGAACCAAAACATTTTTTCATTGCCGAATCCCATAATTATAGTGAGATCTACTAGTCATGGAGCCGAGTAGTCATAGGCTTAAATCAAATATTTACAGAAACTAAAATAAATATTCAGAATGACAATCAATTTATGCCTATATAAGCGACATACACTTGCAGACGCCGTACGATTAGATCACGTCGCGTCATTTACGTTCGCCGACGCGCATGCACAGACGGCTGTATGAGTCTTTTATGACTTGTATTACAAGCTTGCGAGGGCATGACTAGCGTTCTAAGCGTCACTGATCTTAGCATATTTGAGTCTGAAAGTTTTACTGCTTTATCCGTCATAATCTACCTTATGCAACTATTCTGAGTTAAGTGATTGAAAAGAGGCGTAATGGGGCAGATTAAAAAATATATTTTAGAAGTCTGGTGGACTGGATGAGTTCAAAATCTATAGAAAGATTTGAAGTCTAATATTGTTATCTTCTATTAACGCGAATGTTATTCATTGAAATTAAAAAAGTAAAATAGAAACACCAATGATTAAATTATGTTCGGGTACTTTGAAATAACTAGACTGGAACATTGAGACAACTACCATCTTAGTCTCCCCGTGACCATGGCTGCTGAAAAGCAACCGAAACGTCGGGGAAAGTGTAAACCTAAATATAAATAGATTTAATAATTTTATTAGCTTAAAAATTTGTAAAATTCAATAGTAGTAGTAGTGTAACAGTTTCAATATTATGTAATATAGTGTTAAATAAACAACGCGATAAAGTCCGTATAAATTAGTTTAATTTCAATGTCTAATATTGTGCTTAAAATATATCTGAGTCTCGGCATAGCTGGGTATCGCCATTCTAAGTATTTATATAACTTGCAGTATCTTTACAAGTACCTAAATGATTGGCAATAATTTTCAGCTTAGGTGCCGAATATAATATTCAAAAATAGATTATATTGTGTTACATGTACGCAAATATTACACATTAAAACTGTTTTTATGTAAGTTATCCACTTTTGAACTAAATTAAACCATTTAAATTTTCATTTTCTTCGACACTTATATAGGTTTCCCGTAGCCACATAATATGTATATTTTGCATGACCATAGTGCAGTATAATCTGTATAAAGTAGTTTAATTTCATTCCAAAAATACATTTCATATTCGTGAAGCATCTTCAGTGATGGCCTTTTACGACAAAGGTTCAACGCTCTCGTTTCTGTTTTACTAAAGCTTGTGCGTATTCGCTATCAATCAACGCTCGGTTTAATGGCCAAGAAAAATATTGTAGGGAAACGTGCTTCACCAACGGTTATTTAGATAATTTTTGAAGGTGTCCAGCCAATAATTTATTATTTATGTGCGAAATAGGCTACTTACTGTTTTTGTTTCTAGAATGTTGATATTCATGGATACGCAGGCAATTCGCTTCGCCACTACAGCCGCGGACTGGACATGGACTTACAAACAAAACAGTCATCCACAAATTACTGTTATGATTAGGGCTGTACTTTGTGTCTATTATTATACGTTACTGATACATGCTGGGACACACTTGAACTCAGTGTATAAGTTATCTTTTTTAACAAGAAGGTGATTTTTAGCATCTCTATTTATGTTTTGAGAATCTTTGTGCTTAAGTCTAAATATATCAGAGAAGTTTGAGAGAAAGACCCGGCCAGGCATTATGTAAAATAGATACACATATTGGTATAAATACTGACATAGCAGTACTATATATGTATGTGTACCTCAAACTAATGTATTCCAAAGAGAAATAAGACAGTATTTTCTAGCAAATCCTAAAATTATTACAATGTCTCTGTCCAAGCGTGAACGTCTTTGAGTGATAATTACAAAGAGATCGCTTTAGGGCTCATGTTCGTATTGTCTGTCATTATTGCGAGTAAATTATAAACGTGTTCACCTCAAAGGATAGCGTGCAAATGTGTGAATTGAACTCTGAATATTTTATGTAAGTCTGTTTGTAGTGGCTTAGTGCTTGCTATGTTTTAGTCTTGTGTGTGCTTTGTTAAACGTTGTATGGCAAAGGAAAAATAAAAGATAATGTTTACTGTAGATAATAGAGAGGTGTGTGAGTATGAGCAGTTGTAATGAATTAAACTAACAAAGCTTTTACATAGCGCTGGAATTTAAGTTTCTTTGCTAACAATAATAATCTATGTTTATATGTTTTTTCTATTAAGACATTTAGTTAAACGAAATCAGTTTTTATAAAATAAGTAATCGCCATTTTTTTCAAGAAAACAAGGCTTGTCATACGCCATCACTCTCTACACCCTTGTCCTCTTTATTGATACACCGAACATAGAAGTTTTCTTACGGAAAGAGGCATACACAAACTTGTGTGTTAGGAGAGGTAGAATGAAAAATATTTGAGTGGAAGATACCGCCTTTGCTAATTATATGATGATGATGTGATTGAGCTGGTTTGGCCATCAATCCATTTTAAATCTGCGCAACTCATTTTGACTATTAAATACAAATTTTAACTTATCGTTTATAGTATATATGTTCTTGTTTGAAAAATAGGATCATTAACTGAGCTATGAAAACTCAGTAGACTCTAAGATACTGAGTTTTCATAGCTCAACAAATTATTTTTTTGTAATCTCACCGCCTACAAATTTGATATTTACACCTAGTTAAAAGTATAACATAACTTGAAATTCTTTTTTTTATAAGAAACTACAGAAATTAAGCCAATATTAGCTTCAAACGTATCGTCAATACACAACAAAAGTATCCAAAACATACGGAGTGTATTCATCCTTTGTACTCGAACACCTACCTCACAAAGTAAGTGGGGTAGCGCGTAGGTATAGATGGTTAAGGGGTACTGGGTAGTAAGGGTAGTGATTCATCAATTGCGCAAAGTGCCACTTCATATTCAGTCCGTTTCACTGTCGCTTTGCGCCTCTAAATGTACGCTGATTGGATCATCTCGCTTTTTGGATTATTTTTTCTGTAGGTAGGAAAAACATTTCGTCATTTTTGTATTATGAGATTGGTTTTGATTGTTTTCAGTTAATTGCAGAATTGCGACAGGAGAGGTGGATCAATAATCTAAACAATATAGATATGACACATTACAGTAAAAGTGCATCGAACATCATCCGAAAATTTACCGGCGATCCAGCATAAACTAGTAGTAAAGTCACCGCAAACGAAATAGCCCACCAACTGCTGCAGTACGGCAAGCCATAGAGTCGCCTTTCAAAAATCTCAAAATTAAATTATAGCGAAAACACGTGCGACTAGATAAGCAAACCTTTGAGCATATCTGATATTGTTTCTACCATTAAACGCCTTAAAAACGGTAATGCTTCAGGGGTGGATAATATTTCTATAGAGCAATTAAAGCACCTCGGCGCAGTGACAATGTCATAGTTACTACTGATATTTATGAACTGCCTGGAATCCACTTCTATACCTCGACTCTGGAGAAAATCTAAAATAATAGCTGCACCTTAACCGGGAAAACCAGTCGACAATCCTAAAAAAATTCGACCCATATCTCTGTTATGTCATACTTTCAAACTGTTCAAGCGATTGTTGCTGATAAGACTAATGAAGGTTTTGAATCCGGAGCAAGCGGGTTTTAGACCGGAAAAATCGTGCTGCAGTCAAACGCTAAAACTCACGCAGCATGTTTTGAGTTGGGTAAAATAACTGGTACTGTGTTTGTCGGCCTCTCCGCGGCCTACGATACGATGAGTCCTAAGCGTTTGTTGTGGAAGATGCAATCTATGACACGCGACCATAAATTCGTCATGTTTCTCCAAGAACTCCTCTGGAACCGGCGATTCAAGGTTCAACTTCTCTCCAACTGAAACCGATGGTGACTACAGAAAAATGGTTTACTGCAAGGCAGTGTTCTAGCCCTTCTTATTTAACATATACACCAACGATCAACCATCTAGTCCAAACAGATCCCGTTTTATTTACGCAGACAACCTTGCGCTAACTTCCCAATCTTCCAACTTTGAGGACATAGAGGCTAATTTAACACTGGCTTTTAATTGCTTGAGTCAGTACTATGAGAAAAATTCACTTAGGCTTCGGTTTTTGATGATTTGAACGCTAAGAAGAAGAAGTTGATTGCAATCTGCTGCTTTTACGGTAACGTTGATAATAACTTAGAAGTAATTATACTATATCTTAATCTTAACATAGTTTATGTAAGGTATAATGGCATGTGGTATTTAAATATTTAATTTCAATTGAGAACCTGTTATGCATCAAACATGATTACGAGACAAAGCTTAAAACTCGTACGTCCTCGTCGTAACTACGTCCTCGTAGACAAATAACGTTTAATAGTTATAACAAATGTAATTCTTATGTTATGTTCTATTTCCATTCATTTTGTTCTTTTTGTTACTTTTTATTTTTTTGTATTCCTCGTTATTATGTTGTCGTCGTAAGATTATTTATAATTTTGTATGTCACAAGACCGTGTCTAATTTACATTTTGTTATTTTTTAGTTAGTTATATATAAGTTAATTTTTATCTTAACATTACGTGTGAAGCTTCTATTTTTTGTACATTATTTTTAAATTTCTTATTCTTGTGTATATTATGTTTCATAATATTACTTACTATCTTTCATCCAATACTTTACTTCTCTTTTGGCATGTTAATTATCAAGATTTATTAATTGAGAAATTGTATTTCATGTAAGAGATCCTTAATAAATCAATAGACGTTTTTAGACTGTCGTGATTTGTACACATGCTTAATACAATACTAGTAACGGGTCTTCTATATGATAAAGTATTTAAAAGGTAATTTCAACCTTCAAAAATCTAATCAGCAGCTTACGTGTTTTTGACATTAATAATATTACTAAGAAGCAAGAAATCTTACTTCATAATACTGAAATAGGCTCACTGTATTTTTTTACAAAGTCGTAGCTATAGTAGACCCTTGAGGAAAGTATGTGTAAGTATCAAAACTGTTCACTCACTCTACCCTAACACTTCTTTTCGACTAAGCAAATAGAGTTAGTTGGATAATTTGACGCGCCACGTCCCTCGGGAATAGAACTTGCATCTGTTGTGGAGGGAGACACTCCCGGGCCGTGCAATTGTCCGTAATGCACTTCAAATTAGAATAATATGATTTAAGTTCTGTATGCGTTTGAATTTTTTATGAGCGCGACGCATTTTTTTAGCGATTGGAGTACTCAATGTATTTAAGAAAATTGGGGTGGAAAAACACAGTACAATAGATCAGTTTTCTATTTTATAGATAAGTAACATATTGAGAAATATATGCCTCTTACTTGAGTGTGCTAGATATAAACAAAGTTTATCAATATCTTTAATACTAGATTTTTCCTGCGGCTTTGTTTGTTAATGTCAATAAATTTTCATCTCTTGGAAACTGTAATTTTCCTGGATGAAAGGTATCTTATTTCCATTTTTGTACCCCTGACAACGTGTATATGTAATTGTATGATGTTTGGCCGAGTAGTTATTTTTTTTTTTATACTACTAAATTGGCAAACAAGCATACTATATTTACCTGATGGTAAATGGTTACTGTAGCCTATCGACGCCTGCAATACCAGAGGCATCACTTGCGCGTTGCCGACCTTGTAAAAACCTTTTAACGCCCCTTTTGAAGAACCCCATACTGTAGTCTTGTGGGAAAACCTGGGCAGGGAGTTCATTTCACAACCTGAGCGCCCGCGGGAGAAAATTCTTTTGGAACCGTTTGGTGCGGCACCAATTAGGTTGTAAGGTGTGAGAATGACATCCCTGCCGATGGCGAGCGGTGCGATGACAAAAAGTAGCTGAGGGCATCATCTCAGACAACTCGTCAGTACACAATCCATTTTATAAGCGGTAGAACACACAAAGGGAGGCAAAGTCCCGTCTAAGACTTAGTGTCTCAATACCGTCTGTGAGATTGGGCTCATCGACAGTTCTCAATGCTCGTCACTGTACCGCGTCAAAAAGATCAAGCTGGTATTTTGGTGCTCCTGCCCAGAGATGAAAGCGTCAACAACAAGCAATCAAACTCACATTCGCATTTATATTTTTAGTAAGGGTATATAGAGGTATATACCATTGTGTTTACTATAGCATAGACCAAACAGTAACCGAAATAGTTAAAAAGACTGTTTCCACGAACTCGCACTCTATTCTTAATTCGTGGAAAATCCTGTACAATATTTACTGTGGCGTTCTCAATTTGAAACTATCCTATTTTACTAGTAAATTAAATTTTCAACTTTATATTATAAAAACATTGGTTTTAGCGATAAAGCTGCCTTTTGTTTGTTTAGATTTGCTTTTTTTTAAATAACGCTATTTTGCTTAGGTCCTTAGTCTCATTGAAATTTCAGACGAAATAAATATATATGTGTCGGAGTGTAGGACGGCAACTCGCTTTTGACATGATGAAGCAACAAAATATAGGCGTGGTATTATACTTCGTACGTATATTAATGATAAGCCAATACAAGAGAAATAAAACAATAAAGGTCGACTGTGATTATCTCTGATTTGATCCGTAACGCAGCGAGTTTGTCACCCGAATGTGTCCGCGCACGAGTCTCCGGCGCTTATATAACATCAATATGACACTGACAGTTATAACTGTCACTCTAACCAATGTGTCACATTGACTCTATGGCGACCTCACTTAAGCTTACGCTTGACGTTCCGAAACAAACCAATAGATGGCGCTTTATTTAACTCCAATTACAGAAATAAATTACAATCCAAAGATTATTTTCTTGACGCTCCGACATATGGATCATACAATCACGAATGTGAGTTTGTTTATTTGTTACGTTTTCTCGCCTTAACTACTCGACCGATCATCTTGAAATTTCGCATACACGTTGTCAGTGGTACACAAAGGGCAAAACCTAAACCTCCCTGAGACAGTCATTGTCTCCTCATGAGACTAACGCGATACCGGCGGGCACAGTACACTAGCTTTTAAACTACCACCTTCACCTTGTGATATAAACAAAAATGCATCACCAGGTTAAATAAAAGCGCACAAACTGCAGGGCAGCTTGTGGCGGACTGAATGTAAGTGGTGACACTGCGGTCTTGAATGTCTCGGAGAGTCGGTTAGGGCCTCGTCCCCGGCTTGCCGTTACTGGTTGGCTGGGGTGGAACTCCAAGAGCGTCCGTAGGACTCTCAACTCTGGCTTGCCTTGGTCGGCCGGTCAGAGAAGGGCTGCTAGAGCTATATGCTTGGGGGTGAAAGTGTCATTTTCAAGGGCATAACTACGGGTAAACCCGCTCCGGGTCTCCGTTGTCACGAGACCCGTGATGGTGAAACCGGCGCCGCACCGCTCAACAACCCTAGCCGCTCGGTCCAGTGTTGCCCTCTGCTGCTGGCTTGTATGCCTATGATGGCTATTCAGGGGGCCCATCTAGTGATTTGGTGAGTCACCGCCTGCCCATTGCATTGATGTTTTTAGAGTATTCAGACCAGGCGCCGTTTTTCATCCATAGTTACCAATATACCGGTCCATCAAACACCCATACCCATAGCCCATATATTAGAATCTATACGTAGCAATAGTCCTACGCCTGCTGCGGCTAGTGTCGCTATAGGTGTTCCACCTCACATTTGATTAAAAATCTTGAAGGGCCTCTTCGCATTGGACCCATGTCTCCATGTAAGCCTCCCAAAGGGCCGAATATTTTACTGACGTATTAGGGAAATACGCGTGAAAGAGAAACAAATAATAATAATATTCTATCACATACACACAACACCATCTAGCCCAAACTAAGCAGAGCTTGTACTATGGGTTTGGTATTGGCTTTTTTTTACTATATAATTATGTATATCATATTTGAACTGTTCTCGATGTTTCGCTTCTTTTCAGCAGCCATGGTCATGGGAATCTCCAAAACAAATTTTATTTAGGAAAAGACCTTAATTTAAAAAAAAAACTTAATAAGAACCTCTGTTGTTACAGGTCTAGACGCAGAATTATACTACGTTAGAGAGGGTGTGGTCAATAAATACGCTACCAGTTTCATAGTGCCTGTGCCGGCCCATATTGCAGACTTGGAGTTCATGTGGCAGGCCCTTGGCGGCAGACCGGTAAGTCCACAACCCACTAAGCGCTACAACACATGCTTATATTTTATCACCCACTATTATTAAAAAGGTTATATATTATAAAGATAAAGATCTGTTTATTTTTCACAAACATGAGTAATATAGCATACAATGCACGGTTTTAAAAAAATATACTCTCATCATGTTTTGCCTTTAAGGCATACAAATATTAGTTTTATTATCTTAGGTCTACGCGAATGTTATAGGTATATTGAAATTAAATTACTTTATACGGATTTTATAGTATATATATATATAGTAAATTAAGTAGAGGTTATATGGTTGCAATGAATAGATTACGTTCTGGCCACTATCAATCGCGAAAATTTGCTTTCTTGATGAAGAAGGCTAACTCACCTAATTGTGATATATGTGACGCAATAGAAGATGTTCAACACATACTTGTCGAATGTGTTAAATATCAAAGGGCTAGATAATCATTTGTGCACAATTTTAATATTAATAAGTATGATCAAGGAGCATTTTTAAGCATATTAGCCGAACCGATTTTGGAAACTGCTAAATTTATTATAGAAATGATTATTTATAACAGATGATTCTTTAACCTTTATAACTTAATTAAAATTAGTATACTATTGTAGTATGTAGTATATGTATGTACTGTTTGAGAAACGCTGGGGCTCACCTATCCTTGATGGACATATATAGACTAAATAAACAAAGGGAAAAGAAAAAGGCTATATCATCCATATAATTTAATTTCTATACTAATAATTACGGCTGACAAGAATAATAATAATATAATATCGTGCTACGTTATATAATATATACATACAACATACATATGTGTCTGTCTCGGTGACGCAGCGCTGGTGTATGCCACTGCAGCTGTGTATGAGCTCTCGGGTCCGAGATGCCTTGGTCGGAATTGGTATCGCAGTTCTCTGTTAAGAAATTCGAAGTATCAGCGCGCCGTCTAAAAATGTGCTTGATAATAGGCAAAAGGCGTATTTAATATACAGCGTGACTATTTTTACCGTCTTGAAAAAAATAGGGCGTGCTGGGTAAATAGAGTAGAAACCTCAGGCAGTTATTTTTTTTTTTTTTACTGATCTATTCTGAAATTAATCTACCATTGTACACACATTATTTATAATCTATTTTTCATATAAAAAAATTTAAAAAAGTAATTCGAAAAAAGTAATGGAAATAATTTAAAATCGTAAACGTATTCACCCTAATAAAGCGCTACAACTTATGAATGATTTCGTTACAAATAACATAAAAACTATCTTCAAGGGCACTCGCACTCACCGGCCTTCGTTAGTGCCGAACACCCGCTCCCACCCACCGTCTCCCGGTCGCCCGCCGCCCTTTTAATCGCATGCGATTAGGCATACTGTGACGTCGCGTGATCTCAAAATGCTAGAACACAAATACTATTAGATTCTATTCCACTTACACAACACACCATATTATTATCAAGACGGTAAAAAAGCGCGTTTTAATATATACTATTACGTGAGACATAAAAACTGAAAAGCGAAATATAAATGTAACCCCTTCGGCGATATAGGCGGGACTATGTATGAACCTTAAATACAATTCGCAAACCAAATAACGTAATTAAATTAAATATTATTATTCCGTATGATTGATATCGTTAAACAAAACAAATAATTTAAATCAGTTTGCGTATTCTGTACAATCAATTGAACAATTAAATCATTCTTCATGATTAATTCAAACTTTTAATTGCAATATTTTTAATACAAGTTCACAACAATTAATTTTATTTTCCTGTATATTAAATTTGTATTCCATTGAGCAAACGGTCGGTCGCATTGAGAGCTGCTCCGCATTTTCCAATTTAGTCTGAAAGCGATTTAATTTTGGAAAACAAAAGGCTCGGATTAAGTCGTCATTTTTCGCTGAGTTTCGGATATTTACGGCTTAGGATAGATGTTTTGTTTTTTTTTCTCTTTGTGCTATACTTGTTAAATGCAAATGAATAGGGAGTAATGAGTGTTTTTTAATTACGCACCTTTGTTTTTAAGTAGCTGTTGTGGATGACTCACATCCTAACTAATATTATAAATAGAATTGTGATCTTGTTTTTTTGTTATGTTAATTGGACGATTGGACGATTGGACGATCATTGGTCGAGTAGTTATGGCGTAAAAGCCTTATCTACTCGATCGATCATCATAAAATTTCGCATACACCTTGTTAGGGATAAAAAACACGATCTTCAACACTTCAAGAAAAGAGCGTATTCCTTTTTGAAAGGCCTGCAACGCACTTGTAACTTCTCTGGTGTGGCGGGAGTCCATGGGTGGCGGTAATTGCTTACCATCAGGCGATCCGTCTGCTCGTTTGCCACCAAATCAATAAAATATAAATATCGACAGTTTCAATACGATATTATCGATAATTCAGAACTTTCAAGTTAGTACCTAGTAGAAGGCCGGGTAAATAACACAGATACATCATACACATAAATATTGAATACTACCAAGTCAATGTCTCAAATAAATATCGATATTATCGAATATTCGATATATCGTTCGATATCGATATTTAATTTCTTATCGATATGATAATATCGTATCGATGATGGTTATATTTTGATGGTCGATATTACCGAATATTCAATATATCGTAGCATCGCTAATCGACAAGAAATTAAATATATATAATAATATATTCGATAATATCGACCCTAAAATGTCGATATTGTTGTCGATATCTAACCATATATTATTTACCCACTTCTACTTCTAACTTGAAAGTTCTGAATTATCGATAATATCGCATTGAAACTGTCGATATTATCGATCAGCGATATTTTCTGGCCTTCAATATAAATATCGATATGTATATCGATATTTCTTATTTGCTTCTTATTTACCCACTTCTACTACTAACTTGAAAGTTCTCGTCTCCTTGCTTCCCTACTTGTAATAAAGGATTCACTGGCCAGCCAGTGCAAGGGGTAAAAATCAAACAGGTCCCTTTAGAGTGCAGCGTTTCCTTTAGAACCTGAAAACGTTGCTCACCGTAAAACCCAAGTTTGTATGAGTACGAAGTTTCGTCGGGTGGAAGTACTTCAGGCAAAGTGCTCCAATTTGAGTTAAATACCAGGTTAATCAGGAATATGTAAGCATAAGGCTTTTAAACTAAAATAATAATTATAACTGATTTTAGTAAAATTACTTATCAAGAATAAGCATAGTGCTTGGCAACATTATTTTACGCCGCATTTTATTTTTCGTAGCGTTTCGTAGAATTCGCTACGAAATCTCGTCTATTTCCGTAGCAATGTCTTCGTAGCACATTTCAACAAAACAGCTTTTCCATTTACTTAAAGACTATTATGTATAGTATATGTGTACTATTCTTGCAATATTTAAAGTAAATGAGTTTTACTACAGCTTTAGATTGCTTGCGGTCTTTCCTCTACGCAGTAAGTAATAAGAAAAGCAGCAATATTATATTAATGTATATTAGCTATGGAACTAACGCGTCAATAGCTTGGGGTCAGGGCTGCAATGACTCATCGCAAATAATGGTCTATCGACGAACATCTATTAACCTTGATAGAGACAAGAATATAAATGAACTTTTGTATTTGTATGGAACTATTTCGATAACAACGTAGCAATTTACAAGACGATTTTTTGGGAAATTAGTTGTGAATTGGCGATTTTAGATTTCTTGGTTATTATTGACTGTGATGAATCGAAAGAGGCGATACCAGCAAATGATTGTTATAAAGTAATTGGGAACATGCAACCTGCCACGCCATTCCGGATTGCAAAGCGTAACGATTACAATAGAAAATGTTGGCAATACTAAACTCATTTGTTGATGGCCACGAAATAATGAGCATATCTAAAACCATAGATATTACATAAGTCAGTTCAGTCAGGAGCTAACTTTTCGATGACATACAGCAGGATATGTAGCAGCATATCCTAATGTGACATTTCATACTGGACAGAAAATGCTGACTACTCCAAAAATAAAATCACTTTATCGATCAACAATTACTACGTTCTTGGTCATGCATGTTTTCTTTATGTAAGGTAACCGATTTCCTTTTTTGAAGCCCTGAGAACGTGTATGCGAAATTTCATGATGATTGGTCGAGTAGTTAAGACATGAAGGCGTAACTAATATAGAAAATCACATTCGCAATTATAACATTAGTTAGGTGTTAAGCTAAAATCATAGTAAAAAACATTTAGGTAACTAAATAACACTCATGAACGTCATAGTTTAATGGTTAGTAAATTTACCTATGCTATTAAAGTTACATTTAGGTGTGCTGCTAGGTTCAGCCAATGGATATATTGCCACGAAAATATATTACGCGATAGATGGTGCAGAAAACCCGCGGGCGGTAGCTACCGTTGCAATAATAGTTGGAATTGGTCCAATATAATACTAGAACAATTAAAACCATAATTTGTTAGCTTTGTTTACGTGCAATTAATGTCATGTAGTGCCTAATAGAGAATTCGCAGTTAACAATTCGGTACTAGCACAGAATAGTACGCTAGCTAAAATATTGGACTTTTCTGATTTTAATCGGCGCTGGCGTGTTGTATATCGCGCGATGATAATAGTATATTGACTTGACATTATATTATACTTGCATACATACATAGTCTCATGCCTTTATATAAAAGGATAAACAAATACGTATTTCACCTACATTTCGTAAGCTTAAATTTTAAGTTCTACATATTTAGGGTATGAGTTATACCAATGGTGAACTGTCGCCAGGGACAATGCTAGACGCTGTGTTGTTACTGAGAATTTGTTGAGAATTTATTTGCCTAATCTGAGGCCTTCATGCACATCATTTGTATACACTTCCACTGTACCACCAAGACAGTCGTACTATAAAGCTTATTCCATCTTTGAAAATTCTGATGAGATTCAGTATCTATGAAATAGTATTATTAACAAATCAATTTGACATAAAATCTATACTTATAAAAGGAAAACACAGCTCAAATCATAGGATCCAGGAACTTGAAAATTTATACACAGGTTTTATAATTGTAGGCTTTTTTTAACACCAAGACATACAATTTTATCTCGACAGATATGACACATGGTTAGCCTTAAGCTCATACCATAACATCTATGAGAAAGAATATATGTAAAACTATTTGCACTAACAATTTATTCTATGTATAAGCAGACTTACAACTTCTTTAACCCCTTCTCCCACATTCAGTCTTTAAACTCTTCCACGCAGCACGTATACACGGTGTTGTTTATTCCAGTTGCCGTACGTGATGGGTATAGACTATGAGAGCCGGGGCGCGATGCAGCCGCCTCAAGTCAATATCTCCGAGAGAGGGTTCGTGCCTACAACACTCCAGACGTTTAGGTGAGTCAATATGGATGCATAACAAGTGTACTCGTATGAATTTAATCTAGTAATGTGCAAAATTGCATTCGAATATATTGAAAATAATATACAACAAGTAAGGGAAGGTATGGGCGAATGTGAGGACTGAAAAATAACATACGTGCCCAATCCCGATATCATAGTTTTAAATTGTATGACAACATTTTATTTTACAAACGCATCAAAACTGAAAACGAAATTGTAAGTATTATTGAGCATTGCGTGCATTTAATAATTTTTAGCCTCTAGTCAAAAGGCGTTCTATTTTGAAAGTCATTACGTTCCATATAATACGAATTATTTATTTCTACTGAAACATGACACATTAGCTTCGTTTACTTTCTTTAAAATAATTTGATTCAGCGACTTATCCGTGCATACGTAACACAGACACATCAAATAATTACTTTTCATAAATTGTGAGAGAGAAAGTTACAACAGAAACAACATGAACTTGTTTCGCAATATAATCAAATTTTTATGCATAAAATATTTTGCTACGTCACCTATAAATATATTATTTTCAACATGTATCACTTTTCACTAGAGTGTTAATATTATTAATAGTGTAATCAGCGATTCAAATTCGGAACAACATTTAGTTGCAATCCCGATGCCTTAAGCTGTTGCAAATTGAAACGCTTACGTCATGTCCAGTGACGTCAGTGATTACGCGCCCGTGAATCACTTGATTGCTTTGGAGTGTTCACCCACATATTATAGTGTAGGTATTATGTGCTTGCTATTGTCCTACATATAAAAGGTAAAACGGTGATAGTTATTGGTGAAGATTTTTGATTTGTCGTCAAAAGATTGTGGACCGGGTCTTGCTCATACGTGTGCTTTATCCTTTAATGTGAACTTGCTGTAAAGGTAAAATACATTCAGGTCCTTGGATTAATAAATGCTAGCGGTCACTCAGAGATCGGAATTTGAACCAATTCATTTATTTAAATTAATTGTAGCTTTTTCTCTGCTCGTTTACTTCATTTTAACAACCAAATCACACATCCCTCCGTGCGCATAATATGCTTAAAAAGGGGTACACGTTTTCTCTTCACGTATTAAAATATATATATATTACTCCTGTCGATCTACATGAGTCTAAATAATATACCTAAGTATATGACCTTGTGCGATCCATGTTTCTCGTAGGACTGAATCCAATACTGGTTGAATTTAAATTATATGGGTAAACGAGCATAGGATAAAATTTAGAATTTGTCGAATACCAGATAATCTTGGTGCAACTTTATTTGATTACTTTACATATTGCTGTTTCTTAGGGCTTGCATCGAATTTTGAATGTAAAAAGTTGCATATTACCCTATTTACAGAATTCAACATATTACAATTTATTTTCATTACGAAATTATAATCCACACACACATTACACAGCTTGACTTTATTACGACGAAAAATAGAGGTGTAGTTAAATTAAATTGTAATATATCAAAAAATATTAACAAGAATTACAGCTAATAATAATTCGTTTTAGAATTATTCTGTATGATACAAAACAATGACTCTATACGTTCAAACAAAAAAAGATACATTGAAATTAAACTACTATATACGGATTTTATCGCGTTGTTTATTTATCACTGTATTAAAAAATTTTGAAAATATTACACTACTACTACTATTGATTTTATTTTACTAATTTATAAGCTAATAAAATTATCTATTAAATCTATTTATTTTTGGTTTACACTTTCCCCGACGTTTCGGTTGCTTTTCAGCAGCCATGGTCAACCGAAACGTCGGGGAAAGTGTAAACCAAAAATAACATTCGCGTAAACAGAAGACAATATTATAAAAAAAGATACATTCTGAGTAACGTAGCATCCAGAATATTACGAAAACGATAATTAATGATCAGTACCAGAACAGAAGTACTATATAGTCTCGAGAAAAATATGCAATTTATTTATGTTTACATAAATAAATTGCATATTTGTATATATCGCACTCTGAGTAAAACAGCGACGTAACTCAAAATTTGGAAGTTTGGCAATTTGAACTCTAATTGAGTAACGATAAATTATAATATTATATTTGTATTAAGTAATTGCAACAGAGTTTAAATTTGTTTAATCCTAAATACTTAGATAAGTCTTTGTTTCGTTAAGAACGCGAAATACACAATGTTAATCAAAGAAATTTTTTCTTGTAAATGCTTTGAGATAGTTTTGTTAAATAATGTTGCTGAAGTTATAAACTATGACAATGTATACGTGGTAGTTATAACAGTAACAATGTAATATATGTTTCAATGAGCAACTGCTATTTTAACGTATGTAGGTCAGCAAAATGTACAGAAAAGCGTTATATATTTTATTTGTTTTGGCTCGCGAACATTGCGCCCAAATGGCCTTTAACACCACGTGCTGTAAGTGAACAATGCGATTAAAATTATATAGGACATAGTTCAATGCCCAGTCGTTCTATATTACTGGTATATTTCGTAATAGCCCCGAATAATTGTCGTATTTTATTTCTTTCTGAAAATTCGTTCCTTACCAACCGTTTTAAAGAGTTGGCAACGTACGAGTGATACCGGTTACCGTTACCATATTCTTCAGACATGTGTATGAATCTAAGGATAACGGTTACCGTTTTCTTTTAGGCAGGCTATAAGCTTTTTAAGTTATTGGTAAAAAAGTGTAATAGTGGTAATAATTAATTCTTTAAATATATAAATCTTCTGTGCGTGTGTTTGTAATTAAACTCCTCCTAAACGGCTGGATGATTTTGATAATTTTTTTTGTGTCTGTTCAAGTGGATTCGAGAATAGTTTAGAATTGTTTTTTTTTCGTGTGGTCTAGACAACGTCTGTCGGGACAGCTAGTATAGTATAAATAAATATAATAATTCCAAGTTAGTACCCTAATGATTTAGGATTTACAATTAAGTGGTCGTAGTTTTGATACCCATGTTATACTACCGATGTATACCAACACTTTTAACAAGCGTTCTAGCTTTGCTGAAGCGGGAAAGAAAAATACGTTTCCTCTTATCACAATTTATAAAAGTAATCAAATCTCTATTCATGTTCTTTTTAGTTTGAGCTAAGTTAAAGTCAAAACTCATTTATAGCCACAAATTAAAAATGCTTATTGCAGATATTGAGTGTATATTTATGTTAGTTTTAAGTTACAGTCTTGTCCATAACCGTCTTATATCAGCCCTTCTGATGAATTATGACAAAATACTTGTAATATACTTACGGCCACTCTTTTAAATCACCAATAAACAGTATAGTACAATACTTTTAAAACGACATAAGACATATTTTCTCAGAATTTAATTCAATAATTGCTCAGTTTTTACATTTTCATTTGTACAGAGTACGTCTACCGTGCACTGGAGCGAGGAGTGCCGAGATCCTAGTTACCATGCAGCTCAACATATCGGTGCCGGACCGAGCACATAAGGACGTTCGGTTGCTCTTCAAAAGGAATAAGATTTGTTTGAAAGGTAATTCATTTATGTTTATATTAATTAAATATTTTGATTACTTTGTTACTGTCTGTTTGATTGATCGTGTAGGTATACTACATGTAGGACTACGTATCACCAGTCTTTATACCTTGAGAGTATTGCCGCCGCGCCGACTGTTGTGGATTTGACACAAGACAAAAATTCTATGATTTGCAAATAGTTGTACCGAGTGCGAATGTTCTTTGCGTTCATTCTTGAATATCTGTAAAGTTTCCCGAGACATAACATTTATTATTATTGCGAGATGTTTATCGAAGGACATGAAACAAGTGAGTCTACGTATTAATAATATTTTTACCTAAGAAGTATTACATTTATCTGTTAGAAACCTCTAATGGCTCGGTTCCACTAGCTTCTCGAGTTGCGATGCGAGAGTGGTATTCAGTCGGTAAGTGACGTAAACGCCGCGTGGGTGCACTGTTGACGCTGGTTAAACATTAGAAGAACGCGCACACCCAAAAAACAACATTGGAATAGAGCTCTAAGTAATATAACAAAGTTGAAGTAAACGTTATGCTTTGCCCTGGACACCAAATTATCCTAAAAAATACCTAACGTCTTGCCTATGTTCTGATAGAAGCCTTTTATACCAGAACATTTTCAGATGTCTTTTATACCAAAACATTTTCAGTAGCAGTAGATATCTATAGGTCCACGTTTTCCAGTTACTTGTGACTAGCTGTGTTTGGATGTAATAGAGTTCAGTTCACCCTTTCTAAGATATACAGGCGTTATTTTAGATATTTACATACATATTCACGCCTGTTTCCCAGAGGGTTAGGCAGAGACTACGGATTTCCATTTACTTCGATCCTGACACACTTCTCTGGCTTCATTCACTTTCATCACATTCCTCATACACGCTCGTCGGTTTAAGGTGCTCTTAACCTGGCCTTTATCTAGAACGCCTCCGATCTGATCGAGAAACGTTCGCCTAGGTCTTCCTTAGATATTTAGGTCAATAAATAACAAGTATAACCATGGACTAAAAAAGCATTACGAAAATATTACAAACGTTTTCTTTTCATGTTATAATTAACAAAAACTACTTCGAAGCACCAGCAATTAAGTTGAAACATTATGTAGTTTATATAAACCTAGTTTATGATTACGTCTTTTAAAATAGTAGCGAAAGCCTTTAGTTTAATTAAGACATTAAGTGCCTAGTTATTAAGTTAAGTTTTATTTACTCTGGTCACGTTTTTAGTAGCCTTTTTATTTTCTTTTGAATATTGCCTTGGTACGCTAGGCTTTGACTTTTTGTATTAAGACCTAAGATTGAGTGGAACATTTTTGAGGCGTATAGGGTTATAAATTTCAATGACGTATAATACTATCAGACCTGTATTAAACTGTCTCGCTGCTGGGTACGAGTCTGTTCTCAGTGCGAGAAGGGTTAGGCATTAATCCACCACGCTGGCCCAGTGCGGGTTGGCAGACTTGTTTTATCTTCGAGAACATTATGGAAAACTTTCAGACATGCAGGTTTCCTCACGATGTTTTCCGTCACTCTCAAAGCGAGCGATAATTAAATTTTGAATACGCACATAACTTCGAAAAGTCAGAGATGCGCGCCTTGAGAATTGAACTTGAGACCTGTGCGTGGCAGTCCAAGAATATCTCACTAGGCTATCGCTGCTGTGTAGCCTTGCCATTGCCCATGCGATAAATGTTGTAGGTTCGGATCTCAAACGAGACAAAAAAATGTGTGAAATACAATTATTTTGTTCTATGCCTCGTTTACGTCTGTTAATGGTAAGTGAGGCGCTCATAGCCAGTTGCACTCACTGATCGGTGTTTACCGATCAGTGATTAGCGATTGATTTGATTAGCGAGGTTAAGCAACGTTGGGTGCGGTCAGTCTATAGATGGGTGACCGCTTAGTGGTATTTCATAATTTTCATTGAGCGTCTCCGTGCTTCGGAGGGCACGTAAAAAGTTGGTCCCGGTTGTTGCCAAATTGACAGCAGTCGTTAAGCCATGTTAGAGGGGCGGCTTGAACAACTCTTGACAACAGGTTGGCCACTAACCACACGAATAGAATAGAAGAATGGTAAGTCACAAGATTTGAGCTCTAGTCTGGAGGTTTTCCTTATAAGAATACAAATGAAAGTAAACAATATAGGCGACTCTACAACATAGGAAGTAGCACTGCTCCATTTTCAGATAAAATCTTTGCATAGGCATAGATGCAGTTTTGATTTTCTATTGAGATACTCATACACCAACACGTGGTATATAGCTGCACCGCATTATAAGGTTTAGTAGATACAAATTTGGTTTTTATAATCCTTTATATACGTTTATGCTTCCTGGTTACTTAAATTGATATAATATATAATATAATTCGGGCGTTATGGCTTTAACCGTTCACAACTAGTACCTATGTAATAAAATAATGCCTAAGGCACACAGTTTTCGATAAATCAATTTGATACATAATCTACTGGTAACATATTACTGTGAATTGATGTTTTTCTAGCTAGACCACCTTCTAGAGCTTTTTTAGGAAACATTAGTCTTAACCTAATGACAACTGAACAATGGCTAAGAAGGATTTCTCCGCCCGCCTCAAATAAATTACACAGTACAGCAGTTTTTTGGCATCAACTTCGAGCTAAGTTACGTTGTTATATGTTTTTTTGTATTAAGTTGGAAATACTATAATATGTCGTAATTAAATGTATGTACCTACGCATTCTTATTGATAAATAAAAGATAGGCTTTACGAAAGGCCAAATCAAAGTAAAAGCTAAAGATTTTTTTTAATGGTGGTTAGTGAGATTACTTTCACTGAAGTAAAATTTATATTAGTCGACAGTTTCAAGCATGTTAAACCTATGAGAACAAATCTGCAAGAAACCTTTTCGTTAAATCGTTATTCGGCACTCGAATCAGACAAAGTGTAATTTGGTTATTCTCAGTAATAAAACGGAGTCTAGAAATAGTTTTAGACTCCGTGTTGTATACGTGGGAGCCAAAACTATACTTGGTAAAAAGTGGTTGAATTACACATTTCTCAACCCTTACGAGCATATAGGCTTATCTATACTCATATTATAAAGCTGGAGAGTTTGTTTGTTTGTTTGCTTGAACGCGCTAATCTCAGAAACTACTGTTCCGAATTGAAAAATATATTAGTGTTGGATAGGCCATTTATTGAGGAAGGCTATATAACATCACGCTATGACCAACGGGGACGACGCAGTAATCATAAATGCGGGTGAAACCGCAGGCACATCTAGTAACCCTTATAAAAGTTTAAAAACTATAACCCGAATACGTAAAAAAGGGGTCTAAAAAGGCCGAATTTAAAATTTATATAGCCTATGTCACCCGGGATTACAAATCTATTAAAAACTACTAATCTACCTCATTAATTAAAATTGGTTCTGTAGTTTAGGCGCTATGGTGGAACATAAAAACATACATATCCAGACTGCCAAAATCATTACCTTTCCTTTTGGCTTCGCCATAGTCGGGTAAAAACTATGTATGGACATTTAAAAAAACGAAATTAAAACCGATGTACGAGCAGTTCATCTGTACACTGAGATATGATGTGTTGTAGATCTTATGGCTAAGAACGGGATGTACACAGAAAAGAAACTACAGTGTTTGTAGTGTCCATAAATAACCGAGTATTTACGGTACTCAAATATATTGTAAAGATATACAAGCAAGATTGATATACAAGTTATTATACACAAGTTGGCTAGTATTGAGCAATAATTGACGCATTTATTTATGCACACATGTATCGTCAGCAAACTGTGCGACATATGTAGTTATCTATATATTAATACGTGAAGCAAAAACTTTGTACCCCTTTTTACGAAAATTGCGTGGACGGAGGAGTATGAAATTTGGCACAGTAAAAGTTTATATGGAGTTAGAGGGGCGAATCCTAATATTTGTATAAAATATGCATTAGAAATACATTAAATTAATGAAAATCAGGACACGCACCCAACCATGCATTTGACACACGCAGTCGAATTGCCTTCGTAGTATGGTTACCTATACCTTATTTATATGTAATAAAGAAAAACAGAAAACAAAGTAGCAAGCTTAGGAATTTTGGTCGAATTTTGACCACTAGGCGACCGCTAGTTATTAATTATACAACAAAAATGTAAAACAATTAGAATTATGTGGCGATTCACGTACAACAGTACAGCTGCTTATCGTGATAAATGTAACTTTATTAAGATAAGCACTACTAAGCTAGAACAACTAACCCGTCAACCTGTGTCAACCTGTGTGTCAACCCGCGACCACGATCGATGCAAGTCAGTCGAAACGTCGGGCAATTAATAGGTATTTATTACCTTTTAAATACTTTATCGCGAGTATGACCCGATGTCTAACATTATATTAAGTATGTGTACAAATCACGATAGTCTAAAAACTTTTTTTACTAAGCTAGATTTACTAACAAACAATACTCAACTATATTTCGTTATGAATATCAACTAAAAATTTTTTATGTGTTTCTCTACGACAAGTCTCACCACTCCTCTATATGATAACACAACATTAATCACTTCCTTCCCCTTCTCTAACCACAACAGAGATATAAAATATACTATATTCTTTGTCAAAACTTCACCCCATCCAACCCGAAGTACACTACTTTAAATAACACTTCAAAAACCCGCCAAAACATTACCAACTGACAAACTGTAGTCTCCCCTTCATACAAATCATTTTATGACTACAATTGGCACTAAACCCGACTGCTATGGGTGATGTTCCTCAAACAGTAATTCGGTACTATGATAATAACAGTATATTTGGTATACTGAATTTAGAGAGCTGTAAATATTGCGATGGGTTTGCAAACACCAGTTTGATATGAATGGGAAAACTTGCAACTTACTTTACAGTTTTACAATTGCATGATTGTAAAGTAATACATATGATTCGAAAATTGCTTCAGTGATGCTGTGTTAGTGAACGCGACTGCTGTGCATGAGGTCTCGGATTCGGTTTCGGTCAGGCTGTGTATTATTGGGTATTTTTGACAAAAGATGTTAATAGCAACACGGTCAGAAACGCAGCACGTAGTCTGTAACTGCTTTTGTTAGACGACAACATATTCATGTCAATTGAATTAAATTGAATCGATTGTTTAATGCATTCAAATTATTATTATTCGAATACATTCGAACGACTGTAACATTCAAATAGTTCATCAACTTTTTCTTTTTTCTTGTGATTAGTGCCTTACCTTTTGTCAAGAGTTGTTTAAACCGCCCGTAGGCCTCTGACATGGCTTAACGACTGCTGTCAATTTGGCAACAACCTGGACCGACTTTTCACGTGCCCTCCGAAACAAGGAAACGCTCAGATGAAATACCACTAAGCGGTCACCAATCTATAGACTGACCGCACCCAACGTTGCTTAACCTCGTTAATCGTTTACTGTGAGTGCAACAGGCAATGAGCGTCTCTTGGTTCATCAATAATTATACATCACTAGTTTGTTGACTCATTACATTTGTACCAACTCACGGCTTTACTAGAGTAGTATGTCTATACCAAAATTATTGAAACTAAAATTGCAAGTGTAAATACAACTACAGAATTACAGTCATATTTATCATATTAGTTTGACTATATATTTTTCTATCTGTAACCAATGTTGTTGAATATGTAATTCAGATAGCTTAAAACTTGGCGCAAAATATAGGCTACGGTATGCAGCGACTTAGCTGTGCAGATTTCATTGCGAAAATACATGGGCGACTAAGTACTACCAGATCGTAAGCTTATCTGGCACTACAACTCTGTAGTCACAGGCACTGCCTGTACTCACAGGCAATAAAAAAACACTACTTGAACAAGCGAACAAGATAGCAGTGCTGTTAAACAGTTTTCTATAGATAATTGTTATAAATGATACGGATCTAAAACTATAGTGCCCGTATAACTACTTAGAGAGCATAAACTAAAAAACAACCGCAAATTATATTAGTCGAGAGTGTGCTTAGTTATGTTTGATGAAAATCGGTCCAAGATGGCCGCCGCCACAAAATGGCGGATTACATATTTTTTCACAACTCCCTCGATATGGGTATTAAATGAAAGAGCTTGACTAGTAGAATACTATAGACTATGATAAATTTCAAATCCAAGATGGCCGCCACCACAAAATGGCGAATTACATATTTTTTTCACAACTCTCTCAATGTGGTTAATAAATGAACTTTGTGTCAGGGGTTTTTATGCTTAATAAAAGAAGTTAATATTTTTGTGCGAGATTAAAATTTGTATTGAAGAAGTCTTTCGTTTTGATGAAAATAACAATAAATTCAGACCCAAATTATTGAGATTTTTTCTACTTTATAAAACGTTTCGTCTTTTTAATTAGTATCGCATCACGCTTCGTTTCAAATTAATTTGTTTACGTCGTTTGAACTTGTGTATTTTCGATAAATTAAAATTGACTTAAATAACATGCTTAAGAAACTTTAGCATAATATATATATTATATTATTGTTATAATACCAGGAGATAGTTCTATATACAACAAGCCATACTAAAAATCCGATTTGCGTAACTGAAAATGTGTAACTGATAATATTCTAATTCAGTTTTTGGTTGGATATCTGATGTTCTTTAATCGATTTTCTTTTCACAAAATTTTATTATTTGGGAAATTTCCTTTTGCTGTGGCAACCTTAACAAACTAACAATTAAAGGACACGCAATGTACACTCATACTCAGAACACTTATAGCACAAATAATTGTTCAGTGGCATTCAAACCCACAGCACTCAGTGGGCAACCTTTCAACCGCAACGCCATCCGTACAGTCGGATATCTAAATGCCATATAGAATTCACATAGGTACCTACAGACTGGCCTGACACTGACGACGACTAGAAGACAACTATCTTCTCCTCGTCGTCACTGTCTCTAGACTGTAATTGAGCTTACCATCAGGTCCGACACAATCACTATGCCGTGTCACAAAAAAAAAAACTATAATGTCCAAGCAATATTTTCACAATTGTAAACGGCGCATTTAATAAGCTGATAGTAGGTTGCAATAAAACACTCGTGTCATTACTTAAGTGCATGTTGCCGGTACCCACAACACTACTTAAGCGTAATTAATTCATAGCGCCTTCAAACCGTCTGTAATTATGGCCTTCGATAATTTTCCATAATCACACGTATAGTCTGCTTTCCTAATAGACTAGCTTCCATAGGTAAATGCAAACATGTCCAGTATTAAGTGGTCTCTAGGTGTTTTGGATGTAGCTACTGATTAAAGTTCAAGTTATTAAATTAGTTTTCTGCGAGTATTTAAGAGCTATTTTTGGGTGCTATTTTTTTATAGTATACGCCAAGCTACGATATATTCGCTTTACTAATATACCGATAAACTACCGTTTACCAACAGATGGTATTGGATCAAAGTCTATTTATTTTCTTCTCCCTAGCCTTTATTATTCCCAAGTCACTTGGTGTCGGCTTTTCTAGATTTGACTGGATATCAGTTTTTACACGGAGCGACTGCCATCTGACCTCTGCAACCCGAAGGTTAACGATACCCTAAGGCTAGACCAGTGTCGGGATATTACAGATCACTGACTTCTACTGCCATAGATGTTCATGGTAGCCGGGACTGATGGCTTAACGTGCTCTCCGAGGCACGGAGCGGGCGATAATTGTCAATCAATACGCACATAATTTCAAAAAGTCATATAACTTCCGTAATGCAGAGGTGCGCGACGTGGGTTCAAATCCGAGACCCTGTGCATTTCAGTCTGTTGATTCTTCTTCACTTCGTCTATTTATTTTATAAGTTTTAAAACGGCAATCCTCGCTCCATTATTAATTATAAACATTCAAACAATGTACACAAAGAACACACCGACTCAGAACAATGATTTATAGATCCCACTTTTTTTTGTACCGTGTCCTACCGAACCCACAACATTCGGCGCAGTGGCAATGATAAAGTGATCATTTTAACAACTACCTCATCCGTGCAGTCACTGCAAGTAAGGGAATCTGAGAGTTAGTTTGAGTTTCATCCCTACGCCTTACACTGCTGACGTAAACTCACTCGTAACACAAGCATTTAGGAAACAGCCTATTGTCTTTTAGACAGAAAGACCCAATAATACTTGTAAGACCGGGAAACCAAGCCCAAAATCCCACGCACATCAGTCGCATTCACCGCACAGTCAAGCCAGCTTAACTTAAAAGCCTCGCTTGTATTTATTGGAATCATTCTCCGCTCACATCTGCCAAACATTGAACTTCCACCAAAGTACAAAAGGAAGAAAGTACAAAGTTACACACATCTAATGAAAAACAATAACATTGTATCGTGTATCCTTATCGCCGAGAGTTTTGCCCCACAAATCACTCGCGCACTCTTTATTAGCATGTAGAAGCAACAGGATATTCTGAGGGATGGAGATATATCGAGAGGGTCCCGGCAACGCAGGGTTGACGAAAGCCTCCAAGATTTGTTGTACGTAATCTTTTGTGTGCAGGGTTTTGGATTGACGGAATGATGTGTAGTGTATTTATTTTGATTTGACGCGTCAGTATGAATAAATATCGATATCGATGCGTATGTGCCTATAACGAGCACGTGGCTTTGAATATATACGACAGTGAGAATCACAATCAAATTATAGTACAGTACTATCTAGCTCTTCAGAAATAATTATACAAGATTCACATTAAGTTACTACCGAATTTGTTTGCCGAGATTTTATTGGTTGGGTAGCGATCGCTCCTTTTGCTTAGTTGTCTCCTTAAATTCTTTAATCATCTTTTATAATATATAGCTTAATTCATAATTATATTTCATAAGAGCTATTCTTTTAATCTGTAGTAAATACATTTAACACAGATTAAACTGATAACATACCAGTTACATACGATTAATTGATATTACAGTAAAATGGCTGCCATTCATATCAGTACTAATATTAAAATAACATAAAATATTCATAACCACGTAGCTTTTAGTGCGCTAATTATCATAAAACATTCGGAGTACAAAACTAAAATAAATAGCATTAGTTTTTGCTATTCAAAGTATGAAATTTAATAAACGAACGTACCGTTATTACTGTTTTATATTTGCGTTTAACAGAAGTATTTTGTGGGAAACATTTCGTTGGTTTAAAAGTTTTATTTTCGTCCATTCCCGTGGTTTTACAACAACAATGCTGTGTAAAAACCAAACAAAATACCACACAAATCTCTAGTAAGCCGTGAATTAGAATAATCACGTGGAAATCTCGTCGCAGCCCTACGGCGACTACGCACCCTCTTTTAATGTGTTTACAAGACAGTATCGATTGTCCCATTCTACGTTTTATTTGACTTGGAAATTCTCTTGCTCCTTTTACACGCGTTAGCATTTCTTTATGTTTATTTTTTAAGCGAAAGCCTTCGAGCCACATCAAAAGATTCATAATTTCTACGCCGTATTTGTAATGTTAATTTTATCGTTCAGCGAGGGCTATTCATGAGGGAGATTCATATATATTTTCTTGTATATTTTTTCGTAATTATAATGTGAGCGCTTTTGTCGTGTATTATTTTCAAGGGTTTGAAAATTAGGTGGCTAGCAAGATATTATTAAAACAACGTGATTTCGTGCGCGAACTTTTATGTTAACATGTTGTTTAGTAAATGAGCTGCTAAGTAATATGCTATTACTGTGTTTAGTGAGTCCCAGTTACTGATCCAAGCTTTTTATTTTGTGTAGGTTTGTGTGGTGACAATATTACTTGAAGTTGGGCGTCAACATGGCCAGTGATAAAACAAGCTTGTCTTGCTAGTACTTATTCACGCGCGACTTAATATCACGCTGATTGTACTCATTGGGTAATAGAGACACACAAAAAACCAAAGACACAAAAAATATTATATATTATACCAATTATATGTATGTATTTCATGAAACATGTAAAGGAGGTGTTATATAACAATAATACTACTTTTAAATATTTGCAAGCAGGTCACAATTTGAACAAAAATAAGACAGCGTTTTAATATGTACCTATATATTCATTTGCCAAAGTTGCAAATTCAAAGTTCTATTTGAAAAACATATGAAATTAATTTATTTTATTGTATGAAGAACTAATTAGAAGATCAGATTTTTAAAAAGTTCAATTTATAATATACCAGATTTTTACTTTTGCTTCCACTTTTTATATTCATACCTTTTTAATTGCCGAAATAGATATTACCCAAACACGTCATCTATATGTTTTAGACACATAAATAAGTGTTCATATTTCAATTTCATAATGGTGGAATGCTTCATTTATTTAGAAGACGTATCAATTTGTAGTCAACAGCCATCGTTCCAGCTCACTAAACTCGCTGAAGTTGGTAATGGTAAAAGTCTTATTCCTTCGAGTCCTCGCGTCCTTAATCGGTTGAGTGGCTTCGGAAATTACCTGTAGCTAACTAAAAGTTTCTAACAATGTTTGTAAGGGTTTACTTCGCTGAGAAACTTGTTATCCGTGGGAAAAAAGCGAGTCGATTGGAAAGATAGATCGGAGATTCTCTTTGTGTTGATAATAATCGTTATTATATTTTATTTTTCGTAGGGCATAAGAGATTTAAACGAGACATTGCGAAATAGTACAGGTGGGTTGTTCAAGTTTATTAACCTATTGAGTCTCAGTGGCACACTGACGGCCAGATACTATAGGTTTTCAATTACGTCTGGCATTCCGACAGTTGACAGGTTAATGTCCAAATTTTCGATGGACAGAATGCTTGAGGAATAAATTTGTCATATTTCTATACAAATGTGCTTCTTATGCGAACAGCCTACTATAAACGTATTCCAGGCTCAAAAGTATCATTTGTTAATCCAAGACATGTTCTATCTGTGTCCAAGTTCACGCGTGATTTAGTGACAAACATCTTGACAAACTTTCTTATTTATAATATTAGTAGGTTATTATGTTTCTGGTGATGGAGGAATAGGTGTTTTCTTTTACGTTGCAATTTTAATAGAAATACATACATATGTAGGTGTATTCGTCTAAGTTGTCGTTTTGATAGGTATTAAATATAAATTGTACATCTAGAGTAAACTACCAGACAGTGAAAATGGCTTCAAGACAGAACATTTTACAATTCTAACAAAAATACAACATCAAATCTATATAATATTGTCTTATGTTTACGCGAATGTTATACATTGAAATTAAATACTTTATACAGATTTTGTCGCTTTGTTTTTTTTACTTTAAACACTGTTATAACATAATTTTGAAAACTTTAACACTACTATCATTGAACTTTACTACTATTTAAGCTATATATTTTCTAATTAAAACTATTTATATTTAAGTTTACACTTTGCCCCGACGTTTCGGTTGCTTTACAGCAGCCATGTTCACGAGGAGACTAAGATGGTAGTTGTCCCAACGTTCTGAAGTGTAGCTAGTTATTTCAAAGTACCCGAACATAATTTAATCTTTGGTGTTCCTATTTACGCATAAAGAGCTCATTCTGCGTAAATAGGAAAGTTAAAGTTAAAGTGTTCAAAGTAAAATAAACAACGCGACAAAATCCGTATAAAGTGTTTAATTTCAATCAAATCTATATTTAGATATTCTGATAACATTATGCGAAAGCACTATATAGTCTTTCAAAAGCGTCACAAAACAAATTACATATGTATATTCTCCATGAAAATACTTCACAGCATTAATAAAATAGAGGGGGCGTTTAATAAACGTATTACCTGAGTACCTGTGCTCGTTATATCGCTATTATACTCCCCCTTTTTTACTCCGAAGTTTTTTATTACACTCAATATTCAATTTGGTGGGCATTGGGCGGACTTGAGCGATGAAGTACTGTTTTATTGTGCAGGCGCGTAAAAATTGCCTTAATCTATTTTTTACTGCCTACTATTGTGCGTATGAATACACTTTTAATGTTGAATAGTGGTTTTAAGTGAGTTTGTTGATTGAAATTAAACTATTTTATACGGATTTTGTCGCGTTGTTTATTTTAAAACACTCTTATTACATTATTTTGAAACTCAAACATTACTATTATTAAACTTTACTACAATTTAAGCTATTTAAATTAATTAATACCAATTTTATTTAAGTTTACACTTTGCTAGACATATCGGTTGCTTATAGCAGCCATGATCACGAGAAGACTTTGACGATTTGGTTCTATAGGGGTTCAGTCGGCAAGTAATATGTAAGTGAATCTAAACATTCACGTCTCTCTTGAATGGATAGACAAAGGTAAGGTTTTCTAGCCTGGCTCCGTGGCGCAGGGGTAGTATATGTATGACTGTGTATAACGTTACAGGTTCGATTGCCAGACCTGGTGAAGTGTTATTAGGTCTCTATGTCAAGAAATCCTTGATAGCACCATAAAGTCCGCAACAGCTCCGATAAACGTCAATAGGCTCATATTTAGCGAGATCATACTTGGCGAGATCATACTTGGCGAGGTCATACTTGGCGTAATGTGAGCGTAATCTACCTCTGCCGATCCCTTTATAATATAGGCGTAAGACTACGGATGCTCAAGTTTTTGTCCAGCGACTACGACAACTTAAAACCACCACACTATCCATGCAGTAATGATTGAAGTCAACTTTATATTGCCTTTCACTAGACCAGTCCTGGCACCAGCAGACAAAGAACTCTGCTCTACCTATCGCTTTACTGTTGTACCTTTTTTTACGAATATTCTAAATCTTGTTCCTCTTTCTAGGTTTATCAACAGTACCACAATCTCACAACGAGACCGCTCGGCTGGCAGGAGACGCGTCACAAAGTTCTGGAGGCGTGTTATTCGCGGCAGGCGGGTGTGCGGCCGCGGCATTGGCTCTGCTGACTGCTGCTGCGGCTGCCGGGACCTTGTATAAAAGAGGCAGCAAGGCGAGGCACCATGATTCTATCCAGTAAGTGTAGTATCAACTTTTTTATGTTGGTCTTTTATTGATCAGGTTTTATTATAACACTAGCTATATCCCTCGGGAATATACTTTATTTCTGGATGAAAGGTACCTTATGTTTTTTTCTGTACCACTGACAACGTGTATGCGAAATTTTATGATAATTGGTCGAGTAGCCGTGCAAGCGTAAGGCGGCCTCGATGACTTAGTGGTTAGTGTAACCGACTGTTAAGCCTGAGATCGCGGTTTTGATTCCCGCACAAGTCAAATATTTGTGTGCATGAAAATAGAGGTATGTCTTGGATGGGTGTTTCTATGTATAGATGTATGTTTATTCATTGTCTAATACCCATAGTACAAGCTCTGCTTAGTTTGGGCTAAATGGTGTTGTGTGTATGTGATAGAATATTATTAGTATTAAATAAAATTCACATCCGCATTTATTGTATTATAGTTGGGTTCAGCCCTGTATATAAATTGTGGCATTGCTGGGCACGTGTCTCTTCTCAATGTGAAGTCACGGTGCACTACGCTGGTCTAGTGCGGGTTGACAGACTTCACATACTTATCTTTTAGAACATTTTCGAGAACTCTTAGCGACACAGGTTGCCTCACAATGTATTGCTTTACTGTTCAAGCACGTAAAGAACTACGTAATGTCAGAAAACCTTGGGATCGATCTCGAGACCCCAGCGTGGCATGCCAACGATCTCATATTAGACTATCACCGCTTTTTACAATTCAGGTTGCACATAGTTAAAAGATTGAAATGCCTTGTTGATTGCGTAGAACTGCCTTATGAGTACCTATAACATAAGTTTAATTTTAGTTCGATGCAATTCAGGCGAATCGTTGGTCAATCAATAGGTATTTACAACCTTTTAAATACTTAATCGCTAGTAAGATCTGTAATATATATAATGTAATATATAACTACGCATATTTTTATAGTAGCGATGTCCAACTGCTACGAAAAAAGAAATGTCTCTCATGCGGTCAGAGAATTTTCGCCAAGGTCATGTATTGCAATAGGTAAAGCCCTATTACAGTAACAAAGCAAATATGAGTAAATACTAAAAATGTAATATTGTCTTCTGTTTACGCGAATGTTATTCATTGAAATTAAACTACTATATACGGATTTTATCGCGTTTTTTTTTTTTTAATTCAATACTAAAAATGTGCTCGATAGACTGCAATTTACTCGCTTAAATTTTAGGTTTTACATAATAGAGGAATTACTTAAAAAACCGAATATTTAGGGTGTTTTTCTGTCTTGACAACGAGCTTGGGACCTTACGATTGCATAAGAAACACAAGCGCAAATATCCAGGAAAAAAGCAAAACCAAAAAGCAATCTGTAAGAAGTTGGTCAAAACAGAAATATTATATGGCTACATAATAAAGATGTTGATTTATATCTAACGAAATGTGCGCCCGAAAAGTTTGCGCCAAATTATCAGACTTTTCGAGTTCGGGCGAGTTAATTTTGTAAGTTATGAAGCACTTACTTAATTTGAACAAAAATGTTTACATAACAAATCAATACTACGAAAAAGAAAATAGTCTCACTACATTGTGCATACAGTTTTTGTGATATATCCTCGAAGGGATTGGCGACAGGATAGGCAGATGTATATTACAGCCACATATCATGGTTTGGTTACGGTTTAACGTCCCACGTAATAGAAAACGCGTCTACTGCTATCTAACAGACACATTTACCTACAACCAAAGAAACGAGAAAAATTATGTAAACATACATCTCTTTATCATAGTAAGTTAGCAAGTAAGGCTGCCTTATTCTCACAAAACTTAAAAAAAATTTTAGAACTGCTGTCTGTTCCGCTGACATTCTTTTTATCAACGGACTGACTCGTTGGCCTCACTATAACCAATAAGTTTGAAGTTCGTAAGTGTTACTGTACCTAAATTTTGGTTTCCCTTGACTTTAGCCCAGTTCCGAAATTCCTGCTCTTATTGGGATTTTTGACTGAAAAATCCAATAACACTATCCGACCTGGGCGATAAACCCAAGATTTCCAGCGTTGTAGTCTATACTGCAACAATAGCTGACGCAGTGCCTAATTTAATCTCCATGTACCGCCTTGTGTTAAATTGTATTTATTACTGTTTTTTTTTAAATTATGTTTTTATGGAGATTCATATAAAACATTTTTCTTTCTTTCTTCTTTCTATATATTACCGCTGTAAACCAAGGCAGTCTTAACATAAATGTATATACACATACCGATCTATATTTTACCAAAAGTTGGATGGTAAAATACCATTTCTACCTTATGAAATGTTTTTTAATTGCTGAAAGTATAAAAGAACTGCTTTTTGTTATGAAATATAAGAGATCCAATTCCAGAAATATACAACCAAAGTTTTTCGTATGTAAATTGAGTTCTATTCAGAGCTAATGAAGCCTTACAATCATATAAGTAATTGCTCTCAAACAGAAAAGAAATCTAATCACATTTAGCAGAGAGGAATTATTTTACAAGTTTGTGAGTTGGAGAGTACTCGACCTCAATTCAATAGAAAGGGCACAAAAGTCGTTTAACTAGAAAACAAACACTGCATTTGGCTGTAGAACTTTGGGTTTGAGTTGTGAAATGTGCGGAAGTATAGTGCCAACTAAAGAACAGCGATAGGTCAGTGGGGAGACCAACAGACTGCAATGCAGGGGGGTCTCGGGTTCGAACCCACGTCGCGCACCTCTGACTTTCGGAAGTTATATGACTTTTCGAAATTATGTGCGTATTGATTGACAATTATCGCCTGCTCCGTGCCTCGGAGAGCACGTTAAGCCGTCGGTCTCGGCTGCCATGAACATCTATGGCAGTCGTTATTGGGGAAGTCGACACAAAAGATCTCACTGGGTCGAAGTGTCGCCGGTCTGTACTGACTGGCCCCCACACAAGATAAGATAAGATAATGCCAACTTATTGATACGGAACGGATAGAGTTGAAACTATGTGTTTACTACCGTTGATTTAAGTGTATTCCGACCCTTCAATATATTTGTATATATGGACAGAAGTCATTTATTTAGGTCACAATGTAATACTTACTACAGAGTATAGTTATTCGAAAGTATATTAATGTTGCATTTAAGTTAGTTGCTAGCTTCAGGCAAATTCCTGAGCGTATAAGAAAATAAGCGCAAGAAAGAAGATTAAAAGATTAAGTAGACGTAGGTAAGGTTTTATATAAAAAGAAGTAAACATAACCATTGCTTATATAACATTGATAAAAGTTATAAGTTGATCGACAAAGCATTAAAGCACGACGTAAGTTTGTAGTTTGTGGCTCTCACGCGTTGGTTTAGCAAGTCGGTCAAAGTGCTATATAATATTGTTATTTGTCGGCCTCGATGGCGTAGTGGTTAGTGTAACCAACTGCTACGCCTGAGGTCGCGGGTTCGATTCCCGCACAAGTCAAACATTTGTGTGCATGAACATGGATGTTTGTCTTGGTCTGGGTGTTTCTATGTATAATATGTATGTATTTACAACAAAAAATGTATATACCTATGTACAAGCTCTGCTTAGTGTGGGCTAGATGGTGTTGTGTGTATGTCGTAGAATAATAATAATTATTATTAATAGTTAAGCAATTTGGACTCAAAAAAACGTGTCAATATGTGTTTTTAGTTGGTTATTCATTCGATAATGGTTCGAATGTCAATCAATGACATTCAAATAACGAATAGCCGACTTTTATCAAAAATTACATCGCATTATCTGTGAAAGCAAAAGCTTTGCCGTACACTCCGACAATTATTTTGCGAAAAGTTGTTTTAATCTAAGTCCCGCGTTTTAAAACTTATATCAGTGATCATGCAATCAATAACTGACGTTTCAGTAGTAAAACGAGGTCGATATATAAACAAATAAAGAAGTTATTAACTAAAAACTGTTTAAAAATTTCCGTTTTAAGTGTTGTTGTGCGTATCATTGACATTGAAGACAATAGTGAAGGTCAAAGTCTGCAAAAATAAAAAACTCAACTACTTTATTTAGATAAGACAATTGTATCATAGAGTTACCTATTTCGAAAATTTCACTTAGTGACATTTGGTGGAGCGTGAACTGTGACGGGTCTAAGATACGCCACATGCCTCAGGATCGATTCCCGCCGTCGAGTTAACTTTTTGAACACTCCTATCGTCGAAGAGGCTAGTTGCACTACACACCAAAGTCCCAAGTTCGAATCTCCCACCAAATATATATATATATGTCGGAGAGGCGAAGTTACTAGGCTCTGCCATAACGGGAACTTTGAAATTAAACTTGTAACGAATTGTCAGAGTTGTATTTCTCGTAATGAATCACAAATTATAATAGACTTGAATAATAGAACACAAACGTATTACAATTGGTAGCGCGGTGAATTCGACACAGGGCTGGCTATCTCAAAATTGGTCCGCTCCACCATCGAAACCAACACAACAACTCCCCAACGCCGCCCTTTTTTTACCCGCGCGTTCCCCGTCCTCGTGTAGTTGGTAAAACTGCATCGCACGGCATAAGCGTGATACCAACATAACGCAATGGTTACGTTCACTCAGAATAATGTTGTCATTTGCCAGCCGAGTATCGACTACACCCAAGTTGAACAACTTGACGCGACCAATCGAAAGAGTAGTTTGTCTATAGTAATCACGTTTCTGAACGTAAACAAATTAATAAAATTACAATCTCAAATTATTTCTTCAACTGACCAAGCGTGGCGCTCCTATCTCGCGCTCCGACATATATATATATTTTTATTTCATTTTTTTTTTATTACTATTTCAAATTCTATTAAAATCTTAAATAAAACATCAAAATGAAATGCTTTGGGTGTTTTAAAAACTCGAAAGACACAAACTACCTCAGCTGTTCATCTGCTAACTGTGAAAAAAGCTTTTGCCCACTATGCATTAATCCGTCTACGCTGTCCACTGACAAGAAAAAGAGTTGGAAATGTCCAGATTGTTGTGCATCCCAAAGAAAGGGCGGGGATAACAGTTCAACACCAATTCGCCCTACAGAGGATAATGTCACTAAAAGGAAAAAGACAGACATAAATTCAGATGCCAATGTCTCCTCCGAGGTAAAACAGCTGGTGGAAGAAGTGCGCCTACTTACTCGTGAAATATCCTCCCTTAAAAACCAACTGGAACAAACTACAACGTCGTTGAGTTCCTGCCAAGCCAAGCTAGAAGAACAGGGGTCATCCATAGCCATAAATGATGTCCGTATAAAGCGCCTGGAAAACCGTGATCAAGACATAAAGTCACTTGAATTAAAAATGGCTGAACTGCAACTGGAAACCAATACGCAAGCACAATATATATTAGGAAATGAACTGGAACTAGCAGGAATTCCCGAGCACGAGAATGAAAGTTTACATCACATTGCTCTGCTAGCTGCTCGAAAGGTGGGTGTCGATCTGGAGGACAACGACATTGACTGGGTAGCAAGGGCGGGCCCCCGAGTTATATCTGCGCTATCAGCTGACCGTAATAAAAAGTTTTCAAGACCTATTGTGGTGCGCCTTATACGGCGTAGTAAGAGGGACCAAATAATAAAAGCTTCACGCTCGAGGAAAAACATCACCAGTGTTGATTTGGAAGTGCCTGGTACATCAACGAAGGTCTATTATAATGAACGCTTGACAAAGGCAAACAGGTTGCTTTTTCGAGATGCAAGAACAAAATGCAAAGAATTCGGGTACACTTTTTGCTGGTGTAATCGCGGCAGTATCTATGTCAAGCAACGAGAAGGAAAATCGGCTATGCTTATTCGCACTACAGAAGATCTCACACGCATATTCAACCCTACTACCTAATAATACATCGGCCGGACCCGAACTCCTACTACGTAATGGCTTTTATAACTGGTATTTAAAATTAATACATCGCTACAAATATACTATTTTATTATATATATTATATTCGCTATATTTACATTATATTTATGCTGTAATATTGTATATATTTTATTCACGTAAATACACATTACTTACAAATTTCCACACAGCATGTACAATCTTTAAACGATTAACTCAAAAAGTTAAATTTTATAGATTGCATGCTTTTATATATATCAGTATAAACCTTTATACAAAACTAATGTTGCAATGCAATCGAATTATACTTCAATTGACTTCTGAGCACACGTTTCAAGATTCGACAACTCATCATTTAAGCATCCAAAAGGCTATTATACTTTTCAACTATTTCGATATAGCAAAAAATAATCGTATGCTCCGACGTTTTTTAGTATCGATAAATCATACTAATGCAGATATTCACTTCTACTCGTCGTGGGAGTTTAACTTGCATTTAGTGGTATTGATCTTAAAAATATTTTTACACTGCCATGATTGATCATAACATAGCCGACGAGATAGATTCATTAGGTATAAATTGTTACAAAATCCAAGCGCCTGAAGAATATCAAATGGCAATTGCACAAACTTACAATCACAATTTTAGAATATTAACTTATAACATAAGGAGCCTAAACAAAAATTTTGATTACTTCCAGCTAACGCTAAATAGATTCCCTATAGCATTTGATGTTATAATCTTGACCGAATGTTGGCTTGACGAGTCTACAGTATTACCTTGCATACAGTCGTATACTAGTTATAGTACAGCAAAAACTATTAACCAAAACAGTGGTGTGGTGGTTTACGTGAAAGATTGCCTGAGTGCTAGCGTTTCCGAACCCTGTATTACTGATGCAAATTGCTTGCGGCTAGATCTGCCTAATTCAATTACGATTCTGGGAATATATCGCCCACCGTCATTTAAAAATCTTAGTAACTTACTTAGTTCCCTTGATTGCGTGCTTAGTGAATGTTCAAACAAATCAAAGACACTGGTACTTACAGGTGATATGAACATTAACCTACTAGCGAGTGGCAGTAGCCAGGATATTGAGTATATGTGTCTAACAGCAGAACATGGCCTCTTCCCGGCGATAACAAAACCAACTAGCCCCTCTAGTTGCATGCCTCGATCACATATTTATAAACACCGTTAAAAACGTGGTAGGTTTAATATGTAGTTCTGACATAACTGATCATGATCTAGTAATTTTAGGCCTATCTATAAATAAACAGACAAATAGGCATCTGGATCGGTTTATCGTTAAACGGGACATTAAGGCTATTAACGATGTCTTGTCGAGTGAGGACTGGGCGCCAATTCTAGCAAACTCTGATATTAATGAAGTTGTACATAGCTTCTGTAATAGACTACAGGAGATAATCAATAATCACTCGCACAAAGTAAAAATAAGCCACACGAAATTCAGTATCAAACCCTGGATCACACCTGGTCTAATACGCTGTATACAGCACAAAGATCGGCTGCATTTAAAATCACGAAGCTCGCCTAACGATCAACTTAAACGTACAATTTATACTCGTTACAGAAACTACTGCAATAAGCTAATACGTAAATTGAAGAATGAGTATGAAAACAAAACAATAACTAGTAATACAAATAACCCAAAAACAATGTGGAAGGCAATTAAAAGTGTTTGCCACCTCTCCCAAAACAAAAAAGAACCTACAGAACTTTTAACACTCCACGGTAGTTCAGGCCCCAAAAATTCATTAGACATTTGCAATACATATTTTTCAACGGTAGGTCAAAAACTGGCGAACAACATATTACAGAATTTACAACAGAGTGAAGAAACCCTCGCAGCTAGTGTTACCAATAACCTATTAACACACTCTTTCTTTCTGGAGCCTACTGATGTATCTGAGGTGGAGAGTCTTATACTTTCTTTACGAAATGATAAAGCACCAGGTGTTGACGGTTTGACAAATGTTCTTCTGAAACAAATAAAAGACAGCATTATACCACCACTCACTGAAATATATAATCAGAGTCTAGCTTTAGGTATTTTTCCTAAGGAATGGAAACGAGCCTCTGTCACTCCTATATATAAAGGTGGCCCTACCGACTCGATTAATAGTTATCGCCCCATCTCACTTCTGACTACTTTTTCGAAACTGCTAGAGAAAATTGTTAACAACAGGCTGACAAAATATATTGCAATCAATAACCTTATCTCCGATAGGCAGTTTGGGTTTAGAAGAGGAAAATCCACAGATGAAGCTGTCCATTTACTTACCTCCACAGTCGCAGGATATCTTGATAGAAATAGGTGCAGTATAGGTGTATTCTTAGATTTAGCGAAAGCTTTTGACACCGTGTCGATTCCCATACTATTGCAAAAGCTAGATAAGCAATTTGGTATCAGAGGAATAGCACTGGAATGGTTCAAAAGTTATCTCTTGGAAAGAACTCAATCTGTTAGATTAAATAACTATGACAGCGGCCTACACACAACAACTTTTGGCGTCCCGCAAGGCAGTATCCTTGGGCCTACTTTATTTATAATTTACATGAATGACATGCATGTTGGCATTCATAAAGATATCATTTGTTATGCAGACGACACAGTAATAATTTACAATGGTTCATCATGGAAGGAGGCCTTTCACAACGCTGAACTAGGGATGAAGCAAATAGTGAACTGGCTTCAGAATAACTTGTTGACTCTGAATGCCGACAAAACACATTATATCTGTTTCCATAAGACTGCTGCCTCAGCCCCAAACGCCACGCTCAGTATTAAACTGCATAAGTGTCTGACAGGGGAATTCTGTGACTGTCGAAACTTAAATAAAGCTCAAACTATTAAGTATTTAGGTATAATGATAGACCAAAATCTTAACTTTAGGGCACATATCTCCTTCTTGTCAAATCGAGTTCGTAAAACGGCAAATATTATAAGACTACTTCGATCATCAACTCCAATAAATATTTTGAAAATAATATACTTTGCGTTATGCCAGTCAATAATAACATACTGTATCAGTTCCTGGGGAAGCGCTGGAAAATCTTTCATGATACAGATAGAAATAGCACAAAGATCTGTTCTTAAAACTATGCTCAAAAAGCCTTTTAGATACGCCACGAAAGATCTTTACAACGATTGTAAGCTGCTTAACGTACGCCAACTATTTATATTAATTTCATGCGTCAATCTACATCCCATAGTTATGAAGTCCGTTACGTATCCAAAACTTCTGAAACGACGGGTATTTCGAATTGATGTACCTTTAGTCAAAACGTCATTCGCAAGGCGCTTCAGTCCTTTTATAGAGCGCTACTTATATAATAAAGTAGTAAACTACTGTGACATCAAACGATGCTCGATTACGGAAGCAAAGCTCAAAATCATGAGGTGGCTACTACGAGTATCATTGTCATATGATGCTACTGAAAGACTTTTGATTCATTTATGCTGATATTTTATTTTATTTTATTTTATTTTATTTTTATATTATTATACATATAAACACTTACATACGAATACACACGCCCACAAATATATTTACCTACATACATATATATACACATATATATTCACTGCATATAATGTATTTATTATCATATAGTACCTAATTCTTAAACACTTATTATAAGATACCCAGTCCTTTTATTTTGTATTTATCTTGTAAATTTTTATTTTTCATTTTTGTCCTATGTGTAAATCATTTGATCACAGTAATATTTTGTTTTTAAATAATATGAAATGTTACCCAGAAGTGTAAAATGTATGAAATGTCGACCGAGCTACTTATATTAAAAAACCGGGCATTGTGAACCGAAACAGGCACCCACAGGACAGGCTTTGCCTAGTGTGGGGCCGTTGGATACCAACAAATTGTATGTTCTTTTGGTAATAAATGATTTTTATTATTATTTATTTATTATCAACCAACTGCACATCGCATAATTTAATTCAGTAACGTCGAAGCTGCTAATTTAAACTATTGTACGTCTTCAAACTTGAAACCATTTGAACTTAGGCAGTAAGTTCGCTTCAGATTCGTTTATAATGAATGATATAAATACGAGATGCACTGATACGATTACCTTTTTGGAGGTTAAGATATTTACTGACATACAATAACGCCAACATGACATCGAAATCATAAATTAATATAAATATCGTATTATCACGCTCATTCGTACTAAACTGTCGTTCTATAACTTACAGGTGGGCACACTCTTAGTGTGGACACCGCTTCATGCGATTTAAGTACCATGAGGGTCCTTTTACAATTTATATCTGTGCTATGATAAAGCTTCAAGCAATATAAACTCAGCATTAATTTTCCTATAGTATAGTATATTATTCTGCATAGCAATACAAGCAATTAAATTGTAATCGGTATAGTATTACTATACAAGGTGTTACGTAGACTAGACAGGAGTACATAGTAGAGTGGACAGTGATATAGTACGGTTCAATGATGCGTGGCACTGACCGCGCTACGAGGCTGCGTAGCATACCGTAGCGTACATGTGCTACGATCGCTACGTATATTTACGTAGAGGGTTTCTCAACAAGATGTTACTATGTATATTCTGTTTTTGATATAAATGTCTAGTAAACAATTCATAACATGTTATAGCAATCACAAATGAAGGTAATTATTTTGTGCTGTTAATGCGTAATAATACGAACTTAAAATAGGTACAATACATTCAAAGATAAATAATCATGGTCTGCAATCATTTTTGAGAGGAAATTAATTTTACTAATTCATATTTATTAACTGAGAACAATTAGTAAAAGAAGGATAAGTAATTAACATTCTAGTGAAAATTGAGAAAACAGTGTCGTGTGAGTCTTTGAGTACTTGTTTTGCACCTGGTGATGATCGCAATCGTTCCCACACACACTCTCACGTAAACATTAGCACCCACCCCTCATATACACACACATATACACATTCTCACACACACAAGAGCGCCCGCGCGCTCATTCATACATACATATACTGTGCATAGCTTCATTTACTTAAATTAGTTTTCTTTTTTTTTTATTATAATATTGTTTTCCACTTATTACAATTTTCTAGTAAAATAATCTTAGACCCACTTAAATTACTATTATAAAACAACTCATAACTATTATATGGGTTAATTTATATTGCAGGGGATGGCGTTAATGACTGTCAGTTCTCACTAGCTCAGACACCATTGTTTTACTCCATCGGTTTCGTGCAAAATCTAACATTATCTATTACATGTTATTGTTAGATAGAAAAACTGTACCTATTTTTGTATTAATAAAGATTATTATTATTTCTCAAGCAGTGATGAATATGAGGGTAGAGGGACGAAAAGGGAGAGGAAGGCCAAGGAAAAGATGGATGGACTGTGTGAGAATGGATATGAAAGGGAAAGGGGTAAATGATCAGATGACGGGTGACAGAGAATTATGGAAACGAAGGACATACTGCGCCGACCCCAAATAAATTGGGACCAGGAGAAGAGGACGATTATTATTATTTCTCAAGAAATTATTTGTGAGCACAGAGTCTGTACTGTGCCAAGTAATCGGCAATAGGCTCACTCCCTGTTACTTCACTTGTTATAAAAGAAAATTTGGCGAAATGCGGCAGTGTACACTTCTGCCTACTTTCTAAAGAAGACGGACATGACACTTATTTACTACGTTGATCAATTTAAAATGTACAGATATGAACTACATTATCTCAGCCGAAAGACGTCCACTGCTATTAAATTAAATTTTCTGATGGGATCCTGGTCCTTGTGGGCGATATAAATATCGACATAAGTCCCGACAGTAAAGACCCTTTAGCCGAAGAATATCTCACCTTTAATGCCTCCCACGGCCTTTATCCTACTCATAACTATCCCACAAGAACTAAGACATGTCTAGACCATATTTTCACAAATTTCAAGCTGCCATCGACTACTCTTGTGTTGGAATCATATATAACAGACCACATGCCATTGGTGTGGAGTATGAATACTGCTATATCGACACGGCAATACTCCTGCACTAAAACAACCGTGGACTATTTAAAAGTATCGCTCGATTGAAATTAAACTACTATATACGGATTTTATCGCGTTGTTTATAGTATATAGTATATCCGTATATAGTAGTTTAATTTCAATGAATAACATTCGCGTAAACAGAAGACAATATTATGTAAATCAGTATCGCTCGAGTTAGAAAACTTAGACTTTTCCATTATAATAAGGATAAATGATGCAAACTTGGCTGCGAATAAACTCGTGTCCATGATATCATCCACTATAACCAATCATAGTCATACAACCACGCAAAAAAAGAAAAACAAAATCCTAAAGCCCTGGATGTCTGTAGGATTACTGCGATGCATTAGGAACCGTGATAGGCTACACATTAAATCAAAGAAATATCCAGATAATATTACACTTAAGATAACTTACACACGCTATAGAAACTTTTGCAATGGACTTTTACGCAAGCTGAAACTAGAATACGGAAAAAGCCTTATCGATAAAGCTGGTAATAATAATAAAGCTCTTTGGAAGGCAATTAAAACAATAACAAATACAGATAAAGTCAATACACCCGCCTTAGAATTATTACAAATAATGACTGACCCCCAAAAATCAATAAATCATGTCTGTAATTATTTCAGCAATGTAGGTACAAACTTAGCCAATAATATAATAACTTCCACTCCTCAATCCCCAACATCGCTGCCCACTATAACCACTACTATACATAGCCCACTGAAATCAATAGTAGTTACAGAGGTTTCGGAGTCGGAAGTTGAAAGTATCATTCTTCAACTTCGTCTTGATTGTGCCATGGGATGGGATGGTATCTCGTCTCGGATCCTGAAGGAATCTCGACGCGTATTAATCCCCCTATAACACATATATGCAATCTGGCACTTACTACTGGTGTCTTCCCTGTAGCATTTAAAAAGGCTATTATCCACCCAATCTATAAGAACGGGGACAGAGCCTGTGTCAGTAATTATAGACCTATTGCCATACTATCAGCTTTGTCTAAGGTGCTCGAAAAGATATTGAACAACGCCCTAAAAATATATCTTAAGAACTTCAACATTTTGGCTGCAAATCAGTATGGGTTCCGATCAGGCATCTCAACTGAAGACGCTGTGCTCGATCTAACAAGTACAGTAAGCAAACATCTTGACGCAAACACCAAGTGCTTGTGCATATTTTTAGACCTTTCTAAAGCTTTTGACACAGTCTCTGTCCCTATCCTTCTTGCCAAGCTAGAAAAGATTGGCGTTCGTGGTTTACCACTTAAAATATTTGAAGACTACCTGACAGATCGGAGACAAGCGGTGAAGATAGAGGAACATATAAGTGAGGAACGCACGGTCTCATACGGTGTTCCACAAGGGAGTGTACTGGGCCCTACACTCTTTCAAATATACATTAATGATCTCTGTACCATCTCCCTTCCTTACACCGACATTTTCACGTACGCAGATGACACCGCAATCCTAATCTCAGGACACAACTGGCAAGTAGTAAAGAAAAGAGCAGAACTTTCGCTTATGAAAGTGATGCATTGGTTAAACCAAAACCTACTCACTCTTAACTTAACTAAAACTCTTTACATTCCCTTCTCTATCACAAAAGTAAATAACCCACCTGAAAATTATTCCATCAAAGCTCACGTTTGCTCATCTCCACATACGTGTACATGTTACGAACTCACCAGAGCCCACTCGACTAAGTATCTTGGAGTAGAGATAGACAGTGGGCTGAGGTGGGATAAACACATAATTTTGATGACAACGCGCGTAAGACGACTAATTCATTTATTTAAATCACTAAGAGACATAACACCACACGAAAAATTAAAACTAGTATACTTAGCGCTAGGACAATCCGTCATCCAATACTGCATCACAGTATGGGGAGGGGCGGCCAAAACACATCTCATGAGCCTAGAGAGGGCACAAAGAGCCGTGCTCAAAGTTTTATCAAAAAAACCCTACAGGTATCCCACGTCAAAACTATACTCAGACACCAACATCCTTACTGTACGCCAGCTCTTTGTGCATCGACTGGTGCTAAGGAAACATTTGACTGTACCCTTTCCAGATCCCAATAAGCGTAGTAAAAAGCCTATCATCCGCAACGCTTCTTGCAAAACGTCATTTGGGAGGCGGCAATTTTATAGCCTAAGCTGCAAAATATATAACTACATAAATAAACGCATAAATATTGCCAGTCTAAACAGTTATGAAGTCAAACGCAAAGTATGTGCCTGGTTGCAGCAACTTAATTACCAAATGACGGAGGACCTACTCACCTACATCGCATAATAGCTATATCTCACCTTCACTCAACTAATACATACCTACATATGTACTTGTGTCTACACAATCACACTTATACCCCGCACACAATCATTCGCACGCACGCACAACATACACCTATCACACATATTGCCACATTCACTCACACTACACATCCCCTCAACACACCCACACTCACACACCACACTCGCTCACAATATAAACCAATGGACGTCTACTGTACCAGTAAATGATTATAAAAAATATATATATTTGTTTAAAAAATCTAGATTTACTTACTTTTGACAAATGTAATTCGCTGTACAGCAACATTCACGTCTTAATTTAAACTCTAGTGTCAATTACCACGACTGAACACTGTCAGCCAAAATACAGGCTATTGCCTAGTTTGGTAAACAGTCTCAGTACCTTTTAGTGAAATACATATTGTTTAGTTAGTATTTAATAACCATGTGCCTACAGTGAATGTATTCTCTTTTGTGTCAAATAAACTTTTTTATTTTTATTTTTATTTTTATTATTTTTTTTTGCTAGGCATAGGCCTCCCACAAGGATTTCCACACAGACCGGTCTTGGACTACCCGCATGCAACAGCTTCCCATGACCCTTACTAGGTCGTTGATCCACCGTAACCTACCCCTGCTGCGTGACCCGGTACGTGGCCGCCACTCCAGAACCTTTCTGCCAGACGGTCATCGGTTCTGCGCGCTATGTGCTCTGCCCACTGTCACTTCAGCTTGGCTACTCGGAGAGCTATGTTGGCAGCTTTAGTTTTCCTGCGGATCTCCTCATGATATGAACTACAAAGTAAACATTATCATAAAAGAAATCACATTAAAAACATTTAATTATCAAACCAAAAAAACGTGTGAAATACACATTTTGAATTCGCCTACCTCAAAAATTATTACACATTTTAATTAATTGCGAAAAGATATGAATCAGATTAATTCATAATTATATTATAATTATGTATATTATTTTAAAATTAGAACAAGCATATAGAAATGAAACAAATTAAGTTATTAAATACAAAACTGGAACAACGTATGAGTCTCACCAAGTGTAGATCGATATTTTGAATGTTTTCTTTCGAAGAATCGTATCCACCGTTTTTGAATGAATTTCAAATGAAAAATAGACAATTCTCGCACTAGGAATAATTTCATAATTTCCATGACGTGGAGGGCATTGCAAACGTTCAAATCAACTGACACAAAATACCCACAACACTCGGAGAAGTTGTAGTAGCGAGGCGACATCTTAAGCCACTATATAATACCTCAACGGTGTAGTCTGCAACGTCATAGCAATAATAAAAAAATCACATCTTAGATGTTTATTAACCTCTGAGTCTTCTTCGAAGAGGTTAATGAAAACACTATGCGGGTCTGTGTGTCTGTCTATTAGTGACAGTTTGTAATTGACAGGCATAGCTCCAGAACCACTGGACCGATTGACTTGTAACTTGGTGTGCAGATACCTTGAAGTAATCCCTCGGTCGATAAATATGGGTCCTGTAGGTCCCCAAGATATAGGGTCACAAAGTCATAAGGTCAGGGGATATCCACCAACAGAGTGATTTGGAAGTCCAGGGGAGGCTTTTGCGCAGCAGTGGGACATTACAAAAAGCTGACGAAAAAAAATAAAAACGTCATTAAAACTATTTATATTTAAGTTTACACTTTCCCCGACGTTTCGGTTGCTTTTCACATGAAGACGAAGAGGTTGAATCCTGGGTCTTTACACCCATCTTGTTGTTATTATTTTCGTAAAAAAGTTGTTTTGTTTAAAACCTGCCTCTATGTAATATTACTTCAGCCAGAACTTATAGTGTTAAAAGATTTTAAAAATTGTAGCATGTTCTGCTACATGCGTAGCAGACTGGGATGTGACGCAGGTTCAATGACGCGTAGCACTGATACGGTTCGTAGATCCTGTGTAGCACGCGTAGCGAATACAATGTACGAGAATACAAACAGGCTTTGACATGGAACCGTTTTTTATATTTTACTAAAGCTCGTACAAAATAATGTAGTTCGAATTAGGTTTCATATTATTAATTTTAGTTTGTAAAAGAGTTTTTAATTTTATTTATGTTTCAAAACTTTGACGGTACGGATGGCGCCACTGCGACTACCTCGATTGATGTCGGTTTTAATCCCATACAGGTGAAACATTTGTTATCCGCAATTGATTGTTCTGAGTCTCGGTGCTCTTTGTGTCAGTTGTTTGCATGTTTGTAAAGTCCCCTGTGAACAGGAAATATGCATAGAGCTGGAGATGTAATTGAAAAAATATTTCTTATATAAATAGATTCTAATTTAAATGTAATTTACTAACTAAGATTAAGATACGTAAACAGAAATAAACTAAATAACATCACCAGCCAAAGTGAAAACAGATAATTATATTTGTATTTGCATATGGAAATATAAACAACAACTTTGTAGACGATAGTTTTACAAACATACCATAGAGCATTTTTTTATACGCAAAATGTTAATTTATACGTTAATCAAAGGTTGACTAACAAATAATTTAATAAAATATTTTAAAGAGAAACCTACTTCACACTTTCGAATAACCCTCCCAGACCAAGTAATGCAATAAAATAAGATTGACAATACCGAACAAAAATCATGATGGAGAACCGTATCGTGAGATCCAAGATACTCCAATTTCCATTTTTCCGCTTGAAAATTGTTGCAAAACTGTCCAGAGTATGTCCTGAAAGTTTCAAAATACATTTATATTCATATAGCTGAAGGCAATTCAAACTAAATCCAAATCCACACTACAGTATTAGTATACTTCTACATCATGAAGAATGAACGAAATGAATTTATTGCAGTCACGTGTCCATCACGTGTTTGAAGACTACACATCTAATCAAGCTTTCACCTGCCAGATTTTCTTTCACACGTACGTAATTTTTCCACTACGAAATCAATTTCCTCAACCAATTTGCTCCATACGAGGTTAAGAAATACCAAAATTTGCGTGCCACAATGGACAGAACGCATACAAAGCACACAAAAGCGATACATTATGCATGCCATATAAACTGGCCGTAAATTAAGGCACAACTAAATTCTAAGAAAATATCCTTGTATAGGGGACCCAACCCTCCATATCGTACCCTTCGGGCATTATAAATTTTTCAATAATGTACCAATTTCAACACAATATCAGGTTGAAGTTGACCTTAAACATGTTGTTTGGTGTAATGTGTGAAAGAAAGCGGAATGTTTTACTATTAACTCACCTGCAGTGTCAATATCTATCTATACCCAGTGTTTCGGAGAATTTTTAGATGTTCGTACAATGGTTTCAAAGAAAATTAAGTCTCGAGCAAACTTATGTACTCGTATTACACGACTTTTATATTACCTTATTTGAAGAGCTATATTTTTAAATAAACAGCAAAAACCACTGCACTATACGTGCAGCCAATTTTAAATACATATATAAATCTTCTGTGCGTGTGTTTGTAATTAAACTCCTTCTAAACGGCTGGACCGATTTTGAAGAATTTTTATGTATGTTCAAGTGGATTCGAGAATGGTTTAGAATTGTATTTTCTTTTTTTTTTCTTCAGGGCTACCTCTGTCGGGTCCGCTAGTTAAACAAATGCCACTTACTACATATACTTATCAATTCTTATAAGAACGTCTAAAATGTCAAAGTAAGGATGTTTGTGAAAAAGTAATTTATTTTTGTCTATCTAAAATAAAATAATTTCATTAATTTCTCAAGAGCAATATTTACATTGTATTTGAATTTGACGATACACATAACACAGAAATTGATCACACAAAATGCTACTTAATGGAAGACTTAATTATCAATACTATTTAAACATTATTTATAAATATTATTATGTATATATTGCATCATAGCTGTACCAAAGAGAGTAGAACTACGCCTATCATAATCCAAATTAGTTTTTAAAATGCGTGGCCGTCTATAGCTTGGACCATCCCTCAAAAACATATAGGGGGCAGCGACCCGACGTGTGTGATGGATGACGCGGTACGTCCATGATAGACAAGCAAAATGTTTTTATAGTTACCCGATATCCCCAAAACTTTATCATGGCTTTATAGTGGTATGAAATACGGAATTTATGGGAGCACGTTTATGGCGATATCTAGAACAGATTTCGTTGAGGGTGAAGCAGTTATGAGTACATTTTATTGACTGATAAACAACAACCGTAGTATAATGTAGACCACCATATTTGTGATATATATTGTATTGGATTAGAGAGTATTAGACGATGCTAAAATTCTTCAGATTTTAAGGTGTAATGAAATTAAGTTCGGTGACTATATTTTTGGTGACGCTATGAATGAATGGGTTATTAGCCGGCTTTCATTCACAAAAAATATGGTGACGCTAGGAAGGAAACCCGGTTTATTGATGGTTGGCTTCACTAACCGCTTACCATAAGAAACACTTAATTTCGTATTTTGTTCATCAATGGCTTATATTATATGATTTACGGCTGCAGTGCATGTCCTCTCGAACGCAAGTTCAATGCTGTATCCATTAGTTGACCGCCACTTCAGTCACCATAGTTATTGTAGTAAATAGCAAATTTTATTGTCAATTGAAGAGCGGGTTTAAATTTAATAGGAAGATTTCTGAGAATGGCACTGTTGAACGCCATTTTAACTTATATTGAAGCTTAGTAGCTTGAACTTAAATTAAGTAAGTTTGTTTTCCTAGGAAAACGGGGAGCACTAAGATCGGGTGTTTACTAAAACAGAAACGACATCTCGTACATTAGCAGTTTAAAAGTAGAAAAATTATAGTAAATACTTGTTTTACGTTTATATGAATACTGTACATTAAAATTCAAATATTCATGCGAAATTTCCGAGTTTATTTTGTTTGTCGCGGCAAGTGTAAATGAAAATAAACGAGATGAGTGTAAAAACCCAGGCTGCAACCTCTTCGTCTTCATGTGACTTTTTTATTTATCAGCTTTTTGTAATGTCATACTGCTGGACAAAAGCCTCTCCCTTGGACTTCCAAATCACTCTGTTGGTGGATATCCCCTGACCTTATGACCCCTATATCTCGGGGTCTTTTGACCTACAGGGCCCATATTAAAACTCGACCGAGGGATGACACCTAAGGTGTCTGTTCACCAAGTTACAAGTCAATCAGTCCAGTGGTTCCAGAACTATGCCTGTCACTAACAAACTGTCACTAACAGACAGACACACAGACCCACATAGTGTTTTCATTAACCTCTTCGAAGAAGACTCAGAGATTAATAACTAGTTTAACCTACTATTTAGAGTGCGTGTAATTTAGGAACATGGATATATAATTTATTGCTCACCTCCTATGGAAAATAGTGTGGTCATAGAAGGCTTCCTATTAGCTCGGCCAACAGAATCTTCTTCTGTAAACCACGGAACAGAAAAATGTAAGCATCATTTCAAAGCACCGTGTCTTTTAGTTATTATGTAAAGTTACGTCTATATAATACAGATAAAAAATATTATAAAATATTTTTAAAAATATTATAAATATTATAATAATTATTGCTCGCTTTAACGAAAACGGTAACATTGTTAAAGAAACTTGCATGCCTGAGGGTTCTCCATATTTTCTCGAAACTATGTTATATTTCGGCTGAAGCTGATCCACGTGGCAGAATCGGTGAAGGCGAGCGATGATCCATAGAGTCAGCATTAGTGCTGACTTGCTCGTTAGGCATGGTTTTTATAAAAACTCACTTAATTTATGTAGCAAAATAATTTATTAATCAACAACCGACAACTGACAATAATTATTAAATAATTAATATTAAATTATCAAACTATTACGATTCAGGAGTGATCCGTATCACAATTAAGAGGTGTTGACGGACCGAGCGCCTCGAACAGAATGCGCCCGACCGACTAGCGCGCTGTCTTATATCGCTTCATCCCCACCTCGCCTGATTCGTCGAGTGGTCCGAGCGTACGATGACGCATGTTACACGTGCGCGCGTTCGTCAACAACTTTGTTATTTCACGCCGACACGGCCATTCTGCAAAAAGGTCGCCCTCGACCTATCAAAACACAGTAAGATATACATTATGTTATTATGCAAGTATTGTTCAAACTATAGTTTAACCTTGATCTATGTAAGGAGGCCCCTGTCCTCAACTTTCAGAACTAAAAGTAAGGAGGCCCCTGTCCTCAACTTACAGAACTTAAAGTAAGGAGGCCCCTGTCCTCAACTTACATACTCAAAGTAAGGAGGCCCCTGTCCTCAACTTACAGAGCTAATAGTAAGGAGGCCCCTGTCCTCAACTTACAGAACTGAAAGTAAGGAGGCCCCTGTCCTCAACTTACATACTCAAAGTAAGGAGGCCCCTGTCCTCTACTTGCTTCACTCATGAACAGAGCATGCAACAATCATACTGGTTATGAAGTCTGATAATAATTGTCAATGTAGGTTACCTTTTCTATTGTGTCATTTCTTCCTGAGCTTGGTACAAATCATTAGGAATATTAAGTATCTCGTTTGACTCTGTTGTCATAGTAGTCTCACCTTGCGCCGACATGGGATTCTGATTTACAACTTCATCTGGTTTGGGTGCAAGCCGAAGTTGATCGTGAGCTACTTTCTTCGGGCGTCCACGTCCTGTTATCTTCTTTACTTGGTAACGATCATTTGGTAATATTTTCCATATTATGTAAGCATCGGGATATTTTAGGTCAAGTCCGATTTGAGACCTAGGGTTAGTCTTAAATAAAACGAAGTCTCCCTTTTGAAATCGTTTCACTTTAGATTTACTCTGGTCAAATCTTGCTTTGTCTTCCTTTCCTCGTGTGACGTCTTGGACGAACCGTCCCTCCTGTAATCAGGTTACCAAGATATTCAATTGATGTCTTGAAAAACGAACACTTTTTTGCATTCACGGTAAACCCGGCTTTGGATAAGGCTGCCAGAACATCGTCCAGAACATGCAATCCTTCGGTGTATGAATTACATTTTATTAATACATCATCCATGTAAACTAAGATATTGTCTATCAGAGGACGTAATGCACTCATTATAGCGCGCTGGAATACAGCTGGCGCATTCATCAACCCAAACGGCATTCTCATATATTCATATAAGCCATCCGGTGTAATGAAAGCAGTCTTTACTATAGATTCTTCCTTAATAGGAATTTGGTAAAATCCCTGCGCCATATCTAGACTGATAAAATAGGTAGCATCTGATAAACGATCAATTTGATCGGAAATTATCGGGAGTGGAAACTTAATGGGGACAGTATTTTTGTTTAATTCTCGGTAGTCAGTGCACATTCGATCTTCCCCACTTTTCTTCTTTACTAGGATTACAGGGCTGGCATAATCCGATGTGCTTTCTCTAACGATCCCGTTTACTATTAATTCATTAATAATATCCTTCAATTTTTGTCGTTCTACTGGAGCCATTCGATAAGGTCTTCTAGATACTACTTTAGTCGGATCTTTCAACTGAATTTCTAAACTTCTGGTGGTAACTTGGTTTTTCGGAATACCAGTAGCAAATGTCTTGTTATATTTTAATAGCACTCGTTTTAATCCATTTATTTCATCCACATTAGTCAAATCAGTGTCCAAATTTTTGAAGGGGACTCCAGTCGAATCGATATTCAAGATGGTTGACTGTCTTATCACGGTGGCACCCATCTCAGTTACAAGTACGCTCAAACCTGTGCCTTTCACTATTTCTGCTCCTATCAAGAGAGCACAAGGTGTTTCGTGGTCTTCTACAATGTGAAAAGCGACTTCCACAAAAATGCCATTTATATCACATGTTATATAGATTCTTTGGCAAGATAGAATTGGAATGCTTTCTCTTCCAATGCCTTTTAGCATTAAGGTATGATCTTCTCTCTTTCCAGGGATAGATTGACTGACGGAACGTCCTATTAAAGAACTTGCCGCACCGCTGTCATAAAATGCTGTATATTTTCGATTATTGATATTCACGGTCATCGGTGTCAAGATTTCATCTTGATGCATGGCCAAATTTACTTTCTCGGCTTCATCTCCAATTTTCTTAAAGCATACAGATTCAGTATGTCCAATTTTGTCACAATAATTGCATTTAGGCTTAGGGCGTTCTGTTCGGCTCACAGACTCACTGGTACTTAGCAAAGGCTTAGGATCAGTTATCTTTTCATTGCCCTTATTACATTGTGTTTGCATATGTCCAGGTTTCCCACACTTAAAACAGAGCGTAATATCCTCTCTATTGTTTCTTAATCTTGGTCGTTTGGCAGGTGGTTCGCAACGAGGCTCTCGTTGTCTGATTGTGGCTGCTGCTGTCGAGTTAAGTTTTCTATGATACTGGCTAGTGTAGATAGTGCCTGATTGCTGCCAAGGTTATCACGGCTTTCTTCAATGCGGGCTGATGGAACTGAAGTGGTCCCAAGATCCATCCCACTTCTGATTTCGGCTGAAGCTGATCCACGTGGCAGAATCGGTGAAGGCGAGCGATGATCCATAGAGTCAGCATTAGTGCTGACTTGCTCGTTAGGCATGGTTTTTATAAAAACTCACTTAATTTATGTAGCAAAATAATTTATTAATCAACAACCGACAACTGACAATAATTATTAAATAATTAATATTAAATTATCAAACTATTACGATTCAGGAGTGATCCGTATCACAATTAAGAGGTGTTGACGGACCGAGCGCCTCGAACAGAATGCGCCCGACCGACTAGCGCGCTGTCTTATATCGCTTCATCCCCACCTCGCCTGATTCGTCGAGTGGTCCGAGCGTACGATGACGCATGTTACACGTGCGCGCGTTCGTCAACAACTTTGTTATTTCACGCCGACATATATCTGCTGAAGACATATTGCAACAGTCCCGTGTCTAGTAGTGGTACAGTTTACAAACAGGTAATCTTTACTAATATTATAAAGCTGAAGAGTTTGTTTGTTTGTTTGTTTGGTTGAACGCGCTAATCTCAGGAATTCAGGGTTCGAATTGAAACATTCTTTTAGTGCTGGATAGCTTCCACAAAAACACGTTCGGAATATGAATTCACAATCAATTTGCATTCACAAATTACTAATGAGATACACATATTAATACTGTCACATCCGAATACAAGGCTTCGCACAAACTGATTACATGTTTAATACAATACGATTCCGGCTACAGCGTTCAATTACAAATCGGTGCTGCAAATAAGCGCCTCACAGGGATTCTGCGTATCGCGTAGCTGTAACGTACACAAATCACTTGCATAATACAAATCTAGATTAAATATCTCTAGAGCTTATGTTATTCCCTGAAGCAATTAGAGTTGATATTACTGAGTGTGTGTTTACGTATATATTTCCTTTTTTTTTTATGCGTTGTGTTAGATAGATTGTGCTTTAGGTTGTTGTAGTGAGTTAGGTGGTCGTCAATAGTGTTTGGGGTTTTGAATGCGGTTTGAGGTGTAATTGTACATGGTCTACGATTACCTAGTCTGATTCTTGATTTGAAATTTGTAAAGTATCTCGTGACAGAGACGTGACGTGACGTAGGAGAGCCACGCTTCGGCACGAATGAGCCGGCTCAACCGGAGTGATACCACGACCTCACAGAAAACCGGCGTGAAATAGCGCTTGCGTTGTGTTTTGTCGAGTGAGTGGGGTACCGGAGGCCCAACCATTCCCTCTCCTGGGGGTGAGAGGAAATTTAAAAGGCTGGCAACACACTTGTAACTTCTCTGATGTTGCGGGTGTCCATGTGCGGCGGTAATCGCTTACCATCAGGCGATCCGTCAGTTCGCTTGCCACCTAAACCATAAAAAAAAAACAGAGGTTAAGCTGTTTAGTGCAGGAGTTGTATTTTTATAAACACTCTCGAAAGCTCATCCTTAGAGAGTTTTCGAGCGTTATTTTTTATTGCAGAGGCACGTTAGTTATAAGTATTTCGCCAGTAATATCGGCCTCGATGGCGTAGTGTTTAGTGTAACCGACTGCCACGCCAGAGCGTATGTAATGCCAGAGTTGTCTTGGTCTGGATGTTTCTATGTATAATATGTATGTATTTACAACAAAAAAATATATATATATATGTGTATGTTTATCCATTGTCTAGTACCCATAGTACAAGTTCTGCTTAGTTTGGGCTAGATGGTGTTGTGTATATGTGATAGAATATTATTATTATTATATTATTAATATAGCAGCACGATATAGCCTTGCTGCCCCTGTATGATCCCGAATGGGTAAGCAGAGGTTTCTTACACTCAAATTCAAAATCTATATTTTTGTAGGTTTTTAATAGATACGGCTGTTCTGTTTGCTATTTATAATTTTCCAACAGTCAAACTCAATAAAACTCTAATCGCTCCCAGTCATCAAACCCGAAACCTTACTATAACACGCGCATATACACCATTAAGGCCTTCGCTAGCCCTTTCTAGTTTCCTCTATAGGCGAACGAGTGCCAACGTCCAGACACATTACTTTTATTAAGCCTCAATATGGTTAAGCTTACAGATTAATACTAACACACATTTTTATTTCTAGCACATCGTATACGACGGCGGCTTACGGCAGTCATCAGAACGTGTTGCTAAGGCTCGATGCCCTTGGAAGACCGCCAAGTTCTACAGGATCTTACGCCACCATTGCCAGCTTGCACAAATTTCCATTTGGTAAGTGGATGACTTGTTTTTTTTAGGCTAGACATATAACGATATAAGTACATTTAAAACATTGAATCTTTATTAGTTTTATTTGCTTGTTAGAATACATGATATTCAAAGTATATAAAACTAAGGTTAAATTGGAATTTGGTTGGTAGATTATTTAATCTTTTGAGTCGCAGTGATACAACAGACCCCAAACACAATAGGTTTTCAGTAATGTCTGGCATTCCAACAATTTTTTTTAATATTAATCCGTTTATATTTAGTAAGTGAGCTGCTTCGGTGGCGTAGATGTAGGGACTGATACTGCTGTGCGTAATGTTTTGTGTTCAATTCCAGAGTCAGCCAAAGTGTGTTTTCTTGTCAAGAAATTTTGAGTACAAACAATAAGTCTGGAATTATGTCTACTAATCCATATACAGCGATACATTCGTTAAAGGCAACTAAAACTCAATGATTGTAATGCAGTTCTGCTTGCCTTTTTTGTTATATACACGTGACTATATACCTATGTATTTGTTTAGTATTCAGCATTATTTATCCTCTAACTGTGTCAACGTCGTTTAATAAACCATTTATATTCACTTTGTTTAAAACTGGCGCTGAAGTACAAAATAAATAATTATGGCAAGCAGAAAACGCGCATAAACACCGCCCCCGCAAATAAATGCTCATTGCTATAAATATTTTTGTTCTTATTTTATTTTTTATAGAAAGTTAAGTTGTGCAATAGAGCTAATCCCTGCATCAACAGCGTGGGCCCTGTATATATAGACTTAAAAAGGTAAACAAACTGTAATAGGACCAGGTTAAAAAATAAAATTGTTGGCAGCAAGTAGCAATACTGCTGATCCCAAGACCTAGGTCGTAAAGATTGTAGTACATTAAACACACGTATCTACATACGTACACACACAAACACAGACTTAGTTAAAATTGATCTGTTTTCTGTATTTGTACTTAATTTAAAATAAGCAATTAAAATGTGTTACTTACTTTAAACCACGGCATCATTATTCTGTGTAACCTTTGATGTGGAAGAGGGGGGCATCTTAACACAGGTATCATTTTGTACTAAAAAGGATATATATATATATATATATATATATATATATATATATCCTAAGATATAAGTCAGAGTGTAAGACGAAATAAAACATTTTTATTATTATATGAAGAAAAGTTTGTGTATCGAAAACATTATAACTGTGGTTAAATTGTGATTAAGCACACAACACTACACGTACTGCCGATTTGATGGTTTAAATCACTAATCTATCTTTATAGTCGCTGTTTTGGAATGCGCCTACGTATGAGTGCATCTGTTTTTATATAGTTTGTGTCAAAAGTGTTATATATTCAGAAGTAAACGTTTATTTCAGTAGGTACTCGTTTTGTTAGTTTTTAAGTCGGTGAGATCATACTAATATTACGGTCCGCTTGATGGTAAGTAGTATTGTAGAATTTGGATGCTTGCGTGATCAGCCACTGACATTTTGAAGTTACCATATAAAGAGTCGCAATGATGCCGACCTTAAACACCAGTTCTCCCTGCTGCAATCACAGTACCTCATAAAGGAATTTTGAAAACTTATAAGTCAGTCGTCATTTATTTATTTTGGTCACAAAACATTACTTGAAAGTCGCAGGTTATCGCTCAGTGAGTTTAAAAACTGTACTGAATGTAAAATTAGAGTCTATGAGAAGATACATACCTGCAAGATAGTCAAGGCAAGTCAACTCAACTTTACCCATCGAAGGCATAACGCAAGCTTATTAGCCTCGGGCACGCCACAATCGTGGCGGTAAATCCCGTTTTTGAGGAGTGGCTGGAAAGGCGGTATGGCGCCCTCACCAGGCGGCTGACACAGGTAATAACTGGCCACGGTTGTTTTGGCCAGTTCCTGTGTCGCATAGGCCGGCAGGAGACGCCCGGATGTCATCACTGCGGCGACTGCCGCGATGTTGTTGTGGACACAGCGCTGCACACGTTGGCGGATTGCCCCGCCTGGGCATCGTAGCGCCGTGAGTTGATCGTGACAGTCGGACTGATTGCACTCTCGCTCCCGGCCGTGGTTCAGTCCATGGTCCGGAGTAAGAGGTCGTGGAACGCCGTCGCCTCCTTTTGTAAGGAACTAATTTCCATCAAGGAGGCAGCGGAGCGGGAGAGTGAGTGCTTAAACTCTCTCCCAATCCGCCGAACCGGGCGTCGGAGGGCGTGACATGACCTCCAGCCACCCTGAGGTTTGACCTGGGGATGGTGGGCTGCGTGGGCCTGCTCGCTACCCGCATGGCGTGCATATTCCCACGTGCGCCTCTGTTGTGTTTCGTGTCTTCGTGTCTCAGTGGAGGAAGTATTTTTGTGTAGTGGCCTGCCGTTTCACGTGGTGGGCCAAACCCACGGCGGATTGCATTTGAAAGCGATTCGCGCGGCTTCGTCGTCTATGGTTATGTCGACGAACACCGTGGTAGGTTTAGTCGATATTACCGGAATCTTTTTCCCGGTGATCCCAATATAACCTCTCCGTCGCCCCGCGGAGAGATAGGCGTCAAAGCATTAACAAGAACAAGAACAAGAACAAGAACAAGAACATTTATTTGCAAGAAACATGGTTACATGAAAGTTGTTAATAGCAGTTTCATTTATTGATAGCACAGCATGTATCACCGTATAACGGCATGCAAATTTATTTTTGTGGTTTTTTACGGCCACAGATATTTTAAATTTATATAATAACATGAGTCTATACACAAATATATTTTTTAACATAACACACTAATGAAATTAATTAAATAATAATAGACAACTAATCTTTTAGGCATACATGCTAGTCCCTATCATATTACACAAATATTATTTTTAAATCTAACACATTATAACCAAATAAATAAATAATTATTGAAATACATTGTTTTAAGGTCATCCATGCTAGTATTTACGATATCAATCAAATTAATTGTTTGAACATAATAAATAAAATAAAATAAATCAACAAAATAATTAAAATTCACATTTTTTTATGTCATACATCATAAATTCAGATACACTATAAAAACATTTATCAATAAGCCATTTCTTTAACGTATATTCAAAACGTGTTAAATTGAGTTCTCGTATGGATTTCGGCAATTTGTTGTAGACTTTAATGCTCATATAGCCACAATTTATTTTATATAAAGTCGTTGATATCGATGGAATATCCAATTTAGTTGGATCTCTGGACAAAAACCTTTTATGCTCAATTTGCTTTTTAAATAGATTCGGGTGCTTTTTTACAAATACTGCAATTTCAAAAATATAAATGGATGTTAAAGATAATAATTTAAGTTTTTTAAAGAGAGGTCTACATGAATCCAATGGCCCTGCACCACATATTGCTCGGACACATTTTTTCTGCGATACGAATACTTTATTTACCTCCGTTGAATTGCCCCATAATAAAATACCATACCTTAACACCGAACATACATAGTTTCTTTTTTTCTTCTATTGACACGAGTACAAATACTTTTTACATGTGCCTTCCAGTTACAGTTTTTGTCTAAAACTATACCCAGAAATTGTGTGTCGTTTACTTCTTGTATTTCATGACCTTGAAAGGATATTTTTAAGTCTCTAGTAACGCTATTGTAATTTCGAAACTGCATAATTTTTGTTTTTGTTAAATTGGCAGTAAGATTGTTTTGCGCCAGCCATTTTGTTACATGTTCTATAGTTATTAGTGTTTGGTTATAAATATTATCATTATTTAGGTTATCATTTGAGACAACTACCGATATGTCATCAGCAAACAGTGTGCATTTATAATCGGTGACTCTTGGAATGTCATTGATATATATTAAGAAGAGAAGAGGTCCTAATACACTTCCCTGTGGGACTCTAAAGTTATTTGTCCAAAAAGAAGATTTATGAGTGTTTTGATGTAAGTTTGATGATTTAATATCAGTACGGGTAATTTCAACACACTGTTTACAGTTTTTTAAGTAGCTTTCTATCCACTGAAGTGCATTTCCTCGTATGCCGTAAAGATCACATTTCCGTAGCAAGATTTGATGATCCACAAAATCGAACGCACTTGACATATCAAAAAAGATAGCTGTTGGACGCTTTCTCCTGTCAAGAAGCTCTGTTATGGTTTTAATTAATGAAAAGGCTGCAAGTGTCGTGGATTTGTTTTTTTGGAACCCGTTTTGTTCCACTGCAAGAATATTATGTTTATTTAAGAAGCTAATTAAACGGCTGTGCATTACTTTTTCAAAAATTTTTGATATAACTGGGATCAATGTGATGGGTCGATAATTACTTACTATCTCTTTGTTATCTTTTTTATGTAAAGGTTTTACAATCGAAATCTTTAATTTATCAGGGTATATGCCTTGACAAAATGATAAATTAATTATATGGCACAGTATCAATGCTATTTCGTTACAACACCTTTTAATAATTTTTGTACATATTTTATCCCAACCAACAGCGTTAGTGTCATTTAAAGACTTTATTACTTTTATGATCTCACTTTCAGTGCAAGGTAACAAAAACATTGTAGCATCTCCAGAATCAATTAATTTATAGTTGGGTATATTTTTATTTTGGGTGTTGGTTTTGGATATGTAAGATTTATTGAATATATTTGCTATGTCTGTTGGGTCTTGTACAATACTTCCGTTATAGGTTAGTCGGCTTATTTCTTGGTGACCTGTCACATTATCCACTCTTTTGTCAATTACATCCCAAGTAGCCTTACACTTATTTTTGGACATAGAAATATAACTTCGATTTACATTTTTTCTTGAATTTATAATACATTTTCTTAATAGTTTTTTGTACTTTAAATAATTTGATGTATTTACATCATTCGAATCTCTGTAACATTGATATCTTAGTTTTCTTTTTGTAATTGTTGATACCTTAATGCCTTTTGTGATCCATCTTGGGCTTGTTATATTTGTTTTAATTTTAACGTTAATTACTGGAAAACACAAGTTGTAGTACAATAAAAAAGTTTCATAAAATAATTCATAAGCTTGATTGCATTTAGTTTCATTTAATACTTCATGCCAAGATAGACTAGAAAGACAAGTTTTAAATTTAACTATATTTTCTTCACAATAATCTTTTTTTGATATATACTTGCATGTGTGTTTAGGTTTTTGGTATTTACTTGGGAATACTAAACTGGCAAAGTTTAGTATTCCCAAGTAAATACCAAAAACCGGTGTCATGGTCAGACAAGTAGAGGGAATGAATTTTACCAGTAGCATTTGTGATATTGCTGAGAATATGGTCAATACAAGTTTGTTTTCGTGTGGGTTTATTTATGTGTGATTGTAAGTTATGATTTAATAGAAAGTTATTTAACCTTAAGGATGATTCATTACATGTTAAACTATTTATATTTAGGTCCCCAGCAATAATAATTCTTTTATTATTCATATAATTGATCTTGTGCATTAGTAATTCCAATTTATCAAAAAATAAAGAGATGTTTGCGTTAGGTATTCTATAAATACATATAACTATACATTGCATAGATGGGATATCTATACCACAGCATTCAAAAGATTTTTCACATGATAAGGTATTACATATTGGAATAGTTTTGAAATCCAATGATTTATTTAATAATATACAGACACCGCCTCTCTTCTCAGTTTTTCTTGAAAAGAAACTACCCAACTTAAAGTCATGCAAGCAAATATTATTTTCATCACCAGACTTAACAAATGTTTCAGAAGAACACAAAATATTCACCGGAGTTTTATTCAATCTAAATTCATCCAAACATATCTCAACCTGTTCCAATTTATTTAATAGTCCTGCAACATTTTGATGCAACAGAACAGAATTACATATTTCATGTTCAACCAAGGAGCCAGTTTTACAGAAAAAACTTATCAGGTCCCTTATGTTTTACTAACTCCTTATCTGATTTATTTTTTATTAATGGGAAATAATATGGAATAGTTCCTGGTTTTGGTTTTACCATGCTCCTGTTACTCAGCATTTGCACATTGTGTGTACTATGAACATTTAAAAAATTATTATCATAAAAGTAAGTATCCAATATGAAGTTTATCTCTTAGCAAACACTTAAAAGATATTGTTTTTTATTATAGTATGAATCAGGTGGAATATTTAAAAAGGTACAGTTACTGAAATTTCGACAAATGTTCTTTAGGAGACCATTCAACATAAGTTCATTTAGGGATTCATTTCTTAACACATTCAATATCAAAATATTAGTTTCCTTTAATGTATTACAAAGTCCTATCAAATCATACAGTAATTTAGTAGGGTTTGTATCCTATTGTCTAATACATAAAATTAAATAGTTGTTACTATTGTCTTGTAATTCTATAGTTGATTTTAACAATTCTGTAGTTGTAGCATTGGATTTTATGACAGAAGATATATTATATTTTTCATATTTAGTACCAATTCTTGAATTTATCAACTCAGATGACAATCCTGACAACTGCCGTCCGCCTGCAATTAGTATATGTGGGTATTTTGAAGATGTGGTTTCATGTAAAATATTTGATTGTTCATCATTTAGAGATTTTTCAATCGAACTAATTAATATTTTTGGTTGATCCTCAGTCAAAGCTTGTTGCATAAAATTATTAGTTTCAGCGCCATCTGTTGCCGTCCTATCACATTCACTGTTGAGTAATCCAAGATCACCGCAGCTTGCATTTAATTGAGATATTTCCTGTAATTTTTCTACCTTTCTATTTTTCTTATTAGTTTTCGACCTAGTGGACTTAGTGATGGTTGAAGTACAGGGAGATCCTGCACATATTTGTTTTAATAATACATTTTTTCTCTCTTGCTCATGGATTTGGTATTTAAGATTATTGTTTTCTGTGATTAAATTTTCTATTTCTGCATGCGCTATTTGAAGTTGTTCTTGTAGCCTAAGAATTTGTTCTTTGTAGCATTCAGTTTCATCATTTATGTGTACCGTGGACAGGTCTGGTAAACTTTTTGCCAAATAGTCAGAATCAAATGATATGGAAGATAAATTCAACGATTCATTTATTAATATTGTTCTATTTTTACGTAAACTCACGTTCTGATACTCCATTTTACTTTAATAATTAAAATAATATGCAGTCAAAGATGTTTTTGTCTATTTTATCTATTTGCATCAAATTTGAATTTATATATTTCTATAGTAACGCCATCTGTGATCAGCAATAACAGATGTAGTTTAAAAGAAAAAAAAAGAAAAAAAGTACTTCTTCTTTTTCGTGCCCAAATTCGTATTTCAGCGAGTGCATATATTTATTGTGAATATTTTAAGCACTTAAATAGTTAATTCCTGTTAGTGACTTATTCCTCCTATCCAGTTTTATGAGCAATATTAAATCTGATTTCTTAATAACCGTATTGCCATCTATCAGTCACTAGCTGCAACACGTTGTCTTTCAGATGGATCAAACGTCATTTAGTACTGCTATTCTCCGCAAAGAGGGCCAGATTTTTTAATAAAAAACGGCTTTTTACTGTACCTTAATTTGTATCTCAAAAACAGCAATTCTTCACCTTACAGTTATTCTTCAATTTTATGGCACTATCTTTATTTTTGCACTGCTCATACTCTTATTTCTTAATATACGTGTAATACGGCCTTTTACTAAATTATTACACTGTATAGTAGTTGTTATTTTATTTCACAGTCACTGTGTCTAGAGGTTTAATAACAATGTCACTTCTTCACTTAACGTTGTTTTTCACTTATATACACAATTTATGACAATAAAGTAACTTTAACAATAGTTTTAAATTTATTTACGGGAGCGATGTAAAATGTTTGTTTACTACTGTCAACTGTCCCCATTCCCTCACACAAAAAAGAAAAAAAAGATAGAGCTTATTAGCCTAGAGAAGATACAGTGGGATTTTACTAAGTATAGATGCAGACTCATTCAAAATAAATAAAAATAAAAATGAGAGGGTTTAAGGCTTATCTTCATTTGATAACTTCTAAAATATATTGGATAAATGTAATTACTAATTAGTGTATAATTTTTTCATTCGCACGGTATAGTTTTCTCAAATGATCAATTTGTTAATTCTTGAATATCATGTTACAATATTAAGGAAATGTTATATAATCTAAATATTTGTATATACATTTTAATTTGACAAACAAATATTTATTCAATTAAGTTCATTATCAAAGGAATTTGTCAGAGAACTTGGATGTTATTACTTTTGTTACACGAACAATATACATATTTCTTTTTATTACTTTTACAAGTAGTCCGTAATAAGGACTCTGGAATAAATTACAATAAAACGATCAAGCGGTTGTTGAAATTCAGTGCGGGTTCTGTATGTTCCCGCACAAGAATCAGTCTTGTGAGATGTCAAACGATCTTATTGATCACGTTTTCTTATTGCCCACTATTACCCTGTTTATGGCACACTTAGGAGCGTTATCAGCCATAGCGCCACCACTGATAACAAGTATACAGTGTGACTGGTTAAACATTGTACATACAATTGGACATTGAACATGATAATTTATGGTCAGATGTAAAGTATAAAAAAATTAAGAAAAACTGTATAACCTGCAAAGAAAATCTTTGTGAAAATTTGTATGAAATATCCATAAAATGCGGACACTGCGCGCGGTTTTGTTTACCTTGGTATATGCGCAAGAGTATTTATTGGATAACTAGGTCAAATTTTAAGTACCTTTTTTTTAGATATTCGGGTCTAGAATCGATTACCTAGTGGGTATTCAGTCATTCCTTCAATATGTCCAGTCTTTTACCAATCAGCCTGTAGAATAAGACAGATGAAGAAAACATATATCGTGATATAATTTTAATTTGTCCTATGATACAATTTCATGCGGATTTATTTTAAACTAGATTATACTCGCAGCTTTGCTCTTCCTAATCTTAAACTGGTAAATATCACAAATGGTATGCTCCTAAATTATAATAAACATCAATATATTGCATTGCTGGAGGCCCAATCACCCTCTTTCCCCCTTCCCGCTCCTTCTCCTTCCCACTTCCTTTTTCTCTTCTTCGTTTCCTAAAGGGTTGGCAACGCGCAAGTGATGCCTCTGGTGTTGCAGGCGTCCATAGGCTACGGTAATCACTTACCATCAGGTGGGCCGGATAAGTGTTTGTCAGATAAACTGAAAAAAAATTAGATCAGAACAGTAACTCTATTTTGATCTTAGATCAGTTTGTATTACACAAATTGGTCCTCAAACTTATAACTCACGCATTGCCAATCCTAGGAAAAAGGAATTTTATAAGCTTTTAAAAGCAGCTTTTCCGCTTCTTTGTAAGCGTAAGCGAGATTGCGATTGATAAGAAGTCAGGATTCCTAAGGAATATAAATCGGTATTGGCTTTTTATCTGTGAAATCAGTACATAAGACGGTCAATGTCATGATGATAGTGAGCTATTGGGTGAACTATCGGATAAGTTTATAAGAATAAATAAATAAATATAAATAAAAATGTTTATTTCAGGAACTTAGTTAGGTTTACAATGTTGCATTGAGGACCCCTCACCTACCGGCTGACACAGGGAATGACTGACCATGGTTGTTTTGGCCAGTTCCTGTGTCATATACGGCGTCGGCAAGAGACGCCCGGTTGTCACCACTACGGCGACTGCCGTGACGTTGTTGAGGACACGGCGCTGCACAGTTTGGCGGTTTGCCCCGTCTGGGCATCGCAGCATCGTGAGTTGATCGCGGCAGTCGGATCGGTTGCCCTCTCGCTCCGGGCCGTAGTTCAGTCTATGGTCCGGAGTGAGAGGTCGTGGAACGCCGTTGCCTCCCTATGTGAGGAAGTGATTTCCATTAAGGAGGCAGCGGAGCGGGAGTGGAAGCGCTTAAACCCTCTCTCCAACCACAGAGCCGGGCGCCGGAGGGCGCGAGTTGACTTCCAGCCACCCTGAGGTTTGACCTGGGGGTGGTGGTTGTGGGCCTGCCGGCCATCCGTTCAGCACTAGGCCCAAGAGGCGGCGTGCGTGTTCCCACGGGCGCGTCTGTGTCGAATCCTCTCTAGGGGAGGGAGAGTAGGGATTAAGCGAGAAGTGAAAATAGGGTAGGTTTTGTCGTGTAGTGGCCTGCCGTTTCATACGGCGGGCTGAAACCTCGGCGGGATCGCGACCGCAAAATAAAAGTGTACCCGCTAAACATGAAAATCATGGTCAATCACTGGTATAGTGTCAGTAGAAGGTAAAGGATGAAGTTACAATATATGTATAAATATTCATATTTTTCCAGTGATAAAACTGTTACTTGCAATATAAACTCTTCAACTAATAAAATGTGACTTTGTAATATTCACATAAATTTATGTCAGGTAAATTTATAAAAAGGGTTTTATTAATATCTTGTCTATTTATCCATAGTTTCCTAATTACGTTAAAACTTTATCCCATTACTTTTTCTTTAACAATAAACATGGAATAAAAGAAACCAGTATACGGAATCCTAAAAAAGTAATAATTACAGTATACCACATGAGCGTTCATTCATACGTTCTTTATAATAACTTTGTTCCTTGATTTATGGTAAAAGTATTTCGTTCGCAACCTGATGAATTCCATTATATTCCAGCATGATTTATGCTCCACACCCCCGTTAAAATACCTTGTCAGATATTTCTTCAAATAAGGAAAATTTCCTTCCGTGAATCTATGGGTGCCGACACCTTTCTCAGAACTATAAACTAAATTGAAAGCTTGTGTACCAGAGGTAGTTTATATAAAATGTAATTAAGTTTCTTAGAACTTAAATGTATGTAGGTAACTGGTTTCACTTTGGTAAAGTTTAAGTTTATGTAGGTATTTCTTGTTCGATTTGTCGTCAAAGGTTTTGACCTACAAACATACAAGTTCTCGGCACTTTTATGTTTCTTCTATTGGCTACGAAAAAGATTTATGATAAGATTTGACTGCAAGGACGGCGCAGTAGGCAAGAGGTCGCCTCGCCGCTGCCGCCGTGCTGAGCATTATCAGTTTGAATCCCAACGTGTGTTGCTGATCTACAAATGATTGTTGTGGTTAGGTGTTAGTTGTGTCCGTTAATTATATATTTGTAAAGACAAAGGCGCAGACCCTAGTGCAAGAGTTGCCTTTTAATAGAACGAAAAATAAAGTGCCGTACCCAACTATGCTTCCTTGTTGTTATAAAAAAGGAACTTTACTTGGTTTTTTATTGATGTAGTAAAGGTATTCTTGCTTTATAGTCAGACTGCCGAGTAAAATTATTTGTTATTATAGTAAAAGTATTCTTCATATTGTTATATACCTATGCAAAAGTCAGCCTTTTTTTTTTAAATTGGTATTTAATGGATATATTTCTGGGCTGCATGCTGCTACTAAGAAGTTTCTTATGTAAATATACATATTTATAAAAGCCTCCAGCTTGCTAGAATGCTTATGTTAAGGTGAGTTCAGGTCGGTAGTGCAATGGGTAGGATTCGAACCCGCAACCGCTCGATCGCAAGGCATACATACTATACACGTCTTCAGAGTCTTTACAGCAACTGATTTCTTAAAATTCAAACCCAATAATAATTTCCTTGCCTTCGGCATCGAACCTTGTGATTGGTTGCTAGCACAGACATATTAAGGGTAAAATTGAGTGACCACGATCGATGCAAGTCGATCGAAACGTCGGGCAATCAATAGGTATTTATTACCTTTTAAATACTTTATCGCGAGTATGACTCGTTGTCTAACATTATATTAAGTATGTGCGCAAATCGCGATAGTCTAAAAACTTTTAAAATTATGTTGATTTAATAATTATATTATAAGACGCTGTTGCATGCGTCGTGCCTACGTAATTTTATTTTTTATTTCAGCTTATGGATGCCAGCGTCGTCCTTTTATTATTATGTCACAATATAACTAAGTTGACAGGTTAATAGACTATGAAGGAAGTCAACACCTAGTACATAATGTAATTACAAGTACACTGTTATCACTATAATAGTTTATCTTTGTATGCAGGCAGTCGACGCTCACCGTCGCCGTACGCCACCACACACATCGGAGAGCACGTCTACGCTAAGCCTGAATCAAGGGTTTCGTATTACGCCGCCTCTAATCTCACACACGTTTCACAGGTAAGTTGATTACAATTATACTACGTAAAATATAGCTTTAGTTAAACGACAGGTATATGTAGATTATGAGGGAAAACATTGTCTGAGAAGTTCGAGAATTTATTATGATTTATTTTATAAATATTTCCCATGCTAAGGTATAATGGAAAACCTCATAAGCCTACAAATTATAAGAGAAGAAAAAGAAAACCCACAAAGCAGGATTTTAACGTGCGACCTCGACAAATCGTGTCATCTCTCTGCTAACCGAGTCATGCCATGGTCCTACATTAGGAATTGAAAATTGCCTTTATATTTTGCCTCTAATGCGATGATAAGTGTCATTTATCGTATAGCAATAGAACTATGCGATACTAAATTTGCAGGTTCAAGTGCTGCTCGAAGAATTATCTTTTTCCACTATTCTAATTTCAAATTTCGGGAGTTTTCTTTAAAATCATCGAATTTGCATGACATTAAAGTCTGGTAATGTGCATTGAGCCACCGTGCTAGATGGTCAAAACCTTTCCATATTGAGAATAGTGGGACAATTAATAAACTTCAGTAGAAGAGTCCGCTGTTGCCAATAATATGTTGACAGTAAGAATACGTGAAATCGCTTGGCAAACTAATACTGTTCCCAGTAAAATTCTTTCTGCCTAAGGTCAGCCACACGTGAGCGATATGCTTGGCTATAGGCTACGGTTACCATTTATCGTCAGGTGGGCCACCCGCTTGTGTATTTAAGTTATATTTATCGAAAGCTCACAAATTCAGTTTTAACATGTCAGTGCCCAATGAGATCCGTGTTTAACATTCACTACAACCATGTAGATATGTAGAATTCAAAGTTACTTTACTTAATAAGGTAAGTGAATTGTTATTTGACATAACACAGAGAACGCCCTACCTTTTTTACTCTTTAGAACCAAGTAAATCGTCTCAATTGAGTAAACAAATTCAAGTTAGTCACAAACACACCAATCACAGAACAGTTATAGAATTAACTTTATATTTATTTGTTAGCTCCGTTATCTAGCATTGTATTAAGTAAGTGTACAAATCGCGAAAGTCTAAAAACGTTTATTTATTTGTTGTTGACTACAGTCAAAGTTACTCTGATTCACTGCCAAGTGTTTCCTCTTTGTGCCTCATGTAAAAGCGAAACACGTCGTGTCAAATATATTCGTTTTCGGAAACGAATACTGAATATTGGCTAACGCACGGAAGCCAAGAAAAGCCAAGAACAGAGGACTTTGGTATTGCCAATCTTTTTTGAAATCGGTGAGTTAACTCGCAGCGTAACGGTAGTGAATGTGATTGCTGTGCTTGAAGTCTTTGGTTCGATTCCCGGATCGACAAAAAGTGTTATTAAGTTTGCCTGTCTTAAAACGTTCAGTAGAAACATGGAGTCTCGATCTGTGCCAGGTAGACGGCTATATGCTCGCTCCCTGTTATGTAGGACTTAAAACATAGCTGGCGAAACACGGCTGCAATAAATTTCCACCAAGCCTCATAGGAATGAGAAGATTTATGTATGTAGTAGTTAGGATTTTGATATCGATTGCTTAATATTCAATTTTGACAAAATATACGTACATACCTATGCAGAGTCAAATATGTATACCCAAATAATGGGAAGCATAATGCCATCTACCAAATACATTTCTAGATAAAATTCAGTAGTAACACCGATGTTACTACTGAATTTTATGATAGCAAACTTATACTTACAATATTTGAACCAGGAACTCTCGATCGAGTACTGGGTAAAACTAAAGTATCTTCTCCTTAGCCTTTATTATTTCCAAGTCACTTAGGGTCGGCTTTTCTAGTCTAACCGGATTTGACTGGATATCAGTTTTTACACGGAGCGGCTGCCACCTAACCGCCGCAACCCGAAGGCTAACGATACCCTAAGGCTAGACCAGTGTCAGGATATTATAGGGCACTGACTTCCCAATAACGACTGCCATAGATGTTCATAGCAGCCGGTACCGACGGCTTAATGTGCTCTCCAAGGTACGGAGCAGGCGATAATTGTCAATCAATACGCACATAATTTCGAAAAATCATATACCTATCTTCCGAAAGTCAGATGTGCGCGACGTGGGTTCGGACCAGAGACTGTTGGTCTCCCCACTGAGCTAACGCGCTAAAATTAAAGAATAATGTACCTACCTAAATGTACTTACAGTAACAACATCAGATAAATACGTATAATAAATAAAACAGGATTCAATTTAAAAAGGAACATTTATGATAAGATTAAACTATATTAAAATAGCTTTCTGTAAAATTTGTTACAAATTAGACAAGAGCCTATTGTGAAATCGGTTTTATTATAGAGACGCAGAAACTAAAGAAAATTTAACAATAGATTGTAATCCTTACTAGTTATTATAAATACGATATGTTTGTTGGATTTACCTTTTCTATGTTTAGCTATAACCAACGATCATTATACAAATATGTACTTAACAAGTACTTAAACAGCCATTCTATGCACAAATAATTTAATAAAAATATTGATAACAAATATTAATTAAGCATTCGTAAAGGATATTATATATTTATAAGAATTTTCGGACGTAAATAATAAAGAGCATATATTTAAACAAATATTTTGTCCTATGCGTACTACGGGGCGCATCAAATAAAGAGACACGCGCCAATCGAATATTGTAACCTACCACCAAAGTTTTACATTGTGGAATGCAATAAATATACTTTTAGCATACACAAATTTTATGGGCTTCATATTAAAATATGCTACTTGCCATTAGGTAGTGTCTTATGTTTACGCGAATGTTATACATTGAAATTAAACACTTTATACGGATTTTGTCGCGTTGTTTATTTTACTTTAAAACACTTATTACATATTTTTGAAACTGACACTATTATTATTAAACTTACTACTATTTAAGCTATTTATATTTAAGTTTACATTTTGATCTGACGTTTCGGTTGCTTTACACCAGCCATGTTCACGGGGAGAACAAAATTATTATGTAATAAAAGTGTTTTAAAGTAAAATAAACAACGCGACAAAATCCGAACCTATGAAGTGTTTAATTTCAATACTTACTATTAACTTAGACAGCGATAGACTAGTGGCAGACAGTTGGAGTGGTCGACCCCAAGATAAATCTGACAATTCGAAGTTAAGAATGCTTATCAAATAGGTTATTATCGCTTGCTTTATCTGCGAAGGAAAACACCGTGAAGAAAGCTGCATGTCTGAGAGTTCTTCATAAGTCTTCATCGTGGTGGACCTTACTTTTCTGACACTAATGAGTGGCCAGGTCTTAGCATTGAGATAGTTTATATATAGGGCTAATATTATATACTTTTCATTCCGACAGAGGTGAATAAAGCCACGGCTATAATCTAGTATATTAACATTACTCTCGACACGTTTATCCCTATTCCTATTTATGACCTATGTAATACGATAAAATCAATAGCCGGTACCAGGATCAAAACTATTTGTTATAAAATGAAGCCGATAGTCAAACATTTTGAAAGCTATTATTAAATTTTATAAAACCCTTTTGTCAGTTTCATTTTGTAACTCGTTAATGAATTTTACATTTATATACGTTTTAGCAATTCTCGTTTATCCGATTACAACGCACTACGCTCGCGTGTGTTTTAAAATGAAATACTATATTTTAAATGCCTACTAAATAACATGTTTTTTGGAAATGGTATGGTTTATTTATTACTAGATTTTCTGCGATTTAGTACACATAGAATTTGGAAATAGGTATCTTATCTTATGTGGGGGCCAGTCAGTACAGACCGACGACAGTTCGACCCAGTGGGATCTTTTGTGTCGACTTCCTCAATAACGACTACCATAGATGTTCATGGCAGCCGGGACCGACGGCTTAACGTGCTCTCCGAGGCACGGAGCAGGCGATAATTGTCAATCAATACGCACATAATTTCGAAAAGTCATATAACTTCCGAAAGTCAGAGGTGCGCGACGTGGGTTCGAACCCGAGACCCTCTGAGCTATCGCTGCTTATAATAGATATAAATAGGTAACTATTATTTCCTATTCCAGTAGAAGCTGATCTATACACATAATACTTGACTTCTAGGCGGCATATCAAGATGAAACATGCGCCAGATTTTAAGTTAGACCTCCAGAAATAGAACTAAATATGCATTCAATTTCGTACAGCAGTTTTGATGTGATGAGGCGCGTACAGAGATAATTTTTTTTAATATAATTATTTTTACTTCTATAGCTTTTAAAATGACACTTCACAGTAAATTTTCTTAAATATCTCCTATGTGCCGTCATTGACCATATACAATTTTGAACAATTGCTTGCAATTCACTTTGCTTGACCTTCATTCACGTGATTTCATTTACGTGGATCATACTATGCATGGTATATCTGTTTCTACTGAATAGAATAATATGAAACGTGACTTAGGTATTGAGTTTGTCTTCAGGTTCTAAATTTAAAATCGATTCAAATGTGTAAAAGGCAATATTCCATGCATAGAGAAGTATTTATTTTTTCATTTCAACTACTATCCTTACAAGTTTTAAACGTAATACAATAGAGTAACCATCTACTACCGATCTGATAATAATACTAATGATTATATTGCAAGGAATCAGAAGTGAAACAGCTTAAAAAATAACAGATGCATTTTCACCTTTAAATAATCATTGAATTATTCAAGAAATGCATTAACAAGTAAAGTATGAGATAATTGATAATTGATATCACCCAACAGCGATCACACAGCACGGCCGTTCCGTCCGCCGCTCGATGTCGAAGTGAGTCATTGCGCGCCGAGCGCGCTTTTATAACCCGCACGATCGGACGATTCGTGACGTTACTTGTTTACGTCGCATTCCGTAACCAATAATATAGTTTAATCTTTATATATAATTCTTCTGTACATGTGTTGACAGTGAACTCCTCCTAAACGGCTGGACCGATTTGAATGAATTTTTTTGTGTGTGTTCAAGTGGATTCGAGGATGGTTTAGATTTGTTTTTTTTTTCCGCCTTTACAAGACCACGTCTTTCGGGACAGCTAGTTAAATATATATATCTTATTAAATATCATTTCAAATTTACGAATTACAACTAAATCGATAAATAAGATTTAACATGACTAATAACATATATTAAGGTTTTTGCGAATTCACTCATTCTACACAAAAATATGTCGATATTTTTATATACCTTATTAACTATGCCGATGGCTCGACTAGGGGTGTTTTCGCCAGTAGATTGATTCTGGATATAGGCACGTCTAGTAGTTTCATACATATATGAATAAATAAATTACAGAAAAATATCCTCGTGCTAACTAGACTAACTTGTGTGTGTGTTTTCATATTAATTGTTTGTATAGTTCAATAGCAGCTACCCATATTGACATACTCGCGTTAATACGATCCTGTTATTATATAATAATAATATCGTACCTGTATATAAATTGTCCTACTGGTGGGCCACACTGAAAAGAGGCCTCACTCTATTGAGTGAGGCCATAGTCCACCATACTGGCCCAGTGTGGCTTAGCAGATTTCAGATATCGTCGAGAACATTATAAGTAACTCTCGGACACGTGAGACATGCCTCACAATGTTCATGATCTGGCTTATCCTGCCATAGTACCTCTCTTCTATTCTCTTCTTTTAATTATATTCTCTTCGATTGACTTTACTTCAGAATGTTTTCGGTCAAAGAACGTTCATTTAGTTATTACGCTGTCAGTTGTTTCGTATATGCCTTTTAGGTACACTTTCTTAATCAGTATTTTGTCGTCGACTCTTATCACGATTTCGCATGCTCAAACCAACTTGACACCTATCTGATTCTTCATAAATATTTCTCTTTCAACTCCAGAACTCTCTCCAATAATGCTATTTATTTATCTGCTCATGTGTTATTATAGAAATGATTGTATAGTAAACATGTTTTTACAGTCGAATTTATTAACATATTGGCATAATAGCAGCGATTGCCCAGTCGTTGGACTGCCGCGCAAAGGTCTTCAGTTTAATCTCAAGGCTTTTTTCGTAGTTATGTGCATAGCATAATGTGAAGAAAAACATCTTAAGAAAACCTAGCTGTCTAAGTCAAGAGTGTTCCACAATGTTCTCGAATATGTGTAAACCTGCACTGACTTAATCACACTGAGAAGACGCCCGTGCTTAGCGTGGACAATGTATGTATATACAGGGCTGTCATTATAGTTATTGATATATCCATGCTTCAAAATTAAATAAGTAATATCGTATTTATGTTAAGCTTATATATTTTTGAAGCCTGGCTTTTTACATATTAACGCACTTAACTGTACCTACAATAATGATAATGTGTACATAAACCACATTTAGCTAAATAACGCGTGGCTTACACGTACATTAACAATTAACTAATTAATACAGATTAATTAATTAATTATATTAAATCAACGGCTACGTGCGGTAATTATCAACACTAAACTGTTGACAGCAACTGGATTTATAGTTAGGTAATTATAATTAATGGTAATATAATGTGAAGCTTGGTATTATACAAGTTTTGATTACTGTTCCAACTACTGAGATATGCTTAACTGTACAATGACTTCTAGCTATACATGCTCATAATCCTATGCTTTTACATCTCAACTTATCGAGAGATCAGTATGAAATTTTGTATACACGTCGTCAAGTGTACCAAAAAAGGATATGTCCTTTTTTGTACACTTACTTACTTACTACTGGAAACATTACTTTTTCCCTGGATTTAAGGAATCCTATGGGATACCTTTCATCCAGTAAAAAGAACTGTTCCCAAGAGATAGGCATTTATTGACAAATTCTTCTTTTAAGAGAATCAGCGAGCAATATCTTGTAACATATAAACTGTCATCATTAAGTTAATATGTATTACGAAGTAGTGTAGACAACTATAATGTTTTTATCACGCGTTAGAGTGAATACACTCTAAATCATTTAGTCGATTATTGCAACGACACGTTAGACAGCAAAATTTTAATATTATAAACATGCTGTCATGTATATTAGGCTACTGTATAATCAAAATGTTCCTCAAACATGTCGCCTGTAATAGCCAGTAATTGCCTGGCTCATACTGAGTGTGATAGAGAGTATGCATTCTGACGCACAATTTAGTAACGACGTCTCTTGATAACTTAATGAGTATTATTAAGCTTTTCTGACAGGAAAATCTCAGTACAGAGTATACAAATGAGTTCAAAACATGGCAAAAGGTTTGCTGCAACATCTCTGCTAACCGTTCGAAACTTTAAATGGTTATATATGTGTATAAGGTTAGATATGGAATGCGTCATATAGGTAAATAATCAACTGGCTCATTAGTGCAGTGGCGTAAGTTTCCCTATCTTTCCTATCGTAGATATGAATTCCGTATCAGACAAACCATAAGTGGTTTTTCACGGAACACATTTCTTTTTTCTGTCAACTAAAATGTGTCACATCGTCCGCGTAGGGAGTGACCGTGATTTGAAGGATCAAATCACGTTACACAGTGCGTTGTAATACGCAACACGCAAGTTCTAATTACGCTCTAAGGAAATTTTCTTCTACATAAGACCTAAAATATATTTGACAAAAGAATGGTCGAGAAAAGACTGACTAAGAAAGTTCATAAGGCTAGTGTGAATGGAACATTCGCAAGGGAAGGCCTTGGCAAACGTTTCTCGATCATAACGGAGACGTTCTGGATAAAAGCCAGGTTAAAAGCACATTAAACCAGCAAGCATGTATGAAGAATGCGATGAAAGTGAATGAAGCCAGAGAAGTGTGTCAGGATCGTAGAATGGAAATCCGTAGTCTCTGCCTACCCCTCTGGGAAACAGACGTGAATCTATATATGTATGTATGTATATTTGACTAAATGCTGGCGTTATATAAATCTGCCTACCCCTTCCAAGATATATAGACGGGCGCCTAGATATGTCATGTTAAGTTATGTAAGTAATTCAAATAATCGCGTACATTAGGTGTGATCTAATAAAGACATTAGGCCATGTGGTTTATGTAGCTCTAAATTCCGTGGATAATAAATTAGTTTTGCGTTGGAATAAATTTTAGTATACTGCCGGTCCGGATGAGGTGGCATTGTGGCGCTGTCTGTGGTATACGCGATAGCGATTACGATATAAAATATATTTTCGAGGGGCCAGTAGAGGTGTATTATTCCTACATATTACGAGCAATGTGTATGCATTTCAAATAATTATTTTCTTCCGCTTTATAAGCAAAAGTAAACATCACAGGGAAGTTAAGTAGTTTTATTTTTAAATAGAAAACTTCCGCACTAGTTGATTACACCTATTCCTGTGTTGTATGTTTAATAACATTCAAACAACGGACACAAAAAACACCCAGACTTGGAACAACCATTTGTCGATCACATAAATTTTTGTCACATCGAGGATTCGAACCCACAACACTCGGCGCAGTGCCAGAAGCGAGGCGACGACTTAAACCATTGCTGCTTTTCATTCGAAGAGTAAGACCGGCGAAGACCTTATCGAGATTTTGGTCTTTTTCTTACCTTGCTTCTCCTACAACCTTGCCTGCACCCTTCACATTGGCTACTGTAACCGTGAGGTACACCGTATACATGTCTGCTATATAAGTTTTTTTATATAGTAGGCTGCGGTTTGTCTGAATTTCCTTGGAATTACTCCTATGATACCAAGAAAAATAGCCATGTCTATAAGCTGTGGTAACAGATTACCGTCCAAAAAAAAAAGAGAACGCTTACCGTTAGATGAACACTCACATCCAAACTATGAAATGTAACTGCTCGATGTACTATCGACTTGAGCGACGGTTGACCACTCCTAAGGTTAAAATCGCATAGCAGGCCAACACTTGGTAGGCCACCCGTGACACGCCCCTTTTTTTTGTCTGAGTTTTTTTACACTTTACATTTGTTTACTACCTACCTACAAACGGTTAGTACACTTTTTTGTTCGAAGATTCCTTTTTGATTGGGTAACAAAATTAAGGGCGGAGTCACTTAAAGTCAGTAAGCGAAAAATTTTCTGTAATGGTCAACCGTCGCTCAAGACGATAGTACATACATCGAGCAGTTACATCACACATACATATGTACAGACAGGAGATAATTAAAAATACAAATAAATGAGAGGTCTTTATAAGAGCTATAGAAGCCAAAACAATTATTTTAAACGCAAAAACAACTGCACAAAATTGAAAGCGTTTTTTACAGTCGTATTGCTAAAAGTCTTACTTAAAATCTGGTGCATGTTTCATATTGATTCGCCGCCTAGATATCGAGTAGGTATTATTTGTGTAGATCAGTTCTTCGTACATGCAAAGAAAGAAAATATAGGAAGGTACCTGTTTCTTCACTAATTACATTTACTAATACCAAGTAAGAAGTAAAGCAGGGGCGAAAAGCTAATATAAAAACACACTACTAAACATTTCAAGCTATAAACAAAATAAAGAACTGCCGCATTCTCTCGAATTAGACCGCATAGCTAAGTTGAGGCACTTCCACAGATAAATTAACCCACATTACGAGGTTACACTTGATCTTTGGCTGAACAATCCCGCAAACACTTAATGGTACAATACGTCTACGTGCGGCTCGAGGTAACCCACCCCGGGATTAATTATATAATGTATATAAACTGTATCTCTAGATATATATATGAAATACTTGAGAAGTACGGTAGTACCCGCGGGAGCTTGCGTTTTCTTATGGTACATAAATTGCCGTCCAGGTCCTCAGTGTAATTATTACTAGCGAGTTACTATTCAAAGCTTTGCCTGCGTGTATACGTGGCGACATTGAGCAGGGCTATCTATCGATAAGTTCATAAATAAAAAAAATAGAAATCTGTACTAATATCATAAAGCTGAAGAGTTTGTTTGTTTGGTTGAACGCGCTAATCTCAAGAACTACTGGCTCGAATTGAAAAAATATTTTTGTGTTGGATAGCCCATTTATCGAGGAAGGCTATAGGCTATAATATAACATCACGCTACGACCAATAGTAGCGGCGCATCAATGAAAAATGTTAAAAATACGGAAAAATTCTTTTATGTGAAGCAGACAAAGTTGCGCGGGGCAGCGTTTAACTGCTTTCCTTTATTTTTTTACGGCTACATATGTCGCTGATAAAATGTGTCATATGTATTTGTCCAGTATATGGTCTATGTGTGAGCCAAGATTTATCAAAATCAGTTCTATAATTTACGAGTGATTTATTTACAAACATAATATTATAGAAATATTCAAAACCTTTAAAATATTCTTATGGTTAGACCATAGTCCACCACGTTGGCCCAGTGCAAATTAGCAGACTTCACATATCTTTGAGAACATTATGGAGAACTCTCAGACATGCAGGTTTCCACCCGATTGTTTCCTTTACCGGTAAAGCAAGCGATACTTACCAAATTAATACACACATAACTGCGAAAATTCAGAGTGTGCCTTGAAACAGAACTCGAGACCATAGCGTAGCAGATCAACGGTCTCCTACTAGGCTATTTCTGCTTTGTTAATTACCTCACATTAAAATCCAATAACAAAATCCTTGCCCGGTATTTTAACTCGATCACGATTGCTCCTTAGAAATCCAACCTCATACAATTTGCTACGTGAACCGAACCGAGCACGACCGAGGACCGTTATGCTCAGTGCATCAAGTGTAGACGTATACGTTGGACTTACAACGAATTCTCGACGCAAAATAATGCTTTTGTGTTCACTAAATACTTGGCAATTTGTGGAGTGCACTGAACACGACCCGCTCTAAGTACGTTCTACCGAAGATTTTAGCTGCAGCACGTTGAAACTGAGAAAATCATTTAAATAGTGAACCTTCACCAATAAGTCAATAACCATTCAATGTTTGACTGCACGTGTGGCGTATTAGTTTAATTGGTCGTCTGGCTACCACCGCACCGATTTTTGTGGGTTCGATTCCCACACGGGACAAAAATTCGTGTGGTACATAAGTAGTTGTACCGAGTCTGCGTGTTCTTGGTGTCCGTTGTATGAATGTTCATAAAGTCCCTCGCGACACAGGAATGGGACATGGTGCGAGCGTTGTCTGTTAAAAAAAGAAAAATACATGTGGGGCAGTCTTTGAGGACTGCCGATAGAAGTGAAAACTAAGTAACTACGGTGACATAACGCGAGTTTCACACTTTTTGTTCACCCAAAAGTACACATATATATACAGTATACATATAGCTCATGGAAAGCGTTTGGTGACGATGACGCGTCTTCCATGATTTTTGTTCATCCAATAAGTGCTCAACGCATCTAAAGAACAATTCACTTCAAAAACGTCTCTGAATGTAGCAGTTAATTTGTTTACTCTACGAAAATGTAATACACACGCTACATTTTTCGCTTATGCACGGTCCGCCTAGTATAAACTCACATATTTTAAACATCACATTTACTACTGGTTCACCCATGAAACTGTCTTAAACTTTATGACATTTTAGTGCGCCAAGATTGTAAAGTCAAAATTTGTTCATTGTACCAAGAAATATTGTTTCGAGAAAGCTTGTTACCTGTTATAGCTGACACGTCTTGTGCATTACAAGGGTGAGAGAATTGTGCATAAAACGAGCCCTTTACGTCATTAAGAATCCAATTTAAGACGAGTTACCCGCCTCCCCTGCAGGTGATACAAACGTAATGCAATTAGCGCTCTTCTTGCATAGTATTGAACACAACGATGTTAAGGAGCTGGATGGTGCAGTAACTAAAATATATAATAGTATATATTTTATTATTGTCATGTTTTCAGACATTAGTAATTTGATTCATTGGTACCAAAAACCAAACAGACCAGCTTAAAAAGAGAAAATTGTTATGTTTATTAAACAAAAGTTTTTCGAATATTGCCATGGAAATGAAATAGCTGGAATGTTTTAGGTGCGCTGAGTATTTTGGATTTATTTCTTGTATAGATCGAGTATTTGTGTGATACACATCCAATAGTTGTGCCGAGAATGAGTGTCTATTGTGTACGTTATTTTAGTATTTGTAAACTTAATAATGATAATTTGATGCTTTTCGAAAGAAAAACATATGTGATCCGTGTACATGACAATATTTCTCAAAAATACTGAATAACAAAGTTATTTTTTTGCGATCGCCAAACTTAAAACGTTTAACAACAGAAAATTTGATATCTCAACATATCTCATTTATATCAATTATTGTTTTTAATATTTTTTTATATCATTACACACATCTTAAATATTTCTTAATTTTCTAACCATTAGTTCAAAGTTAGAGACAGTACATTCTTTTCACGACTTAAAAAGTGCATATCTTACGAGCTATTGACTAAAGCTAAGCTGCCAGTATGAAAATTAGACTTTTTATTTTTTACACTTGACTACTACTGAAGACTATTCTTGTCAAGGCCTGCATTACAGCTATGAATTAATAAATGGTGCTCTAGACCGCTACGGTAACAGTTTACTATATATATACATTGCCCACCTTAATAATAACCAAACTAAGTTGAATATTTAAAAATCGATATTTAATTAAAACGTACTTACAAGAATATGTGTCTATTTATATTTTGTTTTATTACATTACATTTGGCAGTAGTGTCGAGTGGCAAGACAGATCTTAGCGTAGATGTAGTATGGCATTTGGGTTGGTTATAAATGAGTGCTTGTCACGCGAACTAAAATAGGATAAAGTATGAGGTATACCCTCTTTATGAGAGCTGACACTGCCTCAACCAAATTTATATTTAATGCAGGACATGAAATAAAATATTATAATGCAAATGTAGGTTTGAAAGTGTATTTTTTAACCTTGGTAGCAAACAAATAAACGGCTTGCCTGATAATAGCTTGCAGCATTATTACACGACTTTAAGTAAAAATAATCTGAGCCTCTGGTACTCTATTTGACACAAAGTAATAATACTTTTACTGCGTTTTGTGCGATGCTTCTTTAGGAAAACTGCGTGAGAATAGGAACTCTCTCGCCAGTTTTTTTATTTATTTTATTTATTAGGGATTTACAAACATACTAAGGATAATTACAATCAATGGCAAAATTTTTCGTAAGAATCCTCACTACGTATTTTATGCCAAAATGGCAATCAAAAGGTTACGTAAAGAAATTTAGGAAGATTTTTGGAATAATCGTGTTTTACTGTACGAATTGACGTTACGAAGTTACTTTATAAAAAGTAGCCTATTCTTTAGGTTCTAAGTAATGACGAATATTTTGGTCATCGGTTGACATTGGAAATCCTAACAAATAAACATAGTCTGATTCAATGAAGATTTTGACAAACTTTAAAACAACAAAAACAATGTACAGGTAATCCAAAATTACTATAAGTGCATACATTTTTATTTACCAAGGTTTCTATATCTGCACGTTCCGTCGAACGTGTTGCTAGTTGCACAAAAGAGACCACTTACTATTCAACGTTATTAGTTTTATAATACCACCATAATCCAGGCTATTTTCAGGAGTACCACCTGGCCAGTATTACGTAGCTAATAAGAATTATTGTATAAAAGCCTTCGTCGATATCACTATAGAAGTACGCTCCAATTGTGTACGATTGTACGCTCTTGTCTCATCCAGCTCAATATTTGGACTTTCATTATTGGTCTTGGCAAGGAACCGAGTTTTTAACTTGCAATCCCCTTTGTCCGTAAATTTATCGCACCGTTGAAAGTCTTTGGAAGGAAATATGAATTAGTGTCCTCAGTGAGGAGGGATCGCTAATGAACGGAGGTGTAAATAAGAAGTTTCTTATTAAACGAGACGGGTCTTGATACAAAGAGAAATTCTATTTGAAATCTGAGCTCCTCAGTGCTGATATTTTATGAGAAATTTAATGTTGACTGAGGGAACGTTTCATTAGGACTGGATTGATGGTTTGATGGCAATGTGACTGATATATTTTTATAAATGAGGTATTTGTATTCAAGTAGTGCTACATATGAACCTAACTACTTAGGTATGTATAGCTTACAAAGTTTATGTACAAGGTTATAAGCATCTTCATCCCCTCTATACATACCACATATCGGACGCTATACTGGGAGCAATCCTATTAGAGTAATATATAACGCCGTAGAATATATATATAGAAGATGTTAGATTATGTTCGGGATAGCTACTATTCAAGACATTGAAACGACCACCATTTTAATCTCCTCGTGACTGTTAAAAAGCAACCGAAACATCGAGGATAAATATGAGTAGTTTAATATTTAAAAATAGTTAAGTTGTATTTTTTTGAGATTACATTGCGATGAAATCCGTAATTCGTCCGTCATTCATCCGTAATTTAATTTCAATACGTATTTTACGCAAATTTTCACAAAGTGAAAATAATTCTTAAACATAATTAACAATTCTAATAACCAAAGTATTACATGAAACTATCCCACTATACATGATCAAAACTTTGAAGTATGCTTTCAACATTTAATAATAATATCAGTAACAAAATCGCTTGACTGCAGCACTAGGCTCTCGGCGCAAAAGCGAAGCTATCTCGCAAACTCGATTAAGGATATCGCCGGACGTCGCCCGGCTCAATGCAATTATGTGCTGCACACCTGCGTCCAACTAAAGACCGGTACCATGGGCTAGCACGTCCGCACTTACCGGTGCCACTTTTTAGTGCTCAGTTACAGAATGCTGACTTTAAAGCTGAATATTGCAATCTGGAATAAAATGGCTTGAATTTGCTGGAAAATGTCTAAATGAAGCCATTTTTTTTTAATTGTATTTCGAGTTGATTCTTGTTCGTATTTGAATATATTGATATACCTACTGTAGTTTAATTGACTGTCGTGGTTTAGGTGCTAGATATGCAGCTGAGTTTTATAAGTCTAGTGAAAACTACGATTGCGTGTTCAGGATGCTTTTCTATTTGATCATTACGAGAGTATTTATATTACAATATTAAACATGCACAGAAATATGTATGACTAAGTAAAAATCATCATCATCAACATCATCTCAGCCGAATGACGTCCACTGCTGGACATAGGCCTCCCCCAAGATTTGCCACACAGATCGGTCTTGGGCCACCCGCATCCAAGTAAAAATATTAAATGATAATTTAGCACACTATTTGAAGTCGTAAGTACGTCTAAAATATTGAGCCTACAATACTACCTCCTTTGAAAAAGAAAAACCTATTCATAAAAGATAATTATTATAGGTTATAAAAGACAAAATTATATAAAACAAGAAAACATAAGTGTCTAAATACGTAGTGGCTTAGATTTTTTTTTAAGCTTGGAAATTTGTAAATCACATTCGCTATCGCCGGTTTTGTGGCGGGCGATGGGGATATGTCGGGATCCAGCCTCTAAGATGGATTTGGTCTGAACCGACTAAAACCTCCGCGGTGTTCCTCACACTTTAATGGCGAGGCCACGCGGATCACTCTCGCTTTTGAATCGCGACCCCGCCCAAGGTTCGACAACCATCACACATACAGGTCAAATTCACAAGACGGGCTAGGCTTTCACGGGCTATTATATTAATTGCAAGTAACATACTACTACCATGATAATGTTCATAAATAATATATGTATCAGTTTACATAATATAAAAGATTTTCTAATGATTAATCTCATTTACATCTGTATAATATAGCCGAAGTTATAGTTCATATAAGCCACGTAATAAGAGCCCGGTCGTATTACTGCCTAATGAGCACAATTTCAGATTGTAAAAAAATATAATAGGACAAATATTATTACTGTTTTAATTGATTGTCGTGCATCAACCTAAATAATAGATATCCGCGACTTCACTTGTGTGAAAAACACATTTTTTTTCTAAAATAAACGTAACATAAATTGTTCCTTATAACTTCAGCTATCTGTCAGTAAAAGCCCCGTCAAAATCAGTACAGCCGTTTCAGAGATTAGAACAAATTTTGACATTACAAACAGACAGTTTAATGTTTAGTTTGATTATCCTTGAAAGCTATTCTTTAATTTTACCACTTGAATTATTATTTATTAAGCTTTAAAGAGCCGGTATCGAGACACGATGGAAAGAGACTTGCGTCTGGTCTTCGGGCTATTGCGTTGCTAATTGAATCAGAACGAATCTATTCTTATTTTTCTGATTTAGGCACCGAACATAAATACCACTAACATTGTAATTTTTTTTAGCAAACATTAACAAAGGATCGCATCACGGACCCGGCAGAACAACTCCATCTGTTAACAACTCCTCGCTCCAACATTCGCCTGGAGATCCTGGTGCATGAGGGTACATTCGGCAGAGTTTACAAGGGAGTCTTCAAGAAAGGTGACACCTATGAAGAGGTGGTGGTAAAGACTGTTACAGGTAAATAAGTTAATGTTGATATATATATTTATATTTTATTTAATTATTACTACATTTTTCACGGCGAACGTTTCTTGATCAGATCGGAGACGTTCTGGATCTGGAGAGCACCTTAAACCGGCGAGCGTGTATGAGGAATGTTATGAAAGTGAATGAAGCCAGAAAAGTGTGTCAGGATCGTAGCAAATGGAAATCCGTAGTCTCTGCCTACTCCTCTGGGAAACAGGCATGAATTTATGTATGTATGTATGTATTTTTTCACGGCTTCGTATGCTTTGGAAAGGCTGTATAAAATGTATACCCTATGTCTTTTTCTGTGCCCCTGATGACGTGTATGCAAAATTTTATGATGATCGGTCTAGTAGTTTAGGCGTAAAAGGGTAACAAATAAACATGACATACCTTTCACCCAGGGAAAAAGTACTGTTCGCAAGGAATAGAAATGTATTGACAGAATCTAAATTAACGCAAGCGCAGCTGCGGGGAAATCTAGTTAACTGTATTATAATTTAGAGCATTAGGAAATGAATATACAGTGTTAGATTTATGATTTATACTTTAAATGTGGTTTATAAGATTAAGATTCTGAGTAGTAGTAATTTAATTGCTTTTACATTTCTATTAATTTCATGATGACATTATAAGCCGGGCTATACTTTTTAATTACTAAATATTGTAATGCAAGTCTTAAATTTACTTAAGTTTCAGACGTTATTAACGGAGTACTAGATATTTGGTTTCCAATTACTAGTATTATTGTTAACCTCTCTACTAAATCTGAATGCTTCTATTCGGTGAATGTTCATGAGATTCCGATACCGTAACAATTGGTTAATGCCACTTTACAATACCATCCAATATATTTAATGTAATTGGGTTATAGAGTAACTTTATAATCCTGAACCTAGCAACTGACCTAAATATAGCTTCAAAACTTAGTAAACTCACTAACCTATATATTTTGACGTTCATAAGTGTTACTTTGTGACTTAAATGAATAAACAATTTTTGACTTTGACTTTTAAACCAAATCTGGTTTAAAAGTCTCAACTTGGTTATAGCGCTTTAAGTTGATTTCGCTTTCACAAACCATAAATACTTGAATTCGTGACAACGTTTAGCCTTCACGTCATACCGAAAGCACTATTTCTCATTTTATAATTTTGACGTTCTATTTGGTTAAGTAATAAGTTTTTTTGGCATCAGAATTTATTTCGACCAAGTTCGATAAATCAATTCGGTTCCTATTTGGTAGAGAAGTTAAGACGTGAAAATGTAACAAACAAACTCATATTACATATAATACTACTAGTTATGATTTGGTTTAAAATCGTTAACTTGTATAATGCACTTTAAGTTGATTTCACTTTTACAAACTATAAATTCTCGGATTCGTGACTACATTTAGCCTTCACGTCGTACTGAAAGCACAATTTCTTATTTCAAAACTTTCACATCGCCGCTGTATTTGGCGAAAAAGGAATTATATTTGGCAAATGACATTCATTTCGACCTAGTCAGGTCTTCAATAAATCAGATTGATGATTTTAAACTAAAAGTTTATCTATAAAATAAATAATAATAATATTATTATATAATAATAATATTCTATCACATACACACAACACCATCTTGCCCAAACTAAGCAGAGCTTGTACTATGGGTACTAGACAATGGGTAAACATACATATATACTTCTTTTTTGTAAATACATACATAATATTATACATAGAAACACCCAGACCAAGACATACATCCATGTTCATGCACACAAATGTTTGACTTGTGCGTGACCTCAGGCGTAGCAGTCGGCTACCTTAACCACTACGCCATCGAGGCCATATCTGTTATGAATGTTCTAATACTTTAAGTAACAAAAATGTTTAGCAATATTCACCTGCAGTTATGTCTGTACCTATTTTACCATCTTTGCTGTTACAAATTGGAAGGCACTCAAATCGTTACTAAAATCAGTAGACCGAAAACTTGCATTTTAAATTGGATACCGGTTTTATGGAGTATTTGCGTGTATGAGTATATTTTTATGCTAACAGGATTGCCTTTGATACCGTCTTGGAAGATAAGCCACGATTATATTAGAGCCGGAAAATATCTAGCTACTTATAAACGCCGTAGACTGAACCAAGTCGATCTTGGAATAAGAAAGATGGAATGGGCTACTTATTTGTAAAGCGCTGCAACTTGTGAAAGTCATTTAGTGCGGTCATGTTTTAGATTAAAGAGGTTTTGAAGTTTGCATCAAACAAATTATGCGCAAATTTTAACTTCGTTCGTAATATTCTAGCTGTAGTCATTTTAAAAGCTTTTGTTCGGTTTAGATTTATTTATTCTCTATTTTAAGATTACATGTAGTCTTTGGGTATGCTCTGTCTTTTTGGTTTGGATTTCTTTCCATCAAGACGTTTCGCTCAAACTAAAGAAAGAAAGAAAGTAAGAAAATTATTTATTTGACATATACCACAAACAAGTATAAAATTAACAGATATAGGTACGAAAATAATCATAGCAAAACGAAACTAAAACAAAAAAGAATCAACAAAATACATATAAAGTAAGTGTCAACAGTAGTGTCAAATAGGGCCCAGTTCAGCATGTGTCAGACGAAGGCTTGACACTGGTTTTCAACTGGATCCTTTAGTGACTCACGGATATAAACCATCTATAATAAAATCTAAGAACATAAAAAATATATATATACAGGGCACCCATGTACAATAGAAAACCGTGAGAATTAAATTTGTATACATTATTTCCACGAAGATATTGAATTTTCTTTTTTGTTGACTTATAAATATCAGCATACTCTAATCGATACGTAAACAACACTACCAGCTATGCAAGTGTATTGTTTCTAAGAATTACAAAAGACCCTAAACTCGACACGTTTTTGTTTACTTTTGCGATCTTAATAGCCATAGACCATTATAACTGTGCCCCAGATGTGGATACTGTTACCTATTTAAATTATTTACAATACAGCTGGTCGTTCTAACATAGATCGGTGACCCCACAGATATTGCATAATATTAATGGGGAGATGATGCAACGGACATAACTATGCATCAATGAACAAGGTGGGATATTTTAAAACTGGCTGTAATAAATAATTTAATAAGAACATGTTTATATAAATTAATAATCATAAAGTGTTGGCTGAAAACTGTGTAGTGAAGTGATATCAGTGTCGTATATCGTACCGGCTTATTCCCGTGTGCTCCAAATCAACAGACCCTCTTCTATTCTTGTTTTCGACAACATTACTTCGCTTTTGGCTAATTCCTAAACTGCAGGAACGTTACAAGCATTGAAAAAAAAGAGACAAACAATACGGTATTTTTTGTATCGCGCTGGTCATGTTTTGTAACTAAGAATCAATGACCTTTATAGACCAACGATACTACCAATACGTATATGAGGCTAGAAGGATAAGGCTAAAGACTATATACTAAGGATAAGTTAAAAACAGGTTGGTTAATAAAAATCCCCATACTAAGTTTTAACTTTTATTAGTGTCGTCTACTCAATTTTAATATTCACTCAAATTGTGGTTATTTGTAATACTAACTTTATCGTGTTATAGGGGAAAATATAAATTAAATATCACTTTTAATGTAGTGATTGCATGGATGGCGTTTTGGTTTAAGTGGTCGCCTCGGTACTGCCACTGCGCTGAGTGTTGTGGGGTTCGAATCCCACACGGAACAAAACTTTGTGTGCTCCAAAAATTGTTGTTCCGAGTCTGGACCTTTGTAACCGTTGTTTGAATGATTGTAAAGTCTCCCGCGACACTGGAATTATTCCTAGTGTGGGAGTTGTATTCTTTAAATAAAGAAATATATAATTTGGAGTGTACGAATTCTGTTGTGGCAAATTCAATTTTTGAGAATATTCGTTTATCTTCTTTTTTATTTCAGATGCGGCATCTGCAATGCAAGCAGCGTTGCTAGTAGCCGAAGGACTAAGACTTTTTAGTCTAGTGCATGCAAATGTATTATCGCCTATGGCCGCATGTGCCGAAGAAGCTCGGAAACCTCTTTTAGTTTACTGCTGTCCTTCTCATTCTTCTAATCTTAAAAGGTAATACTGAATTTATGATTTCTGGAAACCTATATGCATACAGATGAAATTGATTATATTGAAATAATAATGTCTTGTCATCCAGATTCCTAACGTCATGCCGGTTAGGTCACCAAGCAGCTCCAGCAACTCGAGAACTCGTGGACTTAGGTGCTCAAGTTGCATGTGGACTGGCGTATCTACATGTTCAGCGAATAGTTCATGCTGATATTGCCGCCAGAAACTGTGTGTAAGTAGCCTGCAACAACACACTTTCCTTACATTACTAATCCAAGAAACTGGGTTGTTCCCTACCTACTCAAACCCTTTATAAAAATAATTTACTGTGATCATTCAACATCTTTAAGCAAAACTCCGTATCTTCTAAACCTTAATTTCACAGATACGAAGTTTAACTTTGGCAAAGTGTCGAAGAAAGTACGTTAATAATGTTTTAAGAAAATCACCATGAATTATCTCACAACCAAAAAGTAGGTCAGAGAAAATATTTGATAACAAAGTAAGTTGAATACATCTTTAGGGTGGACGAGAAATTAAGGCTGAAGGTGACGGACAATGGTTTGTCAAGGGATCTGTTTCCTGATGACTACCATTGTTTGGGAGACAATGAAAATCGGCCAGTCAAATGGATGGCTCCTGAGACGTTGCTGCAGAACCAATATACTACAGCATCAGATGTGGTGAGTTTTAGTAAAAATATAGTGGGCATTTAATAAAACATTCGTATCTGATGTTTCGAGTATGATCTACAACTTAGGTAGCTGAACGTTAAGCAAAGTTTTAACACTATAAATTAAAACTGTGCTATTATAATTCTGTTGTTGTGAATCTTAATATTGTTATGCAGCCAAATATTTTATTTTGCTGTCTATACCATTTTACTAATAGACACTGTACCCAACATAATTGTATAGATGTTGTACAAATTTTGTAAAAATACCACTATAGTGGAAAGGGAGCAAATTAAAATTATATTTACATTTTACAGTTTTATCCCGTGACTTCTTTACACGCATCAGAGATAATAAATATTTTAGTAGCACGTTCAAAAGGATACACTATTGTAAAAGTTTATTTAAATCACTGAGACACAGAGTTAAACTGAAATATCTTTCCTTGATTGCTTTGCTATTGTACAATTAGAGCAGAAGCTTTAGACTATTATACTACGATCATTTATAAAGTCGAATGCCAAGCGAAGCTAAATGTAGGTCACTGAGTGTGCATACTTATTAGTATGTATGATGAAACCGTACAACATGTTCTAATTTAATCTAAATTACAACTTTCATTTCAATGAAAGTTATAATTTAGATTTAGATAAGTCAACTCGCGTGTACTATGCGGAACAAACAGTCAAATTCTAAAGAGTCTTTGAGTTCAGACTATAAAATTGTTGATAATCTCAGTTAGTTTCTTAAATATTTCTATAGTAAAGTCACGGCCTTATTACAATATTATTATAGTAAAGATAGTTTATGTGTTTTTACTAGAATTTTGTTTATTTTTTTATGTAGTGGTCATTAGGAATAACACTTTGGGAGTTAGCAACACTGGGAGCGTCACCGCTGGCTGAATTGGATGCTGCTGATGTAGGAGCTTTTCTGAGCGGAGGATACCGGCCATCACAACCGCACAACTGTCCTGATGAATTGTAAGTAGCTTGTAGAACGGCCATTTTGAATTTTTATGTAAATAAAGTCATATAATCTCATTCATAGAACGTATATGAAACTTATAACGTAAACATATTGATTTACGTTATACATGGAAAAGAAATATTTTTTTTTTAATAAATTCATACAAATACTAAGGTACTTAATAAAAATGCTATAGATAATGAAGGCATACAGATCGTTTATGAATAATGATTTTACAGAACTTTTATTAGTCTACTTGAGTATTTTAACTGCTGAATGTAATAAGCCTTTAGAAAGGATTTTTATGAAAAAGGCTGCTTGTTTATACATCTTTTTTATAGAACATTTGAATGGATATTAAAACCAATATTTATCTACATTAAAGATAAAAACACTTACTTGAGCATGCAAATAGTAGTCTACTTACCGACAAATTTATTATTCAAATTTAAGCATTGAACAATGCAAAAGAAAGTCACAGCAGTGTAAATATTTGCACCGATTTAAAAGTTCAATCAAATCTAAAAGCGCCGCTGAAAAGTGTCAACTTTGAAAGTCTCGAGACGAAAATGCAATTTACTAAAAAGATTTTTCATTGCCCAAGATCGCTCTTGGTATTGACAATGTCTTAACATTCAATTTTCTAAAGAATCCTCGAGGAGAAAAGAAAAATAATTTAAATAAACAATGACATTTGATAAATTGTATTGCGGTTCGGTTCCACTCTCTTATATTTACTTATCGCTTCAATTTAAGTGCCTGAAAATATATTTCAATTCGAATGAACTTAAAATATTAAAGGATGATAGCATTTTATTTGAACCTTTCATTTGTGTTTCCTTATTGAGCTAATTAGATCACACTTTCGTGAGAGGCTTTTTGTCGCCGGGATAAAGGACTTTTATGTGGTGTTCATTATTTTAATTTTGTATCAGGTACGGTCTAATGTCATGGTGCTGGACTTTATCTCCCCAAGCTCGGCCTACAGCTCCACAGCTTCTTGCCGCTCTTCATGACTTCAGGCAAGCTCTCAGCACATATATTTAAATGAATTAGTGCTTATATTTAAGTACTAAGTACCAAAGTTTCAATACTTAAGCTAGTCTTATCTGTACTCGTCAAATTATAAAATTCTCAAAATTCTTGGCACTATACTTTTCGTTTTCTTCGATACCAAAGTGCCTGCCAAAGAGTCAAAATTGGTCATCATGATTTAATTTTAGATTATTTATATATTATAACTATTACAAAAATAATTAAGTTTAAATATTGTCTAATTTATTTTCAAATTAACTCAAACTTAAGTTACCAATAAGTATTCTTATTTGTTTTTACGAATTTCATCCATTAGTTAAATTAACCAAAAATTAAAATGAAACGTATATTTTGAAATAAGATTTTCAAAGTGATATATTTAATAATTTAAGTCAGAATAGGATTGACTTTGAAGCGCTAGATAAATGTAACGTTAATATGGGTGAAGGTTATATCAAAATGAAAGCTAAGCGTCTATTTATAATATATGTACTAGCAGAAGCACAAACATGACTAATAAATAATTTTGAATGTAATGAAACTGTACATAATTAAAATCTGTACATTAATGTCAAGAAATCATTTTCTCAAGGTACGACTTTGTATAATGTAAGTTACTGAAATGGTTAACAATCATTTCAACTACCTATCACAGCTAGAGTTTAATGATTCTTTAGTAATTAATAACTAAATCTTTCTTATAACATAGGTGACCGTAGTATTTTATAGATATGGATCCTCAATTAAATATTATAATAGAAAATAATATGGTGTCCGATCCGTTACAGATTTCATAACAAATTACAAAACTAAAATTTTGATTTGACTTTTTTACTCATGCTATAATTTTATTAATTGTGATTGAAAATTATGTGTTAGAATATATCCATTGATAAAAAATAATAGGTATCTAATGTAGTTATATAGAATCAGGCGTGATTGAATGGATGGATATGATGATTAAAATTAATCACATTATATGAAAATTATTACAACACAATTTCTAACTACAAAATTATAAGAACTAGAAGTTAGTAAAAAAAATACCACCATAAAATCTACTGTAGATTTATCCTAAATAATGGAACCTTATAAAATACGTAGAAACAAAATAACTGATAAGTCTGTACATTCGAATACGATGCAAAAGGAATTTAATTTTTGATTAGATAAAGCCGAGGCTTTTACTGTATGTGAAATTACGAGTTATGTAAGGAATTAAACAATAATGCTGTGAATGTACATTAAATTGTTGTTTGGTGTACTTATGGTAGAATAGAATATTGATTTCTTAAATTGAATACATTTAAATGATATGTAGATGAGCCAATTAAAGATTAGCTTTCCTTTCTGTTTGTAAAACACTAAATCATAGCTCAAGACTAAACATTAAAGTTCAGTAAATATTATTATGTGTTCATACACCATATCCCATAAGGATTTCCTCGAATGTTTCCAAAAAGCATTGTTCTATTCCCTGTGCTATTATACCAACAGTTGAAGATCATTCATTGGTGAAACTAGAACGATGATCTCATAATGACATTTAGAATCTAATTTACCAAAAGATGACGTCAATTGTGACTTTGGGAATGTATCTTATTCAACTCTCACTGTCGATTGTTTGTAATTAGAGACTATTGATATTTGAGACGCTTGCAAGTTAGTAGCGACACACTAGTTATTACTTATAAACTTAACATAGATACTGTTGATTTCAATCTGTAATTACTACTATTAATAGGAACAAATAATTATGTCTCGAAACTCCCAATTCCATTACAAACAGTGTTATAGAGACATATTCGTGAATAAACATATAAAAATTGGTAGCAATTAAAATAATTTCAAAATGTAATTTCTTTACATCTTAGTAATGATGTCACTTGATTTTAAAATATGGCTCATCTAGCAATAAATGTACGATATTAATACAATAGTCCTAAAGTATTGTAATCTCTATGTGAAAAGCCACCAAGGCGTATTATGGTAAGTAAGAATAAAGTTTTCTAGTAATGTAAGTTTAGTTATAGAGTTCCTGAGGACTATTAGTCCGTCCAGGCCGGCAAAAGGATCAAACACCAAAACAGTAGTTAGTTCATGGAATTGTTAACGTTTGACTTTGACGAATTTGAAATTTATCTTTTACTTACAGTTGTAAAACCTTTTATATAAATAGCTTTAATTCTATTTTTGACAGTACGTCCAATGAATGCAATATTTTTGTACATATTATTTATTTTAGTTATAGCTGTGTGTATTGTACGTCGTTTTATTTTGGACGTTTTTAAAAGGTTTGGTTGTAAAATTCCTCAAAGCCAAAAATTCGTGAGACAACCATGATACCAGATATTCGTCTATTATACCACAATTATAAATCGATAAAACTATAAATATACTTTATTCAAATGTATGTTACTTATCTAGATAAAAATGGAATCTGAACAAATGATAGCGAAATATATTGTAAATATTAGGATTAAATATTTTTTGTATTGAAAGAAAGCGAAAGCTTTTATCGAAGTAGACGTCGATATAAAACATTTAAATCTAATTGCTGTCAGAAAATAAAGTATTCTTACTCGTATTGAAAGTGCATCAATTTGAAATGATAATATCAAAAAGAAATATTAGGTATTACTTCTATAACAACTTCAATTTCAACTTCAATTGAGCGATTCTTTTTCTATTTTAACTGAATGTATTGTTTTTATTCGTCCATATTTTGTTATTGATCTTTACAGATTTTGAAACATTTATCAGCTATTATATAAATATAGCCATATAGAACATTAATGACCTTTCTTGTTTTTGCATCTATTTGCCTGTTTTCATCTTTGTTACATACAATGTTTATTCTTTGTGATTATTACATTATAGTATTCACCCGAATGTCATCGAATATTAACATATTTAATTTATCAATTTAATTATCATTATCATTAATACACGGTTTGTCAGTTGTTATTTCTCTGTTTTTATTAAGACCCTGTGAATCATTTATTTTGTCATTTATATAAGTATGTACATGCTATCTATATCTTACGTATAATTGTATTTAAAACGCGTTATGGGATTATACAGGGTGTTCTACTCTTAGGCATTATAATGCATTAGACGTTTTCATTGGGATGACATAATTAGTTTGCGCTTTCGAAATTTAGCTTGTAATTTAATAATTCTGCTATTGTGAAATCGATGTTGTGAAATAATTATATATCATTAATACTTTGGGTCTCTGTAAGCGATGTGCGATTATTAGCCGAAAGACGTAATTCTTCGACAATTAAAGAATCTTGTTTTCAGATGCTATTTTTTATGTCTGTAATTCATTTTGAAAATAGTAGCGTACACTTGCACTACATAATTATTCAATCGACATTTAAAACAGCTATCGAAAACGGAACATTCGAATAATTCGATATTTTTCGAATAATCGCGCATCGTTTGTTTATTTGGTATTTTATTTAAACAAAAATAGGTGTTTCATTGTCCACAATTTAATCATTACTATAATAAAAGATTTTCTAATTAGATACGCTAATTAGATTTTCTATATAGCATACGATACATTTTTGTCTAATAGGTGTCGCTAGACTACTGAATCGGAATTAAATAGTCAGTTGTTAGTAATAAGATAATAAATAAGGCCTTTTCCAGAAACGGTAGCAGGTTCGATTACTGACCTAATCTTTCACACTATATGTATTTCTACTACATTGAAATAAATAGAAATATCCTTTCTCTCTTTCTCCTTCTTCTGAAAAATAAACGTCAACTAATTTCAAAAATGTATTTTTTTAATCACTAATCCAAAAAATATACTTAAAATTAATATTAAATTATCGATGTGTGGGGTTAAAAATGTAATAAATATGAAGTCATAATATATGACTCGAGTGCCAGATGAATGTGATTTTGTAAGTAAATGTTACGATGTGTTTAAATGTTAACGATAAGTGACGTAATTGTTTATTTAGTAATAAGTGGATGTATGTAATATGTAATCGATATGGCTTCAATAATAATTACGATGAACGAAATAAAAATGTTATTTTATAATAAAATTTTGTTTCATTTAATTCAACAGGATCTATATATTTATTAAAATAAATGCAGGACATTACAGCTTACTTCCAATTGTTGTTCTATTAAAACTTATAACATTATGTTAGTTCTGTGGGACAGTGCAGTACCTACATATTTACATGAAAATAAAATAATAAAATAAATATCTTCATAAATAACATAAAATTTACAATAAATTGATGATAATTTATTTACATTATGGGAACATTACTGTCTCAGTAATGCTATTAAACCCGTAATGTCCTTCTAAAGGCAAAAGCCTTACTCTCCTTTCACCATTCTCTATCTAAAGCCTCTAAGGATCAGTCTTTATAAAGAGAATCCAGCTTCTCCCACAATCCCCATCTAAATCTGCCGTGTGCGTTTTTAAAAGGAACCATTTATAAACAATATTTGATTTTAGTCAAAATCGCAATAGCCTAAGAAGATAACAACACGATCAAAAACGTTCTTCCTGGCGTAGGCCTTAAGACTGTGGCACTAAACGGGACGAGAAGATTTAGGTGAAATGCACACGAACTTATGTGTTATATATATTCATATGTATTCACATAAAACAATCTAGCCACAAGTAAGGAATATGGAAAACCAGCTTTTGCCCGCGTCTTCACACGGGATCAGTACTTGTTTCTGGATAAAAGGTAAGGTTATGTCCTTTGTTGTGTCCTCCTGACAACGTGTTTATGAAAGCTTACGACGAACAGTTAAGTAAATAAGGCGTGGTAGCAAAAAAAAACTCATTTTTACATTTATAAAGCTAGGTTCTAGAGGAACAAATTTATTTAATATTAGGTGACGAAAAACAGCATTTCATCTTTTCTATGTTCTTTTCTAGCAGCAATTTCATTATACCTACTATTTATTTAATGGCTTGAGTCACAGCGGCACACCGGTAGCCAAACACAATAGAGTTTTAATTATGTCTGGTATTCTAAGACTTGACAGATTAATTTACATTTGTAAAAGTATTCAATTTAGATCATTTGTTTGAATTAATACGGCGTCGCAACTATGTACTAACAAAACTGAATTAATTATTCATTTATTTTCATGAAATGGCAGTAGGTATACTTTCGTAATTTGACCTTGAACTGAGGATCAAACTACGAAAACTGTATCTGTTTCCTTTTAAAGCGCAGATACTCAGAACAATTAATTTATTGCATTGATACAAAACTATGAAGCAACAGAAAGCTTTGCATTTTGCACGCATAGAAGAGTGTGAGATTTGGCATAAGGTATAAGGAAAAGGAGTCCACTAAAAAATGTAACGGTCGAATTTTGACCACTGGTCGATCACTACTATAAAAAAACGTAAGTACTAAAGCTCAAAAAATAAGAAGGTCCGTATTTGCCAATGAATCTTGCTCACAAAAAATTCTACCCCACATAAGCTCACAAAAGCCAAAACTACTGTTACACGTTAGTCGAAACTTGGAGGCTTGGTCACGGGCGATAAATCAGCAAGCCTAATGGCCTCTCTGCCAGTATTTATCATTAGATTACCAGCGACCAACTTCCGACTGTTTGAACTCCGATTACATAATTTAGATGAGAAGTTTGTTTGTAGGAAATTAGAAAAAATGGTTTGAGGAGTCGGATGGTTTGTTTTCTGTGCCTAAGTGAATTTGGAATTTGTTTACGTCTCATTTTAAATATTAACTGTATAAATATTGGTAAACTGCCTCAGTGGCATAGTTGCAATGAATGCGAGGCGAGTACTGTGTATGAGGACTCGGGTTCGATTCCGAAGTCTGGAAAATATTATTGGGTTATTCAATCAATAAATACTTAATAGCGCCAGACTCGAATGGAGTCTGGCGCTATTCCTAGTAGACGGCATGGCAACCATAGCTGTCAAATTTTGACTGTAATATTCTACTCTTTTAGAGATATAAGCGTAAGTGTATGTATAAGTACTAATCCCTCATGGGTAACCAACGTCATCATCATCATGCTGACCATATAAAATGTTACACAGACCATCCCTGGGTTAGTACGTAAATCCATCGATCTTGGCTGTCGGAAACAACTATGGCAGTCAATGTGACAAGTCTGTCGTCAAAATACTTAAAGGGTAAGGTCGGATGGAAAGGTGGGTTGGTCTGCGAACCCCTGGAACTCTTACTTTCAAGGTGATACATAGTAACAGTTTTATTACATGATGTTTTGAAAGTGGTTTGTTAATTGTTAGCTGCTTGAGGATGACACTTCCACGGAAGAGCTGGCTGGTAGTAAATAATTACAAACATGGTACATTCCATACAATAAAACTAACACTGCCTTCGCTGAACCCGTTACATAAGTCTGTGAATATGTTAGCTGCTGATCGTGAGGTTCTAGTTCTGGGCAAAAGCGTTATCATGATTTTCTGTTATGAAACTCTCGTTTTTCTTAGTACTGCTGTAATCTAAAAATATACTCGCTAGTAGTTGTCTAGTTTTAGGTGGCAATGTGATACTTAGAATCCGGACTGTTTTTCTCCAAGGAGTTGAAATCTAGAGACTTGGATCACATGTAACAATAGTAGAGCCAGACTGTCGCTGCTGCAAGTAGTTGACGTATTGCTAGATTTTGTGCTGCAATAGCGAATTTCCAGTTATAAAACTCTAGTAGGAGTTTAATATTTAATATGAATGTAATGATTATAGATTAATAGATTAATTTTTATTTCTGAACAAACATACATTTGTGTTGAAAATTCTTAAAACTAACACGACAAGAAATAGAACAAAAACAAATTACAAAAAAAACATTATACGAACACAAATATAAATTTTATATCGAACTTACAAACTATGATATGCTTGTTATTGTTGCCTTATATGCATAAGCCTTTATTTGCATCCTTTATATGATCATCCACGCTGTAGTAGCATTTTTTTAAAAGAAATTGTTTAAATTTACTATTAAAAACCTTATGGTTTACTATTGTTTTGAATTCGGAGGGTAATTTATTGTACGATGTGACTGCTTGTACACTAGCACAATATTTCACCACATTCAGTTTTGGATGTATTCTTATTGGTAGATCTTTTCTACGAGTACTGAGACGTATTGCTCTTTCAGATTCTGTCTCGAATTTGGAAAGATGTTTTATTAAGTTGGTCAAAATTACTAAAATGTAAAGATATGGTGCAGTAAGTATCTGTAATTTAATAAAAAAGTCCCTGCATGATTCAGTCTGATGTATGCACACCATTGTTCTAATGGCTCTCTTTTGTATTATGAAGGCTGCTTTTATATTATAATTATAGCTATTTCCCCAGAATTGAATGCTATACCGCAGTTTCGACTCAACTAGAGCAAAATAAACCATCCTCAGTTGAGTTATTGTGAGAACATCCCTAAGACTTCTTATTGCGTAGCAGGCTAAACTTATAGTACTAACAATAGAAGACAATTCATGTTTCCAGTTTAACAAAGCGTCCATTTGTACTCCTAGAAATTTTATATTGTCTACAATATCAATATTTATGCCATTAGAGGTGACCTGGATAGTCCCAGTCTGTGTCAGTGTCTGGATTTTCAACACTAGATTTGGTATACTTTCAGCGGATATAACAGCATTAGTGTCATCTGCAAATATTACTAGTCTAGCATCTGGGACTCGACTTTTCATGAATGCTGTTAGATCGTTCAGGAAGATAATAAACAAAATCGGCCCTAACACTGAGCCTTTGGGTACCCCACAGGATATAATAATAATAATAATAATATTCTACCACATACACACAACACTATCTAGCCCAAACTAAGCAGAGCTTGTGCTATAGGTACTAGACAATGGATAAACATACATATACTTTTTTTTTTTTGTAAATTCATATACATATTATACATAGAAACACCCAGACCAAGACAAACATCCATGTTCATGCACACAAATATTTGTCTTGTGCGGGGATCGATATAGTGCTAATATTGGATTTACCAATCTTTTGTTCACCATCTATAATTGCTTTGATTTCCACAAACTCTTTTCTATTCCGTAGATATGAACCAAATAATTCTAGATTTTTATTTCGAATACCATAGTGTTCCAATTTATGAAGTAAAATGTTATGGTCTACCGTATTTAAAGCGGAGATTAAATCTAGAAATAGACCCGCAGCATTGTACCTGTCATTTAAATGACGTAAAACATCCTCAATAAGAGAGTCTATTGCATCAGCCGTACTTATATCTTTCTGATAGCCAAATTGTCTCGTGTTCAAAATGTTATTATTGTTCAAGTGTCTTAAAAGACGACCTTTCATGATTCTCTCAAGTAGCTTTGACAGGACCGGGAGTAAGGAAATAGGCCTGTAATTTTCTGGATCAGTCTTTACACCCTTTTTGTATATTGGCAATATTTTAGCAATCTTAAATTGCTCAGGAAATACACCTAAAGTAACACAATTATTAAATAAAGATACTAAAGGGCAGGCTAAAATATCAATATTTTCTTTTATAATAGACATAGAAATATTGTCATACCCACATGAGTTTTTACTATTCATACTTTTACAATATTCAAAATTTCTCTTGGAGTTACTAAGTCACAGTTCATTTCATTTTCTATTCTTTCGACATTTTCTATAAGATATTCAATGGCCAATTTTGAATCACAAGTATTTAATAATACGACTTTAGAAAACGTTTTAGAGAAGATATTAGCTACCTGTACTGGATTTTCAGTTGCAAAGCTATCTGTTTTGAGAATCATATTATCAGGAAAACTTCGTGTGAGACTATTACGACGTTGATTTACAATATTCCAAACAGATTTGCTCTTGTTTAATGAATTTTTCATTTGGTTTCTCACATGTAGCTTTTTTGCGAATCTAACTACTTTACGGTATAAGGTTAAGTATTTGTCACGATAGTTCAGTATAGTTTGATCGCAGTTATTTTGTTGTTTGTAAATGGTATTAAGAAATCTTTTAAATTGACTGGATGTTTTAATTCCTTTCGAAAGCCATTTACTGTGTTTTGTCCTATTTATGTTAATTTTAATTCTTTTACATTTGAATGAAAACCAGTCGCCTTTATTCTGCCGCCGCGCCGAGTGGGTTTGATCCCCGCACGGGACTAAAATTTGTGTGATCGACAAATAGTTGTTCCGAACCGGTGTGTTCTTTGTGTCCATTGTTTTAATATTTGTAAAGTCCCCCATGATACACAAATAAATACTAATGTTTTATGAGAGAAAAAAATGGGGCAATTCACAACATCCTAATATACTAATTAAACTAACTCTTTGTCATAACTGGCCCTTAATATAATCGCTAACTTATACTATGGACTGTCGAGTTTGAGTGAAAACATAGATTCAACAACAACATTCGACTGCATTAGTAGACATAAATATACTGAGTGTAAGAGACAGCATACCGAATACTGGAAAAGTAGATTTGGACCAATATGTTGAGTAAACGGCCGTCCGAATTTTTCATTAGGTGAAATTCTATATAATTATATTCCTGCATTTATTTATTTTCTGATTGTGATTATACAACTTATACTTATTAACATCAATGTTATTGAATCATAATTACGTGATGTAACAGTTCACAAAATCAGCTATACTAGCGCGGTACGTGGAGGTCAATCACCATGCGGTCTAAATCTTGCTCTTTTATCATAATCAAATCAAATCAAATATTCTTTATTGTGAAACATAGGTATATATATATATATATATATATATATATAATATAAACATCTTAGTACTACAGTAATGGTAATGATCAACTATGTTCTGCCGATTAGGCTTACAATAATTTAAAATTAATTTGGCAGATCATTAGATTTGAAAACATGCATAAATAATACTTTTGAATCACTTCTATTAAAACAATGCAACATATTAAATTTACATTAGCATAACATAAAAATAAATTAAAACGTGCAGAATTAATAGTTGCCAATTACTAATTATAAATACAATAAATACAAATAAATTTAAGAATTGAAGTTTTCGTCGAGCCAAGTATCTATATGAAAACCTTTTGCTAAATTATTCCGTACGCCTTACACTCTGTATATTCCAAACGTACAAGTAATTATTCGATAAATAAAATAATTTCTAGTCATATACCCCTAACCTTGATCTGAAAAATAAAACCAAAAGATATTTTTAATCCTATATATTTCTTTCATAAGACCGTTCAATCAACCTGCACGTGTCTTATTTCTTGTACACGTGTACTCTAATATTATACAAATTCACAGGATAGAAGGAAGTGTTATGTTCCAACGAAATTGCCTCTCTATCCTCTGGAGATCAATAGTTTATTTTGATCATTTGGCTCTTTATACTGAATATGTTTTGTGGTATTGATAAAATGTAATGACAGCTTCGGCGCGGTGGCGCAATAGTAGTAAATGCGACTGCTGTGCATAAGGTCTCTGGTTTGATTCCCGGCTCGGAGAAAGTTCTATAAGGATTTTTTGTCAAGAAATTCTCTGTATCAGCACGAAATCTGGAACTGTCTTCGGTAGATGGCAGTAGCCTCGATCGCTAATACGTGAGACCTAAAACCATACATAGATTTATGATGGATGCAGTCATACTAATACTATAATAGTTTACGTATAACAGCATATGATGCATCATAAACTAATTATGCTATCTTTTGTGATATACCGGGCTCTTTTCTCTCGTCGGGAAATGAGATATTCAATTTTCTGTTTGGAATGCTAGCAAACCACATAAAGTTTTCTGTCACATAGGCACAAGATTGAATAAAATAACACTAACAAATAGAAGCAATGCATCTGCATAATCCTTTGGGATATATACATAAAGGTATAAATTCAATTATAAGAGTTCGTAAAAGGTATCTAGCATCTCTGCACGACACGACGCTGCTGTCATCAGGAAAGATTTGATTTTTTGGTTGTTTGTATATTTATTTTTAACTCAAAAACTTCACAACCGATTTAAAAAATGCTTTCACCATTAGAAAGCTTTATTGCCATCAAGTACCATAGGCTATATTTTATTTTAAAAGTAAAACGTACTTTACTTACATAATCTTAGCTAACCTCCTTTTACACTAGCGAAGTAGCGGAAAAAAGTTAGTATTATAATAATTCAATGAGATATCACGCCGTATCAAGCTGAAGTAGCCTGACTGGAGAAGTAACACCTTACAAAAAGCTATATCCAAGTAACCTTGTGTTGTACGCCTTCGGTAAGTCTCTTCTCCCTGGCCTTTATTATTCCCAAGTCATTTGGGGTCGGCTTTTCTGGTCTAACCGGATTTGACTGGATGGATGATGGATGGATGGATGAATCTACGCCACCCGAAGGCTAACGATACCCTAAGGCTAGATCAGTGTCAGGATATTATAGGGCACTGACTTCCCAATAACGACTGTTATAGATGTTCATGGCAGCCGGGACCGACGGCTTAACGTGCTCTCCGAGGCACGGAGCAGGCGATAATTGTCAGTCAATACACACATAATTTCGAAAAGTCATATAACTTTCGAAAGTCAAACGCGCGACGTGGGTTCGAACCCGAGACCCTCTACATTGCAGTCTGTTGGTCTCCCCACTGAGCCGTACGCCTTCGGTAAGAATGGATTTTAAATGTCATGTCTAGTCAGCAGTAGACCACCAGTCTATGTTCCTTGCATTGATAACGCAAGGATATATTATTACTTTCCAAATTTGCTTTACATGAGTGATACTTCTAGTGTTGAACATATCCATCTCGATGTTCGAGTAGTCGATTATGAGGACACATAATTATTATATCAGCGTAGAAAGTTAATGAAAAAAGGTAAAATAAATCCACAAATGAAACTAGTCAAAACAAAAACAACTATCAAATCAAATTACGTTCTGGAAACTTCATATTATATTTTGAAAAGCACACTTTAAAGTTAAATAAAACGTTTGAACTAATGAACACAGAATTGCTGTGTGCAATGTTTTGCACATTTCCATTTTATCCAGTTCGACAATTGTATTATCCGGCAAACAGAACATATTTTTATACATAGGTATGTCTAACTTTTAACTAACTTAAAGTGAATGACACAGCATTTAGAATAGAGATGCTTTGTGAGTAGTAGAGCCTCGCTGATTCCAGTATGAATGGGCCGGCTCAAACGGGGAAGGACTATCTCACAGAATATCGAAGTGACCAGTATTCCTACTGTTGTGTTTCGATCGGAGAGTGAGAGTGCTGGCAACGCGCAAGTGTTGCAGGCGTCCATAGGCTACGGTGACTACTTACCATCATGGTATGCTTGTTTGCCACCTTAGTTGTATAAAAAAATAATAATGTATAGGTAATTACGATTTAGTAAATTACGCAAACTCCTTAACTCCTGCAGGTTAATCCTGCTAAAAAACTAATCTTGAACACAGTTGTCACCTTGCCAGTATGGTAATCAACTGTTATTTCCTTGGTTACTGTAGATCCCATATCTTTGCTGAATCGTCAAAACTTGAAAATCTCTGCCAACACACGTGTTTTGTTCTTCCTTCGATCTTGGGTCCTTTAAGCTGGCCGTCACACATAATGAGCACCAAAATTCATGCACAAATACTTTGCAAAAGATAGTAGAGATTTAAAAAAAGAACTTACTCCAATTTCAGGTTTTTATTCACTGGTAAACCAAAAACGAATGAATTTACAAGTCACATTACAGCTCTATTTATACTGATTTCTCGTAACGGTCCAACGTAACGGAAAGCGGAAGTGATAACAGAAATATTAAAATACAATAAACCAAGCACAAATACAGTTGTAGTCAAAATAAAGATATTAAACGGAAACACGAAAATATATTAAATTAAATCACAAACTGAAGTTCAATACAAAAACTAATAATAAAATAAATACAGAGGATGTGACGTAATATTACTGACATTTTATATCAATAAAATAAATATAGTGGATATGACGTAATCTTAAATTGACCGGAAGATCAAAAACAAATACAGAAGGTGAAAACTAAATTAAACAAAGGCATCAAAACAAATACTAATATAAAAACGGAAATAAAATTAATGCTAATACTTAAAAACAAATCAAATCAAACGTTATAAATATCGGAAATTGATACAAAATAATCACAATATTTAAAATTTCAATTAATATATTTGTTTCACGCCTATAAACACTAGGACCGCGACCGCAAGGAAAATTATGTCACGGATATAATATACAAAGATGCTATGTATCTGCAAAAGTTACTCCTACATAATATATGTATGGTAATTGGTTAGGCAACTGCTGGGCCAAACAACAAACAATATTATCAGGAAAAGTTAAGCTTTTCACTAGACTTAACTTTAGCTGATATAAAAATAACCGAAATTCATAACTAACATAACATTTCAAATATTTTCGAGAGCTATAACAAATTTTAATTATTTCAGCCTTTCAAAGCCAGTTTCTCGTTTTATAAAACTTTAAAATCCAATATTTTTCTTCATCGGTAGCAGAAAATATTGCAATTTCTCTTTTGTATATAAACAGCCCGCGGGAACTGACGACAAAGTGGCAATATACTATCTCGACGGGGATTCTCAAACAAGGGTACGAGAGAGAGATAGCTTTATATGAATTTGCTAAAGTCTAAAAGAGAATTCTGAAGTTATTAATTGGACGGAATTGACGGAAGTGCACGGGAGCGGTGTTTTTGACAAATTTCGCTTTGATTCGACGATTACTTTCACCTCAACGCTTTGGGGTCGACTTCTAAACGTGGCTCGTCTTAGACGGTCTGTTAAAAATGTAAACGTTTATATTTGAAGGGCGTTTGTATCATATTTTCGGGGGTATTAAAATAAAGATGTTGTAATTTGGAGTCTTATCTATGCTTGGTTTGACTGCTGAAAATGTGTTCAGTCAATTGTTTCTAATTTTACGTAACTACTGAGTTACTTAATTGCAGGACCTAAAACATCGCAATCGGTAACATGGTAGATTGAGACGACGATGGCGGGACGAATTAGTCAGCTATAAAAGTGACTGATGCAAGCTAGCTCATAATAGAGATAATATATGTGAAAGGCGAGAAGGGGAGAGATTTTTTTATTCATAAAAAGACATTTCTCGCTATAGGAGTAGTTCCTGTATCGCGGAGGACTTTAAAAACATTCAAACAACGGACACAAAAAATACTTAGACTCGTAACAACCATTTATATATTTATTAAACATGAGTAAACAAACAGTAGGTAGTATGTTAAGAGTATACTAATGTAATATTGTCTTCTGTTTACGCGAATGTTATTCATTGAAATTAAACTACTATATACGGATTTTATCGCGTTGTTTATTTAACACTCTATTACATAATTTAGAAACTGTTACACTACTATACTATACTATTAAACTTTACTAATTTTAAGCTAATTAAATTATTAAAACTATCAAATCTATTTGTTTTTAAGTTTACACTTTCCCCGACGTTTCGGTTGCTTTTCAGCAGCCATGGTCACTTATACTATACTATATACATAGTAGTTTAATTTCAATGAGTATACTAATTGGTCCTCGAGACGGAATTTCGGTCACGGCGCCCAATCTTAACGGAGACTGGCCATCTGCGCAGGAGATATTATAGTGCACAAGTGTTAAACACAAGTGCACTCTCTGTTCCGTCACTCTCATAGTCCGATGGGTCGGCAATACGACACGACCGGAGAGAGATAGGAAGCAGGACCAACGGCTTAACGTGCTTTCCGAGGCACGCGGATGTGGGCACGCCTCGGCTTTGTATTGGGACAATACATGCAAAAATAATTATTAAAAACATTATAGCGCTATTTTTTTAAAGATAAACTCGTGCGCTATAAAGCTTTCGTGTATCGCGGGGTACTTTACAAATATTTGAACAACAGACACAAAAAACATCCAGACTCGAAACAACTATTTGTGTATCACACAAATGTTAGTCCCTTTTGGGATTCGAACCCACAACACTCGGCACAGTTGCAGTGACGACGTGACCACTTAAACCTCTGCACCATCCATACAGTCAATTTACTTATAATACAACTATGTCTAGCCTTTTTGGGTATTAGTGTGTGAGACTATGTCTATGTATATGGTATATGGAGCAGCGATAGCTCAGTGCGGAGACCAACAGACTGCATTGCAGAGGGTCTCGTGTTCGAACCCACGTCGCGCACCTCTGACTTTCGGAACTTATATGACTTTTCGAAATTATGTGCGTATTGATTGACAATTATCGCCTGCTCCGTGTCTCGGAGAGCACGTTAAGCCGTCGGTACCGGCTGCCATGAACATATATGACAGTCGTTATTGGGAAGTCAGTGCCCTATATTATCCAGACACTGGTCTAGCCTTAGGGTATAATTAGCCTTCGAGTTGCGGAGGTCAGGTGGCAGCCGCACCATGTAAAAACTGATATCCAGTCAAATCCGGTTAGACCAGAAAAGTCGACCTCAAGTGACTTGGAAATAATAAAGGCTAAGGAGAAGAAGAAATATGTGAGATTATGTATATACATTTATTTACTATCTGTATTCATAACTGTTGCCTTTAAAGGATTTATAGTTTGATATATGTACACTAATACTGGTGAAGTCGAATCGACGTGACGGCTTTATAGTGCGCCATATGTCAACGTTAGCTATGCGTGTTAGCAACGCCACACATGCAATATTTATTTTCGATGATATATGTATGTACAATAACCACTATAGAAATATTTTGTTACTTTAATAGTTACCTACATATGTGTAGGTTATTGTCACAAAATAAACAAAACAATAAATTATAAATAACATGTGAGACCTGTATAAGAGTTGTACGACTAGGCACGGGCCTCTTCTCAATATGAGAAGGGTAAGGCCGTACATATCTTCGAGGACAACTCTGAGACATGCAGGTTTCCTTACGATGTTTTGCTTCGCCATTTAAGCGAGTGATAATGAACTATTTAATACGCAAATAACTTAAAGTCAGATGCATGCAGTGCAGCATAAAATGACAAAGGCGCAGTCTTTTTACCTTCGTTTAAAATAACGAAGCATAATACTATTTTCACCTTAGCCATCCAAAATAATATTTTACGCATATAACCTAAGGAGTCTAATCATCATCGCTTCAAATAAAAAAATAAACGATCTCTCTATGCATTAATATTCGTTCTAAAATCTACGATAAACTACAAAACCGTGCATTTGAATTCAAATTAAAATGTATCGAGCCGTGATAAAAGGATTTAAAAAACACACACAGTTGTAAAAATTCAAACACAAAAACTAAATAAAATTCATCCGTCACGCTTTCAATCCAATTTGGATTCATTTTAATTGAATTACTATAGACAAAGCTATTTTCCAATCGTGACATCGACGGACCGTGCCGTTTAATCTGATTATTTTGATTGTCCCAAAAAATTGCAGTTTATTAAAACGCAATATACTTTAGCACGTTTTCATTTATGTTTGTATCGTTTCGATTTATTATTTTAATTTTAATGTAATCGAATCTTATATGACGGAGATGCATCGTTCGGTGCAAACTTATTTATGTTAGGGGAAAACAATCAGTTACAGACATATTACTAAACAATATAAACATTAGATAACAAGAATTGTACATATGTGTAACTCACAAACTTATTGATTCACTGGCTGAATTCCATGATCATTTGAGAACTTTCGTTTCCGTTCAATATTTAGGATTGCGGATTCGACTGCTGGGTCGAGCTAGCTATAATATAGCTGGTAGAGTCAAAAACGAATAACGGCTTTAGGTGAATTTCAAGGCTTTCCTAAATTAGTGCTTTGCACACTTACGTAAAAAAGTACAGCAACCATTATTATAACTAAGAAGTTCTTGACAGATAACCCAATTTTTCGTCAAACACACTCGATATTTGAACCCGAGCGTCATGAAATGAAAAATCGTTATTTATCTCAAAACAGTTACATTAATTATAAATGAGACATCCCCAGTAAGTGTGTGTGTGTGTGTGTGTGTGTGTGCAAGTGTATGTGTGTGTGTATGTAAGTGTGTGTGTGCGTTTGTGTGGATGTGTGTTTGCGCGTGTGTGTGGATGTGTGTCTCTCATGATCAAATATGTAGTAAAAGTAAAGTTGACAACAGTGAAGATAGACGAAAAATTTTATAGTTTCCTCCACGATTCTTTATTACTACGTCCATTAAAAGGAGCAGACAATTTGATCAGCGCCCAAGCCTTTTACTGTAAAGCCACAAACAATTTCTAAGATCACTAAAGGGACCATTAAACTGGACAAATGAAGTAATTCTGCGCGACGCGACCACTGCTGTGTCGTAAAATGGTGTTTATATGAACATAAACTGTTTTATTACTTTCATACGTATAAAACTGTTGAAAATAATAGCGGAGTTATTGATTTTAAACGAAATATGCTGTTAAAGTTAATTATAGTAATTAAGATTACATTAATGGTAAGTAAATATACTGATATGCCTGACTGCATAGATTTCGCAGTGGGGAGAGTGTGTTATGTTTGAATCCCACACGAAAAATTATTAGTGTGATACTTTAATATTATTTTGAGTTTGGGTGTACTTTGTGATCATTGATCGTATGTAGGCGAAGTTCTTTGTGACACAGACCTTGATCGCTAGACCGTGAGCTAAGAAAGATTTTTAATGTTGTTTATTGTCGTAGCAGTCTAAATAAGCTAATGGTAAATATAAAGCGAGACACGCTGCAAATTTTTAATCATGGTTTTGACAATGTATACGCAGCCACACCGTTAAATTAAGCTATTCCAATAAAGAAGCACTACAGAAAGTCACCACCCAAGTCTGCGTGTAGATGGAAAAAAATTATTACTGAAAAAGTGCGGTGCTTGTAGAAATATTTTTCGAATGTTTAAATTGTTTTTAATTTAGTCTGCTCTCAATTTAGTTTATTATAACCATGTTTACCCCTCCAGCTCGTCTATGCTTATGGCAGGACAGGGTTTACGTCAATGGAGCAATGGCTGTAATTAGATTTTACGACCGCAAATCCAATGTCTTACCAGGTAAAATGGATAAACCTTGCTGCAGTATCAAGTGTAGTTCGATGTAGGAACACACAGAGGGCTTCAATCTCCCCAATGCATCATCGACTTGTTTGTAAGATAATCCGTCTGTAAGATAGGGATCATCGACGATTCGAACAGCAATCCTTTCTTAGAAAACGACTGGACTATTGGACGCCAGCCAAGAGACAAGATCAGCTTCGATTTATACACAAACAAACATGTATATTAATATAGTTAAAGTTGTATTCATGCTTTAACCTTGGATATCATATCTGGTCATCGACCTTTAGCTTACAGAAGATCTTAGCTTAGTAACCATGTAGTTTTTCATTGAAATTAAACTACTATATACGGATTTTATCGCGTTGTTTATTTATCACTGTATTACAAAATTTTGAAAATATTACTCTACTACTACTATTGATTTTATTTGACTAATTTATAAGCTAATAAAATTATTTAAACTATTAAATCTATTTATTTTTGGTTTACACTTTCCCGACGTTTCGGGTGCTTTTCAGCAGCCATGGTCACGGGGAGACTAAGATGGTAGTTGTCTCAATGTTCCAGTGTAGTTATTTCAAAGTACCTGAACATAATTTAATTATTGGTGTTTCTATTTACGCAGAATGAGCTCAAAGTATCATGAAGTCTAGCTGTGGTTTGTTTCTTCTTGGGTTTGATTATTTGAAGTACTGGATCCCAAGCTGGTGGTACATTCCAACCATCTTCTCTATTGAAATTGGGATGTTTTTTAATTTCAATAGCCTCGCGAAGCATCCTTGGCAGGAATCGGTGTTCTTTAGCGAGAATCTGTGGTTTGTCAAATCTCAGGTAGTGGTTGGTCCCCTGTTGTACGTGTTCACACACAGCAGACTTCAACAAGCGTTTGTGTTTTACGTCAGCTATGTGTTCTTTTATGCGGGTGCCTATGCTTCTCTTGGTTTGACCAATGTATGAGAGTCCGCAGTCACAATTTATTTTATAGACCCCTGCATCTTGTAAAGGTAATTGGCACTTGACGGATGGTAAAAATTGACTTATCTTCGTTGGCGGCTTGAAGTATGTGTTGATTGAAGCTCGCTTCAAGATGTAGCCAATCTTGTCAGTGACACCCCTTACATAAGGCAGTATAGCAGGCTGGCGCTCAACTGTGGCTGGCTTTTCTCGGGATCTGTGACAGCGGCGCGGCTGTTGGAGCTTGTTGTCTTGCAGTACTTGCTTGACATGTTGAAGCTCGGCGTTCAGGTGTTTCTTGTCACAGATCCCGTGGGCTCTCTGAAACAAAGACATTCCCACGGTAGCTAACTGTTTAGGATGGTGGTGAGATTCACCGTTCACCGTTCACCGTTCACCGTTTGTATAGGAAAAAGACCCATACAAATAGGTATTTGTATGGGTCTTTTTCCTATACACGGTGTGGCTCAAAGCTGGTGATATTATAAATATGGTGATATTATAATGAGTATTCTTGAAGCAAAACGGATGGATCACGTCGATTCTCTGCGTTCCAAAACATGCATAGTTGACGTAGGTGATAAATTCGACAGGCTGAATAGGTACATGGAAGGCCATGTCTACCACATGCATTCAGAGAGATGGGCAGCAATCGTGACCAATTGATTACCACAAGACAGTCGCTGGCGATGGGCAGACCTAAACGGAGATTGAGAGACGACTTGGACACCTTTGAAAAGGGCTGGCATATCTACGAACCGAGTGATTTGGCAGACTAATAGAGAGGCATTGCCCAGCAGTGGGACACACGACAAACAAATAAAAAAAAAGTATTAATTATACAGCTATAACAATAAATGGCGGTCATAAAAAATTTAAGGTATCTACTATACCTTAATCGTATGTTATTGTTACAGCAGTATCTCTAACTCTGCCTCTCTCTAAACTGCCTCCGTGGCGCAGCGGTAGTGAATGCGACTGCTGTGCATGAGGTCTTGGGTTCGAATCCCGGGTCGGGCCAACAAAAAGTTATTGGGATTTTCTGTTAAGAAATCTCAATACGAGCCCGGAGTTAGGCAGTTGGCGGTGTTAGACACCCCCGTGCCTTGGAAAGCACGTAAAGCCGTTGGTCCTACGCCCGATCTCTCTTCGGTCGTGTCGGATTATTCGTTCCATCGGATCATGAGAGTTAGGGAACAAGAGTGCACTTGTGTTTAAGATAGGCCGCCGTGACCGAAATTTCGTTCAGGAGGACATTATCTCTAACTCTGCGTTTAACAACCTGCACTAAAAATATTAAAAAAAAAGAAAGAAAAAAAGGAAGAAGAACAGTAACTCACATTTTGGGTTTCGGACAAGAAGAATGTTGATGGCGAATGTTATTTATCATCAGATAGATGAGCTAAGTGGAGTTATCTGTTCGTATTTGTCTACAAATATCCGAGTTAAAATTTGAAGAACCTTAAGTACTAAAGCTTGTCTCCTCTTGCCTATATCTTCGAGGATATAAACATTAGACTATGTAAAAGCAACAAAACAATAAAACATACATACGTCAATAAAACGTCGTGCAAAGAAAGTAGATGGAGACGAAACAAAAGAAACTATAACAATAGTAACTGTGGGCGCAAGATCATCAGTTACGTAACGAGCCCATGATTGCGAGTCGTACGTCAAGTCAACGCGATCTTACTTTGCGATAGTGAAGTACGTTTCGATACTCGAGAGTTCATTGGCTTCGGCATTCATTAAAATTTGAAATGAACAGTGTCTTCTACCAAAAACTTGAGTAATACTCTTAGTGCCAAGTAACATCTCCAAGGTCAAGTAAAGTCAATTCTAGATAACTTCTACGATCTTTTCAAAGTGATTATTGCGGCGCTGTCTTTCTGCCTAGTCCTTCGTAACATTATGACGACAAACTGGGAAAGAATAGCAGATAAATTTCTGACAGACTACGGAGAAGACCGACATGCAGACCACAAAAAGGATAATCAACCAACAACCAAAAGAAAAGCCATTAGTGGTAAAATAATTTGTAAGGTATCGGAGTTGTGATCAAAAGGTTATGAATTCGAACTCCACTCACTGCGTTAAAAACGTGAACCTACTTCTAACATAAGCATTCTACCATAGCAAAAGGGTTTAACAAAACTACTAGCAATTTGAAACTCAGATTGTCACTAAACTCTAAAAAATATTTATATACTTTTATACTAAAATTGATTTTATTTTCCCTTCTATTAATCTTCCCTTTTTAATTGATTTTCCGTTTTTACACGTTTTCATTTATTCGTCAAACGTGTTCACCATCGAGCTATCGCACTCGACTCGAGTAGCCCACGCGAGTAAAACGACTCGCATCACTATCCACGATTTATCGTCCTTCATTACAGGCTAGCGACCACTTGAGGGCCTTACCCAATCTTCGCACTTATCTCGAGAACAATCTCAACATTCTCACCTTTGCAACATGTGTCCTTAATGTTGTCTGTACTTTCCCTAGCGAAACATTACAATCGACAACAAATCCCATTCAAATTTAAACTTTAATAACAGGTATATAAAGTTGGTTTTCGAATATGTAATCTTTGTTTTAAGGGTGTGTTTTATGTCTAAGTGTTAGTTTTTGTGTTTCAGCCAAGTCATCCATTTTAGGAGCGAGGCTGTTGACCATCGTTGACCTAGTGTTATCACTGCTTTTGTTGGGACAAACTGTAAAATTGTTATGGCACACTTTGTCTTCCTCTTTGTCGCATCGGATTTGTTAAGAACTAGGAGTTTATTCCGCTTGCTATTTCGCTCTTTATATATTTCTGAATGAGTTTCTGACTACTTAGGTTTGGGTTTATTTTTTATGAGTATGATAGACATCATACTAGCTAATGCTATGTCTTTGTTTAATTATTTGTTCAGCGTAATCGCTGAACAAATAATTAAACAAAGACACAAAGAAAACCTTATTTTCTGCGGATCACACTATTTTATGTCTTAAATGTCGTCCACTTTTAACTACCAACGAAAATACTTCGAGAGAAAGAAGGCAGTAAAGTCATTGTCAGAAACACCATATATAATCGATATTAGAATTTAGTAACTTTAAAATTCTTACCTGACCTTAGAATGTCATTATTCCTATGGGCTGCAAAGGTCTGTAGCTTTGTAGAAATATATATTTAGTATCTGGTTAGGTCAGGCACCCGACCTCAATAAAATTAAGAAGGAGATTAGAGATCGAATCCACGTCACCACATTTTTTCTTTAGAGCAAACAATATCTTTCGATCCCTGTGTCATCCAAGCAATTACTATTCTGCCCTCGACTATTATGATAAAATCATAGTCTAGTACGAGTTGATTATAAAACCAACGAGTTTATAATGACTCTTCTACCATTTTACAAAGTCTAGCTCCCTTACAATAATTAAAACTTTTGTCGAGAGCCGTTTGTTTGCTTCTACGGCGCAGCTCGAATGGTAACAAAGATATCAAATGAAATTATTGTTTACCCTGTCCGGTACGGTTTTAATTAAGTTTTTCAGCAAGAAAATACTGTACGTTTATTATAGATTCAAACCAGTATACTCTCGTACGGGTAACAATGGTATATAACTACCATATTTTGCTACATATATCATATATTTTATTAAAGATTACTTCCAATTTAGGTCACAAATGACTAATATTCTTGTTAACCACTACGCTAAGTTCATATATATATTTGAGTTTAAATCTAAATGGTTTTATGATTGAATTTTTTTTTAAAAGTAGTTATTCTTAGTAGTAATTCATTGGTTTCAAGATGATCTAAAATTAGTATTTTAAATAAACAGCTAATAAACGAGTATAAAGTAGTTTAATTTCAATTTATAACATTCGCGTGAACGCAACGTACGATATTGTGATATGATTGTGTTAGAAGTGGTTGCTTCGAAAAATTTGATAACAGAAAAATGTAATAACACTAACCGACTGTTATATATGTACATATTTAGCATTGTTTTGCAGAGACATTATTAGTTATGTTCATTAATAACTTGAGTCTTTCTTTTGATAAACCTATTTTGAAACAATTCAACTACGAATATTTTAAAAGGTTTAAACGTGCGGTACGTTTGCACAGACAGTTTCACAATGAAAGCAAAACATTGTGAACACAAGTGAGACACAAGCGTGTTTAACTGCTGACATAAATTCTGTACAAAAAGCGCAGAAAAAAGAAGTTTTCAACGTACAAAACCTAACGGTAAACTCCAAAATATATATTCCTATTGTTTAAGTAAACAAGACCACTACAGATATTCTACCAAAAGTTCTACCAAAACTATTCTAAAATTGCTAAAAAAAATAGAAGATCTCTTTTTTGACAACTATAATAATATAATATAGAATATATACACCACATACACACAACACCATCTAGTCCAAACTAAGCAGAGCTTGTACTATGGGTACCTACTAGATAATGGATAAACATACATATATACTTTTATTTTGTAAATACATACATATTATACATAGAAACACCCAGACCAAGACAAACATCCATGTTCATGCACACAAATGTTTGACTTGTGCGGGAATCGAACTCGCGACCTTAGGCGTGGCAGTCGGTTACACTAACCACTACGCCACCGAGCCTGCACTAGTGTCATACTAGTATTATATATTATATTGCACATGTCAATTACACATGGAAATTAACTGACTGATGAATTGTAACGTATACATAATTATATAATTACTCGTCCTGACTGACTGATTCAACAACGTAGAGCCTAAACCGCTGCGACTACAAACTTTAAATGTTGGCGATTAAAAACGATAGAATGGTAAGATTTTGGCATCTTAAACCCTCAGGGGGTAAAATAAAGAATGAGCGTATACATGGCAGATCGTCATTTTCAAAATAAGAGGCCAGAAACGTTAAATATCTGCTTCTGGCTAGACATAAATGGACGAATGTAAATGGTACCCCTAAGAGAGTGAGTTAGCTTTTATGACTACTCAAACTTGAAAACAACTACGCGAGCATACCCGCAGGCAACAACTAGTAATGCATAAAATGAATCAACAATGAGTGTGTGTGTGTGTGTGCGTGTACCTGTGTGTTTTACTACATATTATATTCATAGGAATACCAGACATAATAGAAAAACAATTGCGTCTAGCCGCCGGCAGTCCCCTGCACATTTAAACGTAGGACGCATCTATGATCTAAATCTTTGCATAACACTGATTATACCTACCGAATCATAACCTAATAGACCCAGTAACAAATATAATAGTTCATTCATAATTATTCTATGTTCAAAGTTATGAACTATACCCGTAATATAGTTAATTACGTAATGGCTTATAACGCAATATTACACGAACATTCAGTAAGGCATAATTCTCTAACTACACATAATTAAGATTAGCTGTACCTCTATTAAAGTACGTACATATAGTTTGCAACTCCATATGTGAATGGCTTTACTTTCCCATGGGTGTTATACAACGCGATTAGTTCAGTAAATACACTGGTCATGTGTTTTTATACTGCTGTTGAGAGGTCAAGAGACTCTTCTAACGATAACGATTAAAAGGTTTATTTATTTTGTTTATAAAGACGAATCCCACTCAAGGCAAAAGCAATCTATCGCGCGAAACTTTTCAAACATCGAAACAACGGTAATTACACATAAACTAAAATTTAAAACCTCCGACACAAAATCAAATGAGATACACATATTGCGGAAGTTGTGAAAAAAATTGTAATTCGCTATTTTGTGGTGGCGGTCATCTTGGATTTGAAATTTATTATAGTGTATAGTATTCTACTAGTCAAGCCCTTTCATTTGATACCCATATTGAGAGAGTTGTGAAAAAATATGTAATCCGCCATTTTGTGGCGGCGGCCATCTTGGACCATTTTCATCAAACATATTCAAATAAAATAAAAAATTAACATCGGTTTATCCATAATATTGTCTTCTGTTTACGCGAATGTTATTCATTGAAATTAAACTACTATATACGGATTTTATCGCGTTGTTTATTTATCACTGTATTACAAAATTTTGAAAATATTACTCTACTACTACTATTGATTTTATTTGACTAATTTATAAGCTAATAAAATTATTTAAACTATTAAATCTATTTATTTTTGGTTTACACTTTCCCCGACGTTTCGGGTGCTTTTCAGCAGCCATGGTCACGGGGAGACTAAGATGGTAGTTGTCTCAATGTTCCAGTGTAGTTATTTCAAACCCAGGATTTATAAGAGGTTTGTAGATGATACTTTTACAATATTACCAACAGATAGTGTTAGTGTATTCCTAGAACATCTTAATTCCATTAATAACAACATCCAATTTACTATGGAATTAGAGGCAAATAATTCATTAGCATTCTTAGACGTACTTGTCATCAGGAATCCTGATCATACTTTGAGCCACACCGTGTATAGGAAAAAGACTCATACAAATAGGTACTTGAACGGTGAATCTCACCACCATCCTAAACAGTTAGCTACCGTGGGAATGTCTTTGTTTCAGAGAGCCCACGGGATCTGTGACAAGAAACACCTGGACGCCGAGCTTCAACATGTCAAGCAAGTACTGCAAGACAACAAGCTCCAACAGCCGCGCCGCTGTCACAGATCCCGAGAAAAGCCAGCCACAGTCGAGCGCCAGCCTGCTATACTGCCTTATGTAAAGGGTGTCACTGACAAGATTGGCTACATCTTGAAGCGAGCTTCAATCAACACATACTTCAAGCCGCCAACGAAGATAAGTCAATTTTTACCATCCGTCAAGTGCCAATTACCTTTACAAGATGCAGGGGTCTATAAAATAGATTGTGACTGCGGACTCTCATACATTGGTCAAACCAAGAGAAGCATAGGCACCCGCATAAAAGAACACATAGCTGACGTGAAACACAAACGCTCGTTGAAGTCTGCTGTGTGTGAACACGTACAACAGGGGACCAATCACTACCTGAGATTTGACAAACCACAGATTCTCGCTAAAGAACACCGATTCCTGCCAAGGATGCTTCGCGAGGCTATTGAAATTAAAAAACATCCCAATTTCAATAGAGAAGATGGTTGGAATGTACCACCAGCTTGGGATCCAGTACTTCAAATAGTCAAACCCAAGAAGAAACAAACCACAGCTAGACTTCATGATACTTTGAGCTCATTCTGCGTAAATAGAAACACCAATAATTAAATTATGTTCAGGTACTTTGAAATAACTACACTGGAACATTGAGACAACTACCATCTTAGTCTCCCCGTGACCATGGCTGCTGAAAAGCACCCGAAACGTCGGGGAAAGTGTAAACCAAAAATAAATAGATTTAATAGTTTAAATAATTTTATTAGCTTATAAATTAGTCAAATAAAATCAATAGTAGTAGTAGAGTAATATTTTCAAAATTTTGTAATACAGTGATAAATAAACAACGCGATAAAATCCGTATATAGTAGTTTAATTTCAATCGGTTTATCCGTTCGGGAGCTACGATGCCACAGACAGACACACACACGCACACACAGACACGTCAAACTTATAACACCCCGACGTTTTTGCGTCGGGGGTTAAAAAGAATCACTCGCATTGTGGATGGTACAAATCTTTGTTCCACGTGGAAATCGAATCCACAACACGCGATCCAGTGTATAGCGGCAAAGTGAGCACCTTAACCATCGCGCTATCTGTGCAGTCTTAATGTCCTAGTATTAGTAAAATTACTAAATACAGGTTGTCCGGTAATTAATGGATAACCTGGAAATGTCTTATAGTGGAACTGACGGTCGTTCAGAAAAAATATGAAAAAAATCTATCCTAACAACTATTACCATGTATAACTTTCTTGTATACTACGAACATAATTGAATGAAATCCATCGGTTTTGTTGTTTTATTATTAAACACTAATTATGTTAATAGATAGACAGTCAAAAGTATGCTATGCTAATATAGCTTGCACTTCTTAATGTCTTTTTTTTAATTTTTATTATTTCTATTTTATTTTTTCTGAACGTCCTTCATTTCTACTATAAAACATTTCAAGGTTATCCATTAATTACCGGACATCCTGTATAAGGATTTATAAGGATGAATCGGGACTTTGAATTACTACTAAAATAAACTAAATAAAATCTTGTGAAATAGCAAATATTCGTTTACTAGATTTTACCTGCGGTTTTGCTCATGTAAATGAAGGTTAAGTTAAGTTAGTAACGGTACTTTTTCTGAATGAAAAGTACCCGATGTCCATTTCTCTTCTCTTGACAACGTGTATGCGAAATTTCATGATGATCAAGTAGTTAAGACGTATCAGCGTACCAAACAAGCAAACTTACATCCGCATTTGTAATATTATATAATACTAGCTGACCCGGCAAACGTTGTTTTGCCATAATAAAATAGATAGTAGCCGATTCTCAGACCTACTAAATATGCATATAAAATTTCATAAAATCGGTCAAGCCGTTTCGGAGTATGGTAACTAACATTGTGACATGAGAATTTTATATATAAGATGAGCCCTGTATTAAAATGTACTACTGACTTTTCAGTCTGGGAAAGGTTAGGTCATAGTCCACCACGCTGGCTCAATGCAGTTTAACAGATTTCACATGTCTTCGCGAATATTATGGATACCTCTCAGTCATGCAGGTATCCTCACGATGTTTTCCTTCACCGTTAAAGCAAACGATAATTAACTATTTAATTTGCACATAACTTCGAAAAGTCAGAGGTTATCTTGGAATCGAACTCAATACCTCAGCATGGCAGTCGAACGGTTTCCTACTAGGCTATCGCTACTTTTTATTTATAATATTAGTTAGAATATATTGAACTACTTTTCCGAATCTATTGGCGACCATTGACACCGATGGTCTTTCTAAATGAAACATGTGTAATATTGTCTTATGTTTACGCGAATGTTATACATTGAAATTAAACACTATATACGGATCTTATCGCGTTGTTTATTTTTTTATAAAACACTGTTATTACATAATTTTCCACAGCTAGACTTCATGATACTTAACTGCGTAAATAGAAACACCAATGATTAAATTATGTTCGGGTACTTTGAAATAAATAAATACACTGGAATATTGAGACAACTACCATCTTAGTCTCCCCGTGACCATGGCTGCTGAAAAGCAGCCCAAACGTCGGGGCAAGTGTAAAATTAAATCTAAATAGTTGTATAATTTAAATAGCTTAAATTGAAATAAATAGTAACTAGTAAAAGTGTTGTGTTTTATAAAGAAACAAACAACGCGATAAAATTCGTATAAAATATGTTTAATTTCAATCAAACAGGTTTATTTACCAGTAAATGAGAAACCTACCATTGCTACCGTAATGAATCTTCAAATGAAACACGTGTATTGAGCAGTTGATGAAAAACTCAGAAGTAAATTAAATATAAATAACCGTTTATAAGCGATAACATTATATTTTTAATACTTGTCTTGAACAGGTAATAATTTCCGGCATCATTAATAATATTGTCTGTCTTAAATAAAAAACTCAAGGAAAGTTTTGTAAGGCAAAACTCATTGCCAAAAGTCGCTAACTAAATGAAACCTGGTATTGAAGACATTTATTTATAAACTTACGCATTTATATTTCTACTAGGTATTGCCAAAGGCTTCGCTCGCGAAAATGTAGGTTCTGTTAGGTTTGCAACAATACTTTTTCTGGAAGAAAGGTATCCAATGTCTTATTCTGTACCGCCGATAACGTATATCCAACATTTCATATTGATCGGCATATTTATTATTATTTATTATTATTATTATTAAATACACATTCGTATTTATAATATTAGTAAGGATCGTGGGCATGCGTGTATTACACCCACATTTTACCAGCTACATCGTTTAGGGGACGAAGCTATTAATGTAACGACTTCCAGATCAAATTTCGATCACGGCAGCCAATCATAACGGAGACTGGCCATCTGCGTAGGAGATATTATAGTGCACGAGCGTTTGCGCAAACACAAGTGCACTCTCTGTTCCCTAACTCTCATAATCCTATAGGACGGTAATCCGACACGAACAAAAAGAAATCAGGTGCAGGAATAACGGCTTAACGTGCTTTCTGAGGTACGGGGGTATCTAACACCGCCAACTTGTTTACTCCGGGCTGCTATAGAGATTTCTTAACGGGAAAACCCAATAACTTTTTGTTGAAGCTTTGTCGAACTCGGTAATCGAACTCCAGACCTCATGCAAAGCAGTCGCATTATCTACCATCGTGACAGCAATTCAGCAGCGCAGCAAACAATTTATGTTATTTTAGACTACTAGCAATTTTAGTTAGCATACGATATTATTAGCTTACTTGTTAAAACCTTCTACTAAGCTAAATTCTTTCGACAGTAATGGTTCCACGTCGGTACAGCAATGAATGGAAATTATACCCACAACTTGTAGATCGTAAGTTTTATTGTTTGCTTGCCCTTGTGAGGGTATCCTTAGGGTATCTGAGGGTAGGCGTGAGACTGTATGCAGAGAGAGATTAGGTGGCAGGATCTGCACCAATACAACCAATTACCTTACTCCATGATGCTACTGAGAACTTCTTCACAGAAAACCGAATAACCTTTTGTTGACACCATCCGGTAATTGAACTCGAGACCTCATGCACAGCAGTCGCGTTTGTTCCTGCTGCGCCACTGAGGCAGTTAATCTAATACTACAATATTAATTAAAATGTATGTATGTCGCAAAGGATAGACCTTTTTTTTTTTTGATACCCAGGAAAAATGCTTGATGCACTACCCGCCGGCTAGAGGACGGCACCGGCGGGGCGTGTGGGACTCACCAGCCGAGCGCTGGTATACCCACTAAAAAACCTGGAGTGTTCCCTCTCTCACCCAATGGGGGGGGGCCAGTTGGGAGTCTAAAAAGATTCATCCATAGCAAGTCTCCCCGGCAAGGGGTAGACCTAGGCGAACGTTTCTTGATCAGATCGGAGACGTTCTGGATAAAGGCCAGGTTAAGAGCACCTTCAACCGGCGAGCGTGTATGAGGAATGTTATGAAAGTGAATGAAGCCAGAGAAGTGTGTCAGGATCGTAGCAAATAGAAATCCGTAGTCTCTGCCTACCCCTCTGGGTAACAGGCGTGAATATATGTATGTATATAAATAAATAGTCACATACAAGTGCTTGAAACATGTATCACTAAAATTGCCTTAGATATATAACACTCAGGCACTTTAGCGATGCTAAGGCAGAGCTTTAATAAAAAATGTGATCTAAAATACTCGTTGTGTTATTTCGGCGCTGAAAGCCACCGGATATGAAAGAGCAAGGCTTTACAGCTCACAACATCCGGTCGGGCCGAGCCTCTCAAAAGGCAACACGTAAAACTTTTAGTTTCTTTGTACCTTTAAATTTTGGAATGGCTTATTCTTTGTCATTCGTCGCACTGTAGTTATAGCGTTGTTTTTCTGTTTGTGATTATGTCTTCTCATTATGTATTTTGTAGCTTTTTTAATAGTTATAATCACAATTTTAAATATGTGATGATTGATGATGGAGATTTTTGAAGTGAAAACTTCTTTAGGCAACTTTTCTTTATTTTAGAATTTAGTTTTATATGGACAGTGACATATGGCATAATGACTGCAACACCTGGTACATAAATGAGTTGTAAAATACTGAAATTATAAGTTGATGGCGATTTAAAAGAGTGGCCTTGAGTTTCTTGCAGGTATCTTCTCATAGGCTCAACCTTTTGCCTGAACCTTGCAACTAACATAAATGTAAATTCAGTAAATATAATAAACTCACTAACCCATTTGACGTTCATAAATGTTACTTTGTGACCTAAGTGAATAAATTATTTTTGACTTTGACTTGATTTAGGCGCGTTGAGCATTTTTTGGGTGAACAAAAATCATGGAACTCGCATCATCGTCACCGAACGATTTCCATGAGCTATATATATACTGTGTATATATGTGTACTTTTTGAGTGAACAAAAAGCGTGAAACTCGCTTCATCGTCACCGCACGCAAGTTGCGTGTCTTAGTTTTCACTTCTATCGGCAGTCCCCAAAGACTGACCGCATGTTTTTCTTATTTGCGTTTCTGAGAGAGAGGGTCCAGCGCATAACAGAGTGATGTGAAAAAGTGAGCAGGATGCTTTTGGCCTGCAGTACCTACAGGCAACGATCAAAAATCCTTACTAATATTAGATATAAATGTGAATGTGGGTTTGTTTGTTTGTTACACTTACATGCCTAAACTACTCGACCGATCATAATGAAATTTCGCATACACGTAGACCGGTACCCTATTTCCTTTTCTATAAAAGAAAAGGAAATATGGTACCTTTCATTCAGAAAAAGTATTGTTGCCTTGAGAAAGAAAATTGACATAACCTACATTTACGAGATTTAAAAAAATAATATAAGAAAACAATATATCTATCAAATTAAAGTTTTTATATTGACATAGAAACATAATAAACTATTTTAGCGTTATATATTACCATAAGAAATAAACAATGTTAAAATAATTGAAGAATTGGATACACACTATCAAATTCCTTTGCGCATCGAAGAGAATGATAGTTTTAGTCCCGATGTTATTTATTATCAATACTTTACAATCCTAGAACATAATTACACACTTTTATAACACACTGGTGAGTACATATATTAAAATAACACTTTTCAACACTCTAAACACTCAACAGCAAAGGTGAATAAACACTCATCGATTCTCCACCCAGAAGGAAAGGCGGATCCGGTAGTAAAATTTATGACTGGTTCGGGTCATAGGACATCAATCGCAGTTACCATCTAATTGCTGAAGCCAGACATTTGTCACGGTAACATTGTTATTAGCTGCCGTGAAGATATAGGGGAGTGGCTGGAACTGTAGTATCGTGATAACTTCAGACAATATGGTATGAGAGAAATGTTTACGACTGAGCATAAGACTAGATTTTCAGTTATAAATAATACGTATTGCGAAGATGTATCTTCAAAGGATAAAGGAAAAGACAGGCAGATGTGTATTATTTCCTTCTGCCTGCTATTTTCTTCTGTTACATTTACGGTCTACTGATAGTGTTAACAGCTGTTAAGCACAAAAAGAATTTACCTGACATACAATAGTTCATGCGAGTTGCCTAAAGAAAAATAATATTTTAAAGTGTCGATTCGCCTGATTCCGACACTTTACATTCGGGCGAATCATCCACTTAGCCGACTTGGGAATTACAAGACCTCGTAATCAGCCACAAAAATAAACAGTCGTATATTATTCACCGTGCTCTTAATAATTATATTCTAATACTATAAGGTGCTGCAGAATGAATTTTGATGGAGACTGACCATCTTTGTGCACAATTACAAGTGTACTTTTTACTCCCTCGCTGTCATAGTGCGATAGAAAAGCAATGCGATACAACAGGAAAGAGATCGGACGCGGAACCAATGGCTTTCCGAGACAATGGGGTGTGCAACACCGCCTTTTACCTAACTCTAGACTCTTATTGAAAATTCTTAACAGAAAAACAAAATAACTTCTTGTTGGCCTGACCCGGAATTCGAACCTAAAATCTCACGCACAGTACTCGCATTCACTACCGCTGCGCCACTGTGGCAGTCTAATATTATCATACTAATAAAACTATATCGCAAAATAAAATAACTACAACAACTCATATTGCGCACATCACTATTCCGTTATTTTGAAAATACCAATGAAAATAACCGTTATTGTGTTTTTCTCATATCGATAGCCACAGTTATCGTTAGCCGAACGATTGTGCCATCTAGCTGGTCATATACTACGATCTGTATTGGATCAGGAATCTAAAAAACAGTTGTGTTTTAAACGAGGTATGTACCTAACCTGAATAGGCGTTACTACTGTTTGCTATCGAATATTCGAAAATAATTTAACTATCGCGTTGCCTGATTAAACTTTTGAATCGCAACGGCACACCCGCGGCCAGGTACACTAGGTTTTTAACTTTATGTGGTATTCCAGCAATTGACAGGTTGATGTAATACGAAGGGTATTAACGCACTTTTTTGTAACGCTTGACGTTTTGGCCAGATTGCACTACCTGTGCTTACAAGCGTTCTCAATAAGCTATAGTGTAGGATCATTGTATACCGTAACAAATAAACCATGTCTTATTAAAATAGTAAACCAGCATTAAGTCATTTCAATATACTATTCAATTTATTTACTTTACGCATACTGCTATATGGGAACCGATTTTGATGCATCTTTAGATTGGAAAAGCTTTACATCATGGCTAAGAAGACAGACACTTTGTGTGTGTTTCTTTTGTTATTGCACCTAGTTCTGCAGTGGTAGCACCGAGCTAGCGGCCCAGAGACAGTAAATGTCAACCACCGCTGACGAATTTTGATAATGCCAAAGGTACACACAGTCAAACCGCTGCCTACAGTGATAACAGTTCTCTCTTTAAGCCTCTTATAAACGACAGTAACGTTTAAAGACTACTGATAAGTACGAATATATAATGAAACTAGATGTGCCCGCGATTTCATCCGCGTTTATAGTTACTGGTATGCTCCCGTGGGTCGTAGCGTGATGTTATATAGCCTATAGCCTTCCTCAATAAATAGGCTATCCATCACTAAAAGAATTTTTAAATTCGTATCAGTAGTTCCTGAGATTAGCGCGTTCAACCAAACAAACAAACAAACTTATCAGCTTTATAATATAAGTATAGATATATTAATTACAATAATCATATTCATAGTGTATGCTATAATGTATGGTCTGTCAAAGCTATCGCATATAACGATACCACCTATCGAATAGAAAAATCTTTACTTACGGTCAATAGTTATTCCCAACTTTTAACCTATACACTGCGTCGCTGGTACTGTCGCAGTAAATTTAAAAGTAAACAAAACGTGCAATGTGCACTTTACGGCGCCGGGAGTGTCGGCCCATAGAGTCGATAGTAAAATTTACGATACGAGCGCCGGCTTCAGTAAAAGCCAGGACACACAAACTGTGGGTTCGCGCTCGATAAACTTCGTCTGTGACTACTGAAAACTAACAAACATGAACTGCTCATATTTTATTTATTTTTGGTACTATATATACGTAGAGCCATGCCTTTATGATTCGAAGGGGTAGGCAAGAAGAGCATTTTCTCGTCACCTACGTAATTAAATAATTACGAAGAGCCTGCATTCACATGTCTGTGATTGCCCACTTAACTATTGCAATAGAAAAAGCTTTACAATACCGAAGCCCTCTGACGATGGACAGCCACGTTGACGAATCCGGGCTTTCCTCAAATTACTTTTACTACACTTCCACTTTACCCGACCCGAAGTTCGAATACGAGAAGACCTTAGCCACAACAGTCGCATTCACTAACGCTGTACCACAAAGGTAGGTAGTACTTTGAAATCTTAACAAATATTTACACCTTCAAAAGGCTAATAAAGGCAGTGGATGATATCATTGTAACGTAGATAAAATGTTAGAAAGATACTTTGAAGAAACCATTATAAAAATAAATGTTCAAGGAGAAGTTAATGTTATGGCAATACTTATTTAGAAATAGAACTCGACCCGATTACACGAGTAACAGGAAGCCTTCCTCGGCTTAGCAATATGATATTTTAGTTCAAAACCCGCGTTATGAAACCTTGTCAGTCCATGACTGTAAGGTATACGCGCCTTTAATAATAGATTATTGAAGAAACGCACCAACTTATGTTAGTTTCCTTACATAGCCGCGTTGTTTAAAAGTAGATTCTCGTTGTAGCAGAATAAAAGGTACCTAAGAAAGCGCAAAATACCCGTGCACTATTTGTATCGTCATAAACTATTATCAGATAATAATTATTTAATTAGCTTAACATCAGTAATAATGAAGATAATAATATAATAATATTCTACCACATACACACAACACCATCTAGCCCAAACTAAGCAGAGCTTGTACTATGGGTACTAGACAATGGATAAACATACATATATACTTTCTTTTTTGTAAATACATACATATTATATATAGAAACACCCAGACCAAGACAAACATCCAAGTTCATGCACACAAATATTTGTCTTGTACGGGAATCGAACCCACGACCTCAGGCGTGGCAGTCGGTTACACTAACTATTACGCCATCGAGGCCGACAATAATAGCGATACTGTTTCAACAATCTCTGTCTATTGAGCCAATTACACCACGACTCCGTGGCGCAACGGTAGCGCGTCTGACTCCAGATCAGAAGGTTGCGTGTTCAAATCACGTCGGGGTCAAAATACAATTTTTGTAGAATCCTTTGAAGATTATTCCAATTTGGTTAATTTCAACAAAATGTTTTTGATCTGACCATATAATAGTGATGAACATACCTTTTACTACCAAAGTGGCAAATAAGTCTTTTGTCATCTACGTACATCGTATTCTACGCGTTGTCAATCTTTGAAAATACAGAGCAGTTTTGAGCAACCCGCATTCAAACACTAGGCGTGTCCCTTACCAGGTCGTCCGTCCACCATGTGGAAGTTCTACCTTTACTGTCCTCCGGTGTTAGGCCGCCACTCCAGAACCTTTCTGCCCTAACGACTATTAGGTCTGCGATCCATGTAGCCTCCCCGCTACCACTCCAGCTTGAAGCTATCCGGAGAGCTATGTCACTAACTTTGGTTTGCCTCCAGATTAATAGTAATAATTATAAGTTTATTGCTTATGAAAGTCTTACATATTTATCTTTTACTGGGCACACAATGAAAACCTATAATTTACATATCGGTAAGAGGTCATTGTTGACGACTGCACTAGTATGAACTGCATCACACGACAGCGACTTTCATTTTCATCTAGGACGATTTGATCCCTATTACCACCACCAATATTAGTACGCAAATAAATAAATAGCTAGCAATGGCCCTTTGAGTGACCTTGATCTATATATTAATACTTAAAGCAAAAACTTTGTACCCCTTTTTACGAAAATTGCGTGGGCGGAGGAGTATGAAATTTGGCACAGTTAACGTTTATATGGAGAAATAGGGGCGAATCCTAATATTTTTATAAATCAACGAAAAAACACTACAAACACACAACCATGTATTTGACACACGCAGTCGAATCACGTTTGTAGTATTTCGACATTGTTCGTCTGACGTCGTACAATTCTTTGTAACTATGGTTACCTATACCTTATTTATATGTATTAGAGAAAAACAGAATACAAAGTAGCAAGTTTAGGAATTTTGGTCGAATTTTGACCACTAGGCGACCACTAGTAAATAGTAAAACGATCGAATTACACACATACTGTACGTATCACGCCCGTATACCTCTGTAGTTTTAGACAAAGGTTTATTACAATTACATTTCTTCAGTTATATAAAACGTTCTACATGACTTCGTTTTTAATAGACTTGCCTCGCGTTTGTGTCCATGTTGTTCTCCAGAGCGGGCGGTATGCTAGCGTTACAACAAACAATTAATTGTTGACTTTACATTAGAACAATAGTTGATCCTGAGGCAGTAGCAGTTGATTACATCATTTTTTATACCATTTAGAGATTGAACACAGCTCTCGCAACTAAGAAACATTAGAAACAGCTATTGGTACCCATACAGTGGATCACTATTTTTGTAGCATGTACCCACTTGCTAAAAAAAAAAGTGATTCAGTACACAACACACTCATCAACCATTCCGCTATCTTCCTGGTGATGAGTCAGTCAACAGCGTAAAGACTAAGAAAAAATTACGGCATATTGCTGAGTTATATTTAGCAAGTTGTTTTCTATAAACAACAAAGCTTGTTAAAATATTGAATCAAACTGTTTCAGCAGTAAGTTGACGAATCCTGTATTGTATAGATTACATGATCGATGCGTTACTAGGCGGGCGGTGAAATAAGGGGGCGGTAATAAGTTAAAAGGTGGAGCTATAAATTCAGCGTTTGATGGTTTTATAGAACACTTAAATGCACAGATGGCGTATTAGTTTAAGTGGTACCACTGCGCCTAGTGTTATAGGTTCGAGCCCAGATGGGATAAAAAATTCTGTAATCCACATTTAATTGTTCGAAATATAGGTGTGCTTTGTAATGGTTATTTTTTAATTTATTTTTAGGAAGGCTTACGGACTAATTACATTATAGTTCAGTTGTTCAGTATAAACAAGTTGACAATCGCAAGCTTCCGCAGTTTGTTAACAATATAGTCTGCTTAAAACATTGACATACAATATTAATGCATGTTGCAAGACAATGAAAAGCGCAATGCCATATCCATTGGGCTACCGCAGCCCAATGGATATGGCACTAGACTTGCGATCGAGAGGTCACGGGTTCGAATCCCACCCATTTCACTATTGACGTGAACCCACTCCTAACACAAGCATTCTAACTTAACTAAAGGGGTTAACAAGAATACTAGTAATTTGAAACCCAAAATGCTACCTTTAAAAAAAAAATACAAATAAAGAATCGCTGAGCAAGGATGCGCTTTATTGTTTTGGGATTGGTATAAAACAAATCGAAATCTAAATGTGGTGGTATTTTATTGAAAGAGGTTATACTTCGTGGTGGGTATGGGTTTTGTCGATAGTTCGTAGTGGCAAATGTTATATGGCAGTGGACATCGTCTAAAGCCAAGGAGGTTTGTACGTACTGCAACTTTAGCGAGTAAATCCGGACAATCAATACTTCCGTAAGCGATTTTTAATAGATATGATATGTCGCTTATATGTCACCTATATTTTAGTGGTAGAATATGATACCTTTAACAGCAGCGTACACAGTTTTCTGAAAACTATTTTGCCTTATAATCTAAGTATCGTATAAACCTTCTTTGGATTTAAATATATGTTATTAGAAATAAATAAAAAAATAAATTGAATGTGTCAAAAAGAAAAGTTATGCATTCGGTTGGCAAGTAACAGTACACCCCACACTAGGATACCCTATGTTATGGGGGCCAGTCTCTTGCGGTCTTATGGAACTTAACAAAATACTATTCATGCAACTGCAAACAGTCGAGCCCAAAAAATGTATACCGTAACTTATATAATTATGTATAAGCTACTTTAAAAAGTGAGAAGTGCGTTCAAACGATTTAAACCTAAAACACTTGTCTTAGAACTCTAATGGCTGGCCCTAATAGGCTATTACATATAGTTAATATTATTTTTTTACATACAATAAAAATAATCTCCCATTGCTGAGCACGGGCTTTTTCGCAATGAGAGGGCCATAGTTCACCACGGTGGCCCAGTGTTGGTTGTCAAACTTCACATATCTTCGAAAACATTATGAAGAACTCTTAATCATGCAGGTTTCCTCACGAGGTTTGCCTTCACTAAAGCGAACGATAATGATTTATTTAATATGTACCGTATGTATTCTAGAAATTACTCTCTAAGGAATAGGGTCATCGCTTATAATAAGCCCGCTATTGTCGCGGCTCCCCCGCCCAGTGCTCCGACCGTACAGCGAGATCAAACGTTGCTATGTCTACAACCGTTTTAGAATGGATATTAGATATCCAACATTCTCATGTTTCGTAAATATCAAGCAATCATTTATTGGGAGTACTTCAAAGTCTTTGTTCTTATTTCTGTTGTGACATTTCTAAACATTTTCAAATAACGCCCGAGTGTCGTGTATGTTTTGAATTTACTGTTTATGTATTGTAACTTCTGTTATATCATTGACTAGTATTTTACCCGCGGCTTCGCTCGCGATTATGTAGATTTTGTCAATAAATTTCTATCCCTTGGTAACAGTCAAAGTCAAAATCATTTATTCACTTAGGTCACAAAGTAACACTTATGAATGTCAAAATATATAGGTTAGTGAGTTTATTAAGTACTGAAGCTACATTTAGGTTAGTTGCTAGGTTTAAGCAAAGGGTTGAGCCTATGAGAAGAAACCTGCAAAAAACGCATGGCCACTCTTTTAAGTCGCCAATTAAATATAATTTCAGTATTTTTCAACTCATATTAAGAAGGTGTTGCAGCCATTATACCATATATTACTGACTATACGAATCTATAACTTATAACAATAATTACTGAATTTTATTTATTTATTTAACCACATCAAAGAAATAATATACAGATTAAAACCTACAGGTCATGCATACAATGTTCTTACTGGATAATTGTACTTACATTTTACAATCTTACAATCCTTTGTGGTGACCACCATCTTAGCTAAGTTACCTATTGTAAATAACTTGTATTAAAGACGCTGGGCCCATCTCTGGATATTTTTTTAATACATTATAAATGACAGTTTTGTACGTATATTTGTTACTGTGTAATACTGCATAATAATATGTAATAGAAAATAATAATAATAATTACACAATATAATAAATTAGATTTTGGAAAAATAAGTGCATGCATAATTAAAGAAATAACATAACTTTTTTTTAACTAATAATCTTTTTGACAATGCAAAGGCAGTCCGTGATTAAATGCGATAGTACTATATATACTATATTATACATTCATATGTCTAATTTTATTTTCAATAATAATTGTAATGGGAAGCACGATACTTGATAACATCACAAATAATCACGAGGTACCTCTACATTACTAAATTGACTTATAAGTAATACTAAATAGACTTCTCTCTCAAGGAAATTCCTGAGGCAGCACCAAGTATTCTCCACCCAGTAAATGTCTATTGAAGAATCTCTACCACTAGTACAGTATAGGCTAGACCCTATTGCTTATATTAAGTCACCGGTAGTGAAACATAAATGTAGGGTATTGAAAAATAAAACTATATTTCTTTTTGTAGTTAAAAGCACAGTTAGCGAAATGCTGATGTGCTACGCTATCAAAGATATAGGGCATAATTCTAATGTATAGAATAAATAGAAGCAAATCTAACACATTTGTCTCCCTCCTCTGAAACTTGACAAATAAAATGTCCCCACAACATCACTATAATAATAAACTCATTTGAACTTGCCGACTATGATACCAAAACAATAGCATTTTGATAATTGACATCATTTCTTATCAACACTCCAAAATCACTCTTGTTCTTTAATGGATAAAGTCGAAATTTCAGTGTGTGGTTATTAATTGTGTTGTTTACGAGAACTTGGTTAAAGTTTAATTGAATCGGGGGTAGTAAACGAGTAGGAATGGGGTTTGATGGCGAATCAACGATTTTGTTATATAGAACACTTGTTTACATGTCTGAGTATTCTATTAAAAGAAAACTTATTAATTTTGCAAGCCATTCTGTGTTTTTGGGTTGATAAAGCGAATTTCATCTTAACTGCCTACTGCCTGCATCGTTTGTACTGTGAAGATTTGCGCCTATGCTTACGGATGAGATCATCATACCATCATCATCTCAAACCATTACATGGCATGAGATGGAGTAGTGTGCAGACTCCTTAAAGGACATATCGTAAGGCATTACGAAAATATAAACATACATAAGTTAAGTCTAGAAATATATTCAGTAGAGGTATGGCAACAGGGCCGCTTACTATTATGTGAGACCTTTAATATAGTAAGCGAAATGTGGGTGACTACCACTTTAATATAGGCGTGATACAAATGATATTTGAACAACATTAGGTACCTATATATGTAGCTGTTATGTAAGTCTAAAATATGACTACATCTGGGTGAAGTAATACCTCCTCCAGCTTTGGGGATACATCAAATATTCATACTACGACTATGTTTAAAGTTGTGATATATTTTAGCACAACTATATATACAGGGTGTCCGGTAATTAATGGATAACCTGGAAATATCTTTTAGTGGAACTGATGGCCGTTCAGAAAAAAATATGATCTTTTTTTCCTAACTACTACCTGAGATATTTGTTTTTTTTTAATTACCATATATAACCTTTTTTTTTTTTTTTTTTTTTTTTTTTTTTTTTTTTTTTTTACGTGGGGGAATGCTATGACGCATATCCCTCCGCGGGGGCGGGCGGAGGGATTATGTCGGACTCGCCGGGGTAAAAGAAAGATGGAAATAATAGTAATGTACCTCCCGGAATACCGACTAAACCTACCACGGTGTTCCTCGACAAAACCACTATCGACGGGGCCGCGCGAATCGCTTTCGCATGCGGTCGCGACCCCGCCGCGGTTACAGCCTGCCGTATGAAACAGCAGGCCACTACACGAAAGACCTACCCAAAATAGGCACTACGTCGCTTAAAACCCTACTGTCTCCCCTAGAGGGGAGACGGACTCGACACAGAGGCGCGCGTGGGAACACGCACGCCGCCTCTCGGACCTGGTGCTGAACGGATGGCGGGCAGGCCCACAAAGCCCGCCACCCCCAGGTCAAACCTCAGGGTGGCTGGAGGTCGTCTCGCGCCCTCCGGCGCCCGGCTCTGCGGTTGGGGAGAGGGTTTAAACGCTCCCTCTCCCGCTCCGCCGCCTCCTTGATGGAAATAACTTCCTCACAGAAGGAGGCGACGGCGTTCCACGACCTCTCACTCCGGACCATAGACTGAACTACGGCCGGGAGCGAGAGGGCAACCGATCCGACTGCCGCGATCAAATCACGGCGCTGCGATGCCCAGGCGGGGCAAACCGCCAAAGTGTGCAGCGCCGTGTCCTCAACAACGTCGCGGCAGTCGCCGCAGTGGTGACAACCGGGCGTCTCTTGCCGGCGTATACGACACAGGAACCGGCCAAAACAACCGTGGCCAGTCAGAACCTGTGTCAGCCGGAAGGTGAGGGCGCCATGCCGCCTCTCCAGCCACTCCTCAAAAACGGGACTTACCGCCACGATCGTGGCGTGCCCGGCACTGGGGTGCACAAGTCGTTCCTTCCAATTGGCCACTAGGACCTGGCGGAGCTCGGACCTCGCCGCCTTGATACCATGTATAACCTAACCTAACCTAACCTAACCTTTTTTTTTTTTTTTTTTTTTTTTTAACGGGGGGAAATCCTCATGGACTTCCTCCGCCTGGGGAAAGGCGGAGGGGCATGCCGGACTCTTACCGGCTAAAACCACCCCGGTGTCTCCTCGCACGTACGCGCGGGGCCGCGGGAGTCCAAATTCTTCCGCAGCCCCGCGCTAGTGCTGGCCCGGTCTGTCCGGGCCCCGTCTCCTGCACGGGGTAGTGAGGTGTTGAACTACCCCGTGCATCGTCTCAGAGGCGCGTGCTGACACCCGCGCGCGCCTCCGCCTCGGGTCCATCGAGTAGGGGGCGGGGACTTCCCCAAGTCCCTCGCCCCTGGACCCAACCTAACCTAACCTAACCTAACCTAACCCTATGGACTCCGGTCTGAAATAAAATCTTTCTATTCTATTCTATTCTATTCATAACATCCTCGTATACTACGACCATAAATGAATGAAATCCATCGGTCTTTTGTTTTTTTATTATTGAACACTAATTATGCTAATAGATAGACAGTCAAAAGTATGCTATGCTAATATAGCTTGAACTTTTTAATATGTTTTGATTTTATTTTATTATAATTTTTTTCATTTTCTACTATAGGACATTTCAAGGTTATCCATTAATTACCGGACACCCTGTACGTACATAGTAACAACTATCGACATAAAATTCAAAAAAAATCGATTTGATTTCGACGATTAATAAGGCATACTAATATTATGAAGAGGAAAGATTTGTTTGTAATCGATAAAATCTGAAACTACTGAATCGATTTTATTCATTATTTCGCCATTAGCAAGCTGCTTTATCTAAAATAACGTGGGCAGAACATCAAGCTACGAACCACAGGAGCGGAGCAGCATGAACGTGGGTGAAAGTGCGGGGGTCAGCTAGCTAATAATATCTTTGTAACTATATAATACTGCATTGGTAGGTATCAGCCGGGTGAAATATATTTTAAGTTAATATTCAAGACATGGTCTATCTATTTGCTAAGTTTCATCCAAATACGTTCAACAGTGTACTCACGAACATCATCATCAACAATGTTCCGAACATCTTCAAAATCTTTTATATTTATAATGTTACTCTATTTCATAAATGGTATTCGACTTGAATTCTCAACGCACAAAAATAAACAAAGAAAAGCGTATATTAAATAGTTTAAATTAAACCGTATAATAAAATCCTTGCCCGAGTGAAAAACTTCTTAGAAGTTGCTCGTTCTAAACGCAATTCCAAACACATTATTTTTTTATGCATCACGTTTTCCAGTAAAAAATATAGCATAGAGGAAATTTCATTTCTTTTGACAAAGGCCCGGCTGTTTAAAGGGAAAGATGAAACTTTGAAAAACTCTATTAAGGAGGCAGATTAAAACTGTATAATGAAGTTTCAGTGTAAATCGTGAGAAAGTCTAAGGTCTTTTTAAAACGACTTTTCTTGCGCTGAGTTTTATAGTTTGTTGAAAAACTCGTGAAAACTTATTACCTTTGGCAATGTTGTGTTTGATATTAGGATACGGTTATTTGAAAATGATGTAGTGTCATAAAAGTGATGGCGGTAGATTTTCAAGCGCTTTTTCTTCTTATGATTTAGACATGTACATAGTTTTACGGCTATATTTCTGTTTTGATTTATGTGTAAATAAGTATAAAGAAGCAATTTGACTGGTGACAACTAGTTTCAAGCATATGGTGTGAATGTATGCAAACAAATTTTGATAAGGTTTATTTTGGTGAATAAACAATTTGAATTTGAATTGATATAGGGGTAGACGCAACAGTAGCGATGTCCAAGCAATAGGTCTCAGGTTTGTTTTCTGTTCAGGCAATGTGTAATTGGGTTTACCTGGTAGGTAGCGCGGCGTTTGGATCTGTGCTTGGCAGACCTAAAACTATAATTAACATAATGTGAGTGTAATGTGCCAATGCCTACACTTTCGGGCATATACATATGAATATTATATTGCCATTACTAATTTGAAATTTATAAATATTTATTCCTTCTAATATGAAAAATGGCCAAAATGCGAATGTTGGTTAACGTTAGTTTTGTATAAAGATAGCAACAGTACTTAGCGTTTCATCATGGCAAAATTTGTGGACAATGTTCCTCTGCCTTGCTCTTTAGGCATACAAGCGTAAGACTATATGTGTATAATAATAAACACCTATACAAAGTGTATTTCTACGCGATCAGAACCGTTATGCAAATGTCATCATTACAAAATTACTGAACACCCACTATTAAGGTATTAACACGTAATAACATGCAAATTGTCTCCCGATCGAGAATCAAGTCTCTCAATGATGTATAAAAGCGGTTTAAGCCGGATTAAACCGGTTTAAACCGGATTACACCGCTTCGAGGCGGAGGCGTTCATTTATTATGTAAATACATGACAAATTAAATCCAATGGGAATTTCGTTTGACAAACGGTTGGGTCCGGTGTAATGTATTGCCGTGTTTGTTAGTTTGCGGTTCAAAAAGTTCGCCAGATTGGTTAAGCCTTTTGGATATTAAAGGCAATCAGTTGTATTGACGGCTTTGGTTTCAAATTTTCTGTTTTGATTTTAATGTGATACGACATTGATTCTTAATTTAGTTATGCGCAGATTATGTATGTGTATGTTAGTGATCAACAACAAAACATCAACTGTAAGATTCTCTTAGTGTCGATGACGCTGACTGTCTTTAAGAGACTTTTATTTAATTTATAAATAAAATCTGGATTGACCTTTTTCTGATTATGTTTTTCTTTTGAATTTATAGGCTTAATGCTATGTTATAAATTGGTAAAATACATATACCTCTTTGGTCCCGTTGCAGAAGTTTGATATTATGTTTGCGTGGTCCAAAGTTCGATGCCCGGGGCCTAGTATTATTAGGTTTTACTGTAAGGAAATCTTAAGTAATAGTGTGCCCGGTAGGCGGCAATATCCAATGGTGAAATTAGGCAATCGTCCATGTGAAATCTAAAACAGAAATGGCGAATTGTGAGAGTTGTAATCGCGACTTTGCTCATAAAACATTATAAATACCACACGCTGTATGAGAGCCTTACAATTATATATGTATAAGATCATATTTGTACACGATACGGCATTGTAGACGACGCTGCAACAATGCCATGTTTTGTGCATATAAATACAGTAAGGGAAAAAGCGGTCAAGTGCGAGTCGGACTCACTCATGAAGGGTTCCGTAGCAGCAAGTAACATAATATAAAAGTTCTTGTAGTTCGTTGTAACTTTGATCAATGTTTTAAAAATAGCTTTTTTTACAGATTTATAATTAGAAAATAATGGTTCACGGTTTATGCATAAGATTTATGATTATGAAATATAAAAAAAAACTACTTACTAGTTCTCATTCAAACCAATTTTCGGTGGAAGTTTACATGCTAATGTACATGATATATTATTTTTAGTTTTATCATTCTCTTATTTTAGAAGTTACACACATTTTACCACTTTGGAAGTATCTCTCGCGCAAACTATTCAGTATAGAAAAAAATCATATTAGAAACCTCAATATCATTTTTGAAGACTTATCCATTACAATAACACGTATGGGTTTGAAGAAAAACATTTTTGAGTTTCAGTTCTAAGTATGGGGAGCCTCTAAAATTTATTGCTTTTGTTCTATTTTTGTGTGAAAATCTTAATGCGGTTCACAGAATACATCTACTTACCAAGTTTCATCAGCATAGTTCTTATAGTTTCGGCAAAAAGTGGCTGTGACATACGGACGGACAGACAGACAGACAGACATGACGAATCCATAAGGGTTCCGTTTTTTGCCATTTGGCGGAACCCTAAAAATGTATTTATTTAGATAAAAGCAAAATTAAGAGAGAAAAATAATATAAAATAAATAAATGTTGCCTGGTGCTGGTTTTCAACTAGATCCGGCGCTGGTATTCATCTAGATCCTTAGGGTCTTGTAGTGAGTGTCGCTCTTCACTTAATAAATTGTAGCATTATTTATTCTTTGAGGTATCCCAGAAAAAGGGATGATTGATTTGGAATATCTTATTTTCATATCTAAATAAAATAAAATAGTTACGTGCAAATATTTTTAGATACCAAATAAAACTACTGTACCCAACTAAGGTCGCTAGACACCGCGTAGAAAAGCGCATAAGTCAAGTTCCAGCTAAATAGACACATGACATAGAGTTATAATTAACTAGCTACTAAAAAGCCAGCTGAAATAATTCATCTTTGCCGTAATACCTTGTTAGAAATTGCAGTGAGGGCACTCGGAGGCGAGGATTGCACCGCTCCCCACGGACACCGCACTTCAGCTTCAAATAGCCAACGTTTAGTTTTGTAATTAACCACATTACAGTACCTCCAGTTAGCACACTTAGTATGTATGTGTGTGCATGTATTTCACCAGTTTGCGTTTTTATCTGTCTATTTATACTAACTAGTGGTCGTCAAGTGGACGAAATTAGACCATAATTCATATCTTTCTATATATAATTCTTCTGTACGTGTGTTGACAGTTGAACTCCTCCTAAACGGCTGGACCGATTTCAATATTTTTTTTGTGTGTGTTCATGTGGATTCGAGGATGGTTTAGATTTAGTATTGTTTTTTTTGTTTCTTTTTTTCGCCTGTGCAGGACACCGTCTGTCGAGACAGCTAGTTTTTTATAGATTTTGACGTTCTGTACTTCTCATTATATATTTACTAGATTTTGATCAAGGCTTCGCCTATGTAAATGTACATAGGTAAGGTTAGGTTAGTGAAGTATTTTTTTGGATGGTACCTACCATCCAAAAAAATACTTCACTAACCTAACCTTATCTATGTACTTTCTGTTCCCCTGACAACGTGTATGTGAAACTTCATGATTATCGGTCACGTATTTAAGGCCTGAAAGCATAAGCGAACAAACTCACATTCGCATTTATAATGTAAGTTAGGATTAGTTAGGATGCCAAATCTGACATTCCTCCGCGCGTGCAATGTGCTTATAAACGGTTACGAAAATGTATTTTCTAAATTGCTGAACTGCCTTTGATAAACGTTGCTGTGTATCTGTTTACGATAAAGGCTATTATGGGTCTCAAAGGTTGTCTTAGCGCACTGAAGCATATAGCAGCCTTAAATACCACTGGATAACCTGAAGATAATAGAAGACTGGGAAAAGTTATCTATATCGCAAACATGATACATTGGTTTGAGAGAAAGTTGTATTATTACCGGAGAGATCAACGCAAAATGTATTTCTTATGTGTAATTGTGTTAATGTTATGTGATTCGCAAATGGTTGAAATTAAACTACTATATACGGATTTTATCGCGTTGTTTATTTAACACTGTACCTTAATTTTGAAAACTGTTACACTACTACTACTAATACTAATGAATTTTACTAATTTATAAGCTAATGAAATTATTAAAACTATTAAAACTATTTGTATTTAGGTTTACACTTTCCCCGACGTTTCGGTTGCTTTTCAGCATGTTCACGGGGCCCGTGATATATAGTAGTTTAATTTCAATGAATAACATTCGCGTAAACAGAAGACAATATTATCGCAAATGGTTGTTCCGAGTCTGGATGATCTTAATGTTTGTAAAGTCCCCGATGCAGGAATTATTCTCATCGCAGGAGCTGTCTTTTTAAATCAAAATCAACACTCGATACCCTTCTAAATTGATTTGTCAAAGCTAGCATCTAATCATGTCTGCGTCAACAACAAACTTTAAAGTTTAGTTTAATGGAGTTGTGGAGGCGCGTCACCGGCCGATTAAGCGACGTCCCGCGTTGATGGGAACACGGAACAACTAAAACTAAATTAAACGGAACGATGGGAAATGGTACGACAGTCTTTGGGAACGCTGAAGAATTTGTTGCTATTCATTGATTAGAATGTTAGTATGTGACACTTAATGAGACCACATTACGGGACATGGATAGCGTTTTGTCTTCTCGGCATGGATCATTCAAGTCGAGGGAAAGTAAGACTAAAATCTAAACTAATATTATAAAGCTGAAGAATTTGTTTATTTGTTTGGTTGAACGCGCTAAGCGCAGGAAATACTGGTTCGAATTAAAAAAATATTTTAGTTTGGATAGACAATTTATCGAGGAAGACTAGGCTGTATAACATCACGCTGCGACCAATAAGAAAGGAGCAGACAAAACCTACACTAACGTGAGAAACTCTAGTAGCGGATGAAGGTGACTGTTATAAAATGTAATACTAGGTATCAGATGCTGCCTCGATGGTCCAGTGGTAGTTTATACGACTGCGGTTCATGAGGTCTTGGGTTCGATTTCCGGGTCGAGCTTGGAAAATGTTACTAAGATTTTCCGTCAAGAATTTCTTAGTAGTAGTTTTATTAAGAATTTCTGTCAAGAAGTTCTTAATAATTAGCCCGGAGTGACGAAGTTGGCGGTGTTTCACCCCCGTGTGTCGGAAAGCACGTTAAACAATGTGTTCCGGCTATCATGAACATCGATGGCAGTCGTTATTGGGAAGTCAGCGCCCTCAAATATCCTGACGACTGGTCTAACCATAGATTGATGTTATCCTTCTGGGTTACAGACGTCGGATGGCAGTCGCTCCGTTTAAAAACTGATATTAAGCTAAATCTCGTTGGACCAGAACAAAGCGGACCCTGGCATAAGCTGGAATTAATAATCGCTAACAAGAAGAAGACTAGGTATCAGATATCTTAAAAATGTCGTCACATTTCAGTATATAATACCTACTTACATAAAGTAATATTATGACTATAATGACCATTGGCAGACAATTAATAAAAAGTAAACTTCAATAAATATACGTAAGAAAGTAATACGAAATGAACTGGTTTCCTAGCTAGATATAGAAATTAGTTACTTGGATTAGTGCGTATAATATACTGCAGCGATAGCTCAGTGGGGATACCAACAGACTGCAATGCAGAGGGTCTCGGGTTCGAACCCACGTCGCGCACCTCTGACTTTCGGAAGTTATATGACGTTCCGAAATTATGTGCGTATTGATTGACAATTATCGCCTTCTCTGTGCCTCGGAGAGCACGTTAAGCCGTCGGTCCCGGCTGCCATGAACATCGTTGGCAGTTGTTATTGGGAAGTCAGTGCCCTATAATATCCTGACACTGGTCTAGCCTAGGGTATCGTTAGCCTTCGGGTTGCGGAGGTCAGGTGGCAGCCGCTCCGTGTAAAAACTGATATCCAGTCAAATCCGGTGAGACTAGAAAACAAGTGTCTTGGGAATAATAAAGGCTAGAAAGAAGGATTAGTGCGTATAGGAATGGTTAACAATTCCATGGCATAATGGTCGTTATTAAGGGTTAGAAGCTTTATGACCACCTCTCGATAAGACTACATAACAGATATAACTAGTTCGGTATAGGACTAAATCGCGGTATAATAAATTGCAACTAATGCCTAGCGGGTCGGCTGAGTCCCACAGCTGGGAATCGGACTCTTCTCAGTGTGAAAAGGTAATCCTTTTTACCACCACCATCACGCTGGCCCAGTGTGGGTTGGCTCAGTATGTGTAGCTTACACATATCCTCGCTAATATTTTGGAGAAATCTGAAGCATGCAGGGTTCCTTAAGATGTTTTCCCTTACCTACCGTTAAAGCGGACGATAAAATATAATATGAATATGCACATAAGTTCGAAAAGTCAGAGCAGCGCGCTTTGATATTGAACCCTCTGCGATTAATATAAAAACATAATTTAGATAGCAGTTTTATCATATTATATCGTTAAAATGAAGCATTTTGTTTAAGCTACAAAGCTACAGCCAAATTGGCTACATAAATGCGGGATTTTCTACATTCCATTAATTAAGTTAGGTGTCTTATAAACCGCGTCTGCTGCATTGTCCTACTGGGTATATATTTGATGAAAAACAATCACAGCGTGGTAGCTTCTTTTCAGTAAAACTGCTTCTATAGAAAAACTTATTTATATTTTAATAATATAAATACATTATTTAGTTGATCTTAAACTTACAAAACACTACTATAAAAACGTTGCTAAAATTTTAGAGATACTTTAAAGTGGGAACAAAGTTTTCTAATTGGCTTGTTAGGATGAAACATTAATTATTTAAAATATATACTTAACTTTTAAATTCATACACAAGCTGATACATTGTTGGTTTGTTAGTCTGTTCGTCTGTTTCTTCTACGAAAAGGAATACTTTCGAATCGAATCTGAAGTAATGAAGCGCCAGGACTAACTACGTCCTAGCCCGAATTATAAACATTTAAACACGTATGCCTGTACATGCAAGTAGTAATGTACTTCGTCTATATTTTCCTAGCTACATGCATGCCTAATACTGTCTCTGTTTAAAGATTTTATGCTGATACTGATAGCCCGTCTTAAGGATCGTTCAAAGAGAAATTTACACCTAACGACGAATATAATCCTCAAACTTACTCAGGAGATATACAAGAAGATACTTAACACATTGAATGCCATTTAGCAAACGCAATAGAAAATGTATTGTTTGCGGTCATTCATGACTGGCATGGCGTTCAATGTGTTAATAGTAACGTTCTAAGTCTCTTATTCAAGTAAATCCATTGCCAATAGCTAGTTTATACTAATATTGTAAAGTAGGAAGATAGATTTGATATTTCGTTCGTTTTATTCGTCAGAATTTTATTGAAAAGCTACTCAATCAATTTTAAAAATACTTTAACCATTAGAATGCTTTATTCTTCTCCCTAGCATTTACTATTCCCAATTCACTTGGGGTCGGCATTTCTGGTCTAACCGGATTTGACTGGATATCAGTTTTAACACGGAGCGGCTGCCACCTGACCTCCGCAACCCGAAGGCTAACGATACCCGAAGGCTAGACCAGTGTCAGGATATTATAGCGCACTGACTTCCCAATAACGACTGCCTTAGATGTTCATGGTAGCCGGGACCGTCGGCTTTACGTGCTCTCCGAGGCACGGAGCAGGCGATAATTGTCAATCAATACGCACATAATTTCGAAAGGTCATATAACTTCCGAAAGTCAGAGGTGCGCGACGTGAGTTTGAACCCGAGACCCTCTGCATTGCAGTCTGTTGGTCTCCCCACTGAGCTATCGCTGCTAGAATGCTTTATTATCACCAAATAAAACAGGTTTTTTTTTACTTCTGTTATTAACATAACATAACCTACTTTTTTGGGAGCAAAGCCGCGAGCAATAGCTAGTCTTACTACCTAGGTTAAGGCACCTGTATTACGCCTGTGGATATCGTAAAAGTCCTCTGAAAATCCCTACCTAGGGTCGGCCAGTTTAGTACTCAGTTGGGAAATCATAGTTCATACCCAGTGTGTCTTTGACTGAACTATATATCTCACTTTTTATGTTTTATTATGATATATACTAGCTTTTGCTCGTGACGCCGTTCGCGTTAAATACGGTTTGCTATAGATGCCTTCTATGTGAATCATATGCATTATATTTTAGATTCAACTAAACGCAATCGAATTAAACTTGACTCAGATTTGAAGCTGAATCTGAAGCTAATTAACTGCAATAACTGCATAAATATCTGTTTAGTGTTTTTGCGCAATGCTAAAATTAACAGACAGATCTTGATTAACTAACCTAACTTAAGCTGTACCTACCTATATTTCGCTAGCCACGGTTTCAGGTCCCACACAATAGGGACTCTGAAGTCCAGGCACTGATAATTTCTTAAAAGGAAAACCTCATTACAAAAATAAAAGAAAAGCAATTGAAAACGTCTATATCTGCGGGCATTATACGCTGGCACGCAATTTATTTTGCACATGAAAGTCATGTGCAGTCAGGCTATATTAAAAAACATTGCAGCCATATATTGCACACTAAATTGGCCGGTTAGATGTCCCTTTTTCTTAATCTATATGTATATTTATGCGTAAGCTTACAGTCAAACTACCCCTCTAGTCAAATGACAAATTTAACGATATGATTGAAGCTACTCAATTAGGTATTTCATTAGCCCGTCACAATGCACCGGTCACCGACGATATTTGGACAATGTACCGTTATATACACATGTTTATATCATATGTATGTATGTGTGTGTGTTTGTGTGTGTACGGATGTTGGTGTTTCAATTATACGTGTGTAGACTACTCCGCCTGCCGGGCCTTCTATCCAATTAGGATTAAAGGTACGGTGTAAGAAGCAGCGAATTTATTTAATACTATATGTCTCCCGTGGTTTTACCTGTGTTTATGATTACTGCTCCGCGCCCGTAGCTCATAGCCTGATTTTAAAGAGCCTATAACCTGACTTAAGAGTAGGGCTTTCAATTGGAACTAGATTATTCAAGTCTATTTGATAGTTTTAAACAAAAAACAAACAATGTCTTCAGTTTTATTGTAATATAATAAATTGGCCGTGCTTGCAATCGCATATGTAAAGTCGATATATACCTGCAAGATTTTAATTTACCTTGTTTCAAGATTATAACGGCATGTTACTTTTTATAACAATGATAGTTACAAAATAATTAATTAATCATTATTGTAAAATACATTTACAAATTAATTTTGTACAATTTAAATATACTATAACTGATTTTAGCATGAATGGGGCCGGCTTGACCGGAGAAGGGTTACCCTCTCACACAACATCGACGTGAAATAGCAATTTCATGTTGTGTTTCGTTCGGTGAGTGAGAGTGCCGTAGGCCCAATCACCCTCTTTTCCCCTTCCTACTCCTTCTCCTTTCCACTTCCTTTCGTGAGATGGTGTCAGATAGTCATATATTAACCACCCGAGGCAACTTTAATATTTTACTAATTAAAATAAAATAACATATCAATCATTAATGTCGTAAATAATAACGGGCGGTACTTTTTATTGCCCCTTATTATTTACGACATCAGTTATTGTTATGTTATTATTTTTAAATTAGTAAAATATTAAGATTGTGTCGGGTGGTTAAAATATGACTATTTGAAACCATTTCATGAAAAAAGTCGGTACTTTAATTTTTCCAAAAATATTATTCTAATTAAAAAATATATGGTCAGGGTTATTCTATATCACCAGTAGAATGTGTGGTTAAAAGGAATTACACGATTTTAAAATCAGCCTGTATAGGGCGGATAATATTATTATTAATAAACATAACTTGAGACTAACTTCAGCCTAAATTGTATTTATTCTCAATAATATTTTGTACCTATAAAATGCATGCTAGTCCTTCTACGCTGTCACTGAGACCTCGACCCTAATGGATACCGATCACAGGAACATCGTACCGTATTAGTGGTTGGCTTTTTGAAAGGTGTCCGTGATTGCTTTTTAATTATTTATCCGGACATGCTAGACGCATCGCGAGACATGTTTGACAAAATTGTGATGGTTTATGGCTATAGGGTGCATTTTGTTTAGTTTTTGGTTTGTTTAGTAATATGTATTATGTACAAATAATAATAATAATAATCGTTTATTTTTCTCTCTCACACAGAAATAATAAAAAAATATCAGAATCTTAAGCTAGGTGTTACATTTATAAAGGGGGGTAGGGGGGGAGAGGGAATCTGTGTGAGAGACTGGTATCTGTATTATGTAGACCTGTATGACATATTACCAGCCTCTCCTGACTCTAGACAAGTTAGTGCTCGGATATGAGTGACCTGATTTTACAATAATGTACCTTTAATATGTGAGGTGAGTAATTGAGTAGACTATAAGATATGGAGTACGTACGTGCACGTGTTTGTGTCTGTATGTGTATGTGTGTGTACGTGTGCGGGTGTGTGTGCGTGCGTGCAAGAACAAAGAATTACCCCTGTTGTCCCCGAAGGGGTAGTTAGAGGTACGAAAACACTGTACAATAGATGTGGCTGCCTTTAAACGCAGCTAGCGTATGCAATCAAACATCTATATTATAACGCTCGTAAATACTGTCTTCTCGCTTTAATAATTGCCTTACAGAAACTCAATAATGCTTTGCCTTGCCTTGCCTCTTCAAAAACTGCCTCCGTGGCGCAGCGGTAGTGAATGCGACTGCTGTGCATGAGGTCTCGGGTTCGAATCCCGGGTCGGGCCAACAAAAACGTATTGGGTTTTTTTTTCTGTTAAGAAACCTCAATACGACCCCGGATTTAGGAAGTTGGCGGTGTTAGACACCCCCGTGCGTGAAAGCACGTAAAGCCGTTGATCCTGCGCCTGATCTCTCTCCGGTTGTGTCGGATTATCCGTCCCATCGGATCATAAGAGTAAGGGAACAGAGAGTGCACTTGAGTTTGCACATATACTTGTGCACTATAATAACTCCTGCGCAGATGGCCAGTCTTCGTTAAGATTGGCCGCCGTGACCGAAGTTCGGTCTGGAGGACATTATTATTATAATGCTTTGTCTAAGATTTGATTTTGTTTTTGGAAAGATATACACATAGTCACGCTTATAGCCCCACAGAAATAGGTCAGGGTATCACATCCAAACGCCTACTGTGATTGTAGCTCCCACGTAATAGGGATATTGCCGTTAAGCTTCGCGCCAATATTGAGATTTTTTTAACAGAAAAGCCCATCAACGCTTTGCTCAACTCAGAAACAGAAACTAGGACCTGAAGCATAGCAATATTAATATTAATAATTTATTTATTGATTACATTGGTAAAACATGAATACAGTCCATAAAGTACTTAATATAGGTAATAATAGGTGCCTGTACTAGGATAAACCTGTGCCACAGGCGTTAAGGGCACAAACAAACTACTAGAAACTAAGTTACATACAATTAACCATACTTATTATATTAATATATGCAAAAATAGGCCAATATTATAATTATTATCATGGAACTTGCTATTTAACAACAATCAACAAATCTTCAGTATCCTCATAATTTAAAGTTTGTAAGTACCGACAGACTATCCGCTTAGATCTTACATAACTTAGGTCATATAGCTGTTTGTTTATTTATCTTGTTATAAAGAAAATGACCTAAGAATGCGATAAATCTATTTGTAAAAACAAACTTTGATTCAGAAAGTATATTACAGAGAATATCTTATAGCAAATGCATTCACTACCATTGCGTAACGGAGGCGATTATTGTGCATGTATCCAGATTGAACGAAATCTCAAGTTAAGCAAGGACTCAGCTACGGAGCATAGCTTACTATTTCTTTAAAAAATACGTTTTTTTACTGAAATTGTATGATCAACGGAATTTCACTACATAAATTTTCTGATCCACAGAATCATTCTACAGAAATTGTATGATACACAAATAATTATACCGAGTTTAGATGATATTGTATCTGTTGTTCACACCAACAGACCAACAATACAATCATTTTTATCTACTGATCAACACATTGGCTACTTAACAGAATATCTACCAATATTTTATTGTAGTGTGAAGGTTTACGACATCTATTCATGCTCCCCCTTCCGTAGATGATCACCCCAATTATTGTCATCAGTGGCGTAATACGTTTCACGTAGAGTAGGTTTTCGTGACTGATTAGTGGATTTAGAATGGCATTGGATTCATAAAAAATATTGTTTTGTACTTATCATATGAGTGTAGGTTTTAAAAATCATCAGAAGAGGTCTGCTCTATCATATTCTTTAGATGAAATGTAAATAATAAATTAACTATTATCTTGTCTTCAATAGTTAACTTAATGACGTTTAAATTCTCTTACACTGTGGAGTGATAATAATATTATGAGCCCTGTATTAAACTGTCCTATCGCTTGGCACGGGTGTCTGCCCAGTACAGGTTGGCAGACTTCACAAATGTATCTTCGAGAACATTATAGATATTATATAGAACTCTTAGACATGTAGGGTTAAGGAGCATAGAGAGGGTAAGGGTTCCTTACGATGTTTTCCTTCACCGTTGAAGCGAGCGATAATTAACAATTTTTAATACACACATAACTTCGAACAGTCAAAGGCACCTCGGGATCGAACTCGAGACCACTGCGCGGCAGTCCGACGATCTCCCACTAGGCTATCGCTGCTTATATTAATATGACATCAGAAATAGAGGTTTGTACTGGTCTTTACGTTAATTAAAGAGTGGCGTTAGCTCATTGGGGAGACCTACAGACTACAATGCAGAGGGTGTCGGGTTCGAACCCACGTCGCGCACGGCTGACTTTCGGAAGACATATGACGTTTCGAAATTATGTGCGTATTGATTGACAATTATCGCCTACTCCGTGCCTTGGAAAGCACGTTAAGCCGTCTGTCCCGGCTGTCATGAACATCTATGGCAGTCGTTATTGGGAAGTCAGTGCCCTATAATATCCTGACACTAGTCTACCCTTAGAGTATCGTTAGCCTTCGGGTTGCGGAGGTCAGGTGGCAGCCGCTCCGTGTAAAAACTGATATCCAGTCAAATCCGGTTAGACTAGAAAAGCCGACCCCAAGTGACTTAGGAACAATGAAGGCTAGGGAGAAGACTTGTCTTTATCTCGTTAATATATCGAATGATGTACCTCGAAGTTATTTTCTAATATCTATTTTAATTTCTACTCCACGCTATGTTGTTGGATTGCGCCGGCGTTGTGTATCAGATATAACACAAGCTTAGCTGACTTACTTTAAAGAAGTGTTACATATCAATAAAAAAAACTGATTATCAAATGGCTGACGGAATCTCGCATAACTAAAGGTTTTCACATAACCACACAATGGCACGAGCCGAACTCACACTTAACCGAATAATTATTATTAACTTTAGTATTTACACGATAATCAATCATAATATACGTTCGAAACTTTTACAGACGGGATTTCATAATTAAACAGAAACATTGTCTTGTTTTATTTCTATACCATAGGCCAGGTTAAGAGCACCTTAAACCGACGAGCGTGTATAAGGAATGTGATGAAAGTGAATGAAGCCAGAGAAGTGTATCAGGATCGTAGCAAATGGAAATCCGTAGTCTTTGCCTACCCCTCTGGGAAACAGGCGTGAATCTATGTATGTATATATTTCTATACTCCGCTTAAAATGCTTTATTTTATTATATATTAGCAGGTCCATCGTAATAACAAATACTGCGTGAACATTTCCGATATGTATCCAATATAATTTAAAAAGTTGATTTAAAGATCGAACAGGCAGTTACACAGCAAAGGCGCCAATGTTGGATACAGCGCTCACAAAATAGTATTTGCAAGGTCATTAACGCGCGAGTAACTGGCGACACTTGAAATGAGTTCCCTAGAATTAATAAGCGTGCAACGTCAGTTTAACTTTATTGCAAACTAGATGTGCCCGCGGTTTCACCTGCGTTTATGATTACTGCGCCGCCCCCGTGGGCCGTAGCGTGATGTTATATAGCCTTTAGCCTTCCTCGATAAATAACCTATGTAACATTAAAATAATTTTTCAATTCGGACCAGTTGTTCCTGATATTAGCGTGTTCAACCAAAAAAAACCAAACTCTTCAGCTTTATAATATTAGAATAGATAATGAGACAAAAATTACGGGGTTAAATACCGATTCGGAATTCGATCATATAAGATAGAAATTAGTAGTGTCTATGGGTTGCAATTAATACTAGATTATTATTAATCACTAGCTTCTGCCTACGGCTTCACCCGCGTGTAGATTTTGTCAATCAATTTCTATCCCTTAGGTACAGTTTTTCCCCCTGGATAAAACAACCTATATCCTTTTCTGTAGCCCTGACAACGAGTATGCAAAATTTAATTATGATCGGTTCAGTAGTTTAGACAGCATAAAACACAAACATACAAACTCGCATTTGCATTAATAATATTAGTTAGGATTCAGGAAGACGAACACTCAGTTAATGCTATCACAGGAAAAATAAAAAGTATTATATTTTAAATGTTTACTTAGATGAATAACTACGTATTTTAATTGAATATCGAAACTTATCAAATGGGTCTTTGATTACTCACAAAGTTTACTCAACCAAATAGAATACACAAACAAATCGATACCTAGTATCGAGTCAGTCGAGTGTTCGATTCTCAGATAGTTTTATTCATTTCAGTAGATTTCACGGGTGAGGGGATCGCAAATTGCGCCGTTCGCTCCCGGCGCGGCCTGTAATCGATTGTGCTGCCATCTGTTGGCAAAATAATGACTCCGTCTGGTATGCTCCTCCTTTATTTAGATGGTGTATATGGTACAATTGTAGATGCTTTTAGCACTTATATAATTATAACGCTTTATAGATATCGACCTACTAATAAATAGAAACGGGTACAATACAAAATTAATGAAATAGACATAGAGAAGTCGTCGAGAGTTGATATTTCGATGCCCACATGGGATAAAAATATAGGGGTTTATTGTGTCTGTTGTTTGCAAGGTCTGCCTCCGTGGCGCAGTGGTAGTGAATGCGACTGCTGTGCATGAGGTTTCGGGTTCGAATCCCAGGACGGGCCGACAAAAAGTTATTGGATTTTTCTGCTAAGAGATCTCAATAGCAGCCCGGAGTTAGGAAGTTGGCGGTGTTAGACACCCCGTGCCTCGGAAAGCACGTAAAGCCGTTGGTCCTGCGCCTGATCTCTCTCCGGTCGTGTCAGATTACCGTCCCATCGGATCATGAGGGTTAGGGAACAGAGAGTGCACTTTTGTTTGCGCACACGCTTGTGCACTATAATATCTCCTGCCCAGATGACCAGTCTCTGTTAAGATTGGCCGCCGTGACTGAAATTCGGTCTGGAGGACATTATTATTATTATTGTTTGCAAGGTCTAAAGCGACACTAGAATTATTCCTAGTGCGAGAGATGTACTTTGTTATAAAACAAATATATGTAATATGCATTCGTAGATATTACTATAGATGTCCTCAATGTAATAAACGTTATATTTTAGAACATAATGAATATTGCTTGCATTATAATTCAATCTCATCTGCGCTTGGGCAGCCTCATCGGTTGACATTTGATATGCCGGGACAATTTAAAAGCACTGACCCGATATGATCTACCTAGTAATTTATTTGATCGAAGTTAGAAGACATGCACACTATAATTGTACGTCAATTAAAGTGTGTATGTCTCATAGGAAAAATAAATAAAATTAGATGTATTATTGTGCAACACGAATAAATTAAATTGTTAATTGAACCTGCTCTCGTATAACGCATTTATTATAATTCGCGCATATCAAATATATTTTAATAAGTTGACGCCAGTCTGTAATACGTGAGAAACGTATGATTATCGACTATTGAACTCTATTGCATCTTTTTGTAATGAAAAGCAATAGAAAAGCCGAATATTATGATCGAGAAACGATGTGCAATTTTGCTTTTCCTGTCTTCTGTTGGGAGCAAACAAAATAACGTTATTTTATTTGAAAGATGTTAGTAAAAATACTACGAAAATATGGAATTATATTTGTCACGTTAAAAAAGCAAAATTAATACAAATGTGTAATATTGTATTAAATACGCGATTATTCTTATTATTGACATTGTATAATGCTGTGGGAGTTTCAATGTTTTATATCACATAAGAGAGCTCTCTTCGCCTAACACTGTACAGCTGGACTGGTAAACCCTATATCAGTTTTCCCAATAGGTATGTCATTATGCTATCCAACCAATAAAGAACCCAAGAAATTACAAGTTTCGTAGTTTCTTGAGTTTGAATGAAACAATTTTCGAATTAGATACAACCTTCTAATCTTCGAACTGCTTCTGTAAGCTTTACGTATACTACACGGCGCCTCGCGGAAGACCAAAAGCTGGTCATAATGAAACTATTTATCTCTCGAACGCACTGATCGGGCGCATTCTCAAGGCGATACAATGGGAACAGCCGATTATACCGACGAATGACGCCCAACCCTTCAGTTCACCAGAATTTGTCACGATATCGTGTTTTAGGGTTGAATCGTTTGGTAAAGAATGCAGACATTCATACTTTAATTATGTTTAGGCAATTTATAATAAATATTGTTTTTATTACTAAGGTGCAGTAGCATACGTCCTAGCCAATGGGTGCTTAGAACATCAAGGGTATTGTAGAATACTCGTGAAACTCAACACTGCAATGAAGGAGTTGCTACACTGATCTCTAGAGACCTTACAAACAGCACTTTTAAGAAGTTCTATGAGGTCGGGTAAGATTCTCAGATCTTCTTAACCGCATAAGTACTACAACAGATTATTTGGCTTCGACAAGTAATGGATATTGCTTCAGGTTTCAGTGGAATTCCAGAGTAAAGCGAGTTTTCCATTAAAATTTTCTTTTAAAAATTCTTGCATGCTACGTACAAAAATAAAATCTTGGGTGTTCTTATATAAATAGAGATAGGAAAAATTAGATATAAATATATTACTAGCTTTACTAGCAAACAAGCATAGTTTATATAGTTTAAAAAATATAATTCAAGGTCAAAATTCGACCAAAATTCCTAAGCTTGCTACTTTATTTTCTTTTTCTTTATTACATATAAATAAGGTATAGGTAACCATAGTTACACGACGTCAGACGAACAATGCTGAAATACTACAAACGCGATTCGACTGCGTGTGTCAAATGCATGGTTGTGTGCGTGTCGTGTTATTTCATAAATTTAATGTATTTCTAATACATATTTTATAAAAATATTAGGATTCGCCCCTCCTTCTCCATATAAACTTTTACTGTGCCAAATTTCATACTCCTCTGTCCGCGCAATTTTCGTAAAAAGGGGTACAAAATTTTTGTTTCACGTATTAATATATAGACAAATGCGAATGCAAATTTGAGTTTGGTTTTTTACTTATTTGTTTTTTTTTATTAATTTGACAATCTCGCACTAGGAATAATTTTGACTTCAGACTCCAAACAACCATTTGATCGAACCCACAACACTTGGCGCGGCGGCAGTGGCGAGGCAGCCACTTAAACCACTACGTCATCCGTGCTGTGCGTGTTTGTTTGTAACACTTTAACACCTTAACAACTCAACCGATCATTATGGAATTTGACATATACAGATTATACATTTGTCAAGAGTACAGAATAGGACATGGGGTACCTTTAATCCAGAAAAAAGTACTGTTCCCGGGTGAACGAAGCTGCAGGAGACAGCTAGTCGAATACATTTTATTACCACAGACAAATTTCTTATCAAAGTAAACATTTATTCAAATAATGAAATAAAACCGTTGAATCTATCTATATATTTTCTCCACTTAAATTCTCACAGACAATCATATAAAGACGGAGTGCAGTCAGTGTGTTACTTCTTTAAAATCTTTTATATAAAAGCCACTCAAAAGTCTGAAATATTATACTCAATAAAAGATATCCTTCAAATGTGTAGTGCAGATAAAATCTGAGTGCTATGAAAAATGTCTCATGTATGCAAAAATGTATTTTAGAAACAAAGGATTCTGTATCAAATATAGAAAGAACTCAATATTTTAGAATTTTGTTTAGCTGCAGAATGGATGGAGATTTCTGAATATATAATATATAATAAATGAGCCCTGTCATATTTATGTTTGGACAAGTGTCATACTGGTTTATCCCACGCGGGACAAATATGCCTGTGAACCAGTTATTGTTCAGAAATCGCAATATTTGCAAAGTACCTTGCGACACTAATTATGTCTTACGTGAGCATAACCCACCTAAAAAAACATCTCATAATATTTTGAGCGGGTCGATAACCGAAGTACCTACTTGATATATTACGCAAATGCCACTATACAAAAGGAGCAATCGTTTCATGTTGAAATGATTGATTACACATCATTAACAAAGCTTAGTTTGCCAACTCACGGTGGCGAAGGGGGCAATTTTTAAGAGCTAAAATATGCTAATGAGTTGAGATCCTTAAAAACAAAATTCCTGTGTATTTTGCACTTTGCAAATATCACATTATGCTATATTCCCGATAAGGTTGAAGTTAGGTTCTACTATTAAATAAGATTGTTTTAATTACATGAATAGCTGCTTCAGCTGCCGCAATCCTCTTACTCAAGCAAGATACTTGAAGATACTGTGCAATCTCATGCTGTGACGGAAAATATATGTAGTTTATGCATTGCCATTTTTTCCGTTTGCTGTTTTCTTTGGCCTTAGCAAATGAGTTGACCATAAGATGATCTGCACTTCTTTTGCACTTACGTTAACTCCATTCTAAGACACGTTTAAATACAACAGGTGAAGTGCCAAACCACGATAGTATAAGACCAGTTAGAAGATTGCAAATAAGGTGGAAGGATGACACCATAAAGTGGACAATAATTGGCTGAAAATTGAGCAAACTGGTAATTGTTGAAGTAAGGCCAACATGATTGAGAATGGCTTTGGATCATTTAACTTGTGAGTGGAATCATCACTTGCAAATTGCATGATCTCTTGCGGCAGTGCTATACAGGGTGTTATGCAAAACGAGTATTGCAATTATGCAATGGCCTAGCTTTTAGCATGTTAAGTACAGCACTACTCTGTTTACAATGTTACAAAATTATCCAAACGCGTACCACACACCCGCTTTTATTAGATAAAAGCATTTCTGTACATTTGTGGGCAGGAAATATGATAATTGTCACCCAAATGTATGGACTCTGGTCGCGGACACAGCCTAAAACAGAGCAAGTACATGTGTTTGTGAATTACGGTACCAAGTTATGAATATAAAATAAGGGTCGGTTTGGATTTGCAGACAGATTCTAGAAGCAAATTTTTCAGGTTTAATTATAAGTTAGAATAATAATAATTGAATACCAATTTATGTATGTGAAAGTAGTTTACATGTTTACATGTTTACAGCATAAATTAATCACGTAAAAGGCTGATCTAATCACTTAACCCGTCGAGCATCTGATTAAAAAAGTGAAAGGAAGGCCTTGGCGGTTATGTACACTTGGTGTTCACGTGACACACGTGAGGTTAATTGTATTGGCATATTAGTAAGACTACAAACAAACGGTTTTCCGTCTATATATATATATATATATATATATATATATATATATATATATATATATATATATATATATATATATATATATATATATATATATATATGTGTAACCTGAATAATTGCAAAGCTTGCGTTAACCTTCATTCTGCTTAGATATACAATTTTACTGGTCCATATCTCATACACGTGGTTATTGCATTGTGATTTTTTGTAGGTCAATCCTTCCAACCGCTGTTGCAATCACGCATCGGAGCTAATGTAAGTTAAAGGACATATTCTTGAGTGGATAAGTCTACTGTTGCGAATAAATTCATGACAGCACGAAGCCAAGATGGCACGCCTGGGGAAATAACACTAAGTTAAAAGAATCTGGCGTTATTGCAACACTGTAACTGCGTTTCACCCCAAAAGTAAGAGTACTGACAGTTTCTTCTTCTCTAGCAACTCCTCCTAGTCCATTTCTTTAATTCCATCCTTAGCGCCGTTTCCTTTAGGTTATTAACACGCAATATATTTTATTATAAGCTATCATAGTCTAGGTTATCCAACCAGGTTGCTACATGTGTACCTACTATATTACTGCGTATTTAATTTCTATAATTACAAGGCACACACGTAATTTATTTCCAGTAATATATCCAAATATTTCGGATCTATCAACATTATTAACAGTAAAAAAATGAAGTTGTAAGAATATGAGAACATATTTTCACTGTATATAAGATTATTTTATTCTGCAAAAGAATACATAAACATATCTTAGACAATATCAATAAGAAACTACAAGGAAAATAGAATATTATATACAAATATTATCTGTCACACGATATTAAGAGCTCAAACATATACGATACACGTGTCGCATAGTCTATAGTCTAAGTAAATAAAGGAAAATGTATTTAACATCTAGAAAAATACTGTGAAAGATGTACCTAAGCTTAAGCCTACGGCACTTGACGACAAGACAGGTCTACTTTTATTTTAAGTGAAGCAAGGTTTTCGTTATTTAATTTTGGTACTTATGAGCTGGTCCGTGCGTGGATTTAGGTACCACTTTCATATAGGAAACTTGCAACAGTGACGGTTGCGAGTGCTGTTCATAAAGTCTGGAGTTCAAATCCTGGGTCTGGTCAGTAAAAAGTTATTAGGTTCATAGCTAAGATATCGCAATAGCAGCCTGGAATTAGGAAGTTGGCGGTGTTAAACACCAGAGTGCCTCGGCAAGCACGTAAAGCCGTTGGTCCCGCGCCTGATCTCTCTCCGGTCGTGTCCCATCGGATCATGTGAGCTAGAAAACAGATAGTTAAATTGTGTTTTCGCACACTCTTGTACACTATATACCTCCTGCGCAGATGGATAGTCTTCGTTATGAATCTGCCGTGAATGAACTTCGTTCCAGAGGTTCCATTATAGAAAAATGACGTAAGAGTAATAAGCCTGCTACTACGCTTTGGCCGGCAAGAAGGGATTACGTAGGTTCACATATAACCTCACCCATTTCTATTCTTTTCATCTTAACTTTAATTCCATTTCTTGGTTGACACCGCGCAAGTCGTACCTCTGATATTGCAAACGCTCATAGGCTACAGTAAGCTTAGCGGCCTTAAGTTTATTTTAAGGTTCAATAATCCTTTACATCTAGCTCGTTTTTCTTGGAGTTTACAAAATTAAAAAAAGAGCTTTCTTGAATAGAATTCTTGAATAGAATTACTGCACAGAAGGCGACATAGAATATGTGACATTGAATGATAGAACCAACGTTAGATTATCGTTGGTTTTATCCTCATACACGAGAAAACTTTGTGTTGTACAAATAGTTATTCTAAGACAAGTTTTAAGTTTGTTGTTTTAATGTTAATGTAAAATTAACAATGACATAAGAATTATCTTACGAATTTAATTTCATATATATGTATGTGTACATATATTGTACAGAAAATGTGCTGCACATTTACGACATCGTGACATGGATTTACGAATAATCAAATTATGAAATTTATGTGATATTTAAATAAAACTATTAAAGACAAAGCATCGACGAAGATTTCTTGAAAATGTAATTTATAATAAAAGCAGTCTTACGGTGCATTTCAGGCCTAAAACAAAGTGCAGTCTAAAGCACGTTTCGGTAGATTCTGTCATATCTAAACAGTGGTCCCACAAAGCGACGCGCGCACATACACATGCATATAAAATGCATTCCGTTGAATATGAAAATTATACTAGGACTGTTGCAATAGTGTCGCATTTATCGAATTGAAAAGGTCGCCGTGAAAATTAATAATAACATAAATTTAGATATAGTTTGGCTATGGCTATTGAATTGAATGTGTGTTGCCTGCCACTTAATGAAATGGACTTTATAGAGCTGTAGAATAAGCAAAATTTAATAATGCTTTATAATAATAATAATAATAATAATTTATTTCCAAAAAATAAAGGTACAATGGTCCATCTTCGTAAGTTACATAATAACACAATTATGTTCAACGCTACATACTATTGGACACAGAGTGAACATCAGTGTCTGTGCTAGTGTAAACTGTGTTACAGACACTGGCGCCTTCCTCTTACAGAATAATGACAGTGCTTTCTATTCAGCATTGACAATAATCATTCTAATTACATAACTATTACTATATGATAACATAACACAAGGTATAAGGTAGTATAATATAAAATATAATAATATGATGTTTTGTTTTGTTTGTACGCGTATGAGGGTGAGTTTAATGTCGAGTTGGTTCCCTATCCATTAGCATAAAATTTTAAGACCTAATATAACTTAGCATAATGTTGTTTGGCATAATTATATTTTCGCATAATATAATTACGCATAACAGCTTACGCATAATTTTTTAAGCATAATTTCTCTAACCATAATAATGATTAAGCATAATATTGTAAAGCATAAATTTATTAAGCATAAAGTTCTAAACCATAACTTTTTTAAGCATAATATCCTAAAGCATAAATTGATGATGTGTTGAATGAGTTTCTGTCACGGCTCCGGCGCTGCGGGCCTCCGGTGGCCCCACGCGTGCTAATCGTCGCAGACGGCTTTCGCTCAGCAGCTTCGGCTTGTTGGCCGGCTTCGCCGGCCAGCCTCAGCCGCCTGCTCCTCAGCCCGCGGGCCGCCTCGCCCCTACACGCCTACGCGATTTTAAATAACACTCTAGGGGTAGGACAAACAAGACTACGTGAAGTCGGTTTTGAAAATATACACCTAAAATAAATAATTAAGGACTACTATTTCAATCAGTTAACTTCTATCTGAGTTAACTTCTATTATGCTAAAAGTCTTTAGGCCTACTAACGTTATGCTAATAGTCATTAGGCCTACTAACGTTATGGGAATCAAATTTATGCCAAAACAAATTAGTCTTTAACATGATTATGCCAACATAAAATGTATGCCTAAAAAAAGTATGCCAAAGTATTATTATGCCAAAACAAATTGTGCCAAAATCGTTATGCCGAAGTATATTAGGACAAAAAACATTATGCGAAAAGGAGGGATCCCTGTCGAGTTAAGTGAACGTATGTGAATTTTTGATAGTGTGTTAGAAAAGTGTGTGTATCTGTGTGTAAAAATTTGCACCATACTACATTGCAGTCAACAAGTTCTCTTTGCAAAGAGCTGTTCGGTTTCATCGTAGGTTAACTTTTGAAGATATTTAGCAACAGAGATCTTACATTGGGTTTTTGATTGGTGATAAATGTTACAAATTTTATTAATTGCGTTATACAAATGGCTACTGAGATTGTGATAATTACGGTTCGCGATAGCAGTTTTGGTGGCGACATGTGGACATACTGCATGTTTTAGTCGTTTGTTTTCCATTAATGATGGGTTGTATTCTAAGTTCGCGTGCTTCCTTAATATCATATTGAGCGCACTAAGTTGTCGTACAGTGAGCACTTGACTGTCTATGTATAGCTGGGAAGTTGGATATCGATATGGTTTGTGAAGCATTACCTTCAGGACAGCTCTCTGAGCTCGTTCGAGACGAAGCAAATGGGATTTGAATGTACCACCCCAGACCGTTATACAATAGGTGAGGAGCGATTGAGCTAGAGCCAGATAAATAGTTTTTAGCAATGCACTTGCCACAGTGTTCCTTAGCTTTTTCATAGGAAACATTATCTTGCGAACACGCGACACGGTCACATCAATGTGCTTCTGCCAACCCAGTGTGTTATCTATGTGTACTCCCAGATATTTAATACAAGAGCTTCTATGTATGGTCGGACAAGTACAATTAGTGCATCTAGAATGATAACTGTGTGCTTTGATATCTGATAGAACAGGCTGAGTAGCTGAGTTTGCAGAGAAAGTGACATAGTTGGTTTTTGTGACATTCAAGGTAAGCAAATTAGTAGAAAGCCAACCCATTACCAAACCAAGAGCATGCTCAGCAGCACGGTGAGCAGAATCCCACGTTTTCCCGCTTATGATTAGCGCAGTATCGTCTGCGTAGACAAAGATCCTGCAGTCAGGAATAGATAACTGGCACAGCCTGTTTATATATATGTCGCATCCGGTCAACTATCGATGAATGGAAGGCACAAAATGACTATGTGACTTCCGTTCAACTGTCAACGAACGGAAAGGCGCCAAACGACTACGTGACTTCCGGCGTGCCTTGACGGAGTCGTGCGTGGCACGATCGAGCTCACTTGTGATTAGACGCTCGACGGAGCAACACACGGATCTGTCATTCCGCTTCGTGATAGATTCAATTAGAATAATAAAGTGCAGTGATTATTGTGCCTCAGTAACGGAATAAAAGTGTTCGTATAATTACCACACCGCGTTTTGTTTGAACGATACCTGCAGCAAGCCCACATAATGTCCGAAAATAACGGCCAACTCAAAGCGATTCCGACATATATAAGGAAGAGGGTGGGGCCTAGTACGCTGCCTTGGGGCACACCAAATGTTAGTTTCACATCATCGCTAATGTAGTTATCCACCTTAACTCGTTGACTTCGGTTTGTGAGATAGTCAGAGAAAAGTTTTAGTGTCATACCTCTTATTCCTATGTCTTCTAAACTGCGTAGAAGAATGACTGTAGAGACTGTGTCAAAGGCTTTTGCCAAATCTAGAAATATACCTATTGTTTTAGTCCTATTATCTAGATTTTTTGTAACCAGGCTTGTGAGCTGAAGAACAGCATCCTCTGTTGACATGCCCTTTCTAAAACCATATTGGTTCGGCGCAAGTACATTGTTGTTTTCAAGAAAACTTAGTAGGCGTTTGTTAAGGATCTTCTCTATTATTTTGGACAATGTGGTAAGCACAGATATAGGTCGATAATTACCAACACAGTCATCATCACCACCTTTAAATACAGGAGTTACTATAGCCTTCTTAAAAGAGTCGGGAAAAATACCTTTTGCTATACATAAATTACAGATGTGTGTGATTGAGGGAACGAGAACATGTTTGGCGGATTTAATAATAGAGGCTGGTATTCCATCATGGCCCACTGCACAGTTATATTTTAATTCGTTAATTATATTTTCTATTTCCGAAAAATCAGTTTCGAGTAATACAAAAGAGTTACCTAGGGGATTGGTTATGCAGTTAAATGTAAAGCCAGATGAGTCTATGTGTGATGTCTGTGCAGCCTTTTCAGCAAGATCCATCCCAACTCTGGCAAAGTAATTATTGATGTAATTGACGGAAGAATTTGGATCGTTGCATATGTTAAGGAGTTCTCCTGATTTGCTTGCGTATGAGAGGGTTTTATAAGTAATAGACTTAATAATATTCCATGTTTGTTTAGGATTACCTTTTGCGTTCAACAGCTGTTTTTGGTCAAAGTCACGTTTTATACTTTTTAATAAATTGTTGCAATAATTTCTGTATCTGCTATAAATTAACTTAGCCGTTGGATTATGTGGGTCTTGGATTGAGTTTTTATGTAGTTGGTCTCTGTTACGTATGCACTTCAAAAGGCCGGGTGTCACCCATGGTTTAATGATCTTCTTTCTGTGTGGAATTTGCCGAACTGTACTATGCTCGTCTATTGCACTTTTTATTATAGCAACAAGTTGATCCGCACTTTCGTTTGGGTCTGTGTTAGTTAACACATTTGAATAATCGGTATTTTCTAAAGTGTTAATTATTTGTGGAACGTTTAAATGTCGTATTACTTGACTAGGCTTAGTAGTATGTTGAGGGCTCAGTTCAGAGCAAAATAGGACAGGTGCATGGTCAGTAAGAGATGAGTCAAGAATGAGTGTTGTGGACGGTTTATCTGTTTTTAGAAAAACATGATCCAGGCAGTTGTTTAAGCGCGTGGGAAGAACATGTGCAGGTAAAAGCCCGTGGAAAGCCATAGTATTCAGGTAGCCTTCAGAGTTAACGTCATTGTTATTTGGTCGGATATTTATGTTTAGATCGCCAATCACTGCTACGGTTGGTATTGACGATAGGGATTCTAGAGTATTATTCAGGGAGTTAAGAAAATTGTCTATATTTCTGACTGAGGGTGTACGATACATTGCAACAATGGCCATATCTAGACCTTGCTTCAGAATTAGACAGTTAGCGTCCTGAAACACCGGCTCCTCTATCTTACATTTCAATGCAGTGCTTGTATAAATCATCACACCGTCATTCTGGTTTGTAAACGAAGAACGAGAGGCGGTAAAACCATTTATCACCGGTACATCTCCAACTTTACTAAGCCAACATTCCGAAAGAATTATAATATCGCATCTAATATCCATCGAATGCAACAGAACATTGAGTCCATCGAAATTACGATTTAAGCTTCTTATATTAACATGCAAGATGTTAAGGGTCTGTTTGACGTTGCTTACATACTTAAGACAATGGTCTGGTGAACTCGTACAGGACTGCGAGACATTGAATGATTCCACAGAATCCATAAATTGATTTAAATTGTCTTTATCGATTTTTTTATAAAGGTTATAAGTGACCAATTAAACTTTGTACTGTAGAGTAGTATTACGCTAAGTGTCTTGGAGTAATGTTTGACGTCTATTGAATGGAGCGTGTAGTAGCAAAGAAAATTGTGATACAGTGTAAATATGTTATGTAAGTATAGTGTGGTAGTGTAATTGAGTGGGGCGTGTAACTGTAGGTGTACATATGTAGCAATTACAATAGTGACAAGTATATCATAAAAACAACAAAAACTGATTAAATTAACAGAAATTACCTAAGTATATAAATAAAAACACTTAACAATGCGCTACTAAATATGTAAAATACTAAGAAACTAAACATTATATATTTATAGTATAGTAGTATTACGCTAAGTATCTTGGCATAATGTTTGACGTCTATTGAATGGAGCGTGTAGTTGCAAAGAAGATTGTGATACAATGTAAATATGTTATGTAAATACAGTGTGGTAGTGTAATTGAGTGGGGCGTATAACTGTAGGTGTACATATGTAGCAATTATAATAGTGACAAGTACACTATAAAAACAACAAAAACTGATTAAATAAACAAAAAACCTAAGTATATAAATAAAAACACTTAACAATGTGCTACTAAATATGTAAAGTACTAAGAAACTAAACATTAAATATTTATAATAAACAGTAATTATTCCCTGAAGTGCAAAATAAGTGTAACGTGTATTGGATAGTCATTTCTTAGATAGCAATTTCAGATTCGATTCGGAGTCGATTCGAACTTGAGGCTCACCTTCGGCTTTACGTATATATATCAGCCCTCGTGAAGTCCAGCAGTAGGAGTAGCCATTTTCACGCGCGAACAGTCGGGCGGCATAGAACAGCTTCTGGGCTTCGGGTGTTAGAGACTCTGATATAAAGACAGGTTTCACAGGTCCAGGTATATTAAGGTGGCTAGTATTCAATTTGTCATTATATGCTTTTTTCTTGTTAAATTTCTTTATACCTTGTAACATATCTTCCTTCTTCAAGACACTATTTAGCACGACCATAATAGGTCTACTGCCTTCTTTATGGGTCGGAATTCTGTATATGTCTTTTATGTCGCAATCCTGTATATCCACCTCGATGGCCTTCGATAACGTTTTTACTATAGCACTAGCATCTTTCTTAGATTCAAATTTTTTGTCGTCGCATAAGAAAATAGGCACATTCCGTATCTCTATACTGGAAGCCCTACTTTTCCGTTCCAGAATTTCAATCTTGTCTTCCAGCCTCCGAATTGTTTTTTTATCTTCTATTCTATCCTCCTGTAGGTTATGAAGTGTTTTTAAGATACTATCGTACTTATCAGATATGAATTGCAAACTTTCCTTTAGCTCCTCATTTCTCTGTTTCAATTCATGGAAGTTTTGGTCAACCGTAGATGTTAAAGAGGAAATCAGACACTTGAGTTCTTTGATGTCATCATCGTCACGTCTACGCTTTTGCCGTACACTGACATTTCCGCACCCACTTCGTTCTGAGGCAGTGTCCGATTCATATATCTCTGGCGCACACATAGTGTTTGGGGCGCGCGTAGTGTTACTCGCAGACGCCGGTGGGGGAGAGCGTCGAAGAGGCATGTCGAGCGATTCAATAAAGTAAAAAGTACCAGGCAACCATACACTGTAGAGAGGTTTTGTTAGAGCGATGTAGCTAGGGGTCACTATAACTGGACACCGATCGACGAATCAGTACTCTTTTTCTTTCCGCCAGCGTAACTTGACCCCTCTGTTGTTGACAGCGCTTTATTAGTTGGTGACGTACTTACTGCGTGCAGTTATCCTTTTCTAGTGTCCGGTATTGATGCGTTTGGTATTTGATGTCTCTTTCTGAATTGCACACATACACAACGGCAGATTTAGTCGTAGTGAGCTGGGCCACGCAATACGATATAGCACTTTTTAATTCTGCGCGCCGCGTATTACGCGATATTTAATTGATTTAGTTTATTATTTTATTATTTATTTATCTTGACAACGAGGTTTTCTAAACACGTCTGTACACTACAGAGGTCCGCGAGGAAGGGGCTTTGCCTGCCTGGACTGTGTTATTCGGTTTTGTTTATAATTTGTGTTGATGTGAATAGTAAAATAAAATGCTTCAAGGCAAAATCTTTAAAAAATACCACCCGCATTTGGTATAACTTCTGTTTTGCGGCGGACTTTACAAGCATTCAAACAATGGACACAAGGAACATCCAGACTTGGCATAACTATTTGTGGACACAAACGAACCCACAATCTTCGACGCAGTAGCAGTGACGAGGCGACGATTTAAACTACGTCTTCCGTGCCAAGTACCAGATACAAATAAGTAATTATAAAACATATGAGATAGTTTTACTTAACTAAGTGGTTGCGGGGAGACGACCGCCGCGCGGCGCTATTGCATACTTGCACCTGAGTACACGAAATGAATGCGTCAGCAGTGTCCCTACATATGAAATTCTTGTCTCTTTTATCTTTGTCTAAGTACTTAATTTACAATACATACATATATACTAAATTTCCTCTACTTTCAACACTTAAATACACACATGAGCACATACACACATACATATGTACATTACACACACACACATATACACAAACATCACTAAGGCGGTACACAGTAATATATGCCCAATTGCATGTAGTTTAAGGATTTGCTACTGATAAGCGTTATTTTACATTATTTGTTGCCCTTTTTATATATTTTTTCTTCATCTTAATTATACTTTGTTTTCTTTTTGAAATATGTATCAGAGTCTGAAGTTTGATTAATATAATATGTCTCGGATTGTAAGAGTCTAGTGTGGGGTCTAGGCCATTAAATTGTTATACTTGTAACCTTTTTGAAAAATAAATACTTATAAATACTAATACTTATTATTATTTTATGCAGTCTCATTTTTACATTTATTTATTTAATAGGCACAACTACAGATATCAAATTACATATACGAATAATAATAATAGTAATAGAAATAATTTACATGTCAATTTGAAATCCGATTAAGGTTGAGCACAGCAAATGAAAAAAAAATATATAAGCAATAAGGCGGCTAGGTAAAGAAGAGAAAATATTATATAAGATAAATGTCAAAAAATAAAAAGAATACAATACAATTATACATTATTTTTTTTTATAAATTACAGTTAGAGTTATAGGAATCAATTAAAAGAAACAATAGTTCAATTAAATTAAGTTAAAATTAGGTAATAATAATAATAATGCAAAAAATATCTTATGGCGTCTTAAAATTATTATCAGCGTGGACTATCAGTTTACATTTTCTTAGGTATTCGCCCGAAAGGATCCACTTTTCGCCAGGTATGGATCAAATGCCACGTATGATACGCGAGCTTACTAACACTTAACGGATATTTCTTATCAGAAAACTTCAACATCTGTATGGCCGACCTAGAAATCGGATCCTAGACTTCTTGCAGTTGGTTGTTGTTTCTGTTAGAAAATACTTAGTAGCTGCTGTAAGTCGAGAAATGGGCTCGGCTAACACGGCTCAGTAGTCGTGTCGCACGAATTTGTTCGCAAAAATCGTGCGAAAAGACACTTTTCGAAAATAATATTTTTTTTGTTGTCGTTTTGCACCCATGGAATATATTTTCGTGCGAATCGTTCCCGTCTGAAAACGCAGGTGTCGTTTCGCACGTTTTGTATTTTTAATAAGAAAAATATCAATATACAGTCGTGCACACAGTACTTTCAAGTGCATATAGTAAAAAAAATATTATTTTAAAAAAGTGTTGATGTTTTCGTGCGAAACGACTACTAAGCCGTTAACACCAATCGACTCACCACCAATTACGTGCAACTTGCAAAATGTGTATGTTATAAATCTCTGCCTACCCCTTCAGAAATATACAGCTTCAGCATATTCATGTACATTATTTATATCTTACCATATTATACAAACCTAAAGCTTTTTATTTTAGCTTGTATTTCTATACACGTATTTATTTCAAAGCGTTATTACGTAATCTGGCGCAAATATTTCCTACTAAAGTTGTGATGGTGACGTCATATCCGTATTTCCTCAGAGACGTGAAAAGCCGAACATCAAAGCTTTAATCTCAAACAAATCAAGTAATGAGTTAATTAAACATCAATTTGACATTTTCCCCTGCCGTATCTGGTTCACAGAATCATTTGAAACTTCCGAATTTATACATAAATTTGATCTGGGACAATTTCGAGATATAGCTTACATTATTTACTCTACGGCTGCCTCTGTGACTTAGCGATAGTGAATACGCCTATTTTGCATGAGGTCTTGGTTCGTGCTATGTAGCTTTTCTGCCATGAAATTATTTGTAACAGCACAGAGTTTCGCAATGTACCTAATAGACAGTAATAGTAATAATTAAGGGAACCTTGCACTGCGAATTTATTTATTATATACAATTATAATAAAGAAGAATCCATTTTTATTTACAGAAAAATGTAGTACATTGTGTGAAACTTATTCTAGTACTATTTATATTTACAAACGTATTAAAAAAAGATAACATAATTACAAAAACACAAATAATTATAATACTAAATATTTACAAAAATGGTTTAGGCGTCGTAGAATTCTTCAGCATTACTGTCAACTGGTAACGTGCCCAGAAGACTGGCAGCATTAAGGGTAATATGAGACTAAAAATAATAGCTCGCAAAATATCAGGAAAATGCACTAGAATTTCTTCAAAAGGGTAGGCAGACAGACAAATGGGCTAAATATGTATTCACTGTCTATATTTGGGAACCTTAACCTTGCACAAGCTTTAAGCGTAATGTTAAGACCTTAAATGTGTATTTAATGTAAATAAAATATTCTAATTCTCAGGAATTGCTGTGCCTTGTGATGATAGTATAACAATGAGTGAAAAATGGACATAATGATCCTTTTGATAGGGATAGCGGAATGGATTAATGGGTAACTTGATAACGTGATTGCCACCCAGGAAAAATAATTGTATAATCCACGGTCTGGGATCCAGTATGGAAGTCTTTTGGGTCCATTGTTCTCAGTTAGTGTCTCCTTTGCGATACAATAATTACAGCGAAAAGAAAGTAAACCTTAGAAATTTTGATAGCGTCCGTTGACTATGATAATAGCTTTCAATAATTCTATAATGGCTTTTGTATCTCACTGATCGGTAAACGATTAGCGAGGTTAAGCAACGTTGGGTGCGGTCAGTCTATAGATAGGTGACCGCTTAGTGGTATTTCATCTAAGCGTCTCCGTGCCTCGGAGGGCACGTAAAAAGTCGGTCCCGGTTGTTGCCAAATTGACAGCAGTCGTTTATCCATGTCAGAGGCCTACGGGCGGCTTGAACAACTCTTGACAAGAGGTTAGCCACTAACCACACGAAAAGAAGAAAGAAGAATTACAATATATACATAATATACCTTTATTCTATAGCGCATATATTATATAACAGCAGACTAAACTGTATTGTTCTACAAACAATACAATAGAAACATGAACAGGTACACTTTACGAGGTCTTCAGCGCGTTAAATTCTGGCGAGTTAATCCGAACATACGGCTACAGCCACTGCCAACCATAACAAACCGACTTTAGTAGCGGTTAGTTATAAAGACTGTAGCCCATTGCGGCGAGCACTATTCACTACCTACATAATAATCTGCTAGACGTATTGATGTAAGATCGATTAATCGAAAAAAAAACAATTTAACTCCTGCGTAAGGAATAATTCTTGTATCGCAGGGAACTTTACCATCATTCACACAATGGACACAAAGAACACCCAGATACGGAATATCTATTTGTGCATCGCACTTTTTTTTTCATATACTACTAAGGTGGCAAACAACCACACGGCCCACTTGATGGTAAGTGGTCACCGTAAGCTATGGAGGCCTGCAACACCAAAGGCATCACTTATCTTATCTTATATTGTGTGGGGGCCAGTCAGTACAGACCGGCAACACTTCGACCCAGTGGGATCTTTTGTGTCGACTTCCCCAATACCGACTGCCATAGATGTTCATGGCAGCTGGGACCGACGGCTTAACGTGCTCTCCGAGGCACGGAGCAGGCGATTATTGTCAATCAATACGCACATAATTTCGAAAAGTCATATAACTTTCGAAAGTCAGAGGTGCGCGACGTGTGTTCGAACCCGAGACCCTCTGCATTGCAGTCTGTTGGTCTCCCCACTGAGCTATCGCTGCTCTGAGGCATCACTTGCGCGTTGCCGATCCTTTAGGAAAAGGAAGTGGGAAGGAGAAGGAGCGGGAAGGGGGCAAGAGGGTGATTGGGCCTCCAGCACTCTGACTCACCGAAAGAAACACAACAGTAGGAATTGTGTTTCACGTCGATATTCTGTGAGAGGGTAGTCCTTCCCCGGTCGAGCCGGCCCAGCCCATTCATGCTGAAATCAGCGAGGCTTTACTAACAAAGACAATTTTTGTTCCGCGTGTTGATCGAACCATGATATAATACTCGGCACAGAGGCAATAGCGAGGCGACAGCTAAACAAAATCACTACGCTATCCGTGCCGTACACCAAAATAATGATAAGCTAGCTCTCCATCGATTAAGTTCTAGTTACTGGATTTACGCAAGAAGACCACCCTCTTGCGTAAGTTCAGTAACAGGGATCATATAAAACGTTGCCATCGAAAGTCCCACTAAATAAGGTGACGATTTTCGACATGATATGTATCATACAAGCAGCTTTATATTCTTGTAATGAAATTTTCAGAAAATATAGAACCTAATATGCTAGGTTTGGAGTTGTCGTTCATTTTATAGATCGTATCAGACATCTATTAACTTTCTTAAATATGACGACGTCAATTCATCTTTACGCCAAACTTTTAACAGTTACACGAATTTTGGGTACATATATGAATTAAATTGTTCCATATAGTTATAAAATTCGTATACATTAGTTTCATTGCTATTTGTTTCTATTATACATGCGTACTATTTAGACTTAATGGGTAAATATATCAGTTCCCTTGCCGATAGCGCCTAAAGAAAACTATACTGGCCGGACGAAAACAACATGCTGTATAGCTATGCTAAAATTTTCCAGTGAAAGTGAAATGCCATTGTGCTTTACCACTCTTAAAATCAGATGTAACTATTAAGAACTCTTATACTAAACAGAATACATTCTACTCGTAAAGCTCGCAAAGCGTATGCCCACTTACTTACTAACACACGGAGTGTTGCACATTTAATAGACAAAAGTTGGTATTTTAACTTAATATTATATATTCGAATGTTAGTTTGTATGTTTGTTACGGTTTCACGCCATAACTACTCGACCGATCATTACAAAATTATGCATACATATTATCAGAGGAATAAAAAAGGATATATGGTACCTTTCATCCAGAGAAAGTACTGTTACTAAAGGTTAGGTACCTTTATTCACGCGAGCAAGGCCAAGGGCGAAATCTAGTAAACAATAAAAAGCTGTCGTGAGCTTAGGTATTGTCAGTATTTCAATAAATGTAAAAGCCTTCAAAAGATCTAGCATTGTTTTAAAAATACAGACACTCTTATTCCACGACCTACTGATCAGCTAACACTCATACTATTAAAAGACCTTAAAAGACTACTTCAAGTGACAAAAGCTTCTAACCCCAATAACAATTATCGCGATACAGGCATTGACTCACACGTTTGCCAGGTCACACCAACCAGCAAGTTAATCCTAAACACCAAAAAAGAACTCGCCCAAACAAACCAAGATTACAACGGTCTTAATATTCGAAAGGAATCGCTGCGAGACTAGTAGCAGGTTTAAAGAATGCCCGCAGTAAACACAATATATCTCAATTTGAGAGGGCCAGGTCGCCGAGACCTAATTAAGTAATTCCTTCCGTTCGGCCAACCGAGCTTTTACTTAATGACAATTTAATGCGCTCGTAGAAATCCTTAAACTGCTTATCTCACTAGCTTTTGTTCATTTCAATTGGAGTTCTTTTTTGTTCTAGTATTGTTGCTGGGGAAAGATGCAATAGGTATAATAATTATATACTAATACAGATTAAAGTGTTTTGTGATAGGAGCATAGCGCAGTTCGGTCTGTTCTCGTAGTCTTTTCTTCTCATCTTCTCCCTAGCCTTTATTTTTCCCAAGTCACTTGGGGTCGGCTTTTTTAGTCTAACCGGATTTGACTTGATATCGGTTTTTACACGGAGCGGCTGCCACCTGACCTCCGCAACCCGAAGGTTAACGATACCCTAAGGCTAGACCGGTGTCAGGATATTATAGGGCATACCGTATCTATATCCTATCTCGTAGCCTTTTATAAAATGTAATTATCAGGTAGATACTGCCATATTAAAAGGGAAAAATACTTGACTGCCTTGTGGCGCAGTAGAAGTAAATAAGACTGCTGTGCACGAGGTCTCGGGTTCGATTGTAGGTAGGGCAAAGTATTATTGAGATTTACTGCCGAGATATTCTTAGTAACAGAACGGACTCTGGAACTATGCGATACTTGAACAATAGGTTCGGTTATTACGGGGAGAATTGGGACCTTAAAGCGTAGCTAACAAAATGTGGGTGCAGTATACCTAAGTTTACTCTTTTAGGTAGATAGAAGTATGTATGCAAATAATAGAATATTCTATCCCATACACACAAACCACCTAGCCCAAACTAAGCAGAGCTTGTACTATGGGTACTAGACAATGGATAAACATACATATATACTGTTTTTTTGTAAATACAAACATATTATACATAGAAACACCCAGACCAAGACAAACATCCATGTTCATGCACACAAATGTTTGACTTGTGCGGGAATCGAACCCGCGACCTCAGGCGTGGCAGTCGGTTACACTAACCACTACGCCATCGAGGTCGACAAAATATGTGTAGGTAAATCAAAAACCCCTGTGTTTGATACCTAGGTATTGCAAGCGCTTTTGTCAAGGAGCGCTTAGTAGCATCCCAGTCTAGCTCATTTTAATAGTCATTGATTCCGTCCACATTTCTTTATCTATGTTTTTAGTTCCCATATAATAAGGAACAAGTGTATTGTTGTGTACAGGACTCATATTCAGACTATGAGGTCAGGAAATGTATCCTATTTCTACTAAGAATTTCCTAACAGGCAAACCCAACAGCATTACGCCCAACTCGGACATCGAACCTAACTATTGCCCGCAAATATATAAGGAACGTCTGAGGTTTCGTTGGTTATATGAGAATCGTTCTTCTTTTAAATTACAACGTCCCAAAAAAACCTGACAATACTTTTGACAAGCAGACATTTTAATGATTCCATAAATGTTCTCTGTCATAAATTCGTACAACACTTTAAATACGAATTCAATAGTCTACAAAATAAAATGTAAACGTCCCTAGTTCATGAATAATTTCAAACGAGCAAAATATAAAGTAAATGTTATCCCATTCTATTTTGAGACGTAAAAGATTTTCCTTTTGAAATGAAACAGAAATTATGATCATACTTTATAATTTACTTGGAAGATGTCATAACATTGGCGACGTAATAAAAATGTCGTTAAGAAAGTAATATAAAACGTATGATAGGGACAAAAAATTAATAGTCAAATGGCAAATGAGATATTTGTAATCAACAACATCTTATTGTTTTTTTTCTTTATATGGCAACTCCCGCACGACGAACATTCGAACAATGGACACAAAGAACATTCAGACTCGAAACAACTTCTACCTTTCCCTTTTTAACACGCTTTTATTAACTTGGTATGTATTTATGAATCTATGTATCTATGAATCTATGTAACGGAATCTTTGAGCGTGATTTTCACCGCTTTCAAACCGACGGATTGATTTGAAACTTTGCACATTTATCGAGAACCGACGACAATACAATAATTAAGAAAAACTAAAATAAAAATATAAATAGCTTAAAAAAATAAAAATTAATAATAGTTTAAAAAAACTAAATAAAGACGGTTAATTAAAAAAGTAGATTTTTTTTTAATAATTTTAATGTAAAAAAGCGTGGGGTACTTTCTAAGATATTTTGATAATCCTCATGCACACTGTTTTACATTAAAATTATTAAATTATATTCTAAATTTTTTTAATAAAGCGTGTTTGTTAGTTTTTAAACTATTATTTATTTTAAAGTAGACATCTACCGCACTATGAATAATTCCTGTGTCGCGGGGGACTTTACAAACATTCAAACAACGGACACAAAGAACATCCAGACTCGGAACAACCATTTGTGAGCCACACAATTTTTTGTCCCGTGTGGGATTCGAACCCACAAAATTTGGCGCAGTGGCCAGTGGCAAGGCGGCCACTTAAACCACTAACCTATGTGTGCAGTCAACTATGTGAGGATCACGAAATATCGCAAATGTTGTTACCGTTTGTCTACATCTTGGAATTCAGTCTTCAGACAATGTAAACGTCGACACAGTGACTCATTTCGTCTGTGTGTAGACATCGTTAGTATTGTGTGTCGAAGTACCGACAGTGCAAATATAAATATAAAAATGACTAAATGAGTCACTGTGTCTAAGTGGACTAAACCTGCACTTCATGAAGGCACCGCAAGCTCACACCAGCCAACCCATGACCACGATCGATGCAATGCGGTCGAAACGTCAGTCAATAAATTGGTATTTACATTACCTATAAGTACATAATTAACAACGTCATTAATACCGTTGTCAAATAATATATCTATACTAATACTAGCGGACCCGATAGACGTTGTCCGATACACACGAAAAAAAAATTAAAAAGATATCCAAATCTAACCCATTCCCGAGTCCACTTGAACACACAAAAAATTTCATTAAAATCGGTCCAGCCGTTTAGGAGGAGTTTAATTACAAACACGCGCACAGAAGATTTATATATATAAAGATTATAAAGAGGAAAGACTTGACTTTTTTGTTTGTTTTTGTAACACAAAAACTATAAAACCGATTTTAAAAATTCCTTTGACGTTAGATATCTTTATTATCACTGATTTTTTAATTTTTTACTAACATATCCTACTTTTACGCGAGCGAGCCGCGGGCAAAATCTACTTTAATATAAAATATTAGGCGTTCTACCAAAATAGCTCGTTCTATTTATATTTGGTAGTTACGAGACTATTTTTAAGCGGACGGACCGATTTCAAATCCATATCAGTTTCATGATAAATATACATATAATAATAATAATAATAATAATAATAATAATATTCTACCACATACACACAACACTATCTAGCCCAAACTAAGCAGAGCTTGTACTATGGATACTAGACAATGGATAAACATACATATATACTTTTTTTTTGTAAATACATACATATTATACATAGAAACACCCAGACCAAGACAAACATCCATGTTCATGCACACAAATATTTGTCTTGTGCGGGAATCGAACCCGCGACCTCAAGCGTGGCAGTCGGTTACACTAACCACTACGCCATCGAGGCCGACATATGCTTATATTGTTTACCTACATATTACAACATTTACGCACTCTAAAAGAGCAGATTTTTAAAGAGTCAGTCAACTCTTATCTCTGTATAAAAATGGCCGTTTGACTTATTTTCTGTAAACTAAAGCAGTCAAAACTTCATATTCCTCAGAAAAAAATTATTAGACGATTGTAAAATCGGCTCTAACAGATGTAAATGTTATAACACTAGGCAAAAGAATATACTAATGAGAGTACTAATAAAGTACAAATTCATATCAATTACAATTTAGATAACATACATCAACTACCTATCTTTATTCGCGTGATAGCAACACGACTCCGTGGCGCAACGGTAGCGCGTCTGACTCCAGATCAGAAGGTTGCGTGTTCAAATCACGTCGGGGTCAAAACGTACTTTTTGCCATGTTTTAGCTGAAAGCAAATATTTATATTTTTCGTTTATACGTGCTACATATGACTTGTAGATTTTTTTGCTGTGTAGTCACTAAGTCATTAAAGGCTCCGTAGGGGGTAATAGGATGGTAGTATTTCCTCATGAAAAGTTAATTAAATTGGCTTGTAGGATTATATTATGTTGGGAGGGGAGTAATATGCAACTCATTTATAATAATATCAAAACAAAAACAAACAAAACGATACAAACAGCCAGTCAACAACGCTGAAGTCGATCACTTTGTTTACGTTTCTCTCATATTATTGTGTCATCAGTACCTTTTTAATTATGCAATGTCATTTTTATTTTATTTGTACCTAGCCGCTTAAAATTTATTTACTTAATAGTGACGTATTTTATTCTACCTCTGTTCTCATATTTTTAAAATGTACCTAATTTATAAACGTAATTTAATATGCCTTATACGTTTTCCTTGTGTATGTATGCAGCAGAACCACATTTATTCTATTTTTGTTATAATGTTTAGCATTTGCCTCCGTTTGTGCATCACTTGTGTCGGGTGATAAACTGAAAACCAGCGCTGGTGCATTCAATTTGGGTGCCCAGCTAATGCTGAGGTGGTGCCCCTTTTCGGTGAGGACATACACATTTTGTTTTAATAGTATAATATATTTAGTTTATTTTGTTTTAACTAATTGTATCTGCTCTGTACGAAATAAACATGATTTCTTTCCTTCTTTCTTTCAACTCACTAGTTTTTTTTTTAATATGCTACAAGTCGAAATATACTTTGAGCTGAAGTAATAATAAAATCAATTTCAAAGGAATAAAACTCTTTGAAATCAATTTGTTTCAATTTATTTATTACTATTATTCCAAAATTAGGAAGACATTCGGCAATACTATTTAATATTTAAATAAATCTGCAGGGAATTTTAAATTTTATTATTTTTGCTATTTAATTTTATCTTACCTAATTATATTGGGATTGCAAATAATTACTAATGTGCGTGTCTGTTTTTGCCTGTTTTAATAATTAAACAGTTAAACCGTTTTTAATGAAAATTAATACACACAGTTCGACTTCGGGAGTGATGCGATGGAAGTCGCTGATAATTTATGTAATCGTATACATTGTTATGATTCTATCGTAACGATATCCTTACTTTCTAACTAATATTATAAATGCGAATGTGAATCAGGGGTACAGAAAAGTACATAGATACCACTTAGCTAGGAAAAAGTACTATTCCCTAGGGAAATACAAATAGGCATTTATTGATATTCATTATCGACTAATACAAAGTATACATTGATATTTATTATGAAATTAACATATCTATAGAATATGATATTATTGTTTCTGACTAGTTTATGTTTCCTTTCTCCTACGTTGCTGTGCCCGACAGGGTCCATAATGAACTGTCATATCATTTAAGTTACCACCTAAGCCTACATTGTGGAACGCAATAAACAATTGAGTATTGAGTATTGAGTATCGACAAATTTTTGATTAACGCGAGCAAAAGTTAGTTAATTATAAAAAGTGAATAAATATTTCTATAATTGCATCGTTGATACCGCTTTTACACGTACCTACCATAACTACGTTATTGCAAGCGATCATAGGCAACAGTTCTAAACGGTTTGGCGCTTGTCTTAAGCTTCCTGGCCACCTTTTTACAATAAAATAATTGTTTACTCATGATAAAATACGATAATTTCGACCGATACGATACTACTGTCTAACGCTTTCGATCCGTTCATGTGTACTGCGTTAATTACGCAGTATCACAAACTTTTACTCGTTAAAATTACGAAAAAAGGGGCTGAAAATTTTTCTTCTGATTATCACTAATTACAACAGGGTATCGACCGTTTGCAAATTTCCTAGAGGGGGCGTTACAGTTCAATAACCTCAAATAGGCCGGCTTGACATCAGGCGTGACGGTTTTTTTATTTACGAGATGACAAGAGTTTTTTTATCGCTTTATTTTTAATTTTTCTTTTCGGTCTATAGTTGGGATATTTTTGAGTTCTTTTGTTGACTTAGATGTATCCAAATGTCTGTTCTATATTAATCAATCATGGTAAAGTATCGACTGTGAATTCGGTGGTGAATTTGAAAGTGAGATCTTACAGAATCACATACACAAATTCTTCAAATTCTTTGTTTTTTCTTTATAAATGAACCGTGTCGCAAGGGGACTTTGCAAATATTCAAATAACGGTCACAAAATACCCAGACTTGGAGCAACCATTTGTGGATCACACAAAGTTTTGTCCCGTATGGGATTCGAACCCACAATGCTCGGCGCAGTGATAATGACGAGGAAACCACTTAAATATTCCGTAAAACCTATATAATACGATGATGATGATAATGATGTTATAATATATGATAATTTATAACGTTAACAGACCATAATATAAGTAATCAAAATTACAATAGATAAAATAAAACACTTTATACGGATTTTATCGCGTTGTTTATTTTACTTTAAAGATTGTTATTACATAATTTTGAAAACTCTAACACTACTATTATTGAATTTTACTACTATTTAAGCTATATATTTTCTAATTAAAACTATTTATAATTAAGTTTACACTTTTCCCGGATGTTTCAGTTGCTTTACAGCAGCCATGTTCACGGGGAGACTAAGATGGCAGTTGTCCCAACGTTCTGAAGTGTAGCTAGTTATTTTAAAGTACCCGAACATAATTTAATCTTTGGTGTTCCTATTTACGCAGAATGAGCTCAAAGTATCATGAAGTCTAGCTGTGTTTTGCTTCTTCTTGGGTTTGACTATTTGAATGACTGAATGAGTCATTCAAATACAAACATAAGACAATATTATGTAAATAAAATAACTTGACCTAATAAAAAAACGTTCTGGAGGCGCAGTGGAACTGAATGCGATTACAGTGCATCAGATCTCGGGTTGTCTATAAGTAAATTCTCGGTGGCACCATAAAGTCTTTAACTGTGCACGGTAAGCAGCAATATCTTCTCCCTAGCCTTTACTATTCCCAAGTCACTTGGGGTCGGCTTTTCTAGTCTAAATGGATTTGACTGGATATCAGTTTTTACACGGAGCGGCTGCCACCTGACCTCCGCAACCCGAAGGCTAACGATACCCTATGGCTAGACCAGTGTTAGGATATTATAGGGCACAGACTTCCCAATAATGACTGCCATAGATGTTCATGGCAGCCGGGACCGATGGCTAAACGTGCTCTCCGAGGCACGGAGCAGGCGATAATTGTCAATCAATACGCACATAATTTCAAAAAATCATATATCTTCCGAAAGTTAGAGGTGCGCGACGTGGGTTCGAACTAGAGACCCTCTGCATTGCAGTCTATTGGTCTCCCCAATGAGCTATCGCTGCTAGTAAAGGAAAAAGGTAAACAGCAATATGCTTGCCCTTATTACGTAAGACCTAAAAAAAACATAGCTAACGAAACGAGGGTGTAATACTCTTTATCCTATCTCTTTGGCGATATGTGGTTATACAAAGCCTCACGCCTGAATAAAGTAAAGTAATAACAGCGTTTCCAAATTTTATAATAATACTAGGTATTCCCGCGGATTCGCTCGCTTAAAGTAGGTAGGTAGTATGAAAATTTTCTGTCCCTCGGGAACACTACTTTTTTCTGTTAACTTACATATTGTCAGGGGTGCAAACCCTTGTCCTTACTTTTTCTGGGTGAAAGTAGTATATATACATATATATACCCTTGTATAGAGTACCTTTCATCCAGAAAAAAAAAGCACTGTTATCGAGTAAAGCAGCGCGCAACGCTAGTACTCATAGAAAGGCACATACGTTAATTCGTACAATGAAAACTGATTCCCCAATGCATTCATAACTGAACAGTACAAAGGTTGAATCGATAATGAATAAAGGCAAAATGTTTATTCACATTTCTTTCATCCACATCGGGGCTTTGTTACGATTCCATACAAAAAGCTATTTTTAAAACTCGCTGCCATTGACGGTGAATTCTTTCACGCAACATTTTATAAGAACAACTTCTCAGTGAAAAGCTTTCAAACGTTTACTAGAAACCGCATTCGATAGGTATTCGTTCGGTTTTTGTAAGAGTTCACGATATTTTTTTTATTTGTGAGCGTTTTGAGCTACTTTGTAAGTAGTTTTCTGAGTTGTAGTTCGTTCAACAGGTATCGAAATGTTGCTGTTCATTTCAGTATCACTGTTCCCTTGAGTGTCTTTAGCTTCGTATTTATTATTGTTTAGTCGTCACTAATACTCTTTTTTTAAGCTGTTATTTAGAAGACCTACAAGACTAACACAGGTCTCATCTTTAACAAGAATAGCCAAATCATATAACAGTTTTCAGTGCCTGGCAGAATTGGATATCTTTGGTGATAACTAGTTTAGATTTAAGAAAAAATCACTGTATACCTGGGTTCCAGGTTCCAGTTTGTGGCTTCGGTAATTTTGATACCATACTAGGCTAGGTTTGAATTTCTATTTTTAAATTTATCTTTTTTATTTCATTTTAATTTTATGGTAATGTATTTAGAGCTCTTCATTTAATTTTCGTCGTGAAAGTTTTATTTATGTTAGATGTAAGTAAATGAGCACAACACATGTCTGTAAATTAATATTTAGACGTTAGAAATGTGTATCATTTATTGGCGTACCGAATAAATAAAGACCTCATAGTCCAGAAAGAAATAATATTTATTTGACACATACCACAAACACATAATAACAAGTATAAAATAAAAAGAAATTGATAAAAAAACAAACTTAGCGAAACGAAATCAAAACAATTTTTTTTACAAAATACATATAATGTAAGTGTCAAGGTAGTGTCAAATAGGGACCAGTTCAGCATGTGTCAGACGAAAGCTTGACGCTGGTTTTCAACTGGGTCCTTTAGTGACTCACAGATATAAACCATATATAGTATGATTAAAGAAAATATTTAAAAAAATATATATATAAATAACAGAATAATATCAACTTTACACACAGCTGATAATATAGCTAATACACAGATCACACAACACAAAATTATATAAAAAATAAATAAAAATAATACTAATGATTAGATTCAATAAAATTATTTTTAATATATTATAATATCACGTGCTCACACGACGAGCGTGACATAGGCACAACGGGTCTGTCTTCAGCTGTCCCTGCCTTTCACATATCTCAACCGTCTTATTAAACCTACCTCAATTCTTTTAAATTACTATAAACATCAATCCAATATATTATGTGTTGACAACCTCGTCTCGTACCCCGGACCCTCAAGTCCATATGCCAAACAGGGGCTGTTCAATTGATGAATCACTGCCACCCCCATTAATATACTCTCCGAGGGCACCCATGTTTGCATTGTCATTTGATACGGTGACGACTTAATGCAATTATTTGGTAGAATATTTGGCAAGGTGTGCCACCCTCGTAGACGGCAGTATCTAGACGGTTTAAAATTATATCATGATATCTTGCGAGGTGATAGTGACGTCATAGACTGCCATCTTGGTCCCGTGATAAAAGTTTATATACATATATGTTTGCATGCTATTGTTACGTTTTTGGTTTTATAGTTAAGTTGGGCTAGCTGTTGGGTATTATAGTTTAGAAATTCTCAGCAGCTGCACTCATCCTCTAAGTCATCAATTCGAATATTTTTTCATCATGGATTGTTGCTAAATAATGCCTATCTATCGCCTATTTTATGCTTGAACCTATTTCAAGCATAAAATAGGAAGCAGAGATGTAATTCAACCACACTTTACTGATTGTCACTGCCTCAGTGGCCCAGCCGTAGTGATTGCAACTTTTGTGCATGAGGTCTTTAGTTCGATTCCCGGATCGGGCAAAGTATTATAAGATCTTTATATCAAGAAAATCAAGAGTATAGAGTCTGGAACTATGTCCGACAAATAGCAATAGGCTAATCTCTTATCACGTGGGACCTATAACCACATCTGGCGTTATGCTAGGGTGTAATATACCTCAGGAATATACACTATACACTTATGTATATTCACTGCTTATTACTACAGAATAGATGGCGAGCCTTTTGCCATATACACAGAAGCACATTAGCAGACACCGTGCTGATATTAAAAATGTTCCTCACACCCTCAAAGCTTCGAAAACCGGGCCGCTTCAGCTACAAGACCTATTATTCAATATACTACATATCTTTGAACGGGTTATTCAGTTCAAAATGATATTTTTGAATCACACGTGGATTGTATAAAATTACGATGTCGTGTGTGAGAGCAATCGCGGGTCAGTTCGCACGCAACACAAACGACTCTGATAATAAATACGTAAGAGTTATGCAGTGGAGGGGTATTAACTATTCCTGCTTACACTAATCCATTTTAATCCAATTCGTATAATTTTGCAGTTCATTTTATTCGAAGGATGCGTGAGCAATCGCGCCTATGATTTGTAAAATTAACCATCCATGCCACCTTCATGGGATGGATGACCATTTAAAATAATATACGAGTGCTTTGGAGAACAAATAAAATCTTTTTGAAGTGAAAACTTCTATAAGCGCGTTGAGCACTTTCTGGGTGAACAAAAATCATGTAACTCTCGTCATCGTCACCGAACGCTTTCCATGAGCTATATGTATACTGTGTATATATATGTAGTTTTTGGGTGAACAAAAAGCGTGAAACTCGCGTCATCATCACCGCACGCTAGTTACTTAGTTTTCACTTCTATCGGCAGTCCTCAAAGACTGCCCCGCATTTAATTTATTTTTTACGCAATTTTCGTAAAGACGGGTACAAAGTTTTTGCTTCACGTATTAATATATAGATACTGCTTAATATTTTGCTTAAATGAACGCTTAACTTAATATAGAGAGAAAACGACGTAGATCTATGTACTAATATTAACAGCACGGATGGCGAAGCGGTTTAAGTGATTGCCTCGCCTCTTTCACTGCGCCGAGTGTTGTGGGTTCGAACCCCACACGGGACAAACATTTGTGTGATCCACAAATGGTTGGTCCAAGTCTGAGTGTTTCTTGTGTCCGTTGTTTGAATGTTTGTAGTATAAGTATGTCCCCGGCGATACAGATATTTTTTCTATGCAGGAGTTGTATTTATAAATTAGAAGGTTTATTGATAAAGGCACAATCCGTTGAAGACGTGAGTTCACATTACTCTATATGGATAGTTCTTTTTCGGTAATAATGTACTATTATAATCCGTTCATATTACAATAAACGTTTGGACACGATCGTGACGTTTTGGGTGCTATTCTCAGGTTAAGCAAAGTGTTACTGGATTTTTCTGTTAGGATATTCTATGTTCAGCACGAGCATCTAACCTAGGATCCACAATCGCCTGCATGCATAAGCGAAATCTTATACCACAGAGCTATCAAGGATATTATTATTATAATTAGACTAAAGCTGACAAAAATAAAAAAGAAACATGAGTTTTTATTATTTGTTACTTAGCGAAATCAGACTTCTAGTATTATAATAGTGTTCCTCCATTAAGCAGAACGATATTCTTAAGCCAGCAGGATGCTGCCAACAAAACTATTCAGAGTCAGTTTTTGTTGTCTCAGCGTCTATTCAGATGCCAAGAAATGTTTTACCATCTACGAGCACTAGACAGAAATGAAACTCAGGATAATACTGAATATTTTATTCTGCTATTTAAACTGTCAGGACTGTTCTGTGCATAGTTAGTGCTGCTACGCGAGTACGTTCCCGAATATGATTGTAGATTGAAATTGCTTCATGTGATAATGTAACTTGGGAACGCACACGAACTGTCATTGGGCTTGCCGCGTACTGAACGTGAATTGCCGAATGCAGCAAGAGCGTAATTGATACTGACTTACATATTATTTACGTTGTCAGAAAATTCTGGGTAGTAGAACGGCAGCTAAAAATTTCAACGACGGGTCCAATAAAAAATAATTTGGCTGTTAAATATATACATATACTAGCGGACTCGACAGACGTGGCCCGGTAAAGGCGAAAAGAAAACAAAAAAAAAATATTCTAAACCATCCTCGAATCCACTTGAACACAAACAAAAAAATTCATTCAAATCGGTCCAGCCATTTATGATGAGTTCACTGTCAACACACATACAGAAGAATTATATATATAAAGATAACGTATGTTTCCCTGACTAACAGATACTACGAATTTTCACTCGTTACGATCCTGATATATGTATTTATAACGTTTTCATTATTCATTCTCTTCGAATTGTTTATGTAACTTTACTAGTCGGTTTAAGTTATAATAACTTATATCAAATAGAATCTGCACATGCGATGCTATGTATGTAAATACATACATAAATATGTCACCTGATTTGATGGTGGAATTTCTGTGAACTAGCATAAGAAACTTTTGTGTGAGGGAATAAATGGATTTATTATTATTATTATAGATTATATGCTGACGATTAACCGCCCTACAGGGATAGGCAAAGGTGCCTTATGCACTTATCCAGTGACCGTGCTGTTCACTTAGCCTAATTCAGAAATTGAAACTTCAAAGCCTTACGCTTAAGCACAGTTTTACCATGTAATCAACGATGAAGTTCAGATTTTACATATTATTATATATATTAGTAACTACCCACAGATTTACCGGCGCGAAATCATGGTGACGTTTCCGATGGCCTGCTGTTAAAATTAAATTGCAATTATTTTTCAACCAAGTCTGGCATTCTAGCAATTGACAGTTTATGTTAAAACTGCACGGTTGTCGCCTAGCCACTGCCATTGCGCCAAGTATTGTGGGTTCGAATCCCATACGGGACAAAACTTTGTGTGATCCAAGAAGGGTTCCGAATCTGGATGTTTTTTGTTTGAGGGTTTGAAAAGTCGCCTGTGGCACAGGAGCTATTCCTAGTGCGGGAGTTGTCTTATAAAATAAACAAAGACTGTTACCTTAGCAAAATGCTACTTTCCTATATGTTAATAGAAGATATCATCTATCGATATGCCAAGTTTCATCCAAAACCGTTCTACTATTTAGACGTAATTGAATAACAAACATCTTAACTTTTAAACTATATGCAACATGGACAAACAAAAATATGTCAAAAGTGAGGGTGAATCAAGATTCTTTTGCCTCACAAACGGAGACATGACATCGCAGTACCAGTCAGCTTGTGACCACGGCCGGTGTAACCTGGTCGAAACGTCAAGCATGAAAAAGATAAACAGTATTAATGATCGCGTTAATACTCGTTACATATTATATATACAACAAACATCTTCACAAGCCTACATACATATAATATTCCCACGATAGTTATATACAACCTAATTATCTATCAACGTCGCATTATAAAGCACCAACATTAAAGGGTTAACCAGCTTAATATCATATCGAATTCCATCATTTCGGATAATCCCCGTGTGCAATTTTATTGCAACCCGCCCGCCGCGGGCCCCGTCCCGCTAAGTGAATTAAACGCTAACATCGGGCCCCGCTTTTCATAATAAATGTTCTCTTTAACGCTGCGTAGTCAGAATTCACTATAGTACAATACTTTTCAAATATACTTATGTTGTGTTCCTGATTAACGTGTCAGCTTTATATCGTGCCATAATGATAAAATAATTGTGTCTAGACACAGGCGTTCGTACACCGATCGGCGAATTAAAGAAACGCTATGAAATACTGCCACAGTGGTGCAGCCATTGCGAAATGTTTTTACAAGATATACCCTAGGATATACCTAAATTGCAAAGGACTTGAATAGCAGACACAAAGAACATGTAGACCTTTTTTTTTTTTTCGTGACCCGGCTATGTGATTGTAACGGACCTGATGGAAAGCCCAATTACAGTCCAGAGACAGTGACGACGAGGAGAAGATAGATGTCTTCTAGTCGTCGTCAGTGTCAAGCCGGTCTGACCAGATGCTTCTTCACACTACGTTTGAAGGACCCAATGTCATAGAAGGGAGGGAACACATGAGCCGGATTTGTTTTTCGTGCGGATCGAAACCACAACACTCGACACAGTGAACGTATTGCCACGATAAAAATACCGTATGCGTCAATTCAGAATATGATTTACCTGCGTGTTTAATCCAGCGGTTTGTACATGATTAAATAACAAGCAAACATTTTTACAAACTTTTATAATATCAAATACAAATATCGTCCGTTTCAAAGTAGAGCTACGAATCTCTTACCAATGCTAACCAGTGCAGATAAGTATTTAAACTTCAAGGTAATACCCATCTGTCTCCATTACCTGGAAACTACAATACCTCCCCTTATATTATTAAAAGCACTCTGGAGTACATATTCTGTTAAAGTATATGGCTAAGTGGCTATCTAAAACCGCAGAGGGAGTGCTGTTGTGGACCCACGATAATGATATTTACTCAGACTACCAACCCTTTGAACAAAACAACCTATATCGAATACTATAATCAATTGAATTTGGAGCTTAGTTTTAAGGAGATAAGGTGGAGTTTTAATTGTTGTTATGTAAGGACAGTCTAGGTCATTCTTGCAACACTTGGCACTCAAAAGATTTCTTGAAGAAGGAACTCTACAATTTACTTGTTTGAAATTCATTTTGACGGCTGAAGTTTGTTTAGAGAAGTAAATAAAAGTTTAATACTTTAGATTGGCGTTGAAATGTAAGATTCGTTGGCGCTTTTAGTGGGTGTCGGCATTTTATTAAAATGGCCGGCAGAGTATGGCTGTGATTGTATGAGTTTCTGTTTGTTTGAGAAACAATTTTGTTTGTTGACAAGCGAAGTTTATTTAATTAAAAAGTGTCGAGTAAGAGGATTGTTATTAAGTGCAGAAGCATCATTTTTCATTAAGTGGAGAAAGCGGCCGTACAATTTGTGTTTATACAAAGAATAAAATAACAACCGCTCTCAATCTCTTTGCATTTGTGCTTGAATGCGATCTTGAAGTTCTTAGTTTGATGGTTGAGTTAGAAAAACTCTTTGCTGTTAGAAACTTAAAGCAGTATAGAATCATAAAGTATTTCATATACATGAAACACTTAGTATAGATACCTAAAAATAGATACCTAAAAAAACCAAAGAGAAAAGATTAGATATGCGTATGTATAATATGTATGTTTATCCATTGTCTAGTACCCATAGTACAAGCTCTGATTAGTTTGGGCTAGATGGTGTTGTGCGTACCTATGTGATAGAATATTATTATTATGTTTTATTTTTATGTTCGTTTGTAAGGATTTAATTCCAAAAATACTCAACCGATTTAAAATAGTATTTCACCATTAGAAAGTTATACTATCGCAGAGTAACAAAGTCTATATTTGATATTTCTTAAAAGTACTGTTACTAACAAAACCTAACCTAATTTTAGTCGAGCGAAGCCGCGGGTAAAACCTAATTGTTAATACGCTGACCTAAAGACATAACTGAAAAATATGGCAGTAACAAGCCTCTGCCTACTCCATCAAGAACTCTTCTTTCATCGAGGCTAGTATATGTATTATTAATTACATAGAGATGAGACGAAACACGCCTTCAGGAAAAAATTACGCGCTTTAACAGTATTCGTACCTGTCTTTTCACTGAAATAGCAATTATGTATTAAAAAAATGCCTCCAGCGGTAGCAACACATCAACCGGCTATTATCCTGTCAGAAAGCGGAAGTGCTGGTTGTGACGACGGCTAACGACTTCCGGCCAACATAAATGACACGTACAATTGCTAGTTAAAGCCAGGCTATGTTATGGTAATGAAAAATATTTGTATGGCGATTTTCTTTGTAGATATTCTGGTCATTATAATAAATATATTTTATACAAGATATTGGTAGTTCTAAGAGGTATACGAATTTGTGCTTGTTGTACCAAAAATGATAATATAATATAAAATAAATTGATAAATATATATTATTATGAATATAAATGTATATTGATAATATTATAGATTCAGAAGTAATGTATTATTAACAGTGTTAAAAAATATCGCGATATAAGCGTCCTGCGCCCAGACGCTGGGCGCAGAAAATTTTAACGTCAAATGTCGGCCAATGACGAGCCGGTCAAATGAGGACACATGACGTGATTTTCGTTTTTTTTAAGGCAATCGCGTGACGCGTTAAATGGCAGCTCCCGCACTTGTCATTATTCCTGTGACACCCCGTGTCAGACATTCAATAACGGACACAATACCCACACGTGGAACAACAATTTGTGGATTACATACATTTGTAGCGACACTCCTGATGCTTTAGTTCTGTATAGTCAGGCGCAAATTTACAGTAGCGCCGCGCAGCAGTCGTCTCCTCCCAACCACTCAGTTGGGTCAAAGCTCAATATGTATTTACCAGAGAATATACACCCATATCTACAATCAAGACTTATTTTATTTAGACACCCATAATATCTGTTCACCCCTACACATTTTTGTCGGAATTTGTGTGCTTTTAATTTGGATGAATATGGATAAATCAAAGATACTATATTGATATCAAGTGTGGGTAAAACTCTTCGCAATACTGAGATCATATTCTACCGGGTAGTCATTTATTGACGAATCATCACGGGCTTAGCTTTTGTCTCGATTGACAACATAAATAAACTCACGCCTGTTTCCCGAAGAAGCAGGCAGAGTCTACGAATTTCGACAGCTTCGATCCTAATATAACTTTTGATTCATTTACTTTCATGATATTTGTCATTTACAATCATCAGTTTTTGGGTACGCTCAACCTTTTTCTGAACTGTCTTCAATCCCGACATACTTATACCTTTTGATTCATTCACTTTTATGATATTCGTAATTTATAATCGTCACTTTTAGAGTACGCTTAACCCGGCCTTTTCCTAACTGCCTTGATTGACATCTACCAAAAATATATTTCTAGATGAACTTTCCACCGAACATTTTTACCATCACCCTTTCCCAGCGATACTCAAACTTTCAACGAATTATTTTATATTTATTCATTCCAATAACAAACTGTGTTAAACTTTGAAATCTTAATTATTCATGGCCGTCATCCCGTTACAACGTTTAAAGGCGTTTATTGAAATTTATTATCAATTATGATCACAATGTTTGAGAAACTCTACTTTGTGATGGTAAATTACCAATTTGTTTGATAAATAACGACTCCTTTGTTTTACATTTGACTTACAGATCTTTGGCATTTGTGGGACAGGGAATATTTATTATATCTGGTAAATTATGAAGTTCACGCGGTAACTCATAATTTGCTGTAATAGATACATTAGTTCGTTTTTGCTGACGGTTGTATTAAGATTTATTAAATGTTAGGTTTTGTTTTTAAGATAACTAGGGTACTGTATTTGGGTTACAAATTACTAGTGCTCTTGTTAACTCCTCTAGCTAGGAGTGGGTTCACGTCGGTAAAGCAATGGCTGGGATTCGAACCCGTGATCTCTTATATCCCTGGGCTTACTTGCATGGTCCATACTGCTAAGAATTACTTGCTGACATAGAATCCAAAACCTCAAAGAGATTTTCCGGGAGAAGAGTTTCTTCTAATAACTTCTCGTTAGCAGCACAGACTCTGGACCTATGTTCTATAGAGGGCAATTAGCTCAACCGCTATTACGTCGAACCTAAAATCACTGCAAGCGAATTGTGTGAGAAATTCACCTCTACATACTTACCCTTTCGGGGAGCAGCGATAGCTCAGTGGGAAGACCAACAGACTGCAATGCAGAGGGACTTGGGTTCGAACCCACGTCGCGCACCTCTGACTTACGGAAGCTATATGACTTTTCGAAATTATGTGCGTATTGATTGACAATTATTGCCTGCTCCGTGCCTCGGGGAGCACGTTAAGCCGTCGGTCCCGGCTGCCATGAACATCTATGACAGTCGTTATTGGGGAAGTGGACACAAAAGATCCCACTGGGTCGAAGTGTCGCCGGTCTGTACTGACTGGCCCCCACACAAGATAAGATAAGATACCCTTTCGGGGTTATAGACATGAAACTATATATCGATTCCAGTATTTTAAACGGAGCACAATATTCCACGCTTTGATGTAATCACGCTAAAATCGAAATTAAATAAAAATTACTTCCAAAATAAATCGAAGAGAAAAGTAAATGAATACTTTCTTAACAGTCTAAGCACATCGTAGTTTTTCTTAAATCTCTTTTTCATTGCTTTCTAACTGTTATATCATAAAGGCAGTAGCACATGACGCGGTTTCTTCAACATTTTCTTTTAACATATGCTAATGTTGGGATAAGCTGGCCAACTTTGTTGTAAACTATTTCGTGTGTTACATCCCTTAGGATTTGTTTTGCTAATACGAAAAATATTGGTAGATTGTGTTGATATGATGATGTTGTAAAGAATAGATAAATAAGTAGGTATAATTAATAATATTGTCTTACTTTTATGCGAATATTATATTGAAATTATACGAATACTACTTTATATTTTTTTTTTATCACGTTGATTATTTTAAAACACTATTATTATAATTTTGAAATTATATATGAACTAGCTGAACCGACAAACGTTCTGTCTTAAACGAACTGTCAAACTCGCGAGTTTAAAATAGTCGTTAAGTTTTCTGAAATTATCAAATTTCATCCGCAATTTTCTTAATATTTTTCCATATGAACCTCAAAAGACTTAAAAAAATCGATGATTGAAATCGGTAAAGTCATTCTTAAGTTTTGGCGTGACCAAGGGAAACAGGGTTTAATTTTTATATATGTATATCTATAGATTGAAATTAAACAAAATTTATACGGATTTTATCGCGTTGTTTATTTTTATAAAACATTATTATTACATAATTTTGAAACTTTAAACTACTATTATTAACTTTAAACACTATTGTTTAACAATTTTCCACGTTTAAAGTAATTTAATTTCAATTAATAAATGAGTAATTGATTCCATGCATAATTTTGTGCTTACCTTAGCAGCTGAACTAAACTAATAGTATTTTCTTTTTAGAATTTTTCAGTATCATGGAGAGCTAGTTAGCGTGTGTACTCAAGTATGAACATTGAGTAGTTTGGAGCAAACTTAAACATTGTGAAACTGTAATACATCTAACTAAATGTGCCCGTGGTTACACTTGCGTTTATGGTGACTGCGCCGTCCCCGTGAGTCGTAGCGTGATGCTATATAGCCTATAGCCTTCCTCGATAAATAGGCTATCCAACACAAAAATAATTTTTAAATTTGAACCCGTAGTTTCTGAGATTAGCGCGTTTAACCAAACAAACTCTTCAGCTTTATAATATTAGTATAGACAATAGCCATATTTATTTTCATTTTAAAGCCGTTTAAAGGCATCCATTGAAATATGCACTATAGTGTATTACAATTTCGTCTAGTAACAAATCGAGGGAGAAATGAAGAAATGGATGAAGTTTGTTGATGTATAGTCGAAGTCTAAGGCTCTCCATTACACGATACCAAAACACAGCTATCAAAATGTGGCATGTTATTCTCTAGCCGAAAATATAGTGGTTTCCACCACAGAGAATTTACAAGCTACTCAGCGTACACACCATAATTCTTTTGTAATGCTCGGTACAGACGAAACCGAAGTGGAGCTACTGATATCCAACCTCAAAAGTGATTGTGCAGTAGGCGCTGATAATATCTCGGGCACTTTCCTTAAAAAATTTAGTGACATTCTGACTCCGCCTATCACATTTATTTGTAATCTGGCACTCCGCACCGGAATTTTTCCAGACGCGTTTAAACTTGCAATAGTCCATCCTGTCTACAAGTCAGGAGACAGAGATCTTGCGAACAACTATAGACCTATTTCTATCTTGCCTACACTTTCGAAAATACTTGAAAGACTTGTGAATAGCAGACTGATAAAATACTTAGAGCAAAATAAATTACTCTCTGCATCACAATACGGCTTTCGGTCTGGTATTTCCACAAGTACAGCTGTTCTCGACTTAACAAATCATATTATTGCTAATTTAGACAAAAAACAAAAAGTCATTGGCGTATTTCTAGATTTAGCCAAAGCGTTCGACACGATCTCTGTCTCCATACTTGTTGATAAGCTTGACAAAATCGGAATAAGAGGGCAGCAGCTTTCTCTATTTAAGAGTTATCTTAGTGGTAGGCGACAATGTTTGAAGATCGGTGATTGGGTGAGTGACGAGCTGTCTTTATCCTACGGGGTGCCCCAAGGCAGTATTATCGGTCCTACTCTGTTCCTAATTTATATAAACAACCTTTGCAATCTTAAGCTCTTAAATTGCTCTATTTTCACATATGCCGATGATACTGCCTTAATATTTCATGGTCCATCATGGGAGTTAGCATTTAAACACGCACAGGTAGGTCTCAACTCAGTTACTAATTGGTTGGCTCAAAATTTGCTTACATTAAATGTTACCAAAACCGAATACCTTACATTCTCACTGTCATCTCCGGGTAAACTTCGATCTGCCTCTTACACGCTGATTGCTCACTCTTGCAATTTACCATCACAATCACGCTGCATCTGCCCTAACCTTACTAGAACGAACTGTATTAAATATCTGGGCGTACAGATTGACGATACCCTTACATACCATTTTCACATTGACTCACTAGCCTCTAGATTGCGAAAGTTGATCTTTGTCTTTAAGGGTCTCCGCCATATCGCAGATACTAAGATTCTAAGAATGGTATTTTTGGCACTCTGTCAATCACTGACACAATATTGTATAGTGGCCTGGGGAGGATCCTCGAAAACCAACTTATTGAAACTGGAACGCGCACAGAGAACACTTTTAAAGATTGGATGGAAGTTACCTTTCCGATTGCCCACCACCGAACTCTACAAAACCTGTAATGTACTTTCAGTTCGTCAATCGTTTCTACTTAATCTCATTTTAACAACACATGCACATACTCCCTACGAACCATCTAAATTTGCGACTATTCGCCGTAAACATAATGTTTGCCAGTCAGTGTCGGCCAGTTCTAGTTTGGCGCAACGAAACTACTACTTCCTCAGTAGCTACGTCTACAATAATATAAATAAGATATTGTGTATATATTCAATGTGTAGAACGAAATGTAAAAAAGTAAAAGTAGTTACAGGTTGGTTACATAGTTTGAGTTATGAGGAGACTGAAAATCTCATGGTCCCTATAAAATAAGGATATAAAAATATATATATATATTTAGACATATATAGAATAAAAAATATCAACATACATAGACATAAACACCGGCACTTACACACACACACACACACACACACACACACACACACACACACACACACACACACACACACACACACACACACACACTTTTAAACACCATCTGCATGCCGCCTTTTTTGTTTCTATATTTTGGTACTTAAATATCTGATTTTCTTAACTATAGTTATCAGTACATTGTTCATACAACCTTAGCCACATTAAATATTGTTAGTAATGTCTATATAATAGGGAGAGGGCCTGGAGATTTGTCATACAGGTCTTGAATCTAGTACAGACTCCAGCTCTCTCAAAGGATAAATTCATCTTGTAACGAATGTATTCATATGTATGTACCTTTGAGAGAAAATAAAACATATATTATATTATATTATATTATATTGCACCTCTGTGCAATAATATGCCACGTTTTGGTTAGATTTGACAGGTCCTAACCTTCCTTGAAATATAACCTTGAGTTTAATAGATAAGTTCAAAGATAATCTTTTGTCTAGTCCGGTAATCGGTCCCAAGCCTCACAACGAAACGTAGACACTGCGGCTATAATAATATTCTATAATAATATAATAATAATATTCTATCACATACACACAACACCATCTAGCCCAAACTAAGCAGAGCTTGTACTATGGGTACTGGACATATATGATTTTTTTTGTAAATACATACATATTATACATAGAAACACCCAGACCAAGACAAACATCCATGTTCATGCACACAAATATTTGACTTGTGCGGGAATCGAACCCGCGACCTCAGGCGTGGCAGTCGGTTACACTAACCATTACGCCATCGAGGCCGACTATTTCCATATACTGTTCACCGGAACATTATTTATTGTGTTTAATATAAAATAAACACGCTAAGATGCCTCCCTACGTATTAAATATTAGTTGTACAATAATATACGGTAGGTGTTTATCATTAAAACATTTTATTAGCAACGCTCAAACGGTTTTGATTCGCATGAACAGATTCCGCCCGGCGCTCAACGTTTTACTGCGCCAAGTATTCTAGTAATAAAATTATTTACTAAAACTTTGGACTTGGGACAATTTTAATATCAGCTTATTAGCAGATATTATTTTGGACTCCAATTTTTCTCTTCTACTTTTTATCCGTCTAGTGGGAAACCGTTGGACTGCCACCCAGACCTCTGGTCTTAAGTCCGTTCACAAGGCGCGCATCTCTGGCTTTTCCAAGTTTTATGCGCATTAAATAATTAATTATCGCTTGCTTTAACGATTAAGGAAAACATCGTGAGGAAACCTGCCTGTCTGAGAGTTAATATAATATAATATATTCTATCACATACACGCAACACCATCTAGCCCAAACTAACCAGAGCTTGTACTATGGGTACTAGACAATGGATAAACATACATATATATATTGTTTTTTTTTGGAAATACACACATATTATACATAGAACCAGACCAAGACGAACATCCATGTTCATGCAGACAAATGTTAGACTAGTGCGGGAATCGAACCCGCGACCTCAGACGTGGCAGTCGGTTACACTAACCACTACGCTATGGCGTCGTCTAGTTCTCGAAGATATATGAAGTCTGCCAACCTGCACTGGGCCAGCGTGGTAGACTATGGCCTAACCCTTCTCACACAGAAAAGAGACCCGCGCCCAGTAGTGGGACAGTTTAATACAGGATTGACAATATATATAAAATAAGTTTAAAAATAATAGAGTGCATCATTGGTTTTATGGTTTAGGTTTGCGCTTGCTTGCGTCAATCGTGATAGTTCGATTTTCAGCTAGTAAAAGTATTATGAAGTTTTTCGGTAGTCAGCAATATGATCCCAGTCCTATATTATGTGGTACTGAAAATATAGCTGACAAAATGTCTGAAATACTTCTGTATTCTGAGCCTTTTACATTTGTTTTGTCTTCTGTAAGATATAATATATAATTTGATATGTATAAATCTAATTAAAAATATCATTTCATATTTCTTAATTGTGTTTATATCAACTATCGTTAAGTTGTTACTGCTATAAAAAATAACATGAGTTATATTTTGAAAGATAGAGCCAATAGAAATAAATCGAAATATCGCAAGTGTGTATCGACTAATGTTGACTACACAAAAGCAGCGTAGCGACTGCTTTTTTGCAGGATTTGTGTCACGCGGTCTATGCCACTTATATAAAAGTGTACTCAGTTCGCAATGTACGCGTTTTTCCAACAAACAAAATTTTATTATGCGGTCTCTCTTTTTAACGCAATATTGAGTATTTCAAGTTGGTTCCTTTTGAGATTTTTTCGAGTGTGAAATTCGCTTTCATTCCATTTACTTACGACTTAATGAAATTTTTCGATACAAACGAAACGTTATAGGGGGGCCGATACAACGTTTGATATTGAAAAATATTAATAATGTTAATTTATTCAATTAATTTTCAGATTTTAATTAGATTGGTTCTTAAAAATTGAATAAATACATGATTAATTAGAAAATTGCCTTAATTACCAAAGTCCCTAAAATACTTGACCTTACAATCGAGTATAAATGTGACTTCCATTCGTGAATTTTTGGTTTTGCCAGGTATTTTATTTATTAGAATTCGTAAATGGAAAACATTGCATTGTACAGACAAAGGTAGTCACTTTCTATTGTGTAAAAATATTTACAAGATTGTCTAATTTTCGATCAGCTTTAATATAATAATAATATAATATAATATTCTATTCTATCACATACACACAACACCATCTAGCCCAAACTAAGCAGAGCTTGTACTATGGATACTAGACAATGGATAAACATACATATACACTTCTTTTTGTAAATACATATACATTATACATGGAAATACCCAGACCAAGACAAACATCCATGTTCATGCACACAGATGTTTGACTTGTGCGGGAATCGAACCCGCGACCTCAGGCGTGACAGTCGATTACACTAACCACTACACCATCGAGGTCGCCTTTAGACTACCAATATATATATAATGTAAATATAATGCTAAACACTAAGCATGTGATATCAACCCAGTTTATAAAATATCCCAATACTAATCATTGGCCTTTTCATATAATGACATACCACGTAAATTTTTAAGTACATTGTAAACAACTACTACATTATAAGCAGGTTCCCGCACGATATTTTCTTAAAAAAAACTACCTAATACAAAAAATCTTATTGCATTAGGTAGTCTGTTTATTGCGCAAGGTAATAGAATATACAACATCACGCTATGAGCTGCAGGAGCGGCGCAGTATTCATAAACATGGAAAAAAACGCTAGTATAACTGCAAAAGTTAAGAGGTGCGTGTTGGGGATCAGACACGATACGCTGTCGCTGCTTGCTAAGCATTGAAACCTACTCCATACATTTCCTAAGTTCACTCAACAAAATCTATAAAATTAAAAGATATATAGGTACTTCTTCGGTATCAAACGATTGCCTAGAGCTAGATTCATTTATTAAAAGCAGGGGTGACCAACCCATTGCCAACGCCCCTTCAACTGCGTTGTAATCTCGACAATGTCCTCCGGCGATCGATTTCCTTTGTAGATTGAAATGGTAAACAAAGATATTGCCAATTTTTATCTTTTCTTCTATTATAAGAACTTCCGTATCTTTTATGTTGAGGATATTACGTAAGTTTTTTTCTGTTATATGAATAAACATAGGCATCATCTCGGAATATCGTAGTAGATATTGTTTAGTAAGAGCATCATTAGACTACTACATAGTGATCTTACCTTCGTCAAACCCCAAAAGCCTTATTTAACCCCTTGGAAAATTATGGCGTTTCATAGATTATGGTGTTATAAACAGAACATAATAATTATAACGACATTACTTCTGCAATTTAAATTGTAACTTGACTTTGGGACGCTGTCTTCCAGCCATAGAACTAGTCAGTAAATGTAATATCCATATATGGTTATATTTACTCATTAATGATGAAATTCGTTGTTGATAGTTTTTCTAGCAGTTATATACATATGTTGCTTGTTGGTATATTCTCAAAGCGGCAATACAGTACCTACATTTTGCTTATATTTTTCTATAAGTCTATATGATGGCGCATGCTCCTATAATAATAATTCCATGCTGCTTCTGAGAATCGCCTTATATAGCCCAATTATTAGACTTGCGATGTAGAGGGCTTGCGTTCAAACCCATTACACTACTGTTTTTCACCATCCACTAGTTACACGAGCATTTAGCTCAGCTTGAGTTGTTATCAAGTAAACTAGTAATGCTGGTATAAATAATTACCGATTACCGAAACGCATCTCCACAAAACCAAAATCAGATCACATTATATTTTTAAATTTTAAAAGAAAACAGTATGTTTCAAATTACGATGTACCACACCCAATTATGTTGGGGCAAATAAGGAACAGGAATGAGAGGCAATCCGGAGACTAAACAGCGGAACCAATTCCAAGCTCATCCTTGTTTGTCAAAGTGCTTTCTCGCGGTTACTAAGGATTTACGATGTAAATACGTTTTTTGTTGAACGGATTTCGTGAGTTCGGTTCTGAGGCTTTGTAGTTTGGTGTAAATAAAGACGACGGCCTGTAAGTAGTTTTTTGTTTGTTCGATTTATTGAAGTAACTTAAGTGTCAATAAGTATGCAGGCATTTGCAAGGATGTCAAATATTTTCACTTAGCAAATTATCATCATCTATGTTTGGTTTGCACGTTTAGTAGAGTTTTAGGTTAAGTTGAATTACATTCCTGTATCAATAAGCTAACCCAAAAATCGCGGAGGGATTTTTGGGTTAGCTTATTATATATAGAAGGATATGCGTCATAGCATTCCCAGACGTAAAAAAAAAATAAAAAAAAATAAAGGATACGATGGAGTAAATGAATTGCAAGTATTGCATATTCGAGCTATCTATTACAATGAAATGTAGAATTAAATTAAGTTACTAATTGATTACCATATACTCAATACAACAAATTGTCATATATATCGTTTCTTCAACTAAACTAAACTAAAAATATTTTAAATTGGCGGTATAGACAAATATTATATTACGCCTATATTTTGTCTGTTGTTTTTTAAGTCCTACATAAAAGAAAAGGCAAGTTTTCAAAGTCCGTATCATTGCTAAGCATTTTTCAACCCACTAATTTTTTGCCCGTATCCTGGCACGCTACAATCAGACACAAACCTATACTGCGAGACAAACTAGACAATCAAATATTCACGTACTATAAAAAGATTACCGATAAATGTATCATTAAAAACATATTACACATAAAACTCTCATCGAGAACGCGTAGTAATACTCTGAGTGAGGTACGGGAAGCCAGGCGCCCCAGCGCGGGTCTTTGAAACTAAAAACCGGAAATTGCGTCGCGTCGCGTTGTCTTCCCTCAATGCCTAGACGAACATCTTCATTAGTGGCATAAATTAAAACGCTTTGCCGAGATAAGAGCAAAGATATTTTAGTTGGGGTTATTGCTTTAAAAATGTTATTGCTAAGACGGACGCTAAGCTAATCGCTTTGGTCTGGTGCCTTTTTAAAAGTAATTTGATGTATTTCCTTTTTGTTGTTTATTTGGATTTTAACCGGTTAAATTGTATCTCGGCTGGCTCGGTGGTGGCACAAAGGTAGTGTATGCTCTGCATGAGTTTTCGGGTTCAGTCCCCAAACTTGATAGTGCATTTTCAGAAATATCCAGTAATAGCAACATGTCTGGAATGACGGCATGAACTGTGCCAGTAAAGGGCCTTAGGCTCATGCATACATTTGTGAGTGCAATATATCTCTGCTTACCTGTTTGGGGATAGACGCGTGAGTTATATTCCTATGTGTACTACATTTGACTTTCGAAGTTATGTGCGTATTAAATAGTTTAACGGTGAACGAAATCACCGTGGGGAAACCTGCAAACGCGAGATCTGCTAAACTGAACTGGGTAAGTATAGTGGACTACAATGATTTATCATATTAAAAAGTAGCACGTGTCCAGCAGTTGCGTAGTTCATAAACAAATATTATTTTCTTCAGCTCTTGAGCAGCGATAGCTCAGTGGGGGAGACCAACAGACTGCAATGCAGAGGGTCTCGGGTTCGAACCCACGTTGCGCACCTCTGACTTTCCGAAGTTATATGACTTTCCAAAATTATGTGCGTATTGATTGACAATTATCGCCTGCTCCGTGCCTCGGAGAGCACGTTAAGCCGTCGGTCCCGGCTGCCATGAACATCTATGGCAGTCGTTATTGCGGAAGTCGTCACAAAAGATACTGGGTCGAAGTGTCGCCGGTCTGTACTGACTGGCCCCCACACAAGATATATATTATCTTGAGATATGCACTCTCAGTATGAAGCTTGTGTGTGTTACCGTTATTGTGATAAAGCAATAACAAAAAGCATGTCAATAATATAATAGTTTATTAGATGAAAAATATATTTTAATGACAGCCAGATACTTAAAACGGTTCCCTAATAAATATATCTTGTGTTACAGAGATTTTTATAAACATTCTAACAACGGTCCAATACATCGACCCGGAACAACTATTGCATTATACAATTTTTTGTCACGTGATCTAATCCGGAAGATTTGCACAGACGCAATGACGAGTCAACCACCCAAATCACTACGTGCAGTCATTATAAGTATAGCAAAATATGAAATGAATAAAGTTTAAAGTAAAAACTATAACCCGATTACGGAAAAAAGGGGTCTAAAGTGACGAATTTAAAATTTATATAGCCTATGTCACCCGGGCTATTATTACAAATCTATTGACACCTCAGTCATTAAAATCGGTTCAGTAGTTTAGGCGCTACGGGGATATATACAAACATACATACACAGACTGTCAAAATCATTACCCTTCCTTTTGGCTTCGCCGTAGTCGGGTAAAAAAGCTCCCTTTAAAAGTGAGGCAGATAGTTGGTATAAGCTCATGAAAAGGCTCTCATTCCCCTGTAGATATTTTTAAACAATATGGGTGGTAAACAATCTTACTTCTTACCTGATGGTAAGCAGTTACTTAACCCTATGATTTCGCGCAATACCTGAAATATCACTTACGCAGTTTTGAAGCAAGTGAAAAGGAATTTAAGATAGAATGGAAAATGACTCTACTAATACCAATGGATAGGCAGCAGACAAAATTACATTGTTTTTATTTTAAGCGCCGAATGCAGTTGCTAGAGCCCAGAAAATAAAAAATACATTGAATACCGTAGTATATTTGTATTGTATAAACTTTAATACTTATACTGTACAACTAAGTACATTATTCACGGTAGACATGAGCTATATTTTATGTTCACAATAGTAACAAAAGATCATTAGTTACTCCGAATACTTTATTTCGGCAGCCATTTGCAATATTAGTTCCAGAACCATTCACGTGTGGCGCTTGAAATTTAGACGTAATTTGTTTTCATTTATGTAGTACCCAGTCCAACGATACTAACACAAGTAAATGCGCAGGGCACAGTTAGTATAGTTACATATCTTAACCACTATAACATCTATTTACACCAATGATTAAAAACATAAAAAAATAAAACTCGTAGAAAATGGTATACTTCAACAATTTTCTCGCCTGCAATGTTCAGTCTATACTTAAAACAAACAGTGCACGGAATGGAATTAAAATTTCCATCAGAAATGTTTGTGTAAGGCGCCGTTGGGGGCTCCAAGGGAAATGTGACGTCACTACATACTACGTTCATGTCAGCCATTGTGATATACAACAGTAACATATTATATATCAATGGTGTTAGCTATATTCTGACGTTTTCTAATACTAATGTAGAGTTTCTGTATATGTTTTATCCAAGCTTCCTTAGCGAGCTTGTCTGTTGGTTATTTCTGTTTTCTCTTTTAGAAAAAGACCAATTTTGCACTAGGAATGAACCCTGTGTCGCGGGGGACTTACCAAACATTGAAATAACGGACACAAAGAACACCCAGATTCGGAACAATCATTTGTGGATCACACAAATTTTTGTCCCGTAAGAGATTCGAACCAACATAGTGGCAGTAGGGTCGCGACCCCTTAGACCACTACGTTATCCATACAGTATTTTCTAGTATAATTTAGTTGAGTGCCTTGGTAGTATGGCGGTAGTGAATGTAGCTGCTGTAAGGCTTGGTTTCGATTCTCAGGTCGGGCAAAGTGTTATTGGGATTTTTTGTTCTCCGTTACAGCACGAAGTTTGGAATTGTGCATGTTAGATGACAGTAGGCTCGTACCGTAACTAAAGACCATATATGTATGTATATAATGTGGGTGTAATGTTTACACATTTGAAGAGAAGGTATAAGTGCATCTATGTATATTACCTTAAAATTATAAATGTGTATTGTGTAAGTGTGAGTAGTTGTGCTTTTATTTAGAATTATCTGACCCAACAGACGTTGTCCTGCCTTAGACAAACTGTCAAACTCGCGACGTTAAAATAGTCGTTAAGTTTTCTGAAATTATCCAATTTTCTGCGCAATTTTCTTAACTTTTCTTTCCATATTAACCTTCTACGAAGCATTATCTTTAAAAAAATATTAATGAAGTCGGTATAATCGTTCTCAAGTTTGGAGTGACCAAGGGAAACATTATTTTTTATATATATGTATATAGATAGATAAGAATGAATCTAACAATTACTGGATGCTAACTACTGATACGTAATCAGTAATAAATAAATAAAAGGTTAAAGTACCTACCCAAACATATTTAAATTCTGCGACGCAGAGAGGAGAATGCTATCGCCACGTCTTATTGGTACCGTAGCAGAAGTAAGCACTCATGTTTGCGTACGATTGTACAGTTCTGAGTTCGATGCCCGGGTATGGCAAAATGTCATTGGCATTTCTTGTCACGAATATTATTCTCACCATTGATAAGCCACAAGCGCCAAATTATTCCGTTAAAAGAGTCATGATGAACAGCTATAAACAAATAATAATATAATAATAATAATAATATCAGCCCCGTATTAAACTGTCCCACTGCTGGGCACGGGCCTCTTCTCACTGTGAGAAGGGTTAGGCCGTAGTCGACCATGCTGGTCTAGTGCGGGTTGGCAGACTTCACATATCTTCGAGAACATTATGGAGAACTCTCAGACATGCAGGTTTCCTCACGATATTTTCCTTCACCATTAAAGCAAGCGATAACGAACTATTTAATATGCATATAACTTTGAAAAATCAGAGATGCGCGCCTTGGGTTCGAACTCGAGACCTCTGCGTGGCAGTCCAACGTTTCCCACTAGGCTATCGCTGCTGTTATGTTTTAAACAAATATTGTAAATAAAATATAGGTACATATATAAGCCAAGCTTCATCCAACTTTTAATGAAATTAGTTTTGAAGTTAGAAAAAGCCAGTTTTCTAAATTGCAATGAGATCACCCTTTAAACAAGCATCTTCAGCAAAATCTTCAGTTTATAAGGATGAATTTTAAATGCACTAGACCGCTTTTTCACTAACAGTCTTTTAACCAATTTAAAGTAAAGCATGAAGCGATTTTGACCCTAATGATCGAGAATGACCGATGTGCGACTATTGATGAAATTGTGGATGAAACATACGAATTATTTAAATCAAGTGTTTGGAATGTTTTCAAACACTGTATTTAATTCTTTGATGATTGATTATGTAATACATAATCAATCATCAAAGAATATACCGCACAGTACCAGTTACTTATGTTTTAGTTTAGTTGTATATAATAATTATCGCCTTGTATATAATTAATTAACAATGAAACATTTATCGAGATTCAAATTATTGTACAATATTATTGTTAAGTATTTATACTTGTATATACATAAAAATGTATGAAAGTATAATAATAAAAAAGCCTAACAAAGAACTCCAATAACACTTTTAGTAACCTGAAAATCGAACTTGATGCCTTGATAGTACGCAGACTTAACCAAAGGGTTGACTGAGGTAGTATGGCGGTCAGGGTCATACGCGGATACCGCACGGTGTCGGCCGACGCAGCCTGCGCTTTGGCCGGAACTCCCCCATGGGACTTGGAAGCGGAAATGCTCGCCGAAGCATATAAAGTGATTTCGGCTGTACGGGAGGAGACGGGTGTTCGTCCCCTCCCGGAGGTCTTAACTGACACAAGGAACCGAGCCCTCCAGGGCGTATTTCTTAAATGGAAGGCGCGGCTGGAGGTGCCCTTAGCCGGATTCAGAACCATTGGGGCCCTCCAGCCGGTGCTGGAGCGGTGGGCAGGGCGGCAACATGGGACCCTTTCCTTCCGACTAGTGCAGGTGTTGTCAGGGCACGGTTGCTTTGGCAAGTCCCTGCACACGGTCGCAAGGAGGGAACCGAGTCCCATCTGCCACCATTGCGGGTGTATTGAGGACACGGCGCAGCACACGCTCGAGGTTTGTCCTGCCTGGACGGTGCAGTGCCGTGAACTCATCGACGTTGTGGGTGTTGACCTCTCGCTGCCGGCCGTGATCGAAGCCATGGTAGACAGCGAGAGGAACTGAATAGCGGTCGCATCCTTCTGAGAGGACATTATCTCGCGGAAGGAGGCGGCGGAGCGGATCCGTGAGGAAAGTATCCTTGCGGATCCGAGCCGCCGCCGGCGGCCCAGGCGGCGTAGGCGCGCCTACGCGCGCCTGATGCCGCCATAGTAAAGGCCACGGGCGGGAGAACGGGGATCTCCCGTCCGTCAGCCATTAGGTCGAAGTGACGCCCTCTGTCGTGCCGGGGCGTCACCTGAGTCGTCGCCCGCAGGCATTCCTTACCTGCGTTGGGCACTGCTGGGTGGGTCACTGATGTAGTTTCAGTTCCAGCGACCCACCCGGGTGAGCCCGACATAACCTCTCCGCTCCCCTTTTCCGCGGAAAGGTATGCGTCAAAGCATTCCCCACGAAAAAAAATAAAAAAAGGTAGTAAGTAAAATGACATCATAAATGAAGATAAAACTAATTAAGAGAATCCTAACCTACCACAATACCCAACTATCAATGAAACAAAAGGTATACACGCATAAACACTTGGAAAAAAGTCCGCATTCACGGGAAAAAGGGCTAATTAGTTTTAATTGCTTAAAATATTTTGAAATAAATTATACGTTTGTATTCTTCATTTAAGGATACATCAGTTAAATGTAGAAAACATAAATTCTTCTTTTGTTGTTTACATAAAAACAAGGTCATTGATATATGATTCCCTCATTCTTGTTTCTACTTGAAAGTCGTTTTAATCAATTTCTCTAAAAATATTCATTTGTTAAATGCCAGGTGGACTGCCTGAAGTCTTGCGAGCAAGTATAGTGTTAATGCGTGAAGAAGGATATTCTACAAGGCGAATTGCAGCCAGAGTCTCCGTTTTTCAAACCTGCGTCGTTACCCTGCAGAGGTACTAGAGCCTGGGCAACCTGGCTTAGCTTAGCCAGGTCCTTAGTGATGTTCAGAAGCACTACTTCAGACTTCTTGCCGCCTGTGATCCAATAATTAACGTTACCAAACTGAGATTACAGCTGCGAGCTGCTACTGGACTGGATATTAGCACTCAGACTATTCGTAATTGTTTACACTACTTTAGATAACAATTAAGGAGATCCTGGCAAACACCTTTCAATACACGGGAACGACAGCAACGCAGCTTGCAGTGGGCCAGGCAGCGTCAAAACGATGAAGACAAAGATGTCTGGCGTAATTGTCTTTTCGTTGACGAATCATGGATTAGTACGCACCCTGGTAACCGACGTGTCCGAGTTTGAAGACGGCCTGGGAATTTCGAAAGGCAAACAACTGCAACGGAACCGTTCATCAAGGCGGCAAATCGCTATTTTTTTGGGCGGAATAATGATTGGAACTCGAACGCCTTTGATCCCATACCAAGGTTCTATAACAGCTAATTTGTACAAGACAGCTGTTATTGATGGCATTATCAGACCATTCAGGATAAATTATGGTAACCAATTCGTATTGGTCGACGATAATGCGCAGGCATATCGAGCTCAATGAGTGAGCGCTGCTCTCCGGGAGTACGAAATCACGTGGTTAGACTGGCCTACCAGCTTTCCGGAATTAAACCCAATCGAGCACGCATGGGACGCTCTCAAGCGAGCTGTTTGGAGTCATCAGACACCTCCATGAACTCTATCAGAGATCAAGGACGCCGCCATTCGAGAATGGGACAGATTAGTGTAGTGTAGTAGTTACAGCCAGGGGAGGAGTTATTTTGTATTAACTTTGTAAATAAAAGCATATAAAAATAAATAAAATTATTTACTTAAATCAAATCTTCGCATTTATTTAAATTACAAATTTCACAGACCGAAATACTATTTTTTTAAAGAAAACGAAAAGAATGTAGAGGTTTCATATTAAAATTGTGTGTTTTTAAATGTTAATAAATATCTCTACTTTTCCAGGTGAACGGACTTTTTTGATGTATGTATATCTCCTATCCTGCCCAGGTGAATATGAATAAGATTATTTACAGACCCATATCACAGCAGTAAGTAAAATGACATCATAATTGAAGATAAAACTAACTAAGAGAATCCTAACCTACCACAATATCCAACTATCAACGAAACAAAAGGTATATATAAATTTATCTCTTATACTGTCCATCTTATTTACAAACTAAATTATTAAACTATGGCAACCCTAGAGAATATGACACATTTTCCATGCTAAGATTTTTCGTTTTTTTACAACTTAGTTAGCATACGGTCCACCTGATGGTAAGTGGTCACCGTAGCATATGGACACCTGCAACACCAGAGGCATCACTCGCACGTTGCCAACCCTTTAGGAAAGGAAGTGGGAAGGAGAAGGGGGGAAAGAGGGTGATTAGGCCTCCAGCACTCTCACTCACCGAACGAAAGACAACAAAAGGAATACTGCTATTTCACGTTGATATTCTGTGAGAGGGTAGTCCTTCCCCGGTCAAGCAGCAATCAGAAGAGAATTCATGCTGAAATCAGAAGAAAAAGAAAGTGTATTTAATCTCTGCTTTAACTCCTATATATCCAAAACTGAAAGCAATCTTTAACGTAATGTGAAAGCCTTTTGGAAGTACATTAAATTAAGAAAATCAAACAACGATATACCAAATCATATGTGCTATAACTCAGAATCAGCCAGCACGGGTGTGTCTGACATCGCTAATTTATTTGCTAAGCATTTTTCCTCTGTTTACCGTGTACCATCCACCGTACTATTCAAACCCAGTTTTCCAGAGTCATGCAACAATATCTCATCTATCGCAATTTCATCCGAACAATTAGAAACAACTCTTAAAATATCGACACAACAAAGGGTGCAGGCCCCGATGCTATCCCACCGATCTTTATTAAAAACTGTTATAAGTCTTTGTTTGGGCCGTTATCTTTAATTTATAACAAATGCCTTAGTACAGGATATTTTCCTCAAGTTTGGAAAGTTGCTCATATTATACTTACCCATATACTATATAAAATATAAGTCGTGCGACAGAAAAGACATAAAAAACTACAGACCAATAAGTATTCTATGTTGTGTCGCAAAAATATTAGAAAGTTTAGTATATAAGCATGTAAATTTTCATTTGGAACCCATTATAAGCTCCAAACAGCATGGTTTTGTCACCGGCCGCTCTACCTCCTCTAATTTATTAACACATATACACAATATATCTGGTCCATTTGACAGATTTGACCTTGATCCAGGTCGAATCATTATATACCGATTTTGCCAAAGCATTTGATCGAGTACATCATTATAAGCAACATGCATTGCAACATGTTCAACGTTTTAGGGCAACACTAAAGAAATATTTATTTGATCACCAAAAAGGCCAGGAAACACAGCTGCATGATACAAGTGCTATATAACCATGTAGAGAAATTACAGTCGCTAACATTAATGTCTATTTATATATATGGTATAGTTAACATATTGCTACCGTAATCGCTATTAGTATTATTATTGTATTATTGTTGTATTAGTTGTGTTAAGTTTATTAGTTATATAAAAACCAAGCATGGTCGCAACGGAAGACCAGCGCTAGTTTTTTCAAAACTAGCATTTTGCTGAGTTGCGACCAATTTGCAGTAAGATTTGTTTTTTTCTTTTTTTTGTAATTAACTTTTTCTGATGTATGTAGCGCATATTCTGCTGCAAATAAATGTATTTTCTTCTTTCTTTCTTATATCCTATGCCAAAAAGCACAAAACCTCGGTATCCATGGCTCATTATTGCAATGGTTAATCTCATACCTATCCTATTGCACACAAACAATTAAAGTGTATGGATTCGAATCCTGCTCATTCGTAGCCAAATCTGGTAGTCCTCGAGGCTCAAATTTAGGTCCTCTGCTATTTATCTTCTCCTTAGCCTTTATTATTCCCAAGTCACTTGGAGTTGGCTTTTCTGATTTAACCGGATTTTACTGGATATCAGTTTTTACACGGAACGGCTGCCACCTAACCTCCGCAACCCGAATGCTAACGATACCCTAAGGCTAGACCAGTGTCAGGATATTATAGGGCACTGACTTCACAATAACGACTGCCATAGATGTTCATGGCAGTCGGGACCGACAGCTTAACGTGCTCTCAGAGGCACGGAACAGGCGATAATTGTCAATCAATACGCACATAATTTCGAAAAGTCATATAACTTCCAAAAGTTAGAGCTGCCTGACGTGGGTTCGAACCCGAGACCCTCTACATTGCAGTCTGTTGGTCTCCCCACTGAGCTATCGCTGCTTTGTTTTCAGAAGTATACTAGAGTATGCCTCTTTAACTTGGTCCTCTTTTTACCACTAGCATATTGACAGACTTGAAGCTGTTCAAAGATGCTTTCTTCGTTACGAGTATCTATCTTATGAGTCTAGACTTAAATATTAAAAGTTGGAAACGCTTGAGCACAGGTGCAAGATGTATCAGTTTTCTGCTCTTTATAACATCATCAATTCTTACTGAGATGCAGTCGAGTTGTTGAGTCACGTTTCGCTAAAAACACGCGGTAGTAAACGTATTCATTCAGAGGCTGTGTTTTCTTTATCTGCCTGTAACAACAACATAACGTACCATGATCCAATAAACAGAATGTGTAAGGACTTCAATGATCACGCTAAGGAACTTGACATATTTCATCAGACATACGACCAATATCTTAACAAATGTAAGCAAATAATCCACAGCGACAATACCTTATAAATCACATACTTGTTTTTGTTATTAATTATTATTCTTTTTTTAGTATTTTAAAATATAAATATAATCTAATTGTTTTGTTAGGCTCAAGTTTTCAGTAATTTATACATTTGGGATAAGTACTTTGATTGTGTATAAAATTGTTTTTTTTTATTTCTTAAGTTTGCTATTGATTTTTATTTTATATTTCTCCTTGACATTATTTGTTTAATCAACGTTTTGATTTATATAATGTTATTTGTGACGCTGCCCTATTGTGTTACTATTATTTGTTAAATGTTGTACACGCCGATAATTGCGTTGCAAATTAACATGTATCTTGAACTCATATCCTATTTACATACATAATTTGTAATCTGTAGATGTGCCTTTAAATTAATAAACCCATATGGACGACAATAAAATTAAAAGGAACAGCTTCTCCTCAGTCCAGTTTTGGCAGTTAAGCACACTTCTCACCAGATAAAAGGACGTTATGTAAGATATATCTGGGTCCGGAAATGGCTGAATTAAGTGGCAAAACGGCGGATATTGTCGGGAGAGCTGTTTACCCAAATTGCAATGTTTCTGATAGCGCCCATAATTGCAAGATTAGCTCTGCGCTCGCTACTTTAAGTGTGATTCTGTGCGATTGTACTAATTCGATCGCGCTTAGCTTGTGCTGGAGATTTAATTTAATGAAGCTTTTAGTCTAATGGTGTTTGTTTTATGTCTGTGCTAGTAGAGTAATATTATATTCTATTAAACTTCTTTATACGGCATTTATCGCGTTGTTTATTTTTAGAACACTACTATTATTGCATAATTTTGAAACATTAAATTACTATTGTTAAACACTGTTACTAGGTACTGTTTACTTTAACTTAAGCTATTTAAATTATAAAATTAAATAGTTTTTTATGTAATGTATGGAGAAACCTCGATTTTCTCGTCACGTCGCCGCGTCGTTATGTTAGTTCTGACTCACGGTCGACGTAGCCTAGCGTGCTGATGTGGCTACGTGTAAAGTAATCTGTCATTTTGTAGCCGACTGTACTGTACGCAAGGCTGTTTTTAATAGAATGTCTAAAACCAAACAGCAACTAACCAGAGATTAGTGCCTTTTTATATACCTCCATGTATTTTGTATTTATAACCAGCGACGCGGCGGCGGTAAAAAGGTTGCAACACGTCATTCAGCGGCTTTTTGTGTATATTTGGCATAGCTTGTTTGAAAACGCTTAACAGCAGCACGGAGTCTGTAATTGACCGTTAGTCGTCTATAGGTGCTCCCACCGCTATGTTAGTCCTAAAATATACCTTGCGAAATATGAGTGTAAAAACCTCTATCTATCCCGACGAGACACATGACGAGAGATGAGAGACGACATGTATCTATCTTCTTCTTCCTCGTTCCCGCAATTCTGAAGATCGCGACCACAAATGATGTCCCTCCAATTAGAGCGGTTGAGAGCTGCGTGGACTGCTTGCTGCAAGATGCCACCTACTGCGTTTTTTAAAACGTTCGACCATTTTTTTGGTGTTCTACCTTTGGCGCGTTTTTCGTTAACTTGACCCAATATTAAGAGTTTCTCTAGACAATGCTTAAGTGACCGCATGATATGTCCAAAGTAACTGAGTGCCCGTTCTTCACAGATGGTTGTAAGCCGCTTTGTGATGTTTAGCTCTTATAAAATAGATTCATGTGTCCTTATAGTGGACCATGGTATCTGAAGTAGTCTCCGCCAACACCACATCTCAAAAGCTACGATCTTATTGCTGTCGCGACTTTTGATGCATCATGTTTCAGCACCATACGAAAAAAATGGCGAATGTATCTATCGGACTTTATAATTATTCAAAATTCTTTACTTTCTACAGTAGCGATGGTCTCCTAGGAGAAAATTAGACTGTTACACAAGTATACAGAGGTCTCGAGTTCGATACTAAAGCACCCATCTTTGACATTTCCAACTTATGCATTAAAGAATTTCAGCCCGGGCAGGACCAGCGCGGCAGCGGTTGTTTACTTAACATTATTTACTCTAAAATAGTCCAAGGCTAATATTATTATTAAGCTCGTACAACACCTATAACTCAAAGCAAGTTTCTATGCTTACAAGGAAACCTAACAAGAAAATTAAATACGTTGACAAAAAGAACAACATTATATGAAGGAAACACCCTATTTTCTTTGTAAATTAATCTTTATCGCTACAAAGAATCTCATTAGTTCAGTTTACCGTAAAATAATGCAACGACACAAGTAATAAAAAGCGTAAAACGTATAGAACCATTGTATAAACTTGGTACGAATAAAAACTACATTAACATACATTATATTCGCAATGCAGTACTTTTAAGAACAATGTTGACTCCGAAGTAATTTTCTTTTAAAACTGCATTTTAAATGTATTAACATTCTTGTTCAAATGGATGTGGATTTTTGTGAGGTTGGCAAAATGTTTTACAGAATATTTAGTTACCTTGAAGCGTTTTGGTTGCATTTTTAACCTATATTTCGTAGTAAAGTTATGTCATACTAGCGAGCCGTCCCATCTTCGCACAAACTTAACAAATTAAACACATTAACCTTACTCATGAATCAATCTGTCTATTGTTATGTTTTTGTCTATGTCTGCCGTAACACAGTCATTTGACTAGCACGGAAGGTAAAGAATTTTTATCGGTTTACCGCCAATTTTATATGTTGAAGTTAAATAAAATATTTTCTTATTTATACATTAATTTGCTAATGTTCTAAGTTAATATAGTCAAATATGTTTAATAGTGTAAATATGTTTAACTGTACTGTATTGTATCTGTTTTAAACATGCTGTGTATACATATTTAGAACATATATTAAAACAGAACAACATCGTAAACCTAGGCTAAATTTATCTATGAATAAAGTTTTATCTTATCTTATCTTATTGGTAGAAACTGCATAAAAATCCAAAAAAAATTTAGTAGTTTTTGAAATTTTTTTTTTTGAAAAGGCAACTCCAGCACTAATATTAATTTCTATATCGCGGGGAACTTTACAAACATTCAAACAACAGATACAAAGAATACCCAGACTCGGAACAACTATTTATGAATAAAATTTTTGTCACATGTGGGGATTGAACCCACAACACTCGCCACGGCTGCAGTGGTGATGCGACCACCTAACCCACTGCGTCATCCGCGCAGTCCATCCTAGTTTGTTATTGGTTGAAAGTGCGATCTAACTGAGCAGTTGAGGACATACTTTCGCCTGAGTATACACAATTTAAGTGCCAACAGTGTAACTACACTTGTCGGCCTCGATGGCGAAGTGGTTAGTGTAACCGACTGCCACGTCTGAGGTCGCGGGTTCGATTCCCGCACAAGTCAAACATTTGTGTGCATGAACATGGATGTTTGTCTTCGTCTGGGTGTTTCTATGTATAATATGTATGTATTTACAAAAAAAAAAGTATATATGTATGTTTATCCATTATCTAGTACCCATAGTACAAGCTCTGCTTATGTTGGGCTAGATGGTGTTGTGTGTATGTGGCAGAATATTACAAAAAACAAAAAAAAAACAAAAATAAATCTTATGTTGTTATATACGACGGCACTTCAAGACACAAATCCTGCTAATTCATTACATCTTTGTATTATACTAGTAGTTTAAGCCCGCGGCGCCGTTCGCGTAAATGTATGTCAGGATAGTAACAGTACTTTTTTCTGAATGAAAGGTAGCTTAGTCCTATTTTGTAATACTGACAACATATATGCTAAATTTCATGAAAATGAAAAATGAACAACATATTTCGTCGGCTTCGGTGGCGTAGTGGTTAGTGTAACCGACTACCACGCCTAAGGTCGCGGGTTCGAATCCCGCACAAGTCAAACATTTGTGTGCATGAACATGGATGTTTGTCTTGGTCTGGGTGTTTCTATGTATAATATGTATGTATTTACAAAAATAAAAGTATATATGTATGTTTATCCATTGTCTAGTATCCATAGTACAAGCTCTGCTTAGTTTGGGCTAGATGGTGTTGTGTGTATGTGGTAGAATATTATTATATTTATTTCTGGCTTCTATTTAGTTCAAAATTGTTACGCTGTTTCTCACATTAGGTTTCCCTGTGTCGTGGAAAACAGGCTCAGTACAAACGAGTGTTAAGTATCAACCACAAATAGCAATAATACATGAATATTGAAAAGGTTTATATGTGTGTGTGTGTGTGTGTGTGTGTGTGTGTGTGTGTGTGTGTGTGTGTGCGTGTGTGTGTGTGTGTGTGTGCGTGCGTGCGTGTGTGCGTGTGTGTGTAACATAACCTGACCAATTTTTAAGCGAGTGAAACCGCGATCAAAAGAAAGAAACAAAGAAAGAAAAAGAAAGAAAAATTGCTAGTATAAATACAAGTACTATACCAAAATTCGTATAGCAACAGGGACAGACTACACAGCGCCCTTTTCCTTTAGTTGGCATTGAGCCACGGGCCTGCCAGTGATCTTATCTGAATAACATAACATTTATGCCTAATGTATCCATTACAAATAAATATCGAAGCTGGCCAAAAAACATTATTTCGAACTGATACAGTTTTAGATATATGTAACTACCTAGATAAATATTTTTTGTACTAATATTATTGTTGAATGTTTATTTTATATCTGCATTTATCTTTGTAATTTAATGTCCTTTGCCTAGAAACTAATATAAATGTAATTTCGATAGGTTAAGTACCCTCACTTTTGACGTTCATAAGTGTAACTTCGTGACCTGAATGAATAAATGATTTTTAACTTTGACTTTAAACTTTCATAATTAGCAAACCGCTTAACTAATTGCCATGTCATTCAAATTGGAGATAGCAAACGACGACTAATTTGGTGAAAGGTCGCCAAAGCGCAAATAATAGCTTGAAAGCTATTAACCTGTCAATAGTTGAAATGCCAGACATAATTAAAACCTTATTGTGTCTGACCGCCGGTGTGCCGTTGCAGCTCAATAGTTTAAACCATTAAGGGAACACGCTGCAAAAATCCGGCCACTATAGTAATCGTAGTAAATGCATCTGCTGTGCATAAATTCGTGGTATCGATCCCCCGATCGGGGAGTGTTAAGCGTTATTTGGTTTCCTATCGATACATTTTCAGTATAAGCAGCAATAGTCTTGTGGAAAACCCTTGGATTGCCACGCAGAGGTCTCGAGTTCAATCCCAAGGCGCGCATCTCTGACTTTTCAAAGTTATGTGCGTATTAAATAGTTAATTATCGCTCACTTTAACGGTGAAGAACATCGTGAGGAAACCTGCATGTTTGAGAGTTCTACATAATATTCTCGAAGATATGTAAAGTCTGCCAACCCACACTGGGCCAGCGTAGTGGACTATGGCCTAACCCTTCTCACACTAAGAAGAGGCCCGTGCCCAGCCCGTTTATTACAGGGCTTATATTATTAAGTATATATATTATTAAAATTTTCAGTAGCATCATAAAATATAAATCTGTGCAAAGGAGATGGGAATCGGCTCACCCTAACACTCACATTGGTCCTAAAGCCTAGCATGTAAACTGTGAGAGTGATACACTTCTTCTTACATCTTCGAGATAAAAGATATACACTCCAAGAATATAACATTACGATCATCATATTCACCGCCATTATCATAAATGAACGAGCCAGCGAATAATAAAATTACTTTTGTTTTCTTAATGTTAGCAAACTTTCCACGGGATTTGTTTGAGCGAGCTCCCTAGATTGTTATTAAAATTCCCGTAGCTATGCTAAAGGTTTTACGTTAAAAGGATTGGATGTAAAAGGTTAGGATACGGTGTTCGTTTTGTGTTGAATGTTAGTCTGGCGTAAGTGCATATTAATAAGTGAACGCAGGCTAAGTTGTAGACTATCGCCTTAATAACGATCGATCCCCGTTTGATATTGGATCTGCAATTCAGTTTTATGGCTATAGAAATAAAAATCGTTCATTGGTGTAGCTTCTTTCTTTCTTCTTTCTTTTCGTGTGGTTAGTGGCCAACCTGTTGTCAAGAGTTGTTCAAGCCGGTCGAACAGATCGTAGGCCTCTGACATGGCTTAACGACTGCTGTCAATTTGGCAGCAACCGAGACCGACTTTTTACGTGCCCTCCGTAGCACGGAGACGCTCAGATGAAATACCATTAAGCGGTCACCCATCTATAGACTGACCGCACCCAACGTAGCTTAGCCTCGCTAATCATTTACGGATCAGTGAGTGCAACTGGCTATTAATACCTCTCTATATATACATATATATATATAAAATAAAGATTAATTGTTTAGTTTTACTGTACTGTATTTATAGCTTTATTATTTATAATTTCATTTTAAAAAATACTGTTTCGACAACAATATGCTAACGAGACAGTAATAAATAATAATAATAAATAATATGGAATATTCTTTATTTTCTTACTTTTAAACTGTAAGATCAATTGCCGGTTTATGTGGTATTGGATTTTTCTGTCAAGATATTCTAAATGGCAAGCAATCTACAACTGCATCTTGTATGAGGCAATTGTCTCGCCCTCTTCGACATGGGGACAGTGACCTTAACTACTGAAGGCTAGTTATGCACCTCTGTCTGTCTTTCTTCCACTTCGGGGATGTAAGCGTGAGACTATATTCGTATTGCCATTATTTGTAGCTAAATTATCTTATACGATGTAAGCATTTAGAAGGATTCCTTAAAGAGAACTTTCCAGAGCCCGAGGGACACCCTGCTATCAACATACAGTGATCTTTATCCTTACGTCGGTTATCCTTATTTGTTAAATGTTTTGCAAAAGATTTAAGTTGTAAATAATACTTTTAGTTTTCCCAGAAAGGGTACCGGACTTTTCTCTTCAGCAAGTATGTGATATCATTTACATTTTCCGTTCGCTTCTTATGAAGCGAACGGAAAATGTAAATGAAACAGTTGAAAGGGGAAAATCTGGACTAATGCTCTAAGCACAGATATAGGAAGGCCAGGTTATACATGACCTGTGTGTGTGACGATGCATGAAAGGAATGACTGCACGGATGGTGTAGAGGTTTAAGTGGTCGCCTCAGCATTGACACTGCCCCGAGTGTTGTGGGTTCGAATCCCACACGGGACAAAACTTTGTGTGATCAACAAATGGTTGTTCCGAGTTTAGGTGTTCTTTGTGTCCGTTGTTTGAATGTTTGTAAAGTCCCCCGCGACACAGAATTTGTTTCTAGTGCGGGAGTTGCCTTTTGGAAAAACCAAAAAATAACAATGGGAGTATAAATGAAATACCGCGTAAATATGCATCTTGAGTATAAGAGATCATAGCTGCGTAGTGTTGTGTACATTACTTTCTTTCGTTACAGAAGACAACTCTGTTCATACAATAGACTCAAAGTACTTAGGCTCGGAATAATTCTTTGTGGATTACACAAATTTTTGTCCTATGTACGGGAAATTACAACACTCGCGCGGCGTCAGTGGCAAGGCGATTACACAAATCACTTTATCACACTTACACGATATCTTATCTTATCTTGTCTTCTGTGGGGGCCAGTCAGTACAGACCGGCGACACTTCGACCCAGTGGGATCTTTTGTGTCGACTTCCCCAATAACGACTGCCATAGATGTTCATGGCAGTCGGGACCGACGGCTTAACGTGCTCTCCGAGGCACGGAGCAGGCGATAATAGTCATCAATCAATACGCACATAATTTCGAAAAGTCATATAACTTCCGAAAGTCAGAGGTGCGCGACGTGGGTTCGAACTGAAGACCCTCTGCATTGCAGTCTGTTGGTCTCCCCACTGAGCTATCGCTGCTTTACACACGATAACTTTATTGGTTTGTGCCTTTATTGCTTTGTGCTAACTATCATTTAAGGTTTTGCATAATTGTAACGCTACCATTACCTGCATCGATTTTATCTGAACAAGGTAATCGTACATTACCCCGCAATCTTCTACTAAGTTTTCCTATCGTTATGTTTAAGCGCAATACTTGATATTAGGTATGACTTTACTGGCTTTAAAATAATATGTCTGCATAATGTCATTTGCTTTTACTGAGGTGGCAGACTACGTGCTGGTATTCTTACTTATAAAAACCTAATAACTCTTCGCGCAACCTAGGAACCAAACGAGAACCAAGAGGAACCAATGAGACACACTTCTGTTGCCACGCAAAAGGATTTCAGACGTTTGAAAGTTATGTGCGTATTAAATAAAGCATTTTATTACATGGACAGCGATATGCATATACTTTTTTATTTTATTTCAGACAAATAATCAATATTTCTTACATAATTTGATTATTTTTAACTCATAATATGATGGAATAAGGACCATCTGACTACTGGGAAATGTAATATTTTCTTTTTCATTTATGTTATCAATAGTTTTAGAGGCCATGTTTTCATAATGCATTATGCTTCAGATATGCGTACAGATATGTATAATATACAGGGTGTCCGGTAATTAATAGATAACATGGAAATTTCTTATAGTGGAACTGATGGCCGTTCAGAAAAATATGAAAAAAAAACTATGCTAGCTACTACCTGAGATATTTTTTTTTTATTACCATGTATAACTTTCGACCTTACGACCATAAATGAATGAAATCCGTCGGTGTTTTGTTGTTTTATTATTAAACACTAATTATGCTAATAGATAGACAGTCAAAAGTATGCTATGCTAATATAGCTTGCACTTTTTAATACATTTTTTTTTTCATTTTTTTTTTTAAATTCATTTTTCTGAATTGCCGTCAATTCTACTATAAGAAATTTCAAGGTTATCCATTAATTACCGGACATCCTGTATTTACATAAGGCATATTTCCATAACAACAGAGCAATATGTGAGTTTAGTTGTTTGTTATACTTTTATGCCTTAACAAATCGACCGTTCAACATGAAGTTTCCCATACACGTTGTCAGAGGTTCAGATAAGGATATAGAGTACTTTCATCCAGAAAAAGTACTGTTCTTAAGTGAAAAAATCATATCTCATACATTTATGCGAGAGAAGCCGCGGGTAAAACCTAGTTAACTATAAAACCATTGTTATTTATGTCATATCATTACAATCGAGACAGTTTTATCACCGAAACACAAACAACTTAAGCATCCCATTACCATATCCCATATCAATATAATAAAAACGTTTATTACATCGGAAAATATTCAAGTTTTCGCAAATACATTTACGACATCATGAGATGGATACTTTCGTGAAATAAGACGTATTTTGCTTAAAATATGTAAGTAAAGGGACCCACGTTCTTTCACTTGTCCGGGAAAAAGGGAGCCGGGAATATAATACTTTTCGGAATGCAGATTATGCCCAAGGATCGTTGAGTAGGTCACGTCTAAGTTTTATTAGTTCCTCGCTCACAGATGTTAAAAGTTTCGCTGTATTTTAATGTAGGACTAGCTTAATTATTTGCTTGAATTATAAGGTGTTATGTGTGAAGGAATGGATGGAGGTGTACAGATTTAAAACCAAGGGTATTTTCTAACAGACTGCAATTAACCATTTAATGTACTAGTCCATCTATAACTGCCACAGCGCCTCTTTGAGGATCATCCGCTGCAATGTTAAGTGTAATATTTATTAACGATGCATTTTCAGCCGGACAGGCTCAAGATTAATATTAAAATTTTCCCCTGTAGTTTCGCACCATGGCATTTTACTCAAACCTAGGTCTGAGAAAAATGGCATTAAATAAAAATAAACAAACTGGGCTGAGTTTTCAAAAGTAAAGAAGCTTAAATTTCTGCCTCTGCTTATAATTTTGCCTTTTAATGGCATAAATATGTGTTTTTGTACAAATGCCGGTTGTAAGGCCCTGGGTGAGATACCCAGGTTCGACAGTGTTAGTAAGTGTCACTTCACCCATCCAATATCTTCTGTGAAGCAATTCTTAGTAGAAGCAAACCATTTTTCTCAAATCCTGGTGAGAGAAAATTTCACTGTGCTAGAAAACATTGACCAGGGCACCTCATCTAATAAATCCTGCTTTGAAAAATTGTCATTCTGTTTTATTATCAAATATATCAAAATTCATTTCTGAATGATTTAGTAATTTGGATCTTTCTTCGTATTATATTTTCGCTGAAATATAAGTTATATTTACAATAATATAGTAATTAATCCTCAAACTTTGAAACTAGCAATGTCTTGGCACGTCTCACCTCACCTTGCCACCTACAGGCCATCGTATGGACTGAATTGAAATGTAAATGTAATCAAATGCAAATTTATTCAATTAATTGGATGTTACGGACCTCCATTCCGTTCAGGTTGCGTTAATTAATTGGCAGATCTAGACTTGCAGATGGATTGATTATGAAGGTGTCAATGACTCTCTTTTGATTTCTTTTATTTTTTTATGTCTTGTTTTATTTTGCCAGCGGCTTAGGTTTGCTAGGTTAGGTTAGTAACAATATGTTTTCCTGGATTAAAGGTACCCTATGTCCTATTCTGACAACGAGTAGGTGAAATTTCATAATGATCGGTCGAGTAATTAAGGCGTGAAGGCGCAAACAAACAAACTCACTTCCGCATTTATAATATTAGTGAAGATTTGAGCTGTTGGATTTTAATACTGTTATTACCTAGACATACTACAACCGATGTGAACCTACTCGTAATACAAGCATTTAGTTCAGCTCGAGGGGCTAACAAGTATGCAAGAAATTTGCAAACTAAATTACTAGAAGTTTTTTAACAGCAAAGGAAATATACTGGCTCGGATGCGCAGCAGTCTACGATTGCTGTGCATAAGAGCATGGAGCATAAGACTTCAATTTCTTGGGCAAACTATCTATTACACTGAACAACAAAATTGCAACATTTGTCTGATGACTGACTTTTATCACATGATGTTTACTAATTCGACGTCGCTGATTCTACATATACCATATTTTTTTTTGTAACAGCTCTCGTTTACGTGTTGTAGCTGCTACTAAATTTGCCGATAACTAGAACGATATTAAATTTCCTTAATATACTTTGATATGGCATCGCCATGACGTGTTTGTGTGAATAATCCGAATCATTTTTGATTCATTTGCAGAGAGTATATAAGTAATAATAAATCGTAATAATAAGCTCAGCTCTCTACCTTCAGCTTCATCAAGGAAGTCAAATAAAAGAAAGTATTTTTCAACTTAAGAACTAAATAAAATAAGATTATCTTTAAATATACTATGTTTTATTATAAAAAGACTCGTGTCATATTTTGTTAACTAGACCTGATAGAGAAATTTCAGTCACAGATTTGAAACCCAATCATCAGACATGCTGTTGTGCAGTGTTATTGGTTTTGTTGAGAAATTCTTAGTAGCACTTTAGAGACTGAAACAGTACCCTATACGGTAGACGGGAAAGAGCAGCGATAGCTCAGTGGGGAGACCAACAGACTGCAATGCAGAGGGTCTCGGGTTCGAACCCACGTCGCGCACCTCTGGCTTTCGAAAGTTATATGACTTTTCGAAATTATGTGCGTATTGATTGACAATTATCGTCTGCTGTGTGCCTCGGAAAGCACGTTAAGCCGTCAGTCCCGGTTACCATGAACAGTCGTTATTGGGGAAGTCGACACAAAAGATCCCACTGGGTCTAAGCGTCGCCGGTCTATACTGACTGGCACACACAAGATAAGATAATATACGGTAGACGGGAGGCACGACCCTTTTATTTCGTAGTTCGACCTCTACGACGTTAGCTGTGTCCTAAAATCATAGTGAAATTTAGTGATATACCTTTTTGTTCAGGTACCCTTTCGGGTATAAAGGCGTACATCGATGCATGTATGTTTAAAGTTTAATTATTTATTTCCAAAACAATTTAACACCACCTTAAATCAGTTTACTAGTTCTCGTATACTCGTTACTTACTGAAATTCACAACTCAATTAAACTTTAAACGCTCTTAGCAGAACAGCTTAGTTGATAGTTTCAGTAACACACGCAAATTTCAACTTAGATGTTCATGTTTTAAGGTTTAAAATAGTTTTTGAGATTGGAGGGTAGTTTGTGATTATTTTTTACTCACACCTGCAATAAAGGTAAAGAGCTTAACGACAAACTTTAAGGCTTTGGTGCGGATTTATTTGAGATCGGATACCGATACGATGTTAAATAAAATCGATGAAAACAAAATGAGGTGTTTAACGTTAATTATCTGGTCACCGACTATGTAGAAGATAAAAATGCTTGCTATGTAGTTTCTTTCAATTAGAGTCTATCTAAACATTAATAATAATAATGTCCTCCAGACCGAATACTGGTCATGGCGGTCAGTCTTAACGGTGTAACGGTCTAACCCGTCACACAATAAATATATATTTCACACGTCAATATTCTATTATGAAAGACACACATTTATTTACCATAAGTGGCGTTATCGTTATGCAATTAGCAAACCATAAATTCTATGGGTCTGACAAGTATAACCTCTTAAACAAACATTAAATGTTTAAATTATGGGACAGCTGGACAAGTGCTCAATGCATTCTGTTAATTTAAGAAAATACTTGGCTACAAGGGTTTTGAGAACAAAGCATCCCCACATCTGGTAATCATAAAGTAGGCAACGAAGTGGACCTCTTTGCATTAGTTATAAAGAGATGTAAAAAAGGGTCATGAGAAAAGATCTTAGCAGGTTAACATGTTCGAAATAAGCAAATTAGGTGACACTTAGTTTTAACGCTGGGAGAGGAAGGTCGTCGGAGCGATAGTTGAGTAAAGTGAGCAAGAATCGAGTGGTAATAATGGGTAAGCTAAAGGCAGAGTAGTTGTGTGGCGGTCTTACCTAATCCGGTGAGTGCTTAATATTCATATTACATTCGTGGCGTTATAGGTGTATAATATGCCCAATATATATGCATTAATATCCCAGGCTGAGTAAAGTATTATATTTATAATAATATATCCAGCAGTAAATTCGTGCAACGTTTGTCGCGTACGCTTTAGTATTGGTCCGGTACCTTAGCCAGAGATGAATGAAAGGATGTCCTGAGGATCGGGAATCAGGCGGTAGACCAGGTGCAGGCTTTATAGGCTACGTGCTGAAGCCATCCCAATAGCATAGTGGGCTATGCACCCGTCACACCCTCGACGGGTTATCGGGGTTCGATTCCCCGTTGGGTGAGGCGTAAACCCTGCGACCATGTAATCTATGCGCGGTGGCCTTATACGAAGGACGACGCCCGCGTGAACATCAATTATCGGGATGTAGACCAAGGTGGTAAACTGAGGCTTTGATTCCACGTCGTATAATGCTCAATACAGCCGTTGTCATGCGTGGTGGACGCAGCCTGGCCGTGGGCCTCGTTCATGAGTGTGATACGGCAGATAGCGGACATGACATCCGTAGGATGGCGGAAGATGCGGGTTTAATTCCCTGCCGTGGCAATCGTAAGCTATTGAAGTACGCGACCTTGCAACCTCTTTTCGGTATGCGATTGTATGAAAGAGTGATCACAAACCAATACTAATGTATCGTCGTTCCAAAGTAGATATCTGTATTTCGTCCTCCAAGGTGTTATTTTGATTTCCTCTCTTAATTCAAGTATTTACACTTTGTAAATACCATCGGTGGGAGGGTGTCCAGTAAGGGAGGAACCCTACAGGTTTTGCGCGGGGTTAGGGGCGCTAAACCCCCTCCACTGGGGGAGGGCTGATCATTAGTAAAATCCCAGTTATAGGGAAATGTAAAATTTTAATCAGCCTGGGGTTTTCGGGAAACGGTTACAACGGAGACTAGCCATCTGCGCAGGAGATATTATAGTGCACAAGTGTGTGCGCAAACACAAGTGCACTCTCTGTTCCCTAACTCTCATGATCCGATGGGACAGAAATCTGACACGACCGGAGAGAGATCAGGCGCAAGACCAACGGCTTTACGTGCTTTTCAAGGCACGGGGGTGTTTAACACCGCCAACTTCCTAACTCCCGGCTGCTATTGAGATTTCTTAACAGAAAAGCCCTATAACTTTTTGTTGGCTAGACCGGGGATTCGAACCCAAGACTTCATGCACAGCAGTCGCATTTACTACCGCTTCGCCACATAAACATTAAGTGAAATGTGAATATGACCTATTGTGACTATTACATAATACTACACGGTAAGCAAAAAGTTCGATCAACGCTTGCCGCGATCGGCTGGTCTTTATTTCGTGGAAAGAATAAGCTCTGCTATTTAACGTGGCAATGCTTCCAGGTCTTCTGGGCACACTACCAGTCGATTGTGTTGCGGAGGAATTCTATGACGCCCATTGGAGAGTTTTATTTTTGGTTTTCGTTTTCTTTTTTATGTCAGTTATATAATATTTTAGGTAAAAGTTAGTTTTGAAGAATTATGTAAATTGATATAATCCATATATAGGTATAATAAATAGCAAAAATTTATTGTACGGTTGGCGTAGTATTTTAAATGGTTTTGACCTGGGGGTGGCGGGCTTTGTGGGCCTGCCCGCCATCCGTTCAGCACCAGGTCCGAGAGGCGGCGTGCGTGTTCCCACGCGCGCCTCTGTGTCGAGTCCGTCTCCCCTCTAGGGAGACAGTAGGGTTTTATCTGACGTAGTGCCTATTTTGGGTAGGTCTTTCGTGTAGTGGCCTGCCGTTTCATACGGCGGGCCGTAACCTCGGCGGGGTCGCGACCGCATGCGAAAGCGATTCGCGCGGCCCCGTCGATAGTGGTTTTGTCGAGGAACACCGTGGTAGGTTTAGTCGGTATTCCGGGAGGTACATTGTCTTTTAACATCTTTCTTTTACCCCGGCGAGTCCGACATAATCCCTCCGCCCGCCCCCGCGGAGGGATATGCGTCATAGCATTCCCCCACGTAAAAAAAAAAAAAAAAAAAAAAGTATTTTAAATGGTTGCTCTACCAGTGCGCTAAAGGTTGTGTTATCGAGCCGCGATTCACAAATAGTTGTTACGAGTCTGTGTGTTATTTGTCTGAAAATCTTGATCCGCGATTGATCATCACAATGAGGCAGCACTTAATCTATGTATCTTTACAAATGTTATATTTATGTCTTGTTATTATATTTTATTTCATTTTGGCACCAATGACTTCCTGTGCAGATTGAGATTGTCAAACAATTCGATCTGCAGAGCCTGTGGTGAACAGGACGAGTCCATATCACACCTACTGTGTGAATATGACGCCTTGGCCAGACTATGGATGGGTCTGATGGGATTGGCATATCTGAACCCTGAGGACTTCAGGCTTCTCCCTCTGAAGTGTACGCTGCGACTGATGCAGTACATTTATAGCGAGATAGCTCAGGGATAGACCTCGGGGCCGACACAGAAGATCCCACTGGGTGGAAGTGTCGCCGGTCTACAACGACTGGCCCCCGAATTAAGATAAGATGAGATAAGATTATATTTTATTTACTTTAGTTATATGCTTAGTTTGTTCATTATTTAATTGAGGATTTCATTTCTAGACTTTACTGTACATACCTATAATTTTACCATAGGTATGTGATTTCGATAGAGAGAGAGCCTGGAGATTTGTCACACAGGTCACAGAGCGCTGTGAAACATATGAGGTGTGACTCTGAAAGATAGAATAAGGAATAGTGTGATTAGAGAGAGATGCGGCAAGAAAGTGGATATAGTGACGAGGATAGAAAAGGGTTTGTTAAGTTGATTTGGGCATATAGAAAGAATGGACGAGAAAAGACTCACTAAGAAAGTTTATAAGGCTAGTGTGAATGGTACAGTCGCAAGGGGAGGACCCAGGTGAACGTTTCTTGATCAGATCGGAGACGTTCTGGATAAGGGTCAGGTTAAGAGCACCTTAAACCGGCGAGCGTGCATGACGAATATTATGAAAGTGAATGAAGCCAGAGAAGTGTGTCAGGATTGTAGCAAATGGAAATCCGTAGTCTCTACCTACCCCTCTGGGAAACAGGGGTGATTCTATGTATGTATGTATGTACTTTACTCTATTTGTGTTTAAAACTATGTGTGCACCTTTTGAGAAAAATAAAAATAATGAATTCACGTCTTAATCTATATCTATACTAATATTATTAGGAGGAAAGATTAGATTTTTGTATGTTTGTTTGTTAGGAATTAACTCAAAAACTACTAAACCGAATTTAAAATTCTTTCACTATTAATAAGCTATATATTATCACCGAGTAACATAGCTTATAATTTATTTCAAACAAGTACTGGTTCTATCATAAACAAACCTACTTTTACGCGAGCAAAACCGTGGACAAAAATTAGTCGTAATATAATTAGGTTAATAACACTTCAAATTGAAAACAGCGAAGCTGTACTATGTACATTAGAGTATACTACATAATACTATGTATATGATAATGATTTGTACATTGTACACAATTATGTAAATTGAAAGCATCATGCGTGAGTAAAATGTAATGTAAATGATTTCTATTCTAATGTAATGTAAATGCAAATAGCGTTTCATGAATTGGTAACGCCGCTATAGTTTCAGGTTTAAATTCGTATTGCTTACCGATCTAAAGGAAATATCTTCATATAGGAGACAAGAAAGACTTCTGACAATTAATTGGGTTTCATCATTTAGACGGGTATGAACCTCAGAAAGGTTTTGAAATTTACACAATTAAAAGGATTTTTCGCGGTTTTACATTTAAGTAATAAAATTATTTAAACTAACTAATTTTATTAGCTTATAAATTAGTAAAATAAAATCAGTAGTAGTGTAATATTTTCAAAATTTTGTAATACCGTGCTAAATAAACAACGCGATAAAATCCGTATATAGTAGTTTAATTTCAATGAATAACATTCGCGTAAACAGAAGACAATTTAAGTATAAGTCACCTAGACTTATACTTATGCCGTGTTATTGAAACCTTGAAATCTTGAACCTGAGACCTTGTCAAACTACATATGTTTATCGTCGCTCTGCCTATTGAGGTATTCATGGTCATACGTCAGGGATTATAATTTGCGTCTGTGGTTTATGTTGGCTATGATATATGGCATCGTTTTAGATTCGACTCCATGGATTGCATTTTTCCTCGGTTATTATAATACGCATTATTTTATTTTTCTTACGTGTGGGAATCCATTGACGCGTACCTCTACGCGAAGCAGCGGGAAGGTTATGTCGAGCTCACCCAGGGAAGATGACGACGTCCCGGTCCTACTGGCCGGTGTAACCAGATTCGGCGGTTCGCGCGAATCGTCACGCGAATTCGCGCAAAGCCCCGTATTGAGTTTGAAGCTAGTCGAGCAGACCCAAAGACTAGATGTGAGTTTCATCGTTTTATTGTATTTCTGTTATAATTCTATAATAATGAAATATCATAAGGTGTTATGTATAAAAAGCTTCTCAAAGAGTATGTCGTTAGAGATTCACAGTCACACATATTTATATTCAAAGTTACGTAACAATAACCTGAGCTGAAATATTACTGGAGTCGGCATCACGTCTTCTGCTCGCTAAAATGTGCGCATACTTCAAATGTAATTAAATAACCTGTAAGCTGTTGCCTTGGCAACTATGCTGTTCTTTCAAATAAGCTTGGGGTTCGACTACAAGCGATTTTGGTGACATCTTAAATTATTTTATTGAGTATAATTTTTCTGAATCGGTACCACCCGTCATAAGCGTCTGAACATTAGAACCTGAGATTTCCAGACTGTATGCTGCTAATGAGAATTGTCTGAGAAACAAATCATATATTTTTTTATGTTATAGGAGGCAAACGAGCAGGCGGATCGTCTGATGGTAAACGATTACCGCCGCCCATGGACACCCGCAGCACCAGAGGAGTCACAAGTGCTTTGCCAGCCATTTAAATTTGCAAGGTGGGGGGTTAGGCCTCCCGAACCCCTTACTTACTCGGCGAAACACAACGCAAGCGCTATTTCATGCGGGTTTTCTGTGAGGCTTCGCGTCCAGTATTTTATAATTTGTTCAAAACATGAACTCTCACGTCACGGTGCTGATCGTCATAGATAAACTATGAATGCTGCTGACTACAGTCATAGTTTAATCTAAAGCGACTGAGTAACAAATATCCCAATGAAGCATGCAATTGGTAGAATTTTAAAGCTCCTATTGCCTAAAAGATATAAAATTCGTTCGAGTTTCTTGCCCGTTCTTCTCATGAGCCCTACACACCCTAGCTTTGCTGAACGTGGCAGTAAATGTAAATTCACAGGAAAAAATTTACGTGTAACTTTGACATTCATAAGTGTTACCTTGTAACCTAATTTGAATAAATTTATTTTGATTTGATTTGATTTGTTCCAGACATTAACTGTGGCCCGATCTGAGATAAAATATTGAAACTCATAATCGGTCTTTGCCCAAGCGCTCACTATACAACTACCAAAGTTAGTTAAAATGCGTTAAGCTTTTTCTAACAACAAGTTCTGTTGTTAACAACATTTGAAACAAATTTCAGAAAATGTTCAGCTGATTTGCCGATTGGTCTGATTGCCACGGGATTATCTGGATTAGTAATTTACTGCATAATCATTGTCTTGTCTAAAAATTTCAATCACTATGCAATTTTACGTTCTCTCTAACTACAAGGCCCAGAGCCTTCAGGTCAGTTTCACAATAACGTAGAAGATATAGTTATGACATATAAATAGCATATTATTTTTCTCATAGGTTAAATACTAAATGTAATATATGTTGATGTATTTGTAATACTATGTAATACTATTTGAAGATTGTTAAAACAGGGTATTAAAGTCTTTTTCTCCCTAACCTTTATTATTCCCAAGTCTCTTGGGGTCGGCTTTTCTAGTCTAACCGGATTTGACTGAATATCAGTTTTTACACGGAGCGGCTGCCACCTGACCTCCGCAACCCAAAGGCTAACGATACTCTAAGGCTAGACCAGTGTCAGGATATTATAGGGCATTTACTTCCCAATAATGACTGCCATAGATATTCATGGCAGCCGGGACCGACAGCTTAACGTGCTCTCCGAGGCACGGAGTAGGCGATAATTGTCAATCAATACGCACATAATTTCGAAAAGCCATATAATTACCGAAAGTCAGGGGTGCGCGACGTGGGTTCAAATGCGAGACCCTCTGCATTGCAGTCTGTTGGTCTCTCCACTGAGCTACAGGGTATTAAAGTAGTACTCGCAAATGAGGTCACAAAAGTAGGTCCTTCAGTATATTGACACAGTTTTAGCTTCATTATAGCGTATCGAATGTTTGTTATCCATTTACTACAGTAGATACGGCCTCCATTCATTCTTTTACAAAGTGCCTCAATAAACAGACATGACCTTATTACACTAGGCTTGTATAAACAAATTACTCGCCCGCAGTAGGGCTGGCCCCGTACCATCAAATCTATTCGTACCAATTCATATAATTTGTCATTAATTTGCGTTGAATTTAATTATTATGTATCACAGTTGATTTGACAGTGAACACGAAATAGTTATTTGTGTAAATTATTCACAGTCTCGTTAATGTACGTAGAAATTATAATTATAATTTTAGAGACGAAATCAAACGTTACGTTTGCCTTGCTCGCTCAGTTTGGTGATTAATTATAGTTAATTATTATGGCTGTTAGTTACCCGGGTTTGTCAATAAAAATTAAAGGCATAGCATCAAAGAAGGGTAATTTTCAGAAATAATATGAGTTAATTTTTTTACGTTGAATATCATCCAACGTTTCTTGCTGAAAATTGATTCCGTTGATTGTGTAATATTATCCGTTTATTACATAGATTGCAGTGATTTAATCCTCTTCCGCAGGAGTATTAGACACAATAGAAAAATCATTGCGTTTTATCTGGTCATATTAGTCGGCCTCGATGGCGTAGTGGTCAATGTAACCGACTGCCACGCCTGAGGTCGCGGGTTCGATTCCCACACAAGTCAAACATTTGTGTGCATGAACATTGATGTTTGTCTGGGTCTGGGTATTTCTATGTATAATATGTATGTATTTACAAAAAAAAAGTATCTATGTATGTTTATCCATTTTGTCTAGTACCCATAGTACATGTTCTGCTTAGTTTGGGCTAGATGGTGTTGTGTGTATGTGATAGAATATTATGTTTCTCTTATCACATAATATTATTATTATTATTTTTATTTCTGTTTTATATTTAATCTCCCTTTTATTTCAAAGTGGTAAAAATCTGACACACGGGCCTTAGCCAAGTGTGCAAGAGGGGGAAAGTTAAAAAATAGAAGATGCAAGAAATTTACGTGTGAGGCGACATGTGTTAAGAAGAACGGCTTTTTGTATGACTGTGATTGTAGATTTTGGCATGTCAAGTATGCTCAGGCTATGTCGAAGTGTCTTAAGGACTACTCCTATTATTATTATTTTTATATTCGACATACAGGTTCAGTGGTCGCTACAATGCTAAGCATACTAAATAGATAGTGTGAAATAAAAAATGTGTGTCTCAAAGATTGTTCTTAAGAGTGACTGCTTTAGTTGTCCATTGTGTTCCTTTTGCGTATACACTACCTACACCGATTATCTCTAGTCACAGGACCCACCTATTATTACGTGGGCTTAAAATATATGTCGGCCTCGATGGCGTAGTGGTGAGTGTAATCGACTGCCACGCCTGAGGTCGCGGGTTCGATTACCGCACAAGACAAATATTTGTGTCCATGAACATGAATGTTGGTCTTGGTCTGGGTGTTTCTATGTATAATATTGATGTATTTACAAAAAAAAAGTATATATGTATGTTTATCCATTGTCTAGTACCCATAGTACAAGCTCTGCTTAGTTTGGGCTAGATGGTGTTGTGTGTATGTGGTAGAATATTATATTATTATTATTATATAGGTGGTAAAATTTGGGACTCTTTTTTCCGTGTAACTAGTGGCCAACCTGCTGTCAAGAGTTGTTCAAGCCGTAGGCCTCTGACAAGGCTTAACGACTGCTGTCAATTTGGCAACAACCGGGACCGACTTTTTACGTGCCCTCCGCAGCACGGAGACGCTCAGATGAAATACCACTAAGCGGTCACCCATCTATAGACTGACCGCACCAAATGTTACTTAACCTCGCTAATCGTTAACCGATCAGTGAGTGCAACTGGCTATGAGCGCAATGCTTATATTCGTCTGCTTCATCGGACATATACATATAGGTCCGATTATATCTAACAGTTTACGCGCAATCAAGTAACAAACTACCGAATAACTTCACGATCGTTCAAATTACAATATTGATACGAAATTTTTTATTAATATTCTGATATTCTATCACATACACACAAAACCATCTATCCCAAACTAAGCAGAGCTTGTACTATGGGTACTAGACAATGGATAAACATACATATATATATACTTTGTAAATACATATTATACTTAGAAATACCCAGACCCAGACAAACATCCATGTTCATGCACACAAATGTTTGACTTGTGCGGGTATCGAACCCGTGACCTCAGGCGTGGCAGTCCGTTACACTAACCACTGCGCCAACGAGGCCGACAATTATTTTATTTTATTAGACCATCTTCAAAGATACACACAACTTAAAGCTAGATACAAAAGTGTTAGATCAATAAATTGAGTGTGCACCCTCACTTATGCCACAGCATGAATGATGTCCTACTTTTGGACTCTAAATCACCATAAAAAGCTTTATAAACATTAACCTATCAACAAACAAACTACCTGTAGAACACACAAATTAACCATATCCATAACATGATAATTCTCGTTGTTAACAACATAATCATGGTACTCCATCCTCCGGTTACGCCCTCTTGCAAGCCATAAATAATAGGACCCTTATCAAAAGGCTTACGGAGCAACGTTCACAAGTAAATAGTTTCGTAATAAATGAGTTGGTAATTTAATCGCTTATAATTGGTATATTGGACTTTAGTTCAACCAGTAATTGTTCACCACTAGGCATACTATATGTTTGTTATTTTTAATTTATTTTTAATTATTAATTTCACTGCACGTATTTTTTATTTATTCATAATTGTTAATTTGATTGCACGTAGTGGTTTAAGAGGTCGCCTCGCCTCTGCCATTACGATGAGTGTTGTGGGTTCGAATCCCACACGGGACAAAACTTTGTGTGATCCACAAATGATTGTTCCGAGTCTGGGTGTTCATTGTGTCCGTTGTTTGAATGTTTGTAAAGTCTCCCGCGACGCAGGACTTATTCCTAGTACTCGAGGTGTCTTAAAAAATATTGCTTTAATTTCGCTAGTATATTGAGCTTGGAGTTCAACTTCTATTGGAGCAGTAACTGTTCACTATTAAGCATACCGTGGGCTGTTTACTACTTTAGAAGTATTAAAATAAATGTGTATTGCTGCCGTCCGCTAACTAAAAAGGCGTTAAACCATAAGCGTTTCATAGCACGCCATGACACTTGCCCTTCTGGACAACTAAGCGGAGTAGTATCACTCACATTTCTTTATTTAATCCCACGAATAAGTATCGGGCTGATAGTCTTGACATTGATACAATAATCGTAGACGGACCATTACCGTATTCATTGATTGCCTAACATACGATTTTGATATAACCTGGAGGTTGCTTGAATAGAACCACACCTCTCAAAATCGCAGTCAATAAACCTTGTGTTGTGTTTTCGTTTAAGAGTTATATTCTCCTTGTGGTGGCATTATGGTTACAGAATAGCTATTCCTTATATAAAGAGTCGAACCTACATGACCTTAAATACCTGGTATTAAAAGGGATCATAGGAGGTAAGACGTGATATAAGTATGAAATACATATTAATGTATACTCTACTCGACTTTAATTATATTTAACACAATATGTAACTCGCTATGACAAACATGCTTTGTTCTTAAGTCAAACATAGAGCTATCAAATTCTTAAAACCACATCAATAACCATTTGGAAGTTATCACAAAAACCAGACAGACAGACAAATATTCTAAAAACCATTGTTATCAATTTAGTCAACCCTACTTTTAATTTATATTTTAAATATCTTATTGGTGCATAAACAGATTTAAAAAAATGTATAATAAGGCATAGTTTGACTGCTTAGTATGAGCAATCGACTTATACCATAAAGGACCTTTAAGCCTAAAGGAGTCAGCCCACTACCCCGTCTCATACCATGACCGTGCTAGGAACGTATCAGGCAAAAAAATATTCTTTGTAAGGAAATGTATACGACTATGCCCACTAGACCGTTCCGTCACCGACCAGCAGTTCCTATAGCAGGGCGTATCGTGTTGCTTTTTTGTCTAATACGTTCCTAGCACGGTCATGGTATGAGACGGTGTAGTGGGCAGACTCCTTTAGGCTTAAACGAGCAATGAGTAAAAGTAGTTAATTAAAATAATAATTTCCTGCATTTAAAATGATAATAACCACTTCCATTTATCGTTATGTTAATGAATACAGCGCTGCATTATACGAATGTAATACGAAAAGTCGTTACTGTCACTGTGAGAGGTTAAAATATAAAATCACAAATCTACCCCGTTCTAGCCAATATAACGCTTGGAGCGGTGGGGTGGTATTCTGGAGTACCACGACATCGGATCCTGAGTTTCATTAAGCTATTAACTGCTAGCTGCCTTTAGACGATGAATTTCCAAAAATAATCTTCTTCTCCCTAGCCTTTATTATTCCTAAGTCACTTGGGGTCGGCTTTTCTAGTCTACCCGGATTTGACTGAATATCAGTTTTTACACGGAGCGGCTGCCACCTGACCTCCGCAAACCGAAGGCTAACGATACTCTAAGGCTAAATCAGTGTCAGGATATTATAGGGCACTGACTTCCCAATAACGACTGCCATAGATGTTCATGGCAGCCGTGACGGATGACTTAACGTACTCTCCGAGGCACAGAGCAGGCGATAATTGTCAGTCAATACGCACATAATTTCGAAAAGTTATATAACTTCCGAAAGTCAGAGGTGCGCGACGTGGGTTCGAACCCAAAACCCTCTACATTGCAGTCTGTTGGTCTCCCTACTGAGCTATCGCTGCTAGATGCTAATTTCCAAAAGCAAGGATATGAGTTTAATGTATGTAAAGCAATTATATAAGCGTCGGCAGCACATTGGATATGGCATTGAACTGAGGTCACGGTATCAAATTTCATCCATTGCACTACAGACGTGAAACCATAAATCCTATATTTTTTATCTGGAGAGATGCTCCTGATTCATACCCTTTCGCCACAAGGAGGCGAGACTTCGGGCCTACCGATTAAAACCACCGCAGTGTGCCAACTCGCGTATGGTGGGTAGGTCGCTGGAACTGAAACTACATTCCTAGCACAAGTATTCTAGCTTAGCTGGAGGGGTTAGAAGTAATAATAATAATAATGTCCTCTTGACCGAATTTCGGTTACGGCGGCCAATCTTAACGGAGAATGGCCATCGGCGCAGGAGATATTACAGTGCACAAGTGTGTGCGCAAACACAAGTGCACTCTCTGTTCCCTAACTCTCATGATCCGATGGGACGAATAATCCGACACGACCGGAGATCAGGCGCAGGACCAACGGCTTTAAGTGCTTTCCGAGGCACGGGGGTGTCTAACACCGCCAACTTCCTAACTCCGGGCTCGTATTGAGATGTCTTAACAGAAAAACCCAATAACTTTTTGTTGGCCCGACCCGGGATTCGAACCCGAGACTCCCATGCACAGCAGTCGCATTCACAACCGCTGCGCCACGGAGTACTAGTATTTTGTAACCCAAGTGCTAGTTAGCTTTAAAAACTTTCTTCGAAATTCATATTACAAAGAACGACTGTCTAAAAATGTATCCCTAAAGTATTATTTCCTGTAGGGATAAATATTTCGCAATACGGTCATAATACTTATGTAGTAACGATTTTATATAAGCGATCTTGCCTTGTCTGACAATTAATAGCTTCATTCACTCTTACCATTTTCTTGCATTCATTAGGTTTCAGTAAAAAACAAAAAAAAAGGCCTGGCCTTTGACTGGAATGTCTTCATCCATAATTCAGCGTATTTGTAAGTAATATGTAATAAATATCTATTGATCTATGGTTATGAGAGATGCTTTAATTTTTAAAGACATACATAGAAGACAGAGATAGCTTAAGTAGCAACGATAGCCTTGTGGGAACACCGTTGGACAGTCCCGCATAGGTCTCGATTGCATCGATGTTCGACTACAGGACACGTACGTCAGACATTAAAAAAAAACATAGTTAAGCATGGTGGAATATGGCCTGACCCTTCTTACAATAAGAAGAGGCACGTGCCCAGCAGTGAAACATTTTATACACAAGGCTGAGTTTATTTTATTATTATATAAAAGACTCGCTGTTATATCGAGTGCTACACTAATAGGACCACTGCAATCAGAATGTATATCCACTTTTATTTGAGGATAAAAGCTAAATTTGGCCTGACTCCAAATTAACTCTTAAGCCTGGACGCCGTTATGTGCATCAGAACTAATTCCCGCAGCAGTTTGTGATAACTGAATTCTGAAGTTAAAAGTAAATTGTATTGCAAGAAAAATCTCTATATAAATTTTGTTGGTAGTACTAATTTTGAGAAATCGAATGAGAAACGAACAGACTTATAATACTGTAAGCAAATTCGTTTGATTATAGTCTATGGATTAGTACGAATAAAACGAAAATGTATAATTTATGACTTTACGTGGTGCCCTCGTCACTAGACCAAGTATTGTGGATTCAATAGTAAGAATTGCGAGTCCGATTGTCTTTTGTTTCTGTTGTTTTAATGTTTGTAAACTTGCCCGTAGCTCAGGAATTATATCTAGGGCGAGTTAATAAATTAAAATCTAACTGCCGAATTCAGTAGGTATTAATAGAAGCGCCACACCGGCGGCCCGTCACAAATGATATTCAGTTATGTCTGAATTTCTACCAATTAACAAGTTAAGGAATGCAACCTTTTTATACCCTCGAGCTTATTTTCCAATGCCATATACAAGCATAAGTTAAAGTTTTTCATAAAACAATGCTTACAAGTAAAATAAGTAAGCTTTATATCAAAACAATTTTTGATTAAAATCGTTGAACCTGACAATTACTCTCAATCATTGCCGTACACGAAAAATCCAAACAAAATTTGAAATTCCAGCTCTTCTATTTTGAAATGTATGATCATTTGTTCGCATGCTAGCCTAATGAAGCCGTCACATAGCCCAATCGTTAGCCTAGATACTGGCAATTTTCGATGTATAATCTGGTGTACAGAAAATGATTGATTCAGGTATCGCGTGCGACAATGATTGGTCAACGCCGATGATTGGGTAGCAGCAATTGATGAAACAATGTGCATTGTCCATCGCTTGCATTGTTCGACAAACACTGTAATAAATCAATCAAATGCGTGTTGGACATCGTAATTGTGGTATAAGTTGGGAACTTATAATAACAAGGCTTTTAAGACTTTAACCTCGTGCCGTTAGTTTTTTATACAGGTGCACCAACCGTTAAAAATGGCTTGAGGCCTAAAATTTGATATTCTTAACTTAATAATAAATTTAAAGAAAGATAGAAATGTGCCTTTAGTATCATAATATACTTACTAAATTTGGCAATCGATTACTTCTTAGACGCGGACCTGTAAACGTACAAATCACAAATAGTATGTGCATTTGAATACGTATGCCTTGTAACTAATTTATTCGATTTGCCATCAAATAATCGGCCTGATAACATTTTATTAATTGAAATTAAACTACTATATATTAATTTTATAGCGTTGTTTATTTGTTTGTTAAGATTTATTACTCGTCTGCTTGTACATGTGCTTGTTAAGAATTTGACGATAATTTTGCCATTTTGAAGTTTTGAAAACGAATAATGCTCATTAATATTCGACTACATACGAATAACTTGGACGTTGGAATAATTATAATATTTCTTGCATATCTATTACATAAGAAACTCTTACAGTGCCAAATAGGTCAGTAACGAAAATAATAAAATTATTTATTTGAATTGGCAGTAATACCTTTTCAATAAATTGTTATATTAATTTTAATACGAAATTTTACTGTTTTTTTACTATGACACTAATAAACAGTGCAATATAAAATATATAAGCCGAGGATAGAAGCCGGACCTCTTGATTGGCCGCAAGTACTTATGCCACAGCACCAGTGGGGCAGTAAGTTAGTAATTAATCTGTATATACAGTATTCAAACTCTTCTTCCCCAAACTCATTACTGTGAACAAGTTCGTCTTACTTTAATAATTAAGTTAGCCAGCTAATGGAGCTAAGTTAGCCAAAGTTATTTCTCAATTTTGAGTAAAACTTAGCGAAGTCAGATGTTACTACGTTTCATCACAATTATGTTAGGCAAGCAAGTCTTCTTATATTAAATATCAATGGCAACTGTTGGACAGCCAATAAAAATATAATTATAGATTTAGCCTCGGCGCAGCGGTAAAGAATGAGACTGCTGTCACCCGTCACGGGTTCAAATCCGGGTCAGACAAATTGTTATTGGGTTTTTCTTTCAATCAATTCTTAGTAACAACACAAATAGCAATAAAACAGCAATAGTGTCGTCGTTCGTGGCGTGGCCTAAAACCATATTTGACAAAATTTTGTTCTTACTTAATTTGAAGTAGGAACAACATTGTGGGTTGGATGTATTTACACCCAACTAAAAATCAACCTCAATAACACTTCGACCGACCCGAGCATCAAACTTGAGACCTCAGACGCAGCAGTATACATTGCATTGTAATACAAAGAGGTGTATTACAATGCAATGAAATTACATAATTATTCACAGCCCTGAATATTACCAACGTGTAATTTCATGTACGTTATTGTGCATATTTTTTTTATGCAACTGTCTTGTCAAGCAAGCGTACTATGGACGCCTGCAACACCAGAGGCAGCACTTGCGCGTTGCCGACCCTTTAGGAAAGGAAGAAGACAAGAAGGAAGCGGGAAGGAAAAGGAGCAGGAAGGGGGAAAGAGGGTAATTGAGCCCCCGGCACTCTCACTTACCGAACAAAACACAACAGTTGAAATACTGCTATTTCACGTCGATATTCTGTGAGAGGGTAGTCCTTCCCCGGTCGAGCCGACCCATTCATGCTGAAATCAGCGAGGCTCTACTACTCTCTATCTTTCTCTGTGGCACATGGTGGTTGAATCGAAACTGGTAACATATCCAGAAAACCTCTGCCTGCTCTTTGGATAACAACAACAAGCCTGTAATTTAATTCAGGTAGCAATATTAGTTTACACCTTATTACAGAGTCAGATTATGCATACCGCTCAATCTCATAGCTCGCTCCACCATGTAACGTCACGGCGCGCGTAATCTCATCGTGGGGCGACAACCACTGACAGGATTATGTGCATCGGACCATAGCACGCCGGTATTAGGAGACAAATAAGTATTAGCTTAGTCTAGTCCTGCCACTAATTAAGTCTTGCGTTCGACAGTTTATTGACTAAGTCTTAGACACGTTGTTTACTTTAGAATTTATTACCTAATTGAGTCTTTGTTTTGTTTGTCAATATGGTTTTTATTGTTTCTATGGTTACAATGTTGTTAGTTAGTGGTGATTAATCTCGATTATATTTAATTTTAATATTAATAGTGATTGCAACTGCTGTGGATGGTCTGTGGGTTTGGGAAAAGTGTTGATTGAATTTTCTGTCAAGGAATTTTCAGGAGCGGCACGGTGTCTGGATCTGTGCTCGGTAAACAGCAACAAGAGCGCCCGCTTTTATTATGTGAGGTATGTGAATATCGACAGCAGCGATAGTTCAGTGGGGAGACCAACAGACTGCAATGCAGCAGTCTCGGATTCGAACCCACGTCGCCCACCTCTGACTTTCGTAAGTTATATGACTATTCGAAATTATGTGGGTATTGATTGACAATTATCGTCTGCTCCGTGCCTCGGAGAGCACGTTAAGCTGTCGGTCCCGGCTGCCATGAACATCTATGGCAGTCGTTATTGGGGAAGTCGACACAAAAGATATCATTGGGTCGAAGTGACGCTGGTCTGTACTGACTGGCCCCCACACAAGATAAGATATGTGAATATCTGGCAAAATATGGATGACATTAACTTCTGGCTACCCTTTTGGGATTATAGCCATTAGACTATGTATGTACGTTGATATTTTTCATAGTTACAATATTGCTAGATTGCGGAAATTATTGTCGAATATATTTGATTGAAAATATAATAGAATTATAACAATAATAAACACAAAATGGCGAACTGAAAACGTTAAATTTGTAATAAAATTTTTATTGGCACATGGAGGTATATCTCCCATGTATATTTACAATAGACTAAAATGTATAAAACCTTTAAGGTATTTTAAGTGATTTGAATATAAATTCTATGTAACCTAATCTTTTCTTGATCGGTTTTGGGATTAAGCCGTTTCGCCTCGTAATAGACAATGTATTCGTCTTGTCCGTTACAAAAATACTTTATATAGTATGCTTACCAACATAAACAAAAAAAATTACAATGAAATTACTATCTATAATAAAATAAGTTTAAGGTTCAAATGTATTTTTATGTCAATTTCTCAATCTTAGTTTACAAATACAATTAGTTATTAATTAAAACATACACTTCTTGTAACCACACCCTAACTACACACTTTTTCAAAACATAGTGATGTGAAACAGAGTTTTTTGTCATAATTATTATCTAACAACCAGTAAACTATTTTCTTATTATACAATTAAACTAGTTTATACAAATTCGATGATAGCCTTTCTGTCGAGGACAGGGAGACAAGTTGCAATGCCATAAAATCAGTTTAGTTTACTTTCGATATGCAAATTAAGGTGTCATATTTAAAGGTCAAATGCATCAGTGACTGTGACTGACCTATGAATAACTTAAATACTATATTAACACTACAACTGAGCCCTTTCGTTTGGCTGGACTACACATGCGAATTATACGTTCCTGTATTTTTATTTAAGTTCTCGTCATAAAAATCTGTGTCTATTTACGACAAAGACGTTAAAATTATTCGTTGACTTTCAAGAATGTCAACGAATATTAGTGTTTACTAATTTTACAAAGAGGTAAGATTTGTATTTAAGTAAGTTAGATAGTAATGAATAAATCAAAAAACTACTTATAAATACTATAATTCTTAATCAAAATTAAAGTTGAAATATTTAATTTGAAGGCAACATAGGCTATATAACATTACGCTATGAGCAACGGAAGAGTAATCATAAAAGTGGTTAATAATACAGGAGACAACTAGATTATATTCTACTGAATACTGTTTGACAGAATAATTTAAATCTATTTTGCAAAAGCTACTAGATAACCGAGGCACTTTTAACTACTTTTCTTTATCGCTCAACGATTTATAGGTGCAATGTTATTATCGTTATGCAATTATATTATACTCTCTAACGCGTGTTACAAACCTATAACCTTAACCTTTTCATCCTTAAAAGTATATTACAAATAATAATGAATTCTAACTCTTGCGTACAAGTCAATATAAAACAAAAACGACAGCTCATTTCTGTGGCAATTTTACCAATTTTCCTTAATCCCCAGCCTAAGAAGCGAGCGTATGATATTTCCGCAATATTTCAGTAGAAGAAAGTAAGACCCTTACAAATCCCGTCTGTCCAGTCCACTATTGGATTATGAGGGAACTCGGATTGAATGTGATGACCGCAGACAAGGATAGCAACATACACATAAAAGAGACGACGCATACGGCTATTAAGCCCTCCAGCGTAAAATTTCACGACACCGTAAACACTTCTTTAAAACAAATAAGATGTAAGCTCCAACGACGATAAAATTAGAATTGAACTTTATTTGATGGCATTACAGTTGAAAATGGAATGTTGGTGTTGTTAAAAAGGCTTAATTTTGAAGGCGTGCCTAGTTGCCCGCCGTTGGGATTTTGAGATTTGTCGCTCATTTTTTTATTGATGTCGCGGTATTATTATCGCCGTAAGGCACTTGTAGACAAATAGTTATTTTTTTGCTTTTTAAGGACTTGGGTGTATTTGACCCGCCTATGCTCTTATAGAACATACGAATACTAAGTATAGACTACGAGTTGCTTTAATCAGTTCTCTTTTCAGGATCTTTCGACTCAAATAGACAAACTTCAATTAAAAGAACTCTATAGAAGAGATCCATTGAGTAAGTATGAGTACCACGATCTAGAGGAGACCAGTCATGTCTCTTAGATCTAGATTGTCTGTAACTTGCGTCAGAGTGCATGCTCTCTAACTCAATTAAGTGATTAATGTAATAAAATAAATTTGACTGCACGGATGACTTAGTGGTTTAAATGGTTGCTTCGCCACTGCTACTGCGCCGAGAGTTATGGGTTCGAATCCTACACGGGACAAATTTTGTGAGATCCATAGATGGTTGTTTGGCGTCTGGATGTTCTTATGTCCATTGTAAGAATGTTTGTTGAGTCGTGACACAGGAATTAATCTTAGTGCGGGAGTATTCTTTAAAAAAATGACATAAATAGAAACAACAAGTAAAAACCAAAAATGCAACGACACGTATGGGTGCAAAATTTTAATACGCTACTGCTTAATTAATATTGCACTTAACCGTGTTGTTCCAGTGATTGCTTGGATCAGACTAAGTTAGTTAAAGAGCATACACTCTAACACGTGTTACAATTCAGTGATTTCTTCTCTAGTAGGTAGTACTTAATCACTTCATGAATTCATCGCAATTCATTTTATTACATTTTGTTATCTACTCTGATCCCGACTTTCCGGATACTAGGTACCGCACCAGTTAAGATTGCACTCGTTCGAAGCGCATCAAGAGTATTCCACCCAGCGCACCCACTTGGTGGGAAAACATTAAATAATACTATAAGCAAAATTCTTATTTTGTTAAACTACCCACTAATGACTATAAAAGGAAGTGTAGTTTTATATCGAGCCCATTTGCTTGTGAGCAGTCATAACGGTTGGAGCTGTGTATGGTTCATTGGTATCATTTTATGGTTATTTTCTTAAATTCAGTGTGGTATCAACCATTAGTGTGTGTAATTAGAATTAATAAACCTATAGCTTAAGTTATTTGTTAATTGGTGAATAATATAAAAGCATTATGTTCTCGATTTTTTTTGAAGTTATTTTCACTTCTAACCTAAAAATACATATATTTAATCATTTTTATTCCTCTTTGCGCACCAGGTGTCATGGACCATGTAGTGAGGAGTAGCTACTAAAAATATCAACCATGTCTAAAACTAAACTAACCAAATAATGAAGCAATTTTAAAGCTTTACACATCCGAATGTTGTCAATGTTTCGAATATTTGTTCGAAGATCCGAATTCGATGTTTTTTGTCGGTATTCGCACATTGCTACCTAGGCTTTTCGACGTAGCTACTCGAAAACGGCTCTCATACTAGCAGGTGACGAACGGATCTCGCGTTGATAATATATTTTGCATAGAGAACATTTTATACGAAACTTCGTCTAAGCCTTACAACTGCATTTGGGTAATCTATGACCTGTAAATTGGACTTAAGGTGAAAGGGGACCCAGTATAGTATCGAAGAGATATATACGGTCCTGGAAAGTTGGAGATTTATATTTACATATGGAAATATTGTCACGCTTTTTTATTGTGGAACAGGTAAATTGTTAGCTGTTAGAAGTTTTAATTACCAAGTGAAACGTAGTAATACTGCTACTATCCCTATTCCAGTTTTCTGTAATCCGATTAAACCGAGTCACACGAGAATAGTATTTCATCATACGAACTAAGTTAAGTCAAATTCAAAAATCTTTATTTCTATTTTAATTTGTAAACACGTTTTGGATACGTCAATAAATTTTTATATTGACAATAAAACACTCAGTCTAGAAACAACTATATCTGTTTTTTTATTCCGTACTAGACAATGCCAGCGGCTGCGCTTGCGTAAATCTAGATTTTTTCAATAATAATAATAATAATAGAAAAAATAAATATAATAAATAGGTATGTTAGAAAATACCTGTGATAAGAGGAACATAATAACAATAATATTCTACCACATACACAACACCATCTAGCCCAAACTAAGCAGAGCTTGTACTATGGGTACATGGGCGCAAATCGCCATCTATCGGCAATAATTCACAATAATTGTCAAATATTGATCTTTAAGTTTTACCTTGTCGTTCAAATGATTATATTATTTTAAAAATGCCTAAAATATATTAGATTGATATTCAAATAGTTATTTGTAAATATAAATTCGTTATGTATCAAGCTCTAATATTTAATAGCCGCATTGTTGACTGTTTGAATGTTTTGAAGATTATTGAGATTTAATTTATTGTTCAAATTTTCAATTTAATGTGTAATCGTTAAAAACGAAACGAATGAACGATTCATTTATGTTACAGCGCCATCTGTTAAGAATGTTTGTAACTATATTATTTGTTTATATTAAATAAATGTAATTCATGTAAAATAAATAATTTGGAGCTATGTAAAATTCATTAAAATAATTATTTCGAATATTAAGCTATATTTTAAGACTTATTTTGTACTAAATTCGTTAGTCTGTCATAAAGGAATTTGTAGTTGTTATAACCGTTTGAAGGCGTTGTGAGGCAGATATAAAAAGCAGGAACAAACTTTTATAGGCTGATTTCTGTAAAATCGATGGTGCGAAAATAAACTAAGTGTTGTTAACCGTGTATTTTCATTATAATGGACTCCGAATATCCAACATCGTGGCGTATCGCCGACAGGTACTTTACAATGGATAAACATAATATATACTTATTTTTGTAAATACATACATATTATATAAAGAAACTCCCAGACCAAGGAAAACATACATGTTCATGCACACAAAAATTTGACTTGTTCGGGAATCGAACCCGCGATCCCAGACGTGGAAGTCGGTTACACTAACTACGCCATCGAGACCGACAAATAAAATAAATAAATTACTATTTCTCGAGAACAGTATTTTTCTGGATGAACTTATCGTTTATCGTTATCGTTTTGCACGTGTATGCGAAATTTTATGATGATCTGTTGAGTAGTTACAAAACGAAACAAACAAACCAATCTCACCAAAAACATTTTCATGTAAAATGTCGCCAAGAAGAGACATTTTACAACATTTTACATGAAAATGTTTTTTGGAAGGATTTAATTTATTTTTATAAGTTGCTTGTAACAAAAAGCTTTTCTGCGGTGTATTTTTTGCACATCGGATTTTATATTTATTTATAATAACAAGGAGTCCCTTTGAGTAGTTACAAAATGAAACAAACAGACCAATTCACATTTGCATTTCTAATATTAGTAAGGATGGGATCGAACTCATAACACTCGACGCAATGACAGCGGCAACACGTCCACTTTAACCACTAAGCTATCATTAAAAACATAGCAGACAAATATAGCAGCCTCTTAGTAAAACATACTCCAGCGATATTACAATAACATTCCCAAAAGTTATACATTAACTCGCACCTCTCGCCTTCATTAAGGCTCCTCCGATATTTCAATTACGCCAAACAAGATGTAAGCAACAATAAGAAACTCCGGTATTTGTTACTTAACATTTAAAATAAATGTATGATTTATTCAGAGATTTCTGTAGCGAACATTTGGAATATGAATCAAAACTTGGTTGATTATAATTTCAAAAGCCAGTCTATGTTTTATTTATGGAAATCATTGTGACCATTTGAGTTTACTTAATCAACGGTACCGTAATGTTTTGAATGAATGTGAGATTACTCGATTGATAATTAATAAAAAATATACCAGCAGGTCACTTGAAAAGGCTTAAGTTGTTTACAAGTTTCAAAATGTAATTACCATACATAGGTATGTATAGTAATTATATTTTGAAACTTGTAATAATCTTATTGGATATTAGCGATTGGTGGTCATCCATTAAAAATTCTAATGTAATAGGTATTGTTTTACGTTTACGCAAATGTTATCCATTGTAATTAAACTACTTTATACGGACTTTGTCGCGTTGTTTATTTCTTAAAACACTATTATGACATAATTTTGAAACTGTAAACTACTGTTGTTAAGTATTATTTCTAAGCTATTTTAATTATATTTCTATTTAGATTTAATTTTACACTTTTCCGACGTTTCGGTTGCTTTTCAGCAGCCATTGCTATGGGAAAATGACGTGATTACATTTATATGTCCCCTTTATTAGTAGTTTAATTTCAAATTCGAAAATCTTTAAACAAATCGAAATATTCAAAACTTTTCGGCTATCGGGATTTCCTTTTTTAACAAGCAATTACTCATCGCTACTGGGAATGTGCCATCGTCGTGTAACCAAATAATTAATCTATGTATAACCTTTTGAGTCGCAGTGGCACAACGGCGGCTAGATACAATAGGTTTTTAATTATGCCAGGCCTTCTAAAACTGACAGGTTAAGCTGAAATCAGGATAAGTAGGTAGAACTCCTCAAGGAAGTGCTATGCTGCAGCGGAACTGGTTGTCTTTGTTCTTCCTGATAGGCAAGTGACATTTTAGGTATGTCAGTTTCCTTCAAGTGGTATATTATTAAGCCTTCTTAATAGCATAAAAGAGATTGAGACATTGTTATTAATTAATTTCGAGGTACTGCTAGTATCTCCTGAAGCATTAATTTTCGCAGCTGGTCATGAGATCCTGGTGATTTTGATTCGGTCTGGTAAGATGGTTATGCGTTGGCTCCTAGGATAATCAATGAGTAGAATAGCGCAACGTGTCTGACATACTTTAATTGCCTTTATTACGTGAGACAAAAAACATAGCTGGGGCAATATAACTCTGCCTACACCTTTAAATAATCAAATTGACTAAATACACATACAAAGACTCACGCCTGAATATCCACCCATAGAAACGCGAGTGATATTTCCAATTGAAACAAAACACAAATTCTCATTAAAACCCATTTACGCAGACCGCATTACAGTAATCAGATAACCATTTGAAACCGAATATACAGTCCATCGTAACCAATTACCATTTCAAACAGTCTTTACATTCATCCATATTGTATCAGCATTGTGATAATAGGCGATCGAATGAAGACTGCCAAATAGGCGATGGGTCGGGTGTTAAGTGCCAAAATAACTGGACACGTTGCCAACGAGCCGTGCCAAATATTGCTGTGTTTCGAACCGAAGCCATCAGAAACGCAGTGTAGCGTTATCGGTATTGCTAGGCCTAGATTTGTAGGCACGTTTAAATGGGAATAGGTGGGAGCTTCCATTAACAAACGTAAGCCGTCCGCTATGGAGATGTGTTTGAAGCAACAAGAGATTTTCATTTTGATTTCAGATTCTATCTTAATGTGTAGCGATGCAAAATTGCTACAGAAAATTGTGTCAGCTAATAAAATCTGGAAATGTACAGCCATATTCGCATATGAATATTTAAACGATAAATTTTAAAATACATTTCAATGTATTCGGTTGAGTAATCTTTGCCACTGATTATTTTTAAATGTTAATCTAATATTTGTATTCATTCGAAAAATCGGAATACCATTCAACAATTTAACAAATGATTGATAGGGATCAATCACGAAGACATATTTTTAGTTTATTTGGCAACAATTCCTTTTAATTGTGTACTTTCCATATTGTGTTTTGCTAATTATGTTATCACATAATCAATTAACGAATAACTTTTGATGTTTCGAAAAATGCAATTGAATTGAAATTTCGTATGACTCGAATTATCAAGTGAATCGTACTATCATCGTTTTTCATAAGAAGTATAATTTAAAAATATTTTTCTTATGATAAGTAGCAAAAGCTGTCCTTCTGCCTCGTTGGCGCAGTGGTAACTTATACAACTGCCGTGCTGCATCTCTTTTTATAATTTCTGCTTCGGGCGAAGTGTCTTTGAGTTATCCTGCTTAAGAACTTTTCAGTAACAGCACGTAATCCGCAACTGAGCCCGGTAAACGGCAGCAGGCTCATCCTTCATAACATTAGACCTAAAATTATAGCTGAAGAAATGTAATATCCTACCCCTTCGGGGAATAGTAATACTATATATGCTTTTATTCATTCAAATGATCGGGCACTAAGGTAGACTAATAAATAAGTATAAAAACGCCTATTGTATAGCGTTTGAGACAAGTTATCACACCCGCGGGAGGTGTAGGGGTGTAGCACAATATGAGCCCTGTCTGACATTTGGGGTATGTGCCTACACACACTAACCGCTAAAGTATATTCTATACATATACTTAAAGTGTAAGTGCTGTCTGTCTGTTTATGTATCGTAATAAAACACTCACAGCCTTACTTCTAAACCGCTCTCAAATATTTAATAGGTAGCCTGCTAATAAAATTAGGACTAATCAGAAAAATCTCTTCTATAAACAATAATCAGCGTTGACTGTAAGTTCAATAACAGTTCAGTAACAGTTGTAGACTGATGATCAAAATTTAATTATTGATTAAGCACTTGAGAGCCTAAATAAGACGTATGTTAAGTATGTATGTATGTAATCAACTGTCATGTTATATTAGAAATAATGCAAAATTAATATAATTATAATTAACATGAAACAGAATAAATCTAGAACAATGCAGCTAAAGCCCTCTTCCTCCCTTCTACATTTGCTGTGCCTGACAAGGTCCATGATGATACCATGTATTATTTTTATAACACCAAATTAACATTGTGGAATGCAAATAAAGTATTGAGTATTGAGTATTGAGTAATGTATGTAAGTTATGTATGAGTTTCCGATATTGTAATAAGTTTGCCAACTCCTATATACTTCTAAGTAAATTCGTTGCAGGTTCCAAGACAGTTTCCCCGGATCTTCACGAGTATCAAAACTGGGGCTTTCACAGTCACCAGTGCTGAACGTGTACAGGTAACAGTAACAGAAAGCAAGTTAATTTGACTGTAACCTTTTGTAACCTAGAGGTACTGCCCTTTTCGAATTGCTCCAGTGTTAACAAATAAATTCTACTGTCTTATTTAATTCAGCTAATTAGCTGTGATGATAAATAAAAAATATTATAAAAATAAATATAGAAAAGATGATGACTCTTCTCTACAGATCTTTTGTGTGTTCTTAAAGTTCTTAAGGATCTATAAAAAGACTAGCAAAAAGCATTTAAAATCCTAGGTGCTTAAAAATAAAATAAAAATACAACATATTTGTCATGTCTGTAAGAAACTGTGAGTTGATATAATGGGTCAAGTTGACAACATCAAGCAACTCCTCCCATTCCAAACGCATCAAATGTTCTTCGCACAGTCAGGGCACTCGGTGGAACATATAAATGATGTACTTATTACTTATATGTTCCACGGCGTACAATTTTATAGAAACTAGAATTCGCATGCAGCGACGAGATGAATTTGTGGTTCTCACATGATCAGGCATAAAAATCTGAGCTCTTTGTTACACAAACTGTTATTTTGTGCCAAAATATAATAATATTAAGACATGATTTTCTCGTTATATCCCACACTTTTGAGAGATGGCGCCACAGTAAATAATTATAACCATACTAAGATTTTTTGATTGAAATACATTTAATATTTGTTGGTCGATATAAGAGTTGAGGGGACGTTTTAACGCATTGTCCTTTGGATTACCAAATTCTACTCACGCAATGCGCATTAAATACGATTCATTCAGACAAATCCGATGAACTCAAACTCGACTTCTCGATAACTACTGAAGTATTCTGTTACGCTACTTTTAACACCCTAGCAGCGTATCACAGAATTGTCATCAAAAGAAAAACAATGCAAATTCGCCCGTACCTATTTATATAGATACACTTCCGTTGTAGGAATCAAACTGTACTAGTAATTTTTTGGACACATCATAACCGAAAGGTTCACTAAACCCAATTGCAGACTACCTACTATTCATACCTGGCAAAAAAAAGTTAGATTACAAGGTCTTACTTATGAATGTCAAAGCTACACTATATTTCTTCCGTAAATTTACATTTACTGCCACGTTCAGCAAAACAAGGAGGTAGGGCTCATGAGAAGAACAGGCAAGAAACTCATGGTCATTCTTTTTAATCGCCAAGTTTACAATAATCTTTCGTTTACACGTCACAGAGAATCTTAAATAATTAACTCCTACGAACTGTTTTCAAAAACTGCTAACATACTCACGAAACATGTCATCAACAAGGCCCAACTTGCCTCGAGTATTGTATATCCAATTAAAAATTTTCCTATCGGCCCGCGCCGGCGCGGAGTTGCCATTTTTACAAACCCGATTGAACTTTTCTAATTACAACCGTCACTTCGCACAGCTTTCATTAAAGCTAAAATGTATTTTTGAACACATGTCGCGGTTATTTTTCGTGTGTAGCATGTTTTCCAATTCATCAAAATATGAAAGAAATATAATTTGAACTAAAAATAGAATTATTCTAATTGAGATATATATCTTATAAATATGCGTTTTATTTAAACTAGCTTTTGCCCGCGGCTTCGCTCGCGTTAAAGCAGCTTTAGTTATGTTAGTAACAGTAATTTTAAACAAAATATACCCTATGTTACTCGGTGATAATATAGCTTTATAATAGTGAAATATTTTTCTTAATTGGTTGATTCGTTTTTTAAATTCAATCCTTACGAATAAAACAAAGAAACAAAAAATCAAACCTTTCCTTTTTATAATATAAGTATGAACTAGTATTTGCCCACAACTTGCTCACGTAGCCGTATGCGTAAGATGTGTTTCGTACACATCCCACGTATAGTAATCTATATTTTTCTTTCTTTGCATGTAAGAAGAAGCTGATCTACACGCATAGTTCACGACTTCTATCGGCATATCAAATTGAAACATGCATCAGATTTTAAGTTAGACCTCCAGCAATACAACTGTGAACACCGCATTCAATAACACGCAGTTGTTTTTGCGTAATACGTAAACAAACATACATACAGACAAATATTCTAAAGAAAATTGTTTTAGCTTCTATAGCTCTCATAAAAACCACTCATATATTTTTGTCTTAAATATCTCCTATGTATTGACGTCGATTTATTGTAATTTTTTTTATTTATTGGTAGTATATCCTCGCTGGTTTCAGCATGAATGGGCCGGATCGACCGGGGTAGTACTACCCTCTCACAGAATACCGGCGTGAAGTAATGGTACCCGTACTGTTGCGTTTCGTATTGGTGAATGAGAGAGCCGGAGGCCCACTTACCCCGATCCTTTTCCTATCCTTTCCTTTGTCCTTTCCCTCTTTCATTCCTTCTTAAAGGGCTGGCAACGCACTTGTATCTCCTTTGGGGTTGCGGGTGTCCATGAGCGGCGGTAATCGCTTACCATCAGGCGATCCGTCTGCTCGTTTGCCAACATATACCATAAAAAAAAAAAAGTATAATCTAGAGAGAAATATATATGTGATCCTCAAATCCTGTGTCAGCAAAACCAGTCATAATAATTGAAAGCAACGGCGTAATTACGCAATTATGGCACAGTGGTTTATGTATTCGTTTCACTGGCAATGTCTTGGTGTATATTCGAGATCCACACGACACAAAATATAGCGATCCAGTAACAGTTATTCAGTATTAGGCTGGTCTCTATATCAGTTGTTTTTGAAAATCTGCCCTATATATAAGCATATTCTTCTTTTAAAAAGATAACTCCCGCCGTAAGACCTGTTCCTGTATCGCGGGAGACTTTACAAACATTCAAACAGGCACAAAGCACAACCATTTGTGGATCACACGTATTTTTGTCCCGTCTGGGTGCTGAACTCAACAACACTACACTGAGGCAGAAGCAATTCTTTAAAAATTATCTGGTCAAGTAGTTAATCGTTTAATCTCTTGGTTAACACTTGGACAAGAGCAGCGATAGCTCAGTGGGGAGACCAACAGACTGCAATGCAGAGGGTCTTGGGTTCGAACCCACATCGCGCACCTCTGACTTCCGGAAGTTATGTGCGTATTGATTGACAATTATCGCCTGCTCCGTGCCTCGGAGAGCACGTTAAGCCGTCGGTCCCGATTGCCATAAACATCTATGGCAGTCGTTATTGGGGAAGTTGACACAAAAGATCCCACTGGGTCGAAGTGTCACCGGTCTGTACTGACTGGCCCCCACACAAGATAAGATAAGATAACACTTGGACCCTAAAGCCCAGACACAATGTATTTTTTTTATTGTGTCTGGTTGCGGGCTAATTGATGAGTCGAGTAAAACCGTACACATTCATAAACGGTTCTTTATTTTGGGTAATACAAATTTATTTTTATACGCTGTTACATATAAATAAGTAATAACTGGCATACATCTTCCCAAATTATCACCACGGAAACGGTTGCGTCATCGTTCGTCAGTTCATTAACTTTTGGCGTATTTTAGAACAATGTCAAGTCATAAGGGAACAGCGAATCATTGAGTAGAGTTGCGGTTGATAAATCTATTTTGACTATATCGACATTTAAGTCTAATCGGCTTATAGTTAAGCATATATCAAACTGAAGATTAGACAGCCTTACTATTATTAAATGTATCTCAAAGTCAACTTCATTTCTAATAAGTCTAATTGCATTAATAATAACTATATTTTACTTAATTCCAAACTAATATGTATTAAATGTGTCTATACATAATTTTAATTTGTTAAATGAGTGCAGAGTTCACCAACAAACTGTTACACAGTTTGGCGAAATTATTTTAAAATATAAATGTAGCACATTTGTTATAAATTAATTTTAGAAAATACATACATGTACGTCTATATTTCCCCTAAAGAGCTAGGCAGAAGTGTATTAAACACACATTTCAACAGCCATGATTTTGTATAGATTATACGTGTCTACCTACCTAAACATAATGCCAGGGATGATCTCGTATGTAATAATGTAATTAGCGCAATTAATGGAAATATTTCAGAACGAATAGGCAGCATTGTATTCAGCCCATATTTTGTCCCACATCTCACTCATAGAATTGAATACTCATAGAATTACAAATATCATTAAAGTTCATTATAATTATGATAATATAATAAAAATAAGAATTGAACCTATGACCGTTCACCGTTCACATTTTGAGACAACGTATCGCTCCTGAAAAATTCCTAACAACTACACCACACCAGATTATCGGCTGCGTATATAATTAATCAAAAACCTACATCACCTCATGCAGTAATTAATATCAATTTAAAATATAAGTGAATAATCCTTCAGAAAAGCATTGCAAACGTTTGAATACAGTCCATCCTAAAATCAACTTTTAAGTTAGTACTGTAAAAAGTAAACACTTTTAATCTTAAAAGCACTTAGCACGCTACAAAAGAAATACATATTTTTATCCCTTTTGTTCGCTGTCAGTACCAGCTTTGGATGCATTGTATGTTGTTAAGTGTTCTATAATCTTCTTCGGCTTATGCACCTGTAAAGAAATTCTGTAGAAATTAGTAATTATAATATTAAGGAGTTACAATCCATAGCTTCGTGGTAAATAGCTGTTAAGGTGTTTTTCTTTAGCATTGGTTTGTAGTTCGAAAAGTCAGCCATATCCGTTAGCAACGGTTATCGCTTAGCATTATGTGCACGGTTGAGTTATTCTGCTACTATATTACATAAGTAATAAAAACGTTAAGACTATATAATAATAATAATATTCTACCACATACACACAACACCATCTAGGCCAAACTAAGCAGAGCTTATACTATGGGTACTAGACAATGGATAAACATACATATATAAGCAGAATACATGTGTGCAAGCTTATTTGTCTGAGTTTTATTAAGTCTATGAAAATCGATGACGTGATTTTATAACATGTTATATTTTATATAATAGGTATCTAAATAGCAAATGAGCAATTTTACATACATTCCTATAGTATCAAAAATAAAACAAGTCTTATACAGAAATGCAATTTCGTGTAAAAAACATTACAAAAGAATATTTCTACTCATCTTTCGAGCAGTTGCAAACATATTATGTAAGTTGAACTTTTATATACTGGGTGTTTCTTAGGATAGTGAAAACCTCTCAGGGTGTGATTATACTTGTTATTATGAACAAACAATTTGTACAGGAATGAGCATATCTCATGGAAAGATCATAAATCGCAGTTTTATAATAACACTCTTTTTATATATAAATACAAACAAACTACTCATGCTTGTATATTCTAAAAGGGATAGACAAAGATGCATATAATTATATTTCATCACCAGCAACTATATTTCACCACCAGCTATTGACGTCTAAATACTGCATTGCCAGACTCCGTAAAGTAACACAGAATTTTCAAACAATTGACCCAATAATGCTTTACTTGACACATGAACCGAATCCGTGATATTCACCACCGTGCATCAGTCCGACATTTTGCTATGACGGGGCAGTTTTGATATTCTACGCGAGTAAAAACGGAAGCTATAACTAGATAATAGTATTAGTAAGCAGTCTGTTCCACGTTCAGTTTATTATACGGGTTGTGGTGAAACAGAGTGTAAAACTCAATATGTTACGAGCAACTTTGTCCGGTATCAGCCCGGAGGTCAAACTTCGCTGGCCGTCGGGGAAAAGTTGCAAAGTAAGTTGTTCTTTATTTGTGAACAGACGCATATTAAATGAAGATATTATTGAACTTTATTTTTTATTTGTTAACTGGTAATGAGGAACTAGTGGGCGAAATATATGCTACATGCGAATGCATTTGAATCTAACGCATGACGGTCAAGTTTCCCTTGTCTTCGGGTAGCTTTAATATTGAGTTAATTTTTTTGGAATATACTACCGCAGAAAATGCAGCAATAGCGATGTCGAAAACCGTTGGACTGCCACTCAGAGGTTTCGCTGGTCTCTCTGACTTTTACAAGTTATGTGCGCATTAAACACTTAATTATTGCTTGCTTTAACGGCGAAGAAAAACATCCTGAGGAAATGTCTCAAAGATTTACATTATGTTCTCGAAGATGTGTGAAGTTTGGCAACCCGCACTGAGGCAGCGTTGTAGACTATGGTTTACTCCTTCTCATACTGAGATGAGGCCCGTGAACAGCAGTTGGGCAGCTTATAAACAGAGCAGAGATTATTGATATGCGAGTTCAACGCGCGATGTTTCATTACTTTAACACCGACGGCTTGTTGGTTTTCGGTATAAGTTGGCAGACGAGGCAATAGTCAGAATGCAGTTTTAATACCCGCGCTGAGACATAAAGTAATGTTCCCGGTACGCATATTTACTACACAACAATGTAAACTATTAGAAAAGGCTTATGTAGTTGCCAATCTTAATATTATGTATAATTTATATTAAAAAATATATACAGTATTGCTATTTTTAATATAAGAGCAATTAAATGGCATTTATTGCCTTTTTTATACAGAGATACAGAGACTACGGATTTCCATTTGCTACTATCCTGACACACTTCTCTGGCTTCCTTCACTTTCATCACATTCCTCATACACGCTCGCCGGTTTAAGATGCTCTTAACCTAGCCTTTATCCAGAACGTCTCCGGTCTGATCAAGAAACGTTCGCCTAGGTTTGCCTCTTGCGACTGTTCCATTCACACTAGCCTTATAAACTTTCTTAGTCAGTCTTTTCTCGTACATTATTTCTACATGCCCAAACCAGCCTAACATACCCTTTTCTAATCTTGTCACTATATCCACTTTCATGCCATCACACTATTCCTTATTTTATCTTTCAGCGTCACACTATATGTATATGTCTCTCAGCGCTCTCATTTCTACAGCATTTATTCTGCTCTCATGCTTGTTTTGCCATACCCAACTTTAACTTCCATGCATAAGTGTAGGCACTAATAGTCCTCCATGAACAGCCAAACGTGCCTTTTCAGATACATTTCGACTGTTCATAAAAGTGCATATAGCGCCATTCACTTTATTGCCAGCAATCGTTCTCCTTGTAATATGTCCCTCATGTTTACCATTCCTTGTAAACAAAGTACAAAGACTATCTTAAAAATATTTTGATAATGTTTAAGCATCCCTACTTACACGCCTAAAAACTACTTTGGCTGTCTAAGGCTTAACATTATATTATACATAATATACAGGGTGTCCGGTAATTAATGGATAACCTTGAAATGTCTTATAGTAGAACGAAAAGTTCAGACGTTCAGAAAAAAAGAAAAATAATAATAAAAAAATAAAAAAATATATATTAAAAAGTGCAAGCTATATTAGTATAGCATACTTTTGACTGTCTATCTATTACAATAATGGTAATTTAAAAAAAAACACATGTCAGGTAGTAGTTAGGATAGATTTCTTTTCATATTTTTCTGAACGGCCATCAGTTCCACTATAAGACATTTCCAGGTTATCTATTAATTACCGGACACCCTGTATAATTTTTCACTAGCATATGCTCTGGTAGTGTATTTACACTACTACGTCTACTGCTGCTTCGGGAAACTGGTTATGTTTAACCGCTGCCTCCTATCACTCAAAGTAACATCAGTGAGTAAAAAATCACAGCTATAAATCTTTATTGCCGTGTTGTTTGTCCCGCATTATTTGTGCCGTTGAGCAATTTTCGTTTTCTTTGACGACATCATTTTCCGTAGAAACGAGTAATTGCTCGTATGTGACTCTGTTTGAGCAATAAAAATGTTTTACGCCACATTTTCTTTCGTATGTAACAATAAAACGAGGCAGGTAATGAAAATTGACAGGGCAACTTGAAAAATGCTTGCCGGCGAAATTATTTCTTTTACTTAGGTACCGTTCCTTGTAAGAGTGCGTTTGAGTAATGCAGAACTCGTTATATTTTTGGTTTCTTTTTTCATAAACGAAGCAAAAGTAACTGAATTTTTAGTCGAATAAGTATTAAAAGAATTGCACGTTTGGCATAGAGGTACAAGTAGTCGCTTCGTTGCTGCCATTGCGTCGAGTGTTGTAGGTTAAATTCTCCACTCGAGACAAAAATGTATTAGATTTACAGTAAAGTATCCCGCTATACAGAAATTATAATTATACCGCGGAAGTACTCAATTAAGTAATCATTATGTGATGTCATTCTAAATCAATTTGCCAAAAAATTTTTTTTTGGTCCATGGTTTGTATTTAAATGCTTCTTATTTTCAAATCTATATAAGCCCAAGAAATAGTTGTCGGAATTCATCAAAAATGAAATACCAAACTCACTATGACTGAACTCTGTGGCATATGCATATATCACTTACTAATGTTATGAGATAGTAGCCCTGCTTGCTACGCTATTACAGCTGAACTGCAGAACCAATTTATATCATGAACCCCGGGGAACAACATAGTCTAATTTGAAATACAAACCAAGACACGTATAACAACTAGTTTATACATGCAATAAACTTGCAACTGGTCGACGTCAGTACATAGGAGATATTTAAGACAAAAATATATGAGTGGTTTTTATGAGAGTTATAGAAGCGAAAACAATTTTCATTCAGAATATATTTTGTCTGTATGTATGTTTGTATGTGTATGACGCAAAAATTACTGCGCGTAATTGAATGCGGTGTTTACAGTTTAATAATAATAATTCTTTATTGACACAAATTAAACTACAATAATTTAGAATTCTCCGACCCCTGCACTAGTAAAAACTGTGTTGCAGGAGCCAGTGCCTTCCCCTTATTTAAAAGTTACAGATCATTTTATGTCATTAAAATATCATAAACAGTTGTATTGCTGTAGGTCACAAATGTGTACACATTCCACGCGTATGGCTACGTGGGCAAGTTGTGGGCGAATGCTAGTCTATACTTATATTTTAAAGAGGAAAGATTAGAATTTTTGTTTGTTTGTTTTATTTGCAAGAAAAAACTAATCAAGCGATTTAAAAAATTATTTTACCAATATAAAGCTATATTATCACCTAGTAACATAGCTTATATTTTATTTAAAGTTACTTTTACTAATATTTATTTTTACCTGGGTAATGCATTGACGCATTACCCCTCCGCGGGGGCGGGCGAAGGGGCTATGTCGGACTCACTGGGGTAAAAGAAAGATGGTAATGATGATAAGAATGGACCTCCCGGTAATACCGACTAAACCTACAACGGTGTTCCTCGACAAAACCGCAAGCGGCGGGGCCGCGTGAATCATTTTCACATACAGTCGCGACCCCACTGAGGTTTCGGCCCACCGTATGAAACGGCAGGCCACTACACGATAAGACCTACCCTTTGGTCACCACTACTTTTAAAATCCCTACTAACATAACCTAAGCTGCTTTAACCTTTTGAGCGCCAACCTATGCCGAACACGATGTGTCTTCCAGCGCCAAGCTATAAATCTATAACAGTTGAAAAGTATTAGCTTCTTTAATATTGCGGTTTTTTAAATAAACAACTATTTAAATTTAAATGTAGGAGTAGGGTTTAAGGCAATAGTAAAATTACGCACAAAATAAAATAGACTATTATTATTATGTATATTAATAATAAATGTTACAATTAGACATTGCCTTTTAATAAAGTCGTGGCGTTTAGAAGTTTCAAAAGACAACACCATTCGTGCAGTAGCTGTTTCGTTATGTGTTACAATCAAACTTACATTACTGATAGATGCATTGTAACCAGTAAAACGTCTGCACCTCCCGTGAAGTCAAAATGTTATCTATTACGTTTTATCTTTTACAACATACTTGTTATAAATGTATTCCATTTCTTTGTACAATAAAATAATGGATTACATGTTTTATGCGAGCAAAATAAATCTTCTACTATTGCTACTCGAATTCTCGAAATGATTATTTTATTAGCGTTGTATGATCAGTAATGTATAATGGCTGGAACACCTTGATGTGCATGTGTTAAGTAGATTTGTTGTAAAATACTGAAATTGTAATTAATATTCTACTATATACACACAACACCATCTAGCCCAAACTAAGCAGAGCTTGTACTGTGGGTGCCTCCGTGGCGCAGCGGTAGTGAATGTGACTGCTGTGCATGAGGTCTCGGGTTCGAATCCCGGGTCGAGCCAACAAAAAGTTATTGGGTTTTTCTGTTAAGAAATCTCCATACGAGCCCGGAGTTAGGAAGTTGGCTGTGTTAGACACCCCCGTGCCTCGGAAAGCACGTAAAGCCGTTGGTCCTGCGCCTGATATCTCTCCGGTCGTGTCGGATTATCCGTCCCATCTGATCATGAGAGTTAGGGAACAGAGAGTGCACTTGTGTTTGCGCATACACTTGTGCACTATAATATCTCCTGCGCTGATGACCAGTCTACGTTAAGATTGGTCGCCGTGACCGAAATTCGGTCAGGAGGACATCATTATTATTACTGTGGGTACTAGACAATGGACAAACATACATACATACTTTTTTTTTGTAAATACATATATATTATACATAGAAACACCCAGACCAAGACAAACATTCATGTTTATGCACACAAATGTTTGAGTTGTGCGGGAATCAAACTCGCGATTTCAGGCGTGGCAGTCGGTTACACTAATCACTACGCCATCGAGTTGATTGTAAAATAATGTTCTGGATTTGGTTTAATTTCTGACTGCATGGATGGTGCACGTGATGATTTAAACCACTAAATTAAGTGTCCGCCTCGTTACTGCCATTGCGCCAAGTGTTGTTTTAATGTTTGTCATGTCCCCTGCGGCACAATCTTTTATGAAACAAAAAAAAAGTTCTTGCGAGTATCAAGATTCAACCCTTTGCCTGAATCTAGTAACTACCTTATACATATGTCTCTTCAGTAAAGTAACTAACTACTAACGTTTTTCGTTCATAAGTGTTGCTTTGTGATCTAAATGGATTTTTTTTTCTATTCATTTCATTTATTTCGGGCTGCATATATTACATAGATAAATACCTTAACCTAGATTTACATATTATAAAATTGTATAATAGATACACACAACACCATCTAGTCCAAACTAAGCAGAGCTTGTACTATGGGTACTAGACAATGGATAAACACATAGATACTTTTTTATTTTGTATATACATATATAGACGCATAGATGAATACCTTATAGACTAACATACATACAATTTTTGTTAGTATTTATATAACTTATTAACTATATTATTAATGTGACGTGACATAAGACCGAATAAAATCGTGTATAACATATTTTTCTCTGATTCGAGCAAATTGTGTTTGGGCTTTTCTACCAAGAAAAATATAAATAGCACGAATTCTGAAAAGATGGCAGTAGGCTTGTCCCTATTACGTGGGTCCTGAAAACGCTACGCACACTACTATCTAACTCTTCGTTGATATAGTAGGTAGGGTAGTCTATGAATGTATATTTTACGACTAAACTGTATAGTTGAAATGAACAGGCCAAAACACAACACAAAAACACAGTCGAGAACCACAAGTAAGACTTACTAAACACAAGCCACGCGTACACGTCTACGTGAGGCAATCTGTTAAAATATCCACCGAGACACTTTGAGGTTTTTGACTACACCAATTTTTAGGTCAAAGGAAAATGCCTTAATCTTTTACTTATTATTTATGTATTTATGCGTGCTTCATGCATATTTTATAACGGATTAAAAGAGTTTATTATGAATTAGAGAGAAACTAGAACACGTTATAAATATTTATGTGTGTGTGTTTTTATATACCTAACATAAAAAGTTGTATGGATGGCGTCATGGTTTAAATAGTCAAGTGTTGAGCGGACATACGCTTGTCCGTTTGTGTATTTTTTGCATAATGAGTCATTTTTTGCAGACAACGTACGTCCACTTGACATTTGCCTCGCCATTGCCACTGCGCCGAGTAGTTGTCTATTCAAATTCCACACCGAACAAAAACATATATGATGCCCAAATAATTGTTCCGAGTCTAGACTTATCGAGTCCGTTGTGCTCTGAAGAGTTATTCCACCTTATCCTGCCCTCACCTTTCCTATCCAGAACAACGCGTGCTGGGCTCCGATGCCATCCTTACACGGTGGAGTCGACTAGAGTGCGTACCAACAAGTTTGGGTCCTCATACCTCTGCCGAACGATCACCCAGACCAAGACAAACATCCATATTCATGCACACAAATGTTTGACTTGTGCGGGAATCGAACCCGCGACCTCAGGCGTGGCAGTCGGTTACACTAACCACTACGCCATCGAGGCGTATATACTCTCAAAATTCCTAAAATCCTAGCTGTAATAAAGCGCGGTATATGCCTATGCCGGCAACAATATTGGCACAATGCTATGTATGAAGTCATTTCTTTTTCTAAGCTGACGAGACCTACTGCAACAAATTTGCATTTGGAACATTTTGTTTTTACACAAATTTTTACTAGTCATGGTACGAGAGAGATAGCAAGCCGATTACCATTTCCCTCACATACCGCAACTCAGAAATCCCTCGCAACGTAATATGAAAAAGAAATACACACAATTTTTATAATTAAAACCCCGACATCGTCCATCATCCGTTTCACAAACGCATCCTTTTCACGAAAAGTGGGCACACGTTTTTCAATAGCACCCCATGTCATAGGGCGAGAGGGGAGAGGGGTTCGAACCCGAGTCGGTTATTAGCACCAATTCAGAGGGGTGAATAATGTGAGCTTAATTTGCTTACGGTATGTTGATGATATGTACATATTTTATACGCATTATTCGTACATATGGCGTGCACTGTACGCTAGTGTAAGATGGATGTGGTTTGTATGGGTGAGTGAATTGTCTAATGATACGACACATTTCTTAGTAATGTATGGAGAGAGATATACAGAGGTGCGGGATAGTTTTGTTATATTACCAACAAACCTGAAAATAAGCAATATAATATGAAAGTTTGTTACATATATGCTCACACGAGTATTAGTCCGCTATATGCTTTTGCGTTGCCAACCCCTTAAAAAGTATTAGCTATGTTGTGAAGTGTAAAGATTACCCTTAAGAAATTATCTCACTAACCGGCATGTTTTTTAAGACTGTTGGTGTTTTTAATCTATGACAGGTTATTTATTATTTGTAAAATACTTCCCGTGCATTTGAAAGTAGAATATCTAATAGCATTAGAACAAAACTACACAAACGAACATAAAAAACCTAAGACACATAAGTATTGCACCAAACAAGCTCAGCAAGGGAAATATGTGATCCCCTCTGTAACAAACTACTATGGCGAACGAACTAGACAATACTTAACTCCTGTAATATATAATAAAATAGATTTTATAAGAACTCACACGGAAGGCATAAGCAGGGTAACTTTAAAGAAAAGACTGATAAATGAGATCTTAAACATCATTAATAGTTAGGCACAATACAAACCATTGTAAATATACCATAATTAATATAAATATATATTTTGTTTTAAGCATATATAATAATTAAAGTAAGTAGAGTTTATGTAATGTATGCAAAACTCTTACATAATAATATTATGTCTATAAATTATAATTTAGTATAAGTAGGTAACTAGAATTAAGAAAGAGCGCCTCTTTCGCCAACAAACTGTGTTTACAGTTTGGCGAGTTTTTAAACAATGTACCACAACTTAATTATATGGAAATAAATGCTATTAAAAAAAAAAACATCGATATTACGAGTATGATCTAGCCAAATATATCATATTTAACAGGGATTAGGTTTTACGTATATAAATACAAAACCTAGTACAGTTTAAAATATATTTAAATCTTAATATCAAGACACATTTACAATATATTTACATCATTAATTATAACACTAATTAATCTAATATATTTTAAATTATATTAAAATAAATAAATATGTTTCAAGTTTCATGCTACTTCTAGAATAAACCCATTACCTTTTTTATGAACCGGAAGTAGAACTGAGGAACTTACAAACAACAATTACGTATGCGTTTTACATACACGTGACCCGATAATAAATAATTTAAACAATAACACGAGGACGAAAAATCAAGAGTATTTCCAGAGTTATTTTTTCTTATCGAATTCGACAACTTGACAAATGACAATCGGAAGAAGTTCCATTAATAACTTCAAGCAATCGAATTGGCGAAGAAATTTCATATAAATCGTTCCCGTTCTTTCTTGTAAGTAACAGAGCAAAATACGTTCAAATTGGATAGGTAACAAGTTTGGTGCCCGCGTAATGAACGGAATACCGTACATACCAGAGTGCGAAGACATTGCAGGTAGGAGTCGCCTTTTATTGGATTTCTCCACTTCAACTGTTGGAAGTCTTTGAGGAGCGTTATATTGAGTTTTTGGGGCCCGCTCCGAATAGTTTTGGATACAATTTTTATATATTTTTGTCTGTGATTCGACTCTTTGTGTGTGAAGATAAAAAAAGGCAGACGCGCGTGTGAAATATTTTCAAAATTCACTTTGACCTTGCAAAGATTTTGTGATTTATTTGTAGGTTGTTCCTCTAATATATGAGTCGTATTTTATACATTTCTCTACAACTTTTTGCCCGAGACTCCGTCTAGAGCATGGCAATTATCACAATAAAAAGTTTTCATTCGACCATGCAAAACTTTACTTAACTAGAAAATTTTGGCAAGATTGTTTTAATCCAGATCGTGGTCTAGCCACTTCGCTAAAATGTGGAATTTTGATAAAGGCTATATAACTTTCGAGCTCTATTGAAACATCAAAATAAATACACTTGCAATTTATAATATCGCTCGCATAAAAGAAGGCCAGGTGATGCCAGTAACAGTAGGTACTTAAAAAAAAAAACAGCCTATGTTACTTAGTGACAATATAGCTTAAGAACTTTTTAAATCGGTTTAGAAATTGCTGAGTTAAATCCTTACAAACAAACATAAATTAAATATTTTAATCCAATTAATATAGATTGAAAAGTACATTGAAATTAAACTACTATATACGGATTTTATCGCGTTGTTTATTTATCACTGTATTACAAAATTTTGAAAATATTACTCTACTACTACTACTGATTTTATTTGACTAATTTATAAGCTAATAAAATTATTTAAACTATTAAATCTATTTGTTTTTGGTTTACACTTTCCCCGACGTTTCGGGTGCTTTTCAGCAGCCATGGTCACGGGGAGACTGAGTCTCCCCGTGACTGAGTCTCCCCGTGACCATGGCTGCTGAAAAGCTAATTTTATTAGCTTATAAATTAGTCAAATAAAATCAGTAGTAGTAGTAGAGTAATATTTTCAAAATTTTGTAATACAGTGATAAATAAACAACGCGATAAAATCCGTATATAGTAGTTTAATTTCAATGAATAACATTCGCGTAAACAGAAGACAATATTATGAAAAGTACATAATTATATTAGTGAAAGATTTGTGTGTCATATTTGTGCAAGTGAATTAGCTTACTATGTTATAACTTATAAGTATAAGAAGTCATGTTGTTGGTTTTCTATAAGATTTATGTAGCAGCAAAGCTACAAAACGTTTGGAAAGCTACGCATTTATGACATGTCAAAATTACGTATGCAAAGTCTTTAGTAAAGCTTTTCTTTGAAGGCTGAGAATACTGTCGTAAGAAAGATTGAATATCCTGGTTTTTCGTGTAGTTAGCCTATCTGTATCTAACATTATAAATGCAGGAGTAACAATGTTTTATTCGTTATCTTTTCACAACTAAATGGCTAAATTGATTTTTAAAACTTTGACAAGGAGGTAGATTTATGTCCTGGGGATATCGTACATGGACGCACATAAGCTACCTATTATCTGTGGGATTCACAAGAATCACAACTATAAAATAACTTATCATATATCCACAAGATTTTAGCCGCAGCTTCGTTAGCTTAAATGTAGGTTAGATTAGATTAGTAACAGTGCTTTTCTTCTGGATGAATAGCAATGTCTTTTTCTAGTCCTCTGACGACGTGTATGCAAAATTTCATGATGATTGGTTGAGTAGTTACGGCATGACAGTGTTACAAACAAACGAACAAACTCACATTATTATCATCACCGTCATCATCTCAGCCGAAAGACGTCCACTGCTGGACAAAGTCCTCTCCCAAGGTTTTTCACAAAGACCAGTCTTAGGCCACCCGCATCCAACCGTTTCCCGCGAACTTTACCTGGTCGCCGGTCCACCTTAAGGAAGGCCTACCCCTGATGCGTCTTCCGACAAATAAAAATATTATAGTTAGGATTAAATAATACACCGTGTTGTGTATATAACTGGTGATGTTGATGATACAGTTTTTAAACAGACTTAATATTATTTCTTTAACAGCAATATTTTTAAGTAATAGTAAATATTTTTTGCAGCTTTCCATTTAAATTCAATGCGCTATCACGCTCGTGGTTAAAGATCGGCGCTGAGTTTGCAATTAGTTGGGCAAACAACATCGTGCAATATTTGCTGCAAATTATACAATAAACATTTTTATTAAATTTAAGTTTACGTTAGTTTTCTAAAGCAAGTAGCAGCAATCTGTGATATTAAATTAGCTTGTTTAGTAAATAAGTTGTGAAAATGGCGGTATTTTTAAAGTAAGATAAATTTTAGGATCGTCCAGACCGAATAAACGAAATCGGCAAGCTTTGCCATCCCATCGGACCATGACTAGTGACTTGCTAGAAAACAGAGATTGCAGTTCTGTTTGCGCAAATCCTTATACAGTTTCCACTAAGATTAGCCGCCATAATCATAATTCGGTCTGTAGGATCCGTGTCATACTCATAGTCCACTATTACGCCCATCCTATCAAATTATTACGCAGGACCATTGGCTAAGTCAACTTCAGGCTGCTATTAAGAATTTTTTGACAGGAATACCCAATAACCTGACGTGGCCTGACCCACGAATCGAACCCGAGTGCTCTTGTATAGCAGTGGCATTTTCAGCTACAACACCGGGACAGTTTTTAAATAAAACTCAAATATGAAGCTACAAAATCTTATACTCAAAATACGATTGCACTAACCCTAAAAAAACTCAATAAAATAAATGCCACTACGTATCGACGTCATCAAAAATCGTTTTAGGGTTTATACGTTATCTCATCAAAAACCGTTTTAGCTGACACAAATTAGGTGCACGTCTCATACTGGTACTATCGGCGTCACAATTACGTGGCTCTCTCGACTGTGTGGCTAACCGAAGCCCGGGTTATCGAAGTAATGGCTGCCTAGAGAGTCGCCTCATTCCGATGGTAATCTTGGAAATGTCGGGCTGTTTGAAAGAGTGATGCAACTTACTAACGGTAGAAGGCCAGTATTTTTACTGTGAGGGTTTATGGATGGATAAAGATTTGATAATAGGCAGACGGATTTAAAATATTGTTTTAGTTCGTCTTTTAGATTAGCAAAAATAATGGGACACGTATTTTTTTTCCTACAAACTAATAACTCCGAAGATACAATGCGTGTAAAGTTCGTATTACATCACCTGTAGGTAAAAATTTTACTAACGTGTGACGTCACAAGCCCCTACTTTCAAACTTTAATGCGTCAGTTCTTAATCAATATGTATTGTATGTGGGTAGGTGTCCAATATTTTTTGCTCATGTAAAAGATGGACTAATTAGAATCACTTGTTTTGAATCCTGCCATAATGCCTATTGTTTGAATTGGTGTGGAGATATCTGTAGATTCGTTAAAAATTTATACAGGGTGAACATGTTTCAAATCCTGGATTGTTAAATTATATTTGTACGTTTTTATAAAGATAACACATACTGGGTACAAGTCATGTGTCGCAGAGCACCTAGGACGCATACAATTAACGGGCAGTACCTTCTGTCCGTTAATTGTATGCGTCTTATTATACGGACAGAAGATACTGTCCATTAATTGTATGCGTCTTATGTGCTACCCAGAATGAAACCAAATACATAATGATGTGTCCGTCTTACGCCATGATTCACGCTGCGTTCAGCGCAAAAATCAAAGCCCTGTTTTATCTATACTTAATATTATAAAGAGAAAATATTTTTTTGTTTGCTTGTGAGCGATAAACTCAGAAACTAATACATCGATTTTAATCATTATTTCACCATTAGAAAGCTACTTTATTCAGAGATAACATGCAATCTATGTATTAACTTTTAACTAATATAACAAATGCATGAATGTAAATTTGTTTGTTTGTTTGATACGCTTTCATACGTTAACTACTTGACCGATCATCATGGAATTCGCATAAACATTGTCAGGGATTCAGAAAAGGACATTGGATACTTTTCGCCCAGAAAAAAGTACTGTTGCCGAGCGACCGAAACCGCGGGCAAAAGCTAGTAAAGTAGGCTGTATAAGATTATCTAACGCGCCACGGGAGCGAATCAGTAATCACAAACGTGAGTGAAAGATTCAGTATATAATAAAATAGTATGCAATTGCAATGCGTTCATCGCATAAAATAATCGAGCACTTCTAAAGCAAGACGATGCTATACCACATTTAATAAAACATATTTATTCTTACTCCACATAAAGTCAGTCGTAGCACTAACTTGTAGAATGTGTTACGTATAACTTGCATCCGTCGTATTACAGCTCGGTGGTATAAAAAACAGAGTTGCCTGGACCGCGGGTACGCTTTTACCATGTTGTTTTATATGACTTTGTTGGAAACCGCTGTCGTTGGTTACTGAAAATATTATACGTGTGTGCTGGTATAGAATATATTTTGAACAAGAATAGGTGACAAAGGTTCAAACCTTTGTCACCTATTCTTGTTCAAAATATTACGACAACTTACGACAAGATAAGCAAAAGTCAGAAGGAAAAGACTTAGGCAAACGTTCTTCAATCATGTCAGCGATGTTTAGGAAAGCGGCCAATTTATAAGCACTATAAAGTACTCATAAAAATGTGATAAGAGAAAAAGGGGAGAGGTTTCAAGGTCGGTACGGAATAATAGTACCTAAAATCTTATAACGTTCTCAGTAGTGTAGCATTCTATGTATTAGAACACCCAGGGCGTCCAAATGCATAAACTAAACCCGTCTTCCCCCTTTTTTCTTATTACAAATTTTATGAGAACTTTTATTTACCTTACTTTTCTATTCCATAGGCCAACCTCTATTAATTAATCGGGCCACGTATCTGCCTAGCACCTTAATTTGTTTTAGCAGGTAAAATGCATATATGTTTCTTGATAAATCGCAAAAATTTTGGATTGTGTCAGGTTTTAAACATATCATATTGTTAGAATTTTGCTTTTAAGATATCCAGGCTTGTCCTGGAAAGTACAAATGAGCAATATGAAAATACATAACCCTTTATACGTGATTGAGTCACAAACACGCAAATACTTTCGCAAACAACAATAATACAAATATTCATACCGCACTGTTAATGAATGCACTGGGGTGCATGCATATCATTAACCAGTAACGACTAGCTAACAATTATCGTGCCAACTGTGCAACCAAACCCGAGTAATATCTTAATATCATTCTTTCTTTCTTTTCTAGAAAGAACTCCTGTACTGAGCATAATTTCTTTCTCGCAGGGGCCTTTACAAACATTCAAACAACGGACAAACAACACCCAGACTCGATGCAACTATGTGTACATCACACAAATTCTGGTCCTGTTCGGGGATCGAACCTACAATACTAGGCGCGGCTTCAGTGGCCAGGTGCTTACTTAAACCACTAAACTATCCGTGCAATTCACATTCACATTATTATGCATTATGCCTTAAATAAATTAAATGCTATAAAAAATAACGACGTAATGGCTTCCTGCTGGCTATCCGTGTTAGAAGATCTGAGCCACCCACGTGCTTAGAAATTTAAGCTGCACTATTTTAAATGCTAAGTCGGTAGAATAGAGCTAAGTGGAAAACATTGTTAGATTTTAAATTTAATATTTTATATACTAGAATTTGCCAGCGGCTTTGGTTGCGTTAATATAGATTTTGTTAGTAAATTTATATCCCTCGAGACAGTGCTTTTTCTGGAAGAACGGTACCTTATGTCAGGGGTACACCCTGACAACGTGTATGCGAAATTTCGAGTAGTTAAGATATAAAAGCGTCACAAAAAAGCAAACTCACATTCGCATGTATATTAGTATAATCAGAATTACTCTTATAAAGTCAATAGATTATATATTTATACTAGTAGAACCGACAGATGTTGCCGTGCCTGAATGAAATAGTAGCTCAATTGTCAATATACATAATAAAATCCCTGTAGAAGATATAATGCCCTCCTCCAGACCGAATTCCGGTCACGGCAGCCAATCTTAACGGAGACTGACCATCTGCACAGGAGATATTATAGTGCACAAGTGTGTGTGCAAACACAAGTGCACTCTTTGTTTCCTAACCATGAGGGATAAGCAACAGAGAGAGAGAGGGATCCGAGACAGATCAGGCGCAGGACCAACGGCTTTACGTGCTTTCCGAGGCACGGAGGTGACTATCACCACCAACTTTCTAACTTCGGGCTCGTATTGAGATTTCTAAACAGAAAAACCCAATAACTTTTTGATGTCTCGACCCGGTATTCGAACCCGAGACCTCATGCACAGCAGTCGGATTTACTACCGCTGCTTTCACCCAGGAAAAAGCACTGTTACTAATCTAACCATACCTTATCTACATTTACGCGAAAATATATGTTCTCTTACGTAGTCCCACAAGAACAAAACTCTTACACTCAATACTAGTGATATGGCTACACTAGTATACCTTCACGTCCCTACAGAGATTGTACACCTCTACAAAATCAGAGAAAATTAAAAACAACAAAACGCACCGACTGTTTGTCACGTCGCACCTAAAGCTTACGAGTTAAGGAGTATATACACTATTGTATGGGGTTTCAACAATATATATTTGTTCACAAGGCCACTCGTTAAGTTCAATTTGATATCTTTCTTGCTTCATTTACTCGCAATATCTTCTTGGTCATAGGCTACTTTTAAACTGACGAAGTGTCCCAAAAATAAGAATTAGAAAGACTGTAGCGTAGAAATAATATCAGTAGTATTTTCTTTTACTATATTTCGAGTTAATTAAAAACAGATTTCATAATTATGCTATTCGTTAAGCAGGCTATTAAAAAATAATCCTTGTCGATTTATTTGATCCGTTAAATAATGATGAAAACAAAATCCCTTGCAATGATATAAAAGGCTACGATTACCGTTTACCAACGGATAGACTGTATGCTTGTTAGCTATTATAAAAACATAAGACATATATATCTTATCTTGTGTGAGGGCCAGTCAGTACAGACCGGCGACACTTCAACCCAGTGGGATCTTTTGTGTCGACTTCTCCAATAACGACTGCCATAGATGTTCATGGCAGCCGGGACCGACGGCTTAACGTGCTCTCCGAGGCACGGAGCAGGCAATAATTGTCAATCAAAACGCACATAATTTCGAAAAGTCATATAACTTCCGAAATTCAGAGGTGCGCGACGTGGGTTCAACCCGAGACCCTCTGCATTGCAGTCTATTGGTCTCCCCACTGAGATATCGCTGCTCTTAGACATATATATGAACGGTAAAAAAAAGACCATTAGCATCGTAAAAAGCAGCACATCGGCAACTTATAACAATGTATGATGCTAAAGTCAAAGTCAAAAATCATTTATTCATTTAAGTCACAAAATAATATATGGTTTAGTGAGTTTACTAAGTTACTGAAGCTACATTTAGGTTAGTTGCTAGGTACAGGCAAAAATCATGGGTTCTTGTTAGCATCTATACAATGCAATTTGCCATGTAGCGGTCCACATGCTTTTTTACCAGATTAGATGAAGATTTCTTTAAGCTGACAAGAAAGCATAATCATCATGTAAATTTATCTTTTAATTTCATTTAACACAAATTGCAGAAAATGGATATTACTTATAGTAGAATCAGCTCCATCTTAGCTCTTTGTCCACTTTTCACTACTAAAACCCGAAGGAATGGCTGCGATAATAAAATTTTATTGAGTAAGTTTACTATTTACTTTCACAAGTAATAAAATAATGATGTAAATGATGTTTACTGTCGAAGCAGTGTTTACGCACGATTGAATTAATAAATCGTACAGAAAAATTGCCTGTTTATTTTTTCCTTGCCATATAATAGCAGGTTTCAATGTACTTATAAAATATTATATTTTGTATTGAAATTGACGATAATGCTGTTATTATATTTTCTATGTTTTATCAAACACGCAAATAAGTAAGCTTAAGAAAACTTAAAGATATAAAAAATATTTGATACTCAAAAACTAAAGTACAAAAAATCATTTAATAGCGTATATAAATACAAAAGATAAAAATAAATATAGCCTTTTAAATCTAGTAGTCTTGTAGTAGTATAATCTAAGTGTAGGTAATTTTTAAACGACCGAGAAAAGATATACAATACAACGTTGTGACGTCACCGATATTTTAGTGTCGGCAAGTGAGAGAGACATTGAGATATTTCTACTACGACTCCACTTGCACTCATACCCAAATATAAAACAATAATTAATCCGTCATGTCGCAACCAAATTTTATGCTGTTTTATTTTATTTTTGTTACCCATTACCCTTTAAAGTTTAAATGCATTACGAAATTTTAATTCATAAGATTAATGAAAGTAAAGTATGCGAAGTAACTTACTAAAAGCGCAAGAGCAAGGTCATTTCCAACTGAATTGACAGGTTTTTTGATTACCGAAAATATAATTTTCAGGATTCCCACTATAAATTTTAAAGTCTACAGTATAAATTTAATTTAAAAACCTGATTTAGTATTTCTCGGGCTATGAGCACACACCTTAAAACCATTTAATCTCAGTTTAATCTACTAGATTGCGGTAAGACTAGATTTATTCCGCTTGGTTCTGACACGGAAAGAAAAATACTAACAAATATAAGTATTCTCGTTATCCAACAAAGATAAACAAGCATAGAGTAACCTCGTGGTAAGCAGTTACCGTAGCCTACTTCGAGGCTTGTATATAGCCTAAACGTATCACTCGAGTGTCATTAACCTTAGGAAAACAGAATTAAAGACTTGACGAGGGAGAGGCATTGAAAAGGTGAGCTTCCGGAATAATAAATAAATATTTACAAAAGAAGGTATCACTGAATATTTAAGTTTTACTATTGCCTAGATCGGAATATCTCGAGGAATACAGATGTTCGTAAAAAAATTGTAGATGTATCATGTCCGTACCTAATTCGCCTGCATATAACTAAATAGTTAAATGATACGTTTTATTCATCAACATACCATTACATTGCAAACTTACTTTCATATCTATAAAACATAAATATTAATAAAAAAACCGTAACCATCATAACAGAACCGATTTTAAAATATTTTTGTCCCACAACGTACCTTTTAATTTAACAATTTGTTATCTTAATAACTCCACGAATTGGATTCAAAAGAAATCCTAATCCTTACTAATATAACAAATGCGAATGTATTTATTTGTTTGTTATTACACGTCTTAACCACTCTCTACAGTTTACCATGAAATTTCGCATACAGATTTTCAGGGGTAGGTACAAAAAGGACATGGCACACATATCTTTCATCCAGAAAAAGTACTGTTCTCTAAGGACAGCTAGTAAGTTATCTACAAATCCTTTTTGCATTTCTGTATAATTAGGATGTCAACTTTAGTATGCCAATACCGTCGCCGCTGGAAATCTAGTATGTGCCTACCTCCCGACAAACACGTGTGAATTTTTATATGTATCCTAAATACGCATAACGACTAAAATCTGGTGGGAAATATATTTTGCAAAATGTTGTAAAGTAGTTTTACCACCAAATGTTTAATTTTTGTCAGGCTTAGAATCTATTTATTAATGTTAAAATAAGGCTAAAGAAAGCCACAGAGATATGGGAGATTCGACATTGTTAAATTTTATACGAAGAATTAGAGTGCAAAATATAAAATATAATAATAATTACGTCGACGTATTTCGACCAGTAGTATTAATCAATTTTTTAAACTTAATTTCATCATCTCAACCAAAATACGTTACTGTTGAACATAACTTCTCCCAAAGTTTTCCACACAAACTAATCTAATTTTAATTTACGAGTATATTTATAATTATAATAAATATAAACTTAATAAAAATATCAATTAATATGTGTACCTGAAATGAGACGTAAAAAGCAAATGACGTGAACCTCGACCCTTGTCAAGTTAAAACCTTAAGCCGTCACTAGCATACTGTTGGTACTCTTTGGTTCGGCGAAAAATCGCGATAGCTATTTTTAAACACGTTTCATTTGAGTAATGACGTTCGTGAATAGTCGAGGAAAATAAAATAAAATGAAAAATAAATAATTAAAAATTTGGCAGCAAAATAAATTGAGAATAACTCTGTTTTAGATAGTTTAATTTAAATTCTGTAAATTTAAATATCGTTGAAAGATACGAACATCCATATCGCTTTTTGCCTCCGCTTAGATACTCCTTGTGTTTTTTCATATTTCGGTCTTTGTGATGAAGCGGTCGACAGTCTTAGTAGTGCTAGTCGTATATTGAAACATGGCAACCTAAAAAACATGCTACGTCGAGCTCTCTTCAGTCATCGTAGGACTGCGATATGCTGGTTGATTATCAGATGTTTGGTTGATTATCTATGTGCGTGCCTAATTTCAACAATTTTATTCGATCAACAGTTTATGTGTGATTGGCTAATATACAGCTAAATATCTTCACGCTATAACATCGTGAGCATATTATATGAAATACAAAAGAACGGTCGGCCTCGGTGGCGTAGTGGTCAGTGTAACCGACTGCGACGCCTAAGGTCGCGGGTTCGATTCCCGCACAAGTCAAACATTTGTGTGCATGAACATGGATGTTTGTCTTGGTCTGGGTGTTTCTATGTATAATATGTATGTATTTACAAAAAAAAGTATATATGTATGTTTATCCATTGTCTAGTACCCATAGTACAAGCTCTGCTTAGTTTGGGCTAGATGGTATTGTGTGTATGTGATAGAATATTATTATTATTATTAGAATATTATTTGAAATCCTGTTTAGTTTAGTCTGAAATTACTACTATCAAATTTGAAACTGACATACAAGACTTAAGACAATAAAGGTTGTTTTTCTAAGAGTTATTTAAATATGATAGAGATTGTGTGAATGAGAAAGTACTATCACATACATACATACATAATGGCTTTACAGTTGTGATAATCGCGGCTGTAGTGTAATTTTACACAAACTTCTGTGCATTAGATCTCGGGTTATTTCCCGGATCGGACGAAGTATTTTTGCTTTATTCTGGCAAGTACTTCTTTGCAGCCACACGGAATCTGAAACTGTGTCCAGTAGGCGGCTACAAGCTCGTCTTATTTACGTTGGTCTTATATAGTTGGCAAAATGTAATGATATAGCCATGTATGTACAACATGGATATCAAATACCTCTGTGTACCCCTTCAGTGATACACAAGCGTGAATATAAGATATATTCTTTTAAAAATATAAAATAAACTGTCTTGACACACGTCGTCTGGCTTTCAGCTTGAGCGAACATGAAACTTAGCTTCAATGAAACAAAAGAGTAAGTTTCCACCTCGGCTACGAAGGCAACAATCAAGGCATAATATATTTAAATTACGGTGCCGTGTTGGGTAGAAAAATCACTTTCCCCTTGATATTTCTTTTCTAATCCGGTTCGTTACATCAGGGATAATTTGACATGCAAAGAAACTGAAGCAAATCCTTTCTAATGCCGAATTGGTTTTGTGATGTCAGGTAAATTTTTAAGGTTTAGGTACAATAATTTTTAGGATTCCTTGCGTTAAAGGTGCTAATTTGATCAAGAACAAAACCTACGTTCTAGATATTTTTAGTTAAAATATTAAGCAACTGATGCTTAATACTTAGACTAGAAACAGAGAAAAATGTATAAATCTAAACAATTTTGTGTCGAACGAATTTCGGTCATGGTGGCCAATCTTAATGGGGACTGGTCATCTCTTCAGGCGATACTATAATGCATAAGTTAGTGCGCAAATTCAAGTACATTCTCTTTTCCCTATCTTTAACAGTCTGATGGGACAGCAATCCAACGGCACTGAAATAACATCACGTGAAGAATCAGGCTTTACGTGCTTTCCAAGGCACGGGATTGTGTACCACCGCCAGCTGCCCAACTTCGGGCTTGTGCAGCTATAATGAATACGACTGTTGACTGAGTGACTGACATAAAGTCCAGAGTTAGGATCAAGAAAGCAACAGTTTGTCACAGCAAAATAAAGTTTGGCGCCTAATACATGCTGGGTACCTGGAACTTACTATATATTGCTAACTCTGCAACAGGAAAAATATTTTTTAAGGATTGCGTTTTTGAAGACTACAGAGATTTTCAAAAGATATTTATATTGATATTTACAATTTTCAATGACGTTTCAGTCCGAAGTTTGACTGAACTTCAACTGAAAGTCAAACACGGGCTTACATCTTTTTGAAAATGATTTCATTCAGTGTTAACTCGAAACGATAAAATAGGCCAAGGGCAGGTCGGGCTCGCACATTTATGTTTGGGTGTATTATTTATATTTTCTGTCTAAATAACTCAACAAATTTTACGAAAGTCAAGACAGTCAGCGTCTGTTTAACGAACAAAAAATGCGCCCATCCTGCAAATCTAAGAACATTCTATAAAATAGTTTTGAAATAATAATAATTATAACGTACCTTTCAACAACTCACCAGTGACAATCACACACACACATAAACATAAAACAAAACACACACACAAAGCCCTTCAAAACAGACGAGCAGTCGAATCAAAGTACCGTTTGCACAACACAATTTAACAGGAACCTGGTACCTATACAATTGTTGCCGAACAACTCTCCCCTAGTCTGTGCTATTGACGCGTCGGCAACGCACAATGCACTCGAAATTTGCATAGAGATACGATGGTACATTCTGTTATTATATGCATAGAGATCTAGTCTGGGAGGGAAACGCTGCTTCACAACTTGTACTGAAATAAATTTAAGTTAGACAATACTGGACGCGGTCAAGAGATAGGAATAGTAAACTTTCTAGGTAAAAGTAACTCGTATAGCTTTTACTATTAACTAGTTTCTACCCGCGCTTCGTCTGTATAAATCTCATGGGCCCGTATGCTGGGATAAAAGTATCATATGTGTTACACCGGGACATGAACTATAGCTACTAGCTACATCTAAAGCCATTCAACGCTTTCAATATACAGTGTCCGGTAATTAACGGCTAACCTTGAAATGTCTTATAGTAGAACTGAAGGCCGTTCAGAAAAAAGAAAAAAAAAAATATCAGAGATTTGAGATTTCCAAACCAGTTCTGACTCGTTCATACTGTCACCAAATAATTGGCAACTGCGAGCTCATCCATTTGCAAAAGGCCCAAAATAAATATAAGTTATTATCAAAATGTAGTTATCTGCCTTAAATATTAAAGACAAGTAAATAAGGTTTAACAAAATTTAACCATGACAAGAGGTTCACATAAAATATCCTAAATTATACAATAGCCATTAACGATAGTTTGCGCAATTCACGTCAAGACGTCTCCGTAATCTCGCGTTTGGCGAACCTCCAGGCAGCCGTCCGTCTCCTCGTATCAAACGATAACATCGCGATTACTTCACGTCTGTCATAAATATAATATCGCTTGAAATATGACAGAAACCGTAATAAACGTTAAATGTAACAGCTGAAATAGTTTGAAGATGATGATATAACCATGTTGCGATTTGTAGTTCAAAGATGCGTCTGTATGTATTTTACCTATCATTACGCCGTAATTGTGAACTAAACAAGACATGTAAGAAAAATCAAATCTAAATCAAAACCAAAGATCTAAAATAAATTTATTGATATTAAACTACTATATACGGATTTTATCGCGTTGTTTATTTATACTGTACCTATTACATTATTTTGAAAACTGTTACACTACTATTACTATTGAATTTTACTAATTTATAAGCTAATAAAATTATTAAAACTATTTATATTTAAGTTTACACTCTCCCTGACGTTTCGGTTGCTTTTCAGCAGCCATAGTCACGGGGGGACTTATTTTTGTGAATTTACATTTACTGCCACGTTCAGCAAAGCAAGAGTGTAGGGCTCATGAGAAGAATGGGCAAGAAACTCATGGCCACTCTTTTTAATCGCCAAAAAATAGACCATTTGCACGTAAATATACTCATGCCTGTACTTCGCTAAAGAGTTGGGCAGGGGTATAGTATGCCCTACCTGGAGCGGCTGGTGGCAGACTACTTGAGAGTAAGGAGTGTCCTCCTCGAAGTTCGTGACGAGGTTTGGCGGCGGCCCATTTCGTGAGGTGACACAATATCTCTGCATTGGGCACTCCTGGGTAGGTCGTTGATGTAGTTTCAGTTCCAGCGACCCACCCATAAAAAGAAGCGAGATGGCACACCGGGGTGGTTTTAGTCGGTAGGCCCGCAGTCTCGGGAGAGCCCGTAATAACCATCTCGCCTTCCCTTGTGGCGAGTGAGTATGCATATGGAGCATTTCTCCACGTAAAAAAAGGGATATAGTATGCCATCGTTAGCTATGTTTCCATTCCCACTTAAAAATAACATTTTCCGGACCAAAAGTCTCTGACACTTTGAACAATACGAAAATCGACTCCTCGATAACGCAAACATAAGCACTAACTAGTCCTTCGTCCAATTTTCAAATGTAGCAATGTTTTGGGATGCACCTCTGCCTACTACCTTTTTGTGGATGTACTAGCGGGGTACTATATATGTATATGTATATACATACTGCTATATTATCCTGGATAAATTATACATCGTTATATAATGTCACCGAAACATATTTTTAGATTCCAGTTTAATAATGAGAATTTTCTGGCAGAAAAAAGTCCCCAATAAAACTCGGCTGGGGCCTCAAAATATCGGAAAACGGGACAACCGATTACGAGTAATATAATATGGAAAAGCCTTTTCCTGAATTAAGTTTAATTTGGCAGTCCAAAATAAAAAGCAGAACAAATTCGACGTTGATTAAAAAAATTCGCAACGAGAATTGGAAAATCGGTGAGCATGACACCGATGGAAAGTCTTTATTAACAAGTCCAATAATAAATTAAGCATTATTTTTATTTTAGAAATATGGGGCACAGATTTTGCTATGTACATTTTTACGTGAAACATGATTTTGACTTCACCGATTTTTTGAACCCTGAAGTTGTTCGTTAATGTATGCCATATAAGATGATTAGTTTTTAAAGAGACTATTTTACTAGCATATAATTGTACCAGTTAAATAGTATAAATAAGTTTTAGTTTATCTAGTACGATTTTCTAGCTGAACTAAAATTTTAACGAGTGCGAGAGCCTGCATTTCGGCAATTAATTTTGATGACAGTACTAATGTACCGACTAACCGAGTGAAGTATCACTTTATTACAGGAAATTGGCGTAAAATTATGCGTTTCGTCTGGTAAGAAAGATTGCTGGCGGCTTACATAACATTTCCGTTCCTTTCCTTTCGTTCCTTATTTAATTCATTTTTGCAAGGGTACTCAACGCATGGTATTGCAAACCGTTACCATTTGCCACCTTTATAATGTAAGAAGAAACATTGGGGTACACCCGGTACTGTGGTGAATATCACAAACATTAAAACAATGAAGACTGTGCTCGCCTAGCTTGCGAACAATTATTTGTGGGTCACATAATGTTTTATCCCATATGGAGATCAATTTCACAAAATTCGGCGGTTTGACATTTGTGAAAGGATCACATAATACACCGTGTCTTTTATGCAGTCTTTGAATAAGTCATTTCAATGCTTATAAAGAACTCATGAATATTGCCAAAATACTCTTTTATCAGTCAAGTGTACTTTTTATCTAACTATCTTCTACAGTACAACGTTGAAGATTAATTTGTGAGTTTTATAAATTTGTGTAATTGTGTAATTCAATACATTTAGTAATAATATAATTTATTATTAAAGACAGCCCTTGTCATTTCATAGTGCTGGTCACTTGACTGCTATCAAGCTCTGGGATTGTACTAGTAATGACATTATCTACAACTCGTAGAAATTACTCAGACTTATTCAATCTTCATAACCTTTAAATATTTGCAGTCTGTCTTGTCCCCAAGCTTACCGCCTACAAGATGTCATCACCCTAATTGCTATGTATCCTGTCAAACAAAAGCCTTATTCTGATATCGAAATGTACTGCAGCACCACTATTACTTATGCGCGTGCCGAACGGTTAATACGAAACAAATGGAAATGTTACCGGGATGAAATGCAAATTTATTCAATTAATCCGGCCGCCAGTCTGTATTGGGTGTCGCAAAGCCGTGATTGGCGTTAAGTCGTTCAACCGTACGAAAGTGGTTTGGCGTTTACAGAATAGGGACGTGGTATGAAATTTGAATATATTTGCTTATTAGTTTTAGAACGGTGTTTGTTCAGGCTGTTTGGATCGCTTTCGTATTGAGGTTTCGGTGTTTTAAACACGGTGGCCATTATAGTTTATATACTTAATTAATGGCTGACTGAATTAGCTTGCAGTATATTGTAAAAATCCTTCTTCTATCGCTCAAGGACACCTTGACTAAGGAATCATATCCTCGAGGGAATTTTACTGATATAATAAAGCTGGCACATATGCATTCGAAAGAACTCACGTTTTATGAACTTTAAAAAAAGTTGTAGTTATCATCAAAAGAGCCAAAAAGATATATGTCAAAAGCTATAGCAATAACTGGACATTTATGTTAATATTATGTTTTGTAGTGCAATACTGTACCTCAGTGGGGAGACCAACAGACTGCAATGCAGAGGGTCTCGGGTTCGAACCCACGTCGCGCACCTCTGACTTTCAGAAGATATAGGGGAGACCGAGGCAAGTTGTGACAGAGGAGAGTTGTGACAAAGACGATTTCTCGGAACCTATGACCGTTAGCGAGCTGGCACCAGCGCACGATTGTTTCTTTAGAGACGCGCTACTTGACGTAGTACGCGCCAGAGGCGCACGACAAGTGGTTGTGTGAGTACAACGTCTGCATGAAAAAAAAAACGAAAAGTAAGTATTTTATCAAAATTTTGATTGTATTTATATCGTGACATATTACATTAACGTGGTTATTCTATTTTTGCTTAGACTGTGTGGTTTTTGAAGTTTCAAAGCGTGGCATTGTCTTGCTGTATTTGCATCTTGTTTCGAAATTACGAATTATTATTCCGACCAGGTCGTGATTTTCGGCACCTAGGAGAGTTGTGACACGCTGTCACAACTCTCCTATTTAGGTTTATTTTGCCCAATCCAGAAACAGAGAGATCGTCAAGTGTTCAAGAAACTACGGCCAATGTAGGGAACAGATCCCATATTTCAAATCCTACAATTGGTACAGTAGAAAACAATGAAGCAAGAGTTGTTACGCCAAATTCAACTATCGGACCAGTTGAAAATGATGAGACAAGAACATGGTATTTAAAAAGGAGGAGTGCATGACGATGTGCAATATTATGATTGATGGAGAACAAGTGGAGCAAGTCTGGGAAACAGACGTGAATCTATGTATCTATGTATGTACATCCACAGACCAAACCACGACATCTTCTAGCAATCCAAGTAAGCAAGTAACAGATTAATAGCTGGCATGGCTAATAGAAGCCAAAATTTAATCCCTATTGTTTATTTATATATTGAATTTATTAATATAAAACGTATTACACTTAGTAACACGCTGCTTATTGCTAAAGTTCATCTTGTAAACCACTGTAAAGCGATTATAGTTTTGAATGAAATTAAGGCTGTAACTAATCACAATAGCATGGCTAATCGAAGCAGTTTAGTTGTTCAAAGTTTAATGCCTATTGTTTACTTATATATTGAGTTTATTAATATAAAAACTATTATGTCTAGTAATACCCTGATTATTGCTACAGTTTGTCTTGTAAACCACTGTAAAGTTGTAATAATTTTGTGTGAAATTAAGTTTGTAACTAATCGCAGTATAACATCACAGTTTTACACCCTACACTTGCACATTACACACTATCACAAGTTCCAAACTAACAAAACAATAAACATAATAATCAAACTTACCGTCTACATAACACTCTTTACTACAATAACACTTCACAGAACTAACGTAAACTGGTCATTGCTATCTAACTTTAAAAATTCGATACGGACAACTTAAATAAATTTATGGATTCTGTTGAATCATTTAGCATCTCACGGTCTTATGTGAGTATGCCACACCAATGTCAGGAGCACCTAAGTACTACGAAACCAACTTTAAATGTACTGCACGTCAATATCCGAAGTTTGAACCGCAATTTTGATGGCCTAAATGTGTTACTACACACGATGGATATTAAATGTGATATAATAATTCTTTCTGAGTGCTGGTTAAGTAAAATTGCGGATGCGCCTATGTTAACTGGTTATATCTCAGCTAGCTCTACATATAACAATCAAAATGATGGCGTGCTAATCTATGTAAGTTCTGAATTAAATTATAAGCTAGTGGAACCGATATTCCAAGACGCAAATTGCCTTATTCTGAAGCTGGGTCTCGATACTGCTATTGTTGCAATATACCGATCACCCTCAATTAGGAATATAGATAACTTTCTGAACTCTCTGAATGATATTCTTGAGTCCCTGGTGTCAGTTACAACTGTTGTAGTGATGGGAGATTTAAATATAAATATTCGACCAGGCAATAAAGACCCAAACTCTGAAGATTATTTGAACACGATGGCTTTCCATGGTCTGCTACCTGCCCACGTTTTTCCCACTCGTAGAGATAATTGCCTAGACCATGTTTTTGTTAAGACTGATAAATCCTCTACATGTATAGTTCTAGAATCATACGTTACTGATCACGCACCTACTTTAATTTGCATTGAGCGGAACTCTATTTATACTAAAAAAGGTAAAAGTATGATTCGACATTTGGATCTTCCGGCTATCATTAATTGCCTCGAAAATACAGATTTTACAAATGTTTTATTATGCACTGATCCTACTTACAGCGCAGAACTGCTTATATCCATAATATCAAACGTTATAAGCCAACATAGCATATTAAGAAAAGTCCCGCATAGAAAACGCGTTATTAAACCATGGGTTACTCCTGGCCTCCTAAAGTGCATACGTAATCGGGATCAACTACATAGAAAGGCAATGCAAGATCCTAATAATGCGGTTTCTAAGCTAATATATAACAGATATCGAAATTATTGTAACAATTTGTTGAAAAATATCAAAAATGAGTATGACCAAAAAGAACTCCTTAAAGCACATGGTAACCCTAAAGCAACTTGGGATATCATAAAGACTATTAGCTATAAGAACACGGCACGCGCTAGTAAATCAGAGGAACTCCTTAATATATACAGTGATCCCAACACCTCTGTCAACGAAGTAAATAATTACTTTGCAAATGTTGGTGCGAGTCTTGCTCAACAAGTTGAGAAAGGACGACGTGTAAGCTACTCAAACTTTGAATATGATAGTTTGACTAATCCTCTGGGAAATTCATTCGTATTACTTGAAACGAGTTCTTCAGAAGTAAAAAACATAATTTCAGAATTAAAATATAACAGTGCAGTAGGTCACGATGGTATACCAGCGTCGGTTATCAAATCTGCCAGTCATGTCCTGATTCCAGCGATCACTCACGTCTGTAATTTATGTCTCTCACAGGGTATCTTTCCCAATACTTTTAAAAAGGCTTTAGTAACCCCTGTATTCAAGGGTGGAGATAGGGACCGTGTCGAAAACTATAGGCCGATATCAGTACTAACAACGTTGTCCAAAATTATAGAAAAAATTATCAACAACAGATTGCTTAGCTACCTTGAACATAACAACATACTTGCCCAAAATCAGTACGGTTTTAGGAAAGGAGTTTCAACAGAGGATGCTGTTCTTGAATTGACAAACCAGGTCGCTAAGAATCTTGATACTAAGACAAAAACTATCGGCATATTTCTCGATTTAGCGAAAGCTTTCGACACGGTCTCTACTTCACTCCTCCTACGCGATTTAGAGAACTTGGGAATAAGAGATATAGCTCTAAAACTATTCCAGGACTATCTCACTAACCGTAGCCAACGAGTTAAGATAGACAACTACGTTAGTGACGATTTAAACCTATATTTTGGCGTACCGCAAGGTAGCGTGCTTGGGCCGACTCTCTTTCTGTTATATGTGAACAGGTTGTGCCAGCTATCGATTCCTGACTGCAGGATCTTCGTCTATGCAGATGATACTGCGCTTATCATAAATAGTGACACATGGGACTCTGCATACCGTGCGGCGGAACATGCTCTTGGAGTAGTGACGAATTAATAAGAATTGTCAATCTTAGCCTAAGTTCTATATTGTTTTTTTTTTTCTGTAACTTTCTGTGTGAGAGAGGAAATAAATGCTTATTATTATTATTATTATTATTAATTGGCTTTCTTCAAAATTACTAACATTGAATGTCTCTAAAACTCACTATATCACCTTCTCAGCAAATTCTCTTGCGCACCCTATGATACCAGACATTAAAGTCCATACTTGTCAACCTACATTAAACTCTTGTAGCTGCTCCACTATAAATAAAAGCTCTAGCGTCAAATATCTAGGAGTGTACATTGATAGCAAATTAAGTTGGCAGAGACACGTCGATGTGACAGTATCCCGGGTTCGAAAGATGATGTTTCCTATGAAAAAACTAAGAAGTGTAGTTGCGTGTCCACTGTTAAAAACCATTTATTTTGCTCTAGTCCAATCACTTCTTTCTTATTGTATATCTGTTTGGGGTGGCACATACAAGATATACTTACTACGACTAGAGAGAGCACAAAGAGCAGTCTTGAAGATTATGCTACATAAGCCATATCGATATCCTACCAATCAATTATATAAAGACATACCTGTGCTTACTGTACGGCAACTCTGTGCACTTAGCATCACATTGCGTACCCATTCATCTTTGACCTATGATCCCATGCTGCTGAAGAACAAACGACGGAAATTCAATGTTTGCCCACCCGTTGCTATTAAAACTGCTCTGGCTAGCCGAAACTACCTGAGTCTCAGCAGCCATCTGTACAACAAAATCAACAAAAGCTGCAACATATATTCATTATCTAGACACAAATGTAAGAGCATTGTCAAAAGCTTTCTTCAAAATTTAACTTATGATGAGACTGAGCAACTATTTGCAAAAATAATTTATTAACATAAGTGTATAATACTAAAAAATTACTACATAATGAAGTATTTCTAGTTTAATATTAAATTTTGAGCATAAATTTATACCTACACCTAACACACAAACCTACACTTCACACACACATACATACACACACACACCTATATTATACGTATACTCACAAATCTTAACAACTATACTGACGTTTAGCATGTCATACATTTATTTTGTTACATACCTCCATTTTAAATATTTATTCAGTTACTTAGTATGTTAGAATAAGATAAATGATAACTGAATGTAAAAGCGCAACCTTTGGAAAAACAATAATCGTTATGGAACAACTATGGTCTTATAAACTATTAGAGGAAGGCGCCAGTGTCTGTAACACAGTTTATACTAGCACAGACACTGACGTTCACTCTATCTCTAAAACATGACATTGTTCAAATTGTACTTATATGTAAATGTGATTGAGATGGAACATTGTATTTAGCTTTTTGATCAATAAAATTTATTATTATTATTATTATAATCCATCTTTGCAAGCAATAACGCAAATGAACCCGTTGCCTCCAAGTCTACAGATCGTATTCCTCTTGCCACTACTTCTGATGTGTTCTCGCCAGAATCAGTAAGGCTGTTGCCAAAAGCTTCACCAAGAAAAAAGAACCAACCTAATAGACGCAAGATTAAATCAGCTGTGCTAACCGACACACCTACCAAGGATGAAATAGCTGCCATAGAAGCCAGTAGAAAGTTAAAAAGTGTGAAAGAGCGTGTTCTAAGCGAAGAATAGAATAAACCTTAAAAGGCCAAGGCCAAGAAGAAGACTAAGAAGAAAAGTGCCGAAGAAGATGCAGAAAATGATTGTTTTTGCTTGTGCTGCCTTGAATCCTAAGTCAATAGCAGATCAAATGAGAAGTGGATTCAGTGCCTGGGATGCAAAGGCTGGTTCACGAAGATTGCACTTGGGGCGAGCTGCAACGTCTGTCATAATTGTTTATCAGATTAGATTATGATTTTTGACTGACTTTAAAACGACTGATCTTGTAATGATGCCATAATTACTTACAAAAGTTTTAATACTTGTTATGTTAATGTTTCATGTTATTTTAGTTCCTACAATTATGCCAAATGATAACTAAAGTACTTTTACACAAAAAAAATCGTGTATTTTGTTTATAATGCCTGTAAAAATATTTTATCTTTCAAATATAGTCTAGATATACAGCTGTCACAACTTACCTTGGTACCTGTCACAACTTACCTCGGTGTTAGGAGAGTTGTGACAAAGGGAGTAGTTTCAGTTTTCGTGGATTTTCTCAGAAACCTTATAACATTCAATGACTCTGATAACTGCTTTCAAAAGAGTAAGGATCGAGCTACATTGAGGCAAAGAGTTTATAATCGTGGTATGTTTTTTTAATAAGATATATTCATTTAAGTAAAAATTGTCACAACCCTCCTCGGTCTCCCCTACGACTTTTCGAAATTATGTGCGTATTGATTGACAATTATCGTCTGCTCCGTGCCTCGGAGAGCACGTTAAGCCGTCGGTCCCGGCTGCCATGAACATCTATGGCAGTTATTGAGAAGTCAGTGCCCTATAATATCCTGACGCTGGTCTAGCCTAACGGTATCGTTAGCCTTCGGGTTGCGGAGGTCAGGTGGCAGCCGCTCCGTGTAAAAACTGATATCCAGTCAAATCCGGTTAGACCAGAAAAGCCGACCCCAAGTGACTTGGGAATAATAAAGGCTAGGGAGAAGAAGTGCAATACGGTAGTATCTTTGTGCACAATTTTATCATATTTGAAAGAAACACTATGCGTAAGTACCTACGTGCGCTTTTTTTCTTTTCAATGCAAAATAGGTATCGAGTTGTGCATACCTCTATTCGAATAGCAATCGACTGCAGCTACGTATATCATTTATTTTCAGGACACTAGCATGAATCCGTATGTAAATTATTACCTAAGCTAGAAAATATTTTAATTAAAGTAAATGCTAGAAATTATATCGTAACAAATATTATAAATGCGAATGTGAGTTCGTTTGTTAACTATACTTTCACGCGTTAACTACTCGACCGATCATTTTGGCGGCCTCGCTGGCTGGTTAGTGTAACCGACTGTGACGCTTGCGGTTGCGGGTTCGATTCCCGCACAAGTCAAACATTTGTGTGCATGAACGTGGATCTTTGACTTGGTCTAAGTATTTCCATGTATAAAATGTACGTATTTACAAAAAACGTATATACTGGGTGTTTCTCAGTAGCTGTTCCATACAAAATTAGACTTTGACCTCGACAAAACAGCTGTATGGAACAGCTGTTTTTTTTCGCGATTTAGGCAATTTCCCAGAGCAAAAGTTGTTTAATAACGAGTATGTATAATCATCTCTTGAGAGGTTTTCACTATACTAAGAAACACCCAGTCTGTATGTTTATCCATTATCTAGTACTCATAGTACAAGCTCTGCTTAGTTTGAGCTAGATGGTGTTGTGTGTATGTGGTAGAATATTATTATTATATCATTAAGAAATTTTGCAAACACTTTGTACGGGTACAGAAAGGACATATAATACATCTAAAAAAAGTACTGCTCCCGAGAAATAGAAAATTATAATAATCTACATTTAGGTACGCAAGTAAAGCCGAGAGCAAATCTAGTAATTTGATATTTCTAAACCTGTTGACATTATCATTAATGATGGCACGCAGATTCGCACGGTGTACTGAACAAGTGAAGATCACACTATTTAGAGCTTTCTGCAGTCTGTGGGTCAAGTACACGCGGAGGACATACGATGCCCTGCGTGTGCAATATAATAACGCGTTCAGGGTGATGATGGGGCTGCCGCGGTACTGTAGCGCGAGTGGTATGTTCGCGGAGGCGAGCGTGGACGGCTTTCACGCCGTCATACGCAAACGAAGTGCGTCTTTAATGGCACGGGTGCGCGGCGGCCCCAGCGCCATTCTGACCGCGTGTGCCGGCAGGTGGGACTCAATGCTGATCAGGCATTGGATAGGCCTACATGCGAAAGCAAGCGCCTCACACGTTACCTTTGTGAATGTTATTTTTAAGTTTATAAATATTTCCACTAACACTAGGTTAAGAACACTGTAACTAACTAAATATGGAAGTAATTCTGAAATAAAATGTATTATTATTATTCTCTTTATTTCTATTTTTTTCTAATTATTACATTTTTAAATATAAATATAAAAACTATACATATTTATAAATATAAAAACTGAAATGACCCACCGACATCGGGAACAAGGTCCAAGCTGCCGGTGGTTAGGGCCCCAAAGAGAGGAATCTCCTCACAATACGCGCCGTGTCGAGTAGTACTGCCTTTTGGATCAAGGACTTGATCCAGCCATCTAACACGAGCCTCTGCAGGTGGTGGTCGAGGCTCTTAGGTATCAAACCATTGACTGTAATGACTATCGGCACAATGATCGCCGAGTCCACACGCCACATGTCAACAATCTCGTGAGCTAGGTTCAAGTATTTCAACTCTTTTTCTTTTTCAGCTTTCACAAGATTCCCGTCATGTGGAATGGTGACATCGATGATCATTGCTCGGCGTTCCAATCGGTCTATCAGCACATTATTATTATTATTATTATTATTAATTCACTCTATTCGAGGTAGGTATACTGCCAATCGTTTTACGCGAACAGCCAATGGGTAAATCATACACGTCGGGCAGCCAATGTCTTACGTATTCAACACGACAACATATTTAGGATGCTGATGCGGCTGCCTCCCTACTGCAGTGCGCGACTAATATTTGCTGAGGCACATACCGATGATGCGTAAAAAACTTGCGTCATTATTAAGAAGATTGAGAGACAGTAGAAACAGCATCCTTAAGATGATTACCTCACGTTCGGACTGTCCGATCCGTTACAAATTGATAAAATTTACTACCGGACAAGACTGACATGATAATGTATAATTCATTATTATTGATTTATATTTTTAGACTACAAGTAATTATGAATTTATTTGACATTGACTGCGTAAGTTTTAAATTTTATTTTATTTGTATTTAATAATTGTATTTTTTATATTAATTTTATCTGAAATAAAGTTATTATTATTATTAATGAATTTTGTCGGCCTCGATGGCGTAGTGGTCAGTGTAACCGACTGCCACGCTTGAGGTCGCGGGTTCGATTCCCGCACAAGTCAAACATTTGTGGGCATGAACATCGATGTTTGACTTGGTCTGGGTGTTTCTATGTATATTATGTATGTATTTACAAAATAAAAGTATATATGTATGTTTATACATTGTCTAGTACCCATAGCACAAGCTCTGCTTAGTTTGGGCTAGATGGTTTTGTGTGTATGTGATAGAATATTATTATTATTATTGTTTAAAATACTTTGATTCCAATGATCAACAAATTCTAATAAACTGCTGTACAAAAAGGCATACGTAACATGTATCTATAAATGATTTGATAAAATGCTTTACCAAAATAATAACTAAGGTACCAAAACGTTAGATACACTCGAAAAACGAGACGGCGTGGAGTCGACAAGTGCTCATCTTTTCGGGGACTATTAAATTACTTTATTCACATCCACGAAGCTCCTGTGAAAGTGATGAGCATGTCTAAGTTATAAGCTGAAAGCGATTACTATCTTAACTGTTTTAATAAACGAGCTGTGTTTGCAATGTGCACATACATATGTATTTCAGGTACGATCACGCATTTCAATTGACATACTTGTCAGCCGCGAAAGCATACCGTAAATGTTAGACAAATTTTATCTGAGCACATTTTTGAATTATTGAGATTAGTTTACACGAACACATAGATTAACAGAGTAGACTAAATACATATTTCGATATACATCGTGATCCCGCGTAGTGTATTAAAATATTTGTATTGAAAACACATATATTTTTATAATTTGGAATGGTCAACATAGATTACTTAGTACGTTCTTTTAACTTAATTTGACTTGTCGATTACAAATCATTACCCGAATACAGTTCAAACTTATAACATAAAGAAATAATAGACTATTCCATGCTGTAACACATTTTTTATTATAATCCATAGACCTATCACGATAAATTTGAACATAAGCCCTATATTTTCTTTAGAATAATATGCGACGCAGAAATCTTATAACTTGCCCAGCATCTGAAACTCAGATGTCTGCGCAATTTATGACATCTAACTGAGAAACGGACCTATCCTTTTGTGGTGCGTACGTACACAAGTCTAGAATATTCTAGTTTATGCATTATATCTCTTTCCGTCTCGCGAACATACCTTTCTAAATGGAAGAACAGAAATGTTCAAAGAAATTTCTAGAATTAAATCTGTATAAAAAGTCACGTAGTTTGTAATGTATTGGGTCATAAATCTTACACACACGCGTTTATTCACGCGTAATTGTAGACGTAGAGGCTTTTGTTCTTTTATGCCTGTGAAGGCAAACAAAAACACGGCCTGATGGAAAGTGCTTGCTTTCGTTAATCGATATTTATAACTTGAGGATAACACTGCAAAAAGAAAGAAATCGCTGCATTACTATCGTCATAAAAGACCAGCATGTGGATCTCTGGCAAACCATCTATTTATTTATTTATTTATTTATTTATTTAGGACTACCAGTTGTTGTTACATTAGTTGGTCATACATCTAAATAAGGTTACATATTTTAAGACATAATGCACAACATATTAAGGTGTCACAGCGTGCACGTAATTATGGTAGCTTAAAACTAATATTATATAATACTAACTTTATATCAGAGTAATATACAACTGTTTATTAACAAAATACTTAAACTACTTATTTATGTATCAAAATTGTTTTGTTTTTAAACTATTTTCACTTAACAATCTCATAATATTTTTTCTAAAAGTAATGTGCGATTCATTAAAAATGTCCACTTCCTTGCAGATGGAATTGTACAATTTTGGCAGTCTGTATAAAGCAGAGCTTTGTTTTAAATTGGTTCGCGCACAGGGTTGATGCAACGCTCCAAGCATAGACGTACTCCTCGGGATACGACGTGGTACACGCAATCCTACGGATTGGAGTAGGGGAGGGCAGTCAATAAAATTTCGCAGTATTTTATATAAAAAAGCCATGTCGAGAAACTGCCTGCGAACCGCCAAACTATCTATTTTAAAAAACAATAGTTTCTCATCATATGATGTTATTTCTTTATGTACGCGACAAGAAAAAGCAAGGTGTCTTGTAAATCTTTTTTGGACACGCTCTATTCTTAATTGATGTACATTATAGTGTGGAGACCAGACTACACTGCAGTATTCAAGGTTGCTACGAACGTAGGCGTTGTATAGGGCTATTTTATCTTTGACAAAGGAATGATATGGACGCAAGGTAATTTGACTGCAAATTTCTACTGAGAAAAGATGCTTTGCCAGCTCGTGATCCAAGTTAAGGTACAATTCCAAGATGGGCTGCAGACCGCAAACTGCAACCGCAAACTACAAGCAACACCATTTGTTTCTATCAATCTCTATGATCAATTGATTTCGAGCGCGGTAACACTGCGGCCTGCAGCCGCGGCGCGTAACCTGCGGCCGCGGAGCGCAGCGACCGCAGACTGCAGTACCAGTGGCGTCGCGAACCGCAGAGAGTTCACACGTTCAAAAATTACATTGACATGACATTATGTCTCGCACGAAGATACTGGAGTGACTGAGGCATGGTTATATGCATTGTGCAGCCGTTGCATGCGGCCGCGCTTGGAATAAAAGCAACTGCAACCGCAGACAGCACTGCGGTCAACCGCAGACGCTAGCCGCAATGTTGCCTGCGGTTGCAGTCTGCAGCCCATCTCAGACATGTACCTTCAGTTGGACTCTCCACTTTTTAGGTTGATTAAATATCTGCTTTCAAGTACACAATCCAAGTAATACGTTATCGTATGTTCGATGATATGAGTCTATATTTGATCTGTTAAGTTGAAAAATAAGTATTTGTGATTCCAGGCTTGAGTGCCAATTATTCCATAACGGTTCCAATGAGCGCGCTTGCCGGGAAATGTACTATTTTCTCTTACAGAGACTCTGATAATTAATTAATAGCAACACAGTCGTTACGCTTCAGGTACCTCTCCCATTCCTTTCCTTTTATCCCATATTTTCACCTAGGCTCAACGTTGGGTGAGTATATTAGGTATTTCAAGCGATGATGATTCACCTTAAACCGGCGAGCGTGTATGAGGAATGTTATGAAAGTGAATGAAGCCAGAGAAGTGTGTCAGGATCGTGGCAAATGGGAATCCGTAGTCTCTGCCTACCCCTCTGGGAAACAGGCGTGAATTTATGTATGTATGTATGTATGTATTTCAAGCGATGATATCAGCAGCGAAACATACAAGCCATCTGCGATTGCCTAACTATTTAAGTTGGGCTGGAATCAGAATATCTCATAGTTTTAATATTGAATTAAGTACTAGCATTCCTTTAGCGTAATTGAGTGCTCTCATCTATGATATGCCAGTAAAATTAAAGAATTACTATAGGTACTTCATTAATTGCTAAAATATAGATTCAGTTTATCGCAAGCGCTTACCATCCGACGTACCGCGAACTTTGTTTGCACCAAACAATGAAAGTGAATGAAGCCAGAGAAGTGTGTCAGGATCGTAGCAAATGGGAATCCGTAGTCTCTGCCTACCCCTCTGGGAAACAGGCGTGAATTTATGTATGTATGTATGTATGTATTTCAAGCGATGATATCAGCAGCGAAACATACAAGCCATCTGCGATTGCCTAACTATTTTAGTTGGGCTGGAATCAGAATATCTCATAGTTTTAATATTGAATTAAGTACTAGCATTCCTTTAGCGTAATTGAGTGCTCTCATCTATGATATGCCAGTAAAATTAAAGAATTACTATAGGTACTTCATTAATTGCTAAAATATAGATTCAGTTTATCGCAAGCGCTTACCATCCGACGTACCGCGAACTTTGTTTGCACCAAACAAAACAACGAGTCAATTGAAAGCTTACTCCAATAATAACTCATATTATAAATAGTACAAAACGAGTCTATGCAATCTCGCATAATATCCAGTCAGTACTGCTGAACAAAGTTTCATAAAACGAGCGTGACAATGAATACATTTATAGTTTTAATGTGAAATTCACACAAACTGTTGCGCGAACGTTTATTAAGCGGCAAGGGATAACTTTTATTAACATATTCGGTGACGTTCGGGACGAACACTAAATTATGTTTAAAGTTTGAGTCTGTTGAAGACCGTGTAGAGGTCGCATAGCTCGTGTGGATAGCTAATCTCCTGTAGTTATTAAACAAGATTGTTTTGGTCTCAGAATAATTATAAACTAGAGATGGCTTTGATTGCTTCGCTAGTATAAAATCTATGTACATGACTTTGAACTTGTGGGAGTGAAATCAAACTCTGTTTACAGTTATGATATGATAATGAGGAATACAATTTTGCGTGTATGTTACACACAACACAGCAATAACATAACATGACAGATTTATTGTTTATACAAACAAATTGTTACTAGAATAAAATGAGGTATAGTGTAACTTCTGAACTTTCAATTTGTATCGAAAATTAATGTGATCGTGTATGTTGTTTTTTATTTAGGTGCTTGGCGTTTCAACTAGGTTACTCCGGGCATGGTCGTTGCCTGACTGATTCAATGATATTATGACTCCGTTTGCAACGCAGAAGAATTTTAATCCACGTTCGCATTGAAATTAAACTACTATATACGGATTTTATCGCGTTGTTTATTTATCACTGTATTACAAAATTTTGAAAATATTACACTACTACTACTATTGATTTTATTTTACTAATTTATAAGCTGATAAAATTATTTAAACTATTAAATCTATTTATTTTTGGTTTACACTTTCCCCGACGTTTCGGTTGCTTTTCAGCAGCCATGGTCACGGGGAGACTAAGATGGTAGTTGTCTCAATGTTCCAGTGTAGCTCTAGCTTCACGATATTCCTATTCCAAGTAATAATGTGATCACAGAACGCTATGGTGTATAAAAAGCAAGTAGTGACAAGAATTGGGCAAGGTGTGCTCAGATGATTTGGGTGTATTTAAAGAAAATATGAAAAAGACTGACCATGAATTAAATAATATAGGGCAAATATAAAAGTAGTATCTATCTACTCCTTCGAACATAAGCGTGAATCTATGTATGTAGGTACGTTATCTTATCTTGTGTCCATCCCCTCTCTACGACTATCCCAGTTTATGATATAGCGTTCCTCTACACCAACCGTATAGGTTATATTAGGGGAGCCGCTGTACCTTCCAGTGCCCGAGAGCACCTTCCGGGACCAGTTATAGACAGGTCTTGTCCCCAAATCTTGACTCTCCACCCTAACCTCAGAGATCCGGTTCTCGTAAGCGAGCTATCTCGTGCCCAAGTGACACTACCTATTCTCCAGATAGGTACCGGAGCAATAAAGCCGCTCACTACCCGCAACTCAGGGAGTTGCTAACGAAAACCTCGCTGAAGCCAGTATGGTACCGGAGCTATGTAAGGCACGCTCACTTCCCGACGTACGTCCGTACGCCTACCCAAATAGGCCTACAAGCCGGGTGTGGCCCGAGTCACTCCAGCTATGACTCTTACTTGCTGAGCAGGCAAGCGCCCGAGATGCGTTGCGGCAGTGAAACCACACTGCCACTTCGCTAAAGGCAACTCCGTGCCTCATGCGACCGACTGGTTCGCACTGGCCGCGCCTGAGTCCGACGCTCGAACGCAACGTGCTTGCCGAGCAAACGAACATGTCGTCCTCAGCGGCCAACCACATACCCCTGCGAGTCCAACACCAATGTCAGGCACCGCGCACTCTAGTCAGCGGTCGATAGAACACGCTTTTCGAGGCGCAGTGGGCTTCCTGACCCCGCAGTACCCTGATCCAAAGGGGGAGACCCGTAGTTCTCCCCCCGAAATCCTATCTACTCGGGTCCTGAAGAAGTGTGGGGGCCAGTCTGTACAGACCGGCGACACTTCAACCCAGTGGGATCTTTTGTGTCGACTTCCCCAATAATGACTGCCATAGATGTTCATGGCAGCCGGGACCGACGGCTTAACGTGCTCTCCGAGGCACGGAGCAGGCGATAATTGTCAATCAATACGCACATAATTTCGAAAAGTCTTATAACTTCCGAAAGTCAGAGGTGCGCGACGTGGGTTCGAACCCGAGACCCACTACATTGCAGTCTGTTGGTCTCCCCACTGAGCTATGTACATTTGTACGTTACTGAGAATTTCTAAATAGCAAAACCCAATAAAACTATGCCGAAAATCGACAAGGATGATAAGGCGATAAACGCATACCGATAGTCTGGTAGCACAACGGGACTGTATGCAACTGCTGTGCATGAAGCTCCGGGTTTGATTATCGGATCAGGCTAAGCATTATTGAGTTTCTTGACAAACAATTCTTAGAGGCAGAACTGTGCCCGATAAATGGTAATAATTCTTATAAATAGGATCTAAAACCTTACCTAGCAGAATGTAGATGAAATACAATTCAATCTATCCTTTATATTATTATATCCTCAGATATATAGACGTGACACTATATATGTAAGTCAGATACTGCTGCGCGTGAGGTCTCGAGTTCGAATCCCGGGTCGGGCCAACAAAAAGTAATTGGTTTATTTAATTTTTTTGTTATTTTCTGTTAAGGAATCTCAATACAAGCCCGGAGTTTGGAAGTTGGCGGTGTTAGTCACCTCTGTGCCGCGGAAAGCATGTAAAGCCGTTGGTCCTGCGCCTGGTCTCTCTCCGGTCGGATGATCCGTCCCATCGAATTATGAGGGTTAGGGAACAAAGAGTGCACTTGTGTTTGCGCACATACTTGTGCACTATAATATCTCCTGCGCACATGACCAGTCTCCGTTAAGTTTGGCCACCGTGACCCAAATTCGGTCTGGAGGACATTATATATTGTACGGTTTTATTTTAAAGCAGCATCTTTGAAGCTTCTAGGACACATAGATGAAAAATATCACTTAATGTCGAATTAAAGTAGGCAAATAAAACTAAAATTACAAGTCTAGACATATCTTCAGTGGCTGCGTCAATACTATGTAATATAGTGTAGGACGTCCTACCCTTGAAACAAACGGGACACATCTTATTTGTCCTTAAAGAAAATTCGTATCGAAGGTTAAGACATTTTTAGTACCAAATAATGGATTGAAATTAAACTACTATATACGGATTTTATCGCGTTGTTTATTTAACAGTGTATTATATAATTTTGAAACTGTTACACTACTACTACTACTATTGAATTTTACTAATTTATAAGCTAATAAAATTATTTAAACTATTAAATCTATTTACATATATTTAGGTTTACACTTTGACGTTTCGGTTGCTTTTCAGCAGCCATGGTCACGGGGAGACTAAGATGGTAGTTGTCTCCCCGTGACCATGTATAAACCTAAATATAAATAGTTTTAATAGTTTTAATAATTGTATTAGCTCATAAATCAGTAAAATTCAACAGTAGTAGTAGTCTAACAGTTTCAAAGTGATGTAATACAGTGTTGAAAAAACAACGCGATAAAATTCGTATATAGTAGTTTAATTCCAATGAATAACATTCGCGTAAACAGAAGACAATATTATGCTAATAATGGATTTTATACTAATGATACGGTACATTCTAATGGTAAAATGTAGATTCTGCCTGCACCTATTAGCCCACTATTTAGAGTATCAGAAGCTATTTAAAGTCTACTGGGCATAGTGCTAATATCCATGTTGCTTCTAAGAATTATTCTCATCTTAGCAACCTCAATTATTCTCTTCAAATTCTTGATGTCGGTTAAAGTTAGACTGACATCGACAATTGTTGTAAAGACATCATACATAACATTCGTACCGAAGTTTCTGAAGCAGCAGAGGCAGGGTGAAAGCAAATATAAATTTACATCAACTAACTTTGTATAACGCTGTTTAAAAAAAAATATACCATGTGCAAATTGATTTAAATTAAACTTCTTTTTTAGGTTTTTTTGGTCGACCATGGGATGACTCCTCGTGACCATGGCTGCTAAAAAGAATTCGAAACATCGGGGAAAGTGTAAATATAAAATATTTTTAAAATAGTATTAAAATTGGTTTCCCAAAGGATCAAAATACATAAAAAGAAGTTTAATTTCAATGTGTAACATTTGCGTAAACGACAACATTTAAGCACATAGAATTGATTTAATACTTGGTCACACACACAAACAAAAGTTTTCTCACAGGCGTTCTTTTGTTGGAGAACCAGCTAATAATAATCTCACATTTTGCAGCTAGTGTAAAATTATAACGGAAACGGAAGAATAGAACCGTGATTATGAATATATTAGTTTAGTTCCCTAGTTCCCTCGTTCAGCAACGTTGAGTTCATTACGTAAAAGTTTACAAAGCCTTTTATTAAAATTCAAATGAACCAGTTAAGTTTTTAACGGTCGAACAACTCGGAATTTATGAACTAAGTACTACGTTTTTAATTTTTAACACTGTTACTACCCCTTTGTAAAGCGTTCTTGGTAATTTTACGAGGCGTTTGATGAAGCTGATAATTGGTGATTTGCTCGATATTAGATCTTTCCCACAGTATATTTTTTAAAGACTTCTTTCTCTCCCTCTTGTAATAAATTCTGTGCCACGTCAGATTTTACAAAAATTCAAACAATGGACACAAATAGATTAAAACTAATATTTGCGCATTGAACCCACAAAACCTGGTGCAGTAGAAATGGCGAGGCACTTACTTAAAGCACTAAGCCATTTGTGTAGTCAAAAACCAGTAAATATCTTTCCGAGAGCTGGCAATCTACATCTACTCTTTTGTAAAGGGTCGGTAAACTCTGGATACCTCATCTATTGCAAGTTTCCATAGGCTAAAGTAACAGTTTACCATCAGGCAGACCGTATACAATCGGTAATGGTGTAGGTCTCAAAATGCAAGTTTAGAAGTTTCAGCTTAGATATAGGATAAAGAAATAATTAGTAAACTTTTCTTTCAAAGTTGGTGGGCTGATTTGAGAATAAAAGGAGGGGTAGCCGATATTTCCTAATTTTAAAAAATCATCATTTCGCCGGCCGTAGATATCAGAACTACATATTAATCACATCAAAAAGGAAGATGATCAAAAAAGTCACAGACTAAATTAGTGCATTCTGTTTGAACGTCATCTAAATACTCTATGTATACCCCTATAAACAATCACATAATGTGAAAAAACACATCTGATTACAAAAGGGCCCATTACGAAACACTTTACCAAAAGAAAACATTAAATTAAATTGAGGCTCCGCCAACAAAGAATAGAAATAAAACATTAAAAAACGCAAGAAAGTGCTCATTAAGAGTTCTAGTAAATAAACAAAAGATAAATTACTGCACGGGCGACAAAATATTAAAAAAGCATGCAGATTTATGTCGCGTCTCGCCGGGAGCCACGAGAATCGCGATAGCAGAATGTAATATTTTTAATTAATATTATCAGCTGATTTTTATTTCAATAAGGATCAAAATACATACACACTTAATACTAGACCCTTGACTCTCCCTTGCGGAGGACTATTATGACGCTTTTTGATTTTGCAGTTTTATTTTTCCCTTCAGTTTATAAATAAATAATTAAATAAATAATTTGTATATATATTATGTTAATTATTTAATTATGTCATTGATTAGATATGATTAATTTTAAGACCCTTGACTACTTTTTCGGTAGTAGTAGGAAAATGTTAACAAAGGTCTATCCACGAGTTAATCTATCAACAAGATAAGATAAGATAAGATAAGATAAGATAAGATAATATTTATTTGCATAAGCATTTATTTGCAAGCCTATGTTTTATGTGTCATGTATTAGGGAGTGAGTCCATTATCGGCATTATTCTAGACGCCCGATACATTTTTACCCAAAAATACTATCACGCTTTGCCCGGCCAGAACTGACATTAAATGCAACTCTACAAACCAAGTGTCAAAATTTGGACTCCGCGATCAGCATGTAACATAGATGCTCTTAAATTGCGTCTTCGAAAGCTTATTTTATCGACACGTAAAGAATTTTGTTAGTTGTCAGGATATGCATATTTCACACGAACACAAATCGTATGATACAAGCAAAATTGAATTTATACCTGATATTTAGAAGGCACAAATAATTTACATCTGTGCGTAGCGTAGAATAACTAAACTCTTGCGTAATATTAATTTGTAACACGCTTGTTTATTGACCCCAAAAGAGAAACAAGGCACAGCAAACGGTGTCAGTTACACGAGAGAAATATCGTTGTGAAAAAGTATGATAAGATAAGATACCGGACACGAAGTTTTTAAACGAATACAATATTTATAAGGGTTACGCCATTTTCTCTACAGTTTTTAGTTGACTATGACATTTTTAAAAGCTGGCGTTCATTTTTATTTTCCGACTTCTGGTCGTGACCTCGTTCGCTTGGAGTAAATTTCGTTCGCAACGACATTTTACGTAGAGAGTATTATGTACGACAACTCTATATCTTCCGAATGGATTTATATGAAATGTAGTTAGTTTTAAATTGAATCCTTAGCAATAAACAGCTTCAGTCGAACAGGCAGGAACGTAATATGCACTATATGTAGTATATACATGCAAAGACTCACGTTTGCTTGCTTTTGAATTTCCACTCCTTGCGATACTTTCTTTTTCTTAGGGTGGTGGAACGCCATTTACGCTTCCCTCTCGGCAGGAAAATATGAGTGGAGAGGGAATATCGGGCTCACCTTCACTTAACCTACTGACTAAGATCCGGTTCATTTATTTAACAAATAAGTCGTTTTAGCTCAGACAGTTAAATTTTTGTATAATATGTGTTGAAAATTAACTGTCTGAAGTAAAACGACTCGTTTCTTGAATATAGGAGCCAGGCCAAAGCGTACCACGCTATGCCAACTCGCTGCCTTAAATGACGGATGGGTCGCTGGAACTAAAACTATTTCACCGACACTCTATACGATCCTGGCATGTCGTTCTTGCACTATCATTATATTTTGCGTACACGTTTATCGGTTAAGGCATTCTTAACCTAGCCTTTCTCCAAAATGTATCTGATTTCAGAGTAAGTATAATGCAAGAAAGTTACTTCTCTTGAAAATGCATTTTGCAAAAGCTAACTTATAATCTAAATATTTGTAAGAATAAGCACAGAATAAAATTCTATTCCAACTTATTTTAGAAACAATAAGCTCGGCGTATACGAATCCCGGTGGACATGTATTACGGCGAAATATCGACATATTGACGTCTCCTAATAGTTATAATCCCCGCTGTGGCATTGAGATAGGAAATACTAGAAATATTGGCTACAACATTGTGTTCTTTTAGAATATAATATTTGTATAGAATATTTTCGCTTTAGAGTTTTATTCTTTAGCGTTTTTAAATCCATTTCGATTATCTATGAATCGATTATATAATAATAATAACACTCGCACCGGTGTTGCCCTCTGCTGCTGGCTTGTATGCCTATAGTGGCTTATCAGGGGGCCCATCTAGTGAGTTGGCGAGTCACCGTCTGCCCATTGCATTGATGCTATTAGAGTATTCAGGGCAGACGCCGTTTTTCATCCATAGTTAACAATATACCGGTCCACCAAACACCCATACCTATAGCCCATATATTAAAATCCATACGTAGCAATAGTCCTACGCCTGCTGCGGCTAGTGCCGCTGTAGGTGTTCCATCACACCTTTGATTAAAACTCTCGAAGGGCCTCTTCACGTTGGACCCATATCTCTGTGTAAGCCTCCCAAAGGGCCTCCCAAAACCGTCAACGCGCGCAACAGCAAACATCTGCGACGCACTGCAATGACGCGGTAGCCCCAACAACACTCTGAAAGCGTTATTGTAACGATACGCAGGACGCTGTAGGCTCGTTGCGTATACCGAACCCACAGGCCACTCGAGTAAAAGGAATGGCAATATGCCCTAAAAAGAGTTAATTAATCGAGCAAACCTGCGGGCCAGCATATTATTCCTCACTGCCAACACCCTGCGTTCCCTCAGTGTTTATTTTTTGTGAGATATTGATTGCCTTTGTACTACACAGTAATATACTGGTTTTTTTGGCAAGAAATTCTAAGTAGCAGTACGGCAGTCTGGAACTATGCACAATAGGCAATAATAGGCTCACCAACAATTCGTGAAACTTAGAGCGGTATCTGGTTAAATCTGGCAGTAATATTAATTTACCTTTTTGGGGAGTTATGCATGACTGTTGGTATGTGTGTGATTCCGCGCACACACATACACAGCACACGCACTTTTATTCTGAAGAAAAGTCCGTGTGCTGTGTATGTGTGTGCGGTGTAGAAATGTGCTAAACGAGAATGATACCCTTAGTGTTGTTGCTAGCTACAATAGGTTATGCTTGCTATTAGCCAAGTATAATTGTTTATCGTCTTAGTAGTTGCAGAGATAACCTTAACATTACGTTCAAACATTGAATACAAATTCGAAAATTTCTTAACTCGAGGATTGGAGCAATCGTAAAATAAAACAAAAATAAATAAGAATTCTTTTAACCCAAGTTCAAACAAGCGCTTTCCAATCTACTCAAAATTACAATATCCCCACTGAACCGTAAATGCAAAGCTCTCGGTGGAGAAAAACAAACTAAAAAACGTAAACTTCCACCTCATATTTATTAAAACATCATTACGTTCGTCAGCCCTCTATTAGTAGAGATTTCATTTAGTGGTGGATCCCCTAAATCGTTTAAGTTAAACCGGGGGTTTTCCCGAGGTGGAGCATTAAAGGTGCATTTGCTACACTAATTGAAAAGAGGGGAAAATATTATTGATTGGCTGCCTTTTTTTCGGTGCTGAGATTTCGGGTATTTGGTGCTTAAGGAAGTATTTGCGGAAGAACACGTAATTAAGTTATTAGGATAGTATGGATTAATGCTCAGAGATTTGTTATAGATAGAGAGAGAATTCTGTATTGAGTTAGAATTAGGTAGTTATGGTTAAAGTTGCAGTTTATTTTGCTTAGTTACATCGATTTTACATCGATGGTTACTGGAAGACTAAGGTAACGATCTTCATTTTAAAACGACGTCGTTGAACTGCTATGGTTATAAACATAGTAATCCATAATAATATGTGTGTTCAGATTATTTAATTTAAGGCATGTTCTGTATTATATGAGACCAAAGAACATTTAGTGAAATGTGGGTATAATACACCTATGCCTACCATTCCAAGCATATACATACATAAGATTACATACATACATACGCCTGTTTCCCAGAGGGGTAGGCACAGACAGATTTCCATTTGCTACGATCCTGACACACTTCTCTGGCTTCATTTCTAATGGACCAACCTGGAGTTCAAATGCGGAAAAGGGAGTCCAATTACATTACATTACATTACTGGCTTCATTCACTTTTATCACATTCCTCATTCACGCTCGCCGGATTAAGGTGCTCTTAACCTGGCCTTTGTCCAAAACATCTCCGATCTAATCAGGAAACGTTCGCCTAGGTCTTCCCCTTGCGACTGTTCCGTTCACACTAGCCTTATAAACTTTGTTAGTCAGTATTTTCTCGTTCATTCTTTCTACATGCCCAAACCAGCTTAACATACCCTTTTCTATACTTGTCACTATATCCATTTTCATACCGCATATCTCTGTAATAACACTATTCTTTATTTTATCTTTCATCTCTCTCAGCGCTCTCATTTCTTCAGAATTTATGTATGTAAGAATATAGAAAATTTTGAGATTTAGGTTATTAGGATATTTCAAAATTACACATAATTTATACATAATTGGTATTTCTTTTTGTAAAAGTAATTAATAATTAATTAATAACAATATGACAGTATGTATGTATGCCATGAACATCTATGGCAGTCGTTATTGGGGAAGTCGACACAAAAGATCCCACTGGGTCGAAGTGTCGCCGGTCTGTACTGACTGGCCCCCACACAAGATAAGATAAGATAAGATGTATGTATTTGTTGCTAATACTAAATAATATTATAAATGCGATTGTGAGTTAGTTTGTTTTTACGCCTTTACGCCTCAACTACTCGATCGATCACCATGAAATTCAATATACATAAATAAGGTAATCTGGGTTTGAGTGTGAATTAAATCTACGAGCCAAACCAAGGCGACCATTACAACCAACCAAAACAAATCCTCAATTTATTTCCAAATTAAACGAAGGTGCACATACAAAACTCAAACCACCAAAGCTTTGCGTGAGGGAATACCTTCAAAAATCACACACGTATTCTCATTACCTCCCAAACAACAAATCCTTGTCTCTTACCTAGCAAACGCTGTAGGTGTGACAAAAACGACATCAATTTACATAATTAATCCGGCTCCCTGTGACACGACTAAGAGGATTACACTGAACCGAATTGGATGTGGCCACTCTATTACACGTCATACAAGCGCGTACCTGGATTTTTGTCAGGCTGATTAAAAAAGTGATATATAGACAGCTATGTGTTGTAAGTAGGAGGAATTTTTATATTGTATAGACATCGATCAAATGAACCTTCGATCAGGTCGGTGATAAGGCAGAGAGTATTTTCAAAAATTACTGTACCATAATTCCTTGTGCAGTATGACAGTATGTATTTGTTGCTTATCCTAAATAATATTATAAATGCGAATGTGAGTTGGTTTGTTTTTTACGCCTTTACGCCGCAACTACTGGATCAATCATCATGAAATTCAATATACATAAATTCGCATATACGTTGTCACGGCTACAGCAAAGGATATAAATAATAAAGTAAAGTAAATAATTAATGTCTACGAATCATTCGAATAATAATTAGATGTTTCGATACACTAGAAGATTCAAATGATGCAGTTATTTCATATTAATAAGCGAATAAATACATATTATTTTGACGAATGGATATTGTGCTCACTAGTCGTCATAGACTATATTACGCTTTTTAAATCCTAAGTGATTTACTGGAGGATTATAGACAAAAAATAGTCTATAAAATTGTAGTACAATTTGATATACATATTTTTTACAATACACGTAGTAAAAGACAGTACGACTCACCTTATATAGTAAGCCATTAGTCAATGATCGCTTGTTATACCAGACCGGTAGTAGCTTACGCGGCTCTAGAGAAAATAAATGAAGATAGGTTGAAAGGAAAAGCACAGGTAGGTAGGTATGTCAGCACTCAAAACATTAAAACCCCAGAATATAAAGTACTTAGTGTGTGACGTAATAATAATAATAATAATAATAATATACTACCACATACACACAACACCATCTAGCCCAAACTAAGCAGAGTTTGTACTATGGGTACTAGACAATGGATAAACATACGTATATACTTTTTCTTTTTGTAAATACATACATATTATACATAGAAACACACAGACCAAGACAAACATCCATGTTCATGCACACAAATGTTTGACTTGTGCAGGAATCGAACCCGCGACCTTAGGCGTGGCAGTCGGTTACACTAACCACTACATTATTTGTTATCATGCTGTATAAATAAAATAATGTTAATATAGTATTCAAAACATTCCAATACTTACATAATAAGAGTTAACATATATATATAGACACACATAATTATATTTCTAAAGGGGTAGGCAGAGGTGTACGATACCAACATTGTCAAGCTATAACTAAGGTCACACATAATAAGGGACGAATCTATCACCGAGTATAATTCTAAGACTCCGTGCTACTAGTTAGAATTTCGAATGGCAAATCCAATAACACTTTCAAAAAAAAACACCAGCGCCTCCCTTTGGAGGGGTACTAATGATACTAGATATGATGAATGATACTTACCCCTAAAGATACTAGCCGTAACATATGAATGCTAGCATTACCAGAGATATTTCACGCGCATTTTTGATCTAAAATCAAAATCAAAATAAATTTATTCAAGTTAGGTTACAAGGTAACACTTATGAATGTCAAAGTTACACGTAATTTTTTTCTGTGAATTTACATTTACTGCCACGTTCAGCAAAGCAAGGGTGTAGGGCTCATGAGAAGAACGGGCAAGAAACTCTTAGCCACTCTTTATCATCGCCATATATACTTCTAACCACGGCTTCTGAATTGAGTAAAGTAGTAAATGACAACTGAGTATTCTCCATTATTTTTTGAGCATTTACTTAAGTATGTGATAATCAAATACTTACTCAAATCCGAGACCTGATGCACAGCGGTCACGTTAATTATCGCTAAAAAAACATGCGGGGCAGTCTTTGGGGACTGTCGATAGAAGTGAAAACTAAGTAACTAGCGTGCGGTGACGATGACGCGAGTTTCACGCTTTTTGTTCACCCAAAAAGTACTCATATATACACAGTATATATATAGCTCATGGAAAGCGTTCGGTGACAATGACGCGAGTTTCACGCTTTTTGTTCACCCAAAAAGTACACATATACACACAGTATATATATAGCTCAAACCAAAAATAAATAGATTTAATAGTTTAAATAATTTTATTAGCTTATTAATTAGTAAAATAAAATCAATAGTAGTAGTAGTGTAATATTTTCAAAATTTTGTAATACAGTGATAAATAAACAACGCGATAAAATCCGTATATAGTAGTTTAATTTCAATGAATAACATTCGCGTAAACAGAAGACAATATTAAGTGCTCATCGCGCCTAAAAAAGGTCATCCACTTCAAAAATTAAATACAAATAAATCATCATGTATACATAGAAAAGACAATTAGTATATCTAAAAAATCCTTTTTCCCTTAAATATAGCACCAGCCAGAGCCTAGCAGTTGGACAGGTTTAATACAGGGCTAATATTATATTAGAAGGCCTAATAAGTCAACAAGTAAATAAATCATATAGGTACTATATACATATATTGAGACTTCCAGACGACACGAATATAATCAATTTTAAATCTTCGACACCTACTCTTCTTGAAATGAAGTAACGTACAAAAATGGATAAGATGAGGGTAGTACCAGAAACTTGTTTGTAATATCGGGAGGGCCCGCCATTTCGTTCCATTTTCAATTTGCGCTCCTGATCATACGTCAATGTGCTTCCATCATCCATCTGTTCAAATCGGGTCAGCGATTCTGTTTTATAGCTACCGTACTGGAATCTAGTTGCTTGATACTCAGATGTGGAGGATTGTTTTGCCTATAACGCAGTTGCATGGAATATTGAATAGATTTCATATTTTGTATGTATGAATATGATTTAAAGCGTGTATCATTAAGGTGTGGTCATGTTATGTACCTACTCTCAAAAACGTGGATACCAAAAATCATCTGAGATGTAAGTAGTTTTCATATAGAAAATCAGACAAAATTAAAAGTCTGTTGTATCTGGCTACCGGAGTGCCGCCGTGGTTTAAAAGGTCAGTCATATCATTAGTCTTTGAGTCGGTGGTTCTTAGTTCGAAGTGTTTGTTTTTTATCTATAATCTAGATATATGTAACTCCTATTTGTATATTTTATAAATAAGGCAATAATTAGCATAAATTAACATAATAATTAATTAACTGTCCCACTGCTAAAATCCTATGACCTCGTCATACAAATCAGTGCTGTAATATGAAGGTTACATCTCCTTTGGAAGAACCAATTTCCAAATCACATATTTTAGAAAATCCTATTACCTACCTATTTTCTTTTTTTAGTTGACATTATTATTTGTCATACTTATTATATTTTTTAACACATTTTTTTGTTTCCGTTTGCTCATAACCGAGCGTAGATACCATATACATACTCTTTGTAATATCTTCAATATTTACCACCCCAAACACAAACCTTATAATTACGCATTCCCATTCTAAAAGCAACCATAAAAATTAACAGCAATATTCCTCAACTTGGAAGCTCCAAACAATGAAACAGCTTTGTATAAATAATAACCAACACGGCTCAGGCACGGACCGCCGTAAGCCGCTTACACCCGGTCCTTCAATTTGCCTGGCAAATCCTCTCGCACCTCCGACTCTCGCACAATAGATGTCTTAGAGGCGAAAATTACACTGGATTGACATCGACTTTGAAAGGACTCGGGGCTTTTGACGAAATATATGTGGTGATGTCCGTTGAGAAAATATATTGGGTACATTTTTCTTATGTAAAATTGTATATGTAATATCAGCCCTGTATTAAACTGTCCTACTGATCGGCAGGGGCCATTTTCTCAGTGTGAGAAAGATTGGGCCATAGTCCACCACGCTGGCTCAGTGTAGGTTGGCAGACTTCACATATCTTCGAGAACATTATGGGGAACTCTCAGACATGCTGGTTTCCTCACGATGTTTTCTTTCACCATTAAAGCGAGCGATAATTGACTATTTAATACGCACATAACTTCGAAAAATCAGAGATGAGCGCCTTGGGATTGAACTCGAGTCCTTAACGTGGCAGTCCAAGGGTTCACTCGGCTATTGCTGCCTAAAATCACCCTGTATATATATATATGTATATATACATATATATATATATATATATGTATATATACATATATATATATACAGGGTGATTTTGAAATCGTGTAATTCCTTTTAACCACGCATTCTACTGGTGATATAGAATAACCCTGACCTTATTTTTATTTAATTAGAATTTTTTTTTTGAAAAATTATTGTTCCATTTTTTTCGTGAAATGGTGTCAGATAGTCATATGTTAACCAACCGAGGCAATTTTATTTTTTTACTAATTAAAATAAAAAAACATATTAATAATTAATGTCGTAAATAATAACGGGCGGTCCTTTTTATTGCCTCTTATTATTTACGACATCAGTTATTGTTATGTTATTATTTTTAAATTGGTAAAATATTAAGATTGTGTCAGGTGGTTAAAATATGACTATTTGAAATCATTTCATGAAAAAAATCTGTACTCTAATTTTGCCGAAACCATTATTCTAATTAAGAAAAAATATTGTTAGGGTTATTCTATATCACCAGTAGAATGTGTGATTAAAAGGAATTACACGATTTCAAAATCACCCTGTATATATATATATATATATATATATATATATATATATATATATATATATATATATATATATATATATATATATAGTAGTCTCAAGCAGTGGCGTAGCGTAATGGGGGCGGCAGGGGCGGCCCGCCCCGGGCGGCACTTTTAGAGGGCGGCAAAATTTTACAATAATTAATAATAATATCTTGTAAATATTTGAACCATTTCATAACGAACGAGAGGAATGGGCTGTTGTACAATTGTTCCTACATCTCACCGGGCGCGCGCGCCGGCGGCCGGGAACCGGTTCCGCGGGCTACTACGTCACAGCGACCGAACCTCAGTCGGCCCGGCCGACCCGCTCGCCTGTCCTTATACACGCCACTCGTGCGCAACGTGCATATTTTTTTGTATTTTCATATTGTAATATATCAGTCAATTATAACAAAATAGTTTAATTTAAACGTACACAAACCTAGCCAAAGACCACCAGCCGCACAACTGGATCTAGGCATTCAAACAACAATAGACAATAATGATGACTATTCTTGCTGAACAATTCTTTAGAATGACTGTATATTACAGTCAAAATAATTTAAAATTGAAATACCTAAATAAGAGGACAGCAACATTTTCTTCCGCCCCGGGCGGCTGACATCCACGCTACGTTATGCTCTCAAGCCTATACTGGCGTTGAACTTAAAGCATAGCTGACAAGATACATATACTTCAAGATACGTACCTTCTTCATAGGTGATATTTCTATTATATATGTTGTTAAGATATATTTGTATACACCTATACTTATCTCTTCGATATAGATAAGATGTGGAGGTGCAATGTATTACATCTCATCTTTTCACCAGCTGTGGTTTAAAGTTCTACGTAATAGAGAGCAAACCTATTCACGTTTACCAGGCCCAATTCAGACTGCGTACTGCTGCTCAGAATGTCTTGACAGTAAAGTCCAATATTATACAATCCCGATCCAGAAATCAAATCTCAGATATGAAATAGAAATATTAATTTTATATGATAAAATACATTAAAATCACTACAATTTACTTTTAACCCGTTCAATTAAATGCTTGATATATTTTTTGAACGCTTTTTACCTCATTTTTTTAGCTGGTTTTATTTAGTTAACTGTACGGAGTGTGTAGGAGTGCGTGGAGTAGTTTAATTATTGGTCATCACACCATACAGCTGGGGCGCCAAATTAGTGGGTTCGATCTTCAAACGGGGCAAACATTTTGGTGACCCAAAAACTAGTTCCGCGTCTGGGTATTACTTATGACCTTTGTTGTATGTGTGTATGGATTTGAAATATATACTAAATGGAATTTACATCTCAATGTTTGACACAATTATACAGGATGATTTTGAAATCGTGTAATTCTTTTTAACCACGTATTCTACTGGTGATATAGAATAACCCTGACCATATTTTTATTTAATTAGAATTATATTTTTTGAAAAATTATTGTTCCGTTTTTTTCGTGAAATGGTGTCAGATAGTCATATGTTAACCAACCGAGGCAATTTTAATTTTTACTAATTAAAATAAAAAAACATTTTAATAATTAATGTCGTAAATAATAACGGGCGGTCCTTTTTATTGCCCCTTATTATTTACGACATCAGTTATTGTTATATTATTATTTTTAAATTAGTAAAATATTAAAATTGTGTCAGGTGGTTAAAATATGACTATTTGAAATCATTTTATGAAAAAAATCTGTACTCTAATTTTGCCGAAACCATTATTCTAATGAAGAAAAAATATTGTCAGGGTTATGCTATATCACCAGTAGAATGTGTGGTTAAAAGGAATTACACGATTTCAAAATCATCCTGTAGATAAGCAGCTTATTAAATTATTTGAAGATGTAATTACCTAATTGATTTATGATTGAAATGTAATATTGAGAATCAGTCATCACGACTCCGTGGCGCAACGGTAGCGCGTCTGACTCCAGATCAGAAGGTTGCGTGTTCAAATCACGTCGGGGTCAAAACGTACTTTTTGTAAAATGTTACTATGAAAATAAATCAATGGAAACTAAAATAATATAGTTAATTGAAATTAGAAATGGAGGTCTTGTAATTATATTTTATTAGATATGTTTTTAATTTTAATCATAGCTTTGTTTAGGTAATTTAATTTAATTTGGTGTCGCAATATTATAAAATAATTATATTATTTTACATTAAATTTAAAATTATAAAAGCGCACCTTTAAAAAATATAATATTACCTACTTATATAATATTATTACTATTCTATAAAATATATAATACGGACTCAAATATCACTTCGTCATCAGCCATTATCCCGGATTCCGACGTAAGTTTAATTGTGAGATCTTAGTGAATAACACTAATTATCTATAATTATATCGTACTAGCTTTTGCTCGCGGCTTGGCTTGCGAAAATTACTTTAGGTAATATTTGTAACAGTATCTTTTACAATAAAATATAGCCTATGTTTAGTCGGTTGTGTAGTTTTTGAGTTAAATCAATACAAACAAAATTATATTATATATAATTACAAACAAACAAACAAAACATATAATCTTTCCTCTTTATAATATTAGTATAGACTCGATTCTGCCCGCGGCTTCGCTCGCGTTAATATAGATTTATGTTAAGATAGATTTTTAGTAGCCTATATGTTATTCTGATGTATGAACAATAATACCGTAAAGTTACATCAAAATCAGTTCAGTAGGTTTTGCGTGAAAGAGTAACAAACGTCCATCTATCCTTCCTCACAAACTTTCACATTTATAATATTAGTAGGATCTTATTCTGTCAGCTTAACAATATTGAGACATAATAATTCACCATTGCCAACTCGGTTGAGGCATGAGTCAGGCAGTTCGCCCGTGGAAGAACTAACCTCATACAAGAAACTGGCGCAAGAGTAATAACACTGTTACTGTGTTTGCAGTACAGTAAGTCAAATGCACATACCTATTCGCATATTTAAACATTAATTATTAAAACAAACATATTCCTTTCCTTTTATCTTGAATCTATTTCTACTAAGTCCGGCAATATACTGTTGACTGCTTACCCTGAACCGTAGAATAAAAAACCTTTCTTCAGAATATTTTGACCTGATCATGTAGTCCTAAAGAGCCACCTTCTAATTATCTCATTCACATTTGCCTTGTACAGTTTCATTGGCAATTTTTCTATTCCTTTCACATACCATTTTAAAATTTAATAATTGATTTAAATATCGTAGTATTTTTATTCTCGATAGTTTTAATATTATTTCATGCATGCATGTATATCTAATACTTTCCGTAGCATGTGCTACGACCCCATCATAGGCGTAAGATTCGTTGGTAGTTTAACAGCAAACACATTTTATGGTTCTTGTATACGACTTGGGTAACATGCGCAAGTATGGCTAATTGACGCAAGCCCGCGCGAGTCACTTGCGCATGTAGCCCACGTCAGCTACTTACTTGCTGCGTATACGCACCATGATTGATGTTGCTAACTACTTTGGCAGCTTACCATCAGATGGGACCCACGCTTTTTCGTCAATTTAAAACCGTTTGCGTACATACATACACGTTTTCGCGTACATTATATACAATTATACTCATGCCGTAATTTCTAAAAGCAGAATTTTTTTATATCACCGATATTGCAGCATGCCTGTGACATAAATAATACATACATAATTATTCATTTAAGTTTAAATAAATATTATTAATAAAGATAAATATAGAAATTATTGATATTATAAATACTTACTGGCAGTAAATATCTTAACACAAACAGAAAATAAATATAAGATCATATTTAAATATCCGTGCGATATGAAAAACAGGCCGCCAAATGCTGTCCGTGAAAAATTTGTTGTAAAACTAATTTGTGAGCGTAAGAATAATTAAGTATTTCATTTGTTTTATTACCGACGACCATTTCTGTTCCTTTATTTATCAATAGCCATAATATGACGACAATCGTCAGTCAGAAAATTGGTATCGCATTGTTTTATATGCACTTAATTGGGTACTCAATGCATGCGACTCCGTGGCGCAACGGTAGCGCGTCTGACTCCAGATCAGAAGGTTGCGTGTTCAAATCACGTCGGGGTCAAAACGCACTTTTTGGAGAAATCATTTTAAATACCTAGTAGGTGCCTTAAATCAATAAGAAAAAGATTGCAATTCTATATCATTGCAATCTTAAATTAAATTTTATTTCCAATTAGAACGCAATGTGATTTGGTTATTTTGTTGAAAGATCAACATTATAGATGTATTTAGATATGGTCACATTCCTGGACATTAACACGTTGACTGTCTGTGCTTCATATGTAATGCATTTCCGACTTAGTCATGACATTTGTGCATTACATGTAATGCACCCAAAATTTGCTGTGACGTCAATGCATTATATATAATGAACACATGAAATATTCAGAAATTGCATTATAATACGTAATTCATGATTATTCCCATTGTAAGCAAATCATATCCATACTAAATATCGAAAAATAATTTCGGACGTCTCGTGGTACGTAGTAAATTTTGCTTGGACAGTCATCGTGTTAAGCTGGCATCTAGCCGACAACGCCAATATGACATTTGAATTACAAGTATACTCTTATCACGCTCTCAACTTCTCTAACAAGTATACCCTTTTGACCATTTTATACTATTGTTCTCTATCTTAAGTATGAGCACACTTTTTTGTGTTAGTACCTAGACACTTTTTAGTGCGATCGAAGTAGGCCACAACTATGATTTAAATTTATTATTGTGATATTGTTAGAAAATTCTCAATAGCCAGAGTGTGCTAGTCTTCTGTACAAATTACCAGTTGACTGTGATGCGCAAGAATTTTATGACGCCTCGATGGAGTAGTGGTCAGTGTAACCAACTACCAGGTCTGTGGTCACGGGTTCGATTTCCGCACAAGTCAAGCATTTGTGTGCATGAACATGGATGTTTGTCTTGGTCTGGGTGATTCTGTGTATAATATGTAAGTATTTACAAAAAAAACGTATATATGTATGTTTATCCATTGTCTAGTACCCATAGTATAAGCTCTGCTTAATTTGGGCTAGATGGTGTTGTGTGTATCTCATAGAATATTATTATTATTATTAAAGGGTTTTCGTTTTCTTTTTTATTTCTGTTTTATAATATTTTAGGCATAAGTTTGTTTTAAAGAATTGGTTTATTGATAATATTCTTACAGTTAATTAAAACGATTTCAATTTCAATAGCCAGAGCCGCTTATAAGGGAGGGCAATAGGAACTTCAGAAATGGGCCTCTTCATGGCATTACCCGAAAATCTCTTTCTATCACGGATTTTTCTTATTCGCTAATAACAATATCACGCGATTGGCTTAATTATATAATTATATTAATAATAAATAAATCGGATTAAAATATAATTTCGAATTTGCTTTGTGTTTTGTGACTATGACATCAGTCAGTTTATAAATTATCTTTGGATAATTGCCCACTTAATTTTGCATATCATGGTAATTACTAAAATTTAATAAGCTTCATATAATTAAATCAATTATAATTGCATAATTAGACTGGTTATAGAAATTGGTAACCCACGTTATAGGTATTTTATACCTAATAAATTTATCATTGTTGTCTCTTTCGTACCGCAACATATTATGTTTGTTACCAATCGTGAGGTCGTGGGTTAAATACCGTGTCAGTCATAGCGTTATTGCTTCGTACTGTAAAAATATTAGCTGCAGCGGCAGGAATTTGGACAATGTGCCAGGAAAGGGCAAACAGGCCAGTCCCTTGTTACGTGGTATCTTAAGCAGCTGATGTTTTTCTTATTAATCCAAGTAGTTTTTATGAAGCGTTACGTAAATTGATTACAATCTTCTAGAAAATGTTGATAGTAATTTATGTTATTCATTAACAACTTGCTTTCGGTTCTGCTTGCGTGGTACCTGCATCAATAGAAACTAGCCTATATCCTTCCCCAGGTATAAAACTATCTTTGTACAAAATTTCATCCGAGTCAGTTTAGTGGTTTAGACGTGAATAGGTAACAGTCAGACAGTTTCATATTTTTATTTTTACTTTCGAATTTATACATACATACATACATAAATTCACGCCTGTTTCCCAGAGGGGTAGGCAGAGACTACGGATTTCCATTTGCTACGATCCTGACACACTTCTCTGGCTTCATTCACTTTCATAACATTCCTCATACACGCTCGCCGGTTTAAGGTGCTCTTAATCTGGCCTTTATCCAGAACGTCTCCGATCTGATCAAGAAACGTTCGCCTAGGTCTTCGAATTTATAATATTAAAGTAAGGATTGTGAGCTTTGTTATACAGTGGACGATGTATACCATTTGCTGACGGATTGTGTCAGGAACGAGAGACAATGACAAAGTATATTCCATAAATTTAAGTGTAATAGATTTGATGTGGGAAGCATCCAAAGTATATTGGCCGAACCAGTGAGTGAGGCTGCAAGGTCAATATCTAGCCTGGTAAGTTAAATTATATTTATTTTTATTGTAGTTTTAGTTTTGGTTACAATGGGACTAGCGTATTACCATAGCAATAAAAGTCCCTAAATAAAAAAGGAAAGAAAAAAAGAAAAAGTAAGGATAAGGATTTTTAATAAATAACAGACATTTTTATATAAAAAAAGCAATCATATGATCGGCCTGATGGTAGCCGGTATCCATAGCCTATATCATTTACGCGTGTTACCCGTTCCCGACCTTGAGGAAAAGGAAATAAAGATGAAATGGAGGAAAAAATGGGCAAATAGTTACATAACTATTTGCCAATTTTGACCATCCTAAGCTTCCTTGAACTGTGTGCTAGCATAATGTTCACTGTACATTGCGCAATATAATAATAGTCGGGAGTGAATAGGTACCTTTTAGGCAAGCGTGCTTCATCGTACATCACAAAGTCGCTTAACATCAGGTGAGATTGTGGTCAAAGGCAAGCCTATTGGAAATAAAAAAATTGTCATAAACGCACATATCGTCACTTACCTATTAAATTATAACTTTTTTAGGATGACGACACCAAAAGTTTCCTATGGTATCACACATTCTATGCTGCCTGTCCCATCTTTAATTAGCAATTTGTTTAGGAATCGTAATAGAAAGCCGGGTGATTGTTACATACACACATAATTATATGTGTTTTTAGATGGATATCTTAACAAATTATAAAACATATACTATATAATACCGTATAATTTCGAGTAATTGAGGCGAAAGCGTAAAATAAAAACAAATATAAACATTGTTTGGTGGCACGGAACTCCCGGTGCGCAGACCGACTCGCACTTAGTCTTTTTTTGCAGCATGCATGATAGAACGGAATTGAATGCCACCAATGGTATATGAAATAAACAAACGTATCAGCGTGTAACAGAAAGGTGTGGTTATATTTAAGCATCACATATTATAACCCCAGTACCTACAAAGTAAAATCGCGACCACCAAAACAATATACATTATTTTCACAAAGATTTTTGTTGGTCATTTTCTTTTTATCGACTTATCAATATCACATATTCTAGTCGATACTTAAACAACAGAAACAGCTAACTCGGGGATCTCTGTGATCCTGAAAATGACCATGCGCTATTTGGATCGAGAGATAATACGTTTGTTTCAATGATTAAATAAAAAATTTAAATTTTAAATTGTTTTTTTGATCAGGGAATAGGACAAATAGATTATTTATCAGGTATATATCACGGCCTTAAAATATGACCACACCTTTCTGTTATACCCTGTAGACAATATTACCTCGATGGCGCAGCGACGTAGACGACTGCTGCGCATAAGGTCTCGATTTCAATTCACGGGCTGGGCAAAGTGTTATTCCCTTATAAGAAATTCTCAGGAACTTCGAAACTGGAACTGTGCTCGATTAACGGTAATATACTTGCCCCTTATATGTGGCACCTTAAAAACTTAGCTCGCAAAATGTGAGTGCGATACATGTGTGCCCATACCTAGGAGGGTACAGACGTGAGACTATACATGTATGTTTAGATTGGCGGCCTTGATGGCGTAGTGATTAGTGTAACTGACTGCCACGCCTGAGGTCGCGGGTTCGATTCCCGCACAAGTCAAACATTTGTGTGCATGGACATGGATGTTTGTCTTGGTCTGGGTGTTTCTATGTATAATATGTACGAAATTACAATATATTATAAAAAAAAAGTATATAATATGTATGTTTATCCATTGTCTAGTACCCATCGTACAAGCTCTGCTTAGTTTGGGCTAGATGGTGTTGTGTGTATGTGATAGAATATTATATTATATATTATATAAAAATATACACCTATACTTATCTCTTCGATATAGATAAGATGTGGAGGTGCAATGTATTACATCTCATCTTTTCACCAGCTGTGGTTTAAAGTCCTACGTTGTGTGTATGTGATAGAATATTATTTATTATTAATAAAATTTCGACCGCTTAAATGTTGGCAAACTTACTTGAAGCAAATTTTTATCTCTATCGCATTAGCTGTTTCATCGTGAATGCGTAACAAAAATACAGAACCACTTTTACATTTATAATATTAGTTATAATAGCAATGATGTATGGCTACTCATAAAGAAAAATCGTTAGTAACACAGTCCTCAGAGGGCCTCAACAGTGTTATTCATGATGCAATACAATGCAAGAATAATACACTAAAACTAGCGGATCCGACAGACGTTGTCATGTAAACATGAAAAGAAAAAAAATCCCAAATCTAAACAATTGTCGAATCCACTTGAACACACACAAAAATTTCATCTAAATCGGTCCAGCCGTTTAGGAGGAGTTTAATTACAAACACACGCACAGAAGATTTATTATACATAGAATAAATAATAACAACAAATATTCCAAAACAAATTCTACAGCTAGATAAGAAACCAATTTATACAAACCAGATAAAAATCAAATTAAACAACACAAAAAGTACGTTTTGACCCCGACGTGATTTGAACACGCAACCTTCTGATCTGGAGTCAGACGCGCTACCGTTGCGCCACGGAGTCACTGACAAAGATTGCAAAAATGCACTTTGCAAATAAAGTACACTAAATATACTATATCAATTATATCTTCGTATAGTTTCTTATATCGCAGTCAGTTAATAAAAATACGAGAGTAAGTCTCTGTGTTTGCTTATTACGTTTTAGTAACTAAATATCTAAACCGATCTTGATGAATATTGGTATGGAAATAAATAACTTAAATGTTGCTAAGTAAAAAAGACAGACATGTTAAAAGAATAGTAATAATTTATTAGCTTATTTGTTTTGTGTAAGTATATATGTTTGATAATATGTGCAAAGTGACCTCAGAAACAACTATGTCAATTTTGAAAGTCATGTAAATGTTATATTGTTAACGGCAGAATGAATATATTAAAAATATAGTTACCAAAACAATGTTTGGGCTATAGGGCTTTGCATACAGCAATTTAGTATATAGTTCAATTCACACGCGTAGCTATATATTATGAAAGAAGTAGGCAGAAATGTTCGTTACACACCCATGTTTTAGATTCCACGTAAAAATAGACTTATACAGGATGTCCGGTAATTAATGGATAACCTTGAACTTTCTTATAGTAGAACTGAAGGCCGTTCAGAAAAAATGAGAAAAAGAAACAAATTAAAAAAAATATATATTAAAAAGTGCAAGCTATATTAGCATAGCATACTTTTGACTGTCTATCTATTAGCATAATTAGTGTTTAATAATAAAACAAAAAAAAAAACAATGGATTTCATTCATTTATGGTCGTAGTATACAAGAAAGTTATACATGGTAATTAAAAAAAAAATACATCTCAGGTAGTAGTTAGGATAGTTTCTTTCATATTTTTTTTCTGAACGGCCATCAGTTCCACTATAAGACATTTCCAGGTTATCCATTAATTACCGAATACCCTGTATATTGCCATACATTGCTCACATTTAAAACTCTTTACCTCGTACATAGCCTAACGTCTCTATTCACTAAGGGGTGAGCAGAGGTGTATTTACTACATCTACATTTCGTCAACTGTTGTAAGGCCCACGTGATAGGTGGTGCAATTTGGAAACCGGTAGCAAAATCAAAATACAACTGTCTTATACGTAGGAAGACATTCTTTCTTTCTTTTCGTGTGGTTAATGGCCAACCTGATGTCAAGAGTTGTTCAAACCGCCCGTAGGCCTCTGACATGGCTTAACGACTGCTGTCAATTTGGCAACAACCGGAACCGACTTTTTACGACTACTACTTTATACCACTAAGCGGTCACCCATCTATAGACTGACCCCACCCAACGTTGCTTAACTTCGCTAATCGTTTACCGATCAGTGAGTGCAACTGGCTAAGAGAGAAGCCATTAATTATTCAATTCCAAAAACTTATTAGTACACAATTATTACAACAACTGATGAAACGTACACGTAAGTTATAAACGTTAGAGGTTCATAGTATTAGATGCCACGCTGTTACAAATTCTTTGATAGAAAAGCTTTTTAGGTTGGCCGGCTCGGGAATCAAACTCGTAACCTCGTAGTCAGTTGTCATTAGATATTTCCATCAAGAAATTTTCAATAGCGTAGGATCTGGTACTGTGCTCCTTAGACAGGAATAGACTTAAAACCATACTTAGAGAAATGAATGCGTAATACATACATGCAGATGGCGCATGCGCAAGCCTACCTTTTCGAAAATTAAGGCGTAAGACTATGTATGTATAATATTGTCTTGAGTTTACGCGAATGTTATTCATTGAAATTAAACTACTATATACGGATTTTATCGCGTTGTTTATTTAACACTGTACCTATTACATAATTTTGAAAACTGTTACACTACTACTACTGTTGAATTTTACTAATTTATAAGCTAATAAAATTATTAATACTATTAAAACTATTTATATTTAGGTTTACACTTTCCCCGACGTTTCGGTTACTTTTCAGCAGCCATGGTCACGGGGAGACTAAGATGGTAGTTGTCTCAATGTTCCAGTGTAATTATTTCAAAGTACCCGAACATAATTTAATCTTTGGTGTTCCTATTTACGCAGAATGAGCTCAAAGTATCATGAAGTCTAGCTGTAGATAATGGCAATTTTATTAATAGAACAGGATCCCACAACTCATCCAATATATAGACGGTTCGTAGGCGTACTGGGCCTACCAGAAACAGATTAAAATAATAGTCGACTCTATATAAACTGTTGGGTACGGCCTCTTCTTTGTGTAAAATTGGTAGGGCCATAGTCCACCACCCATTGCACGTTGACAGACTTCACACATCTTCGACAACTTTATTGAGAATTCTTAAAAGGGCAGGTTTCCTCATGATGGTTTCCTTCACCAATAAAGCGAGCGTAATTACATTTAATACGCACTTAACTTTGTCTGTTGTTACGTACATAATTTGTTGTGAAAGTCAGAGATCTCTGCGTGGCAGTCCAATTGAAAAGTCCAAAAACATTGGTCACACTTTCAATTCAGCATATATGCATACGTTGTTTACATAAGTATTATATATTTACTTACTGTAGAAAAACAGATGCGCTAATATGACGTAGCAATGGCTTTGGGATCTCAATCTACAAATTTAATTTCTTTCATTTAAATAAAATACAAAACATTTCTGCACTAGGAATAAATTCTGTGTCGCAGGGGACTTTACAAAGACTGAAACAACGGACCCAAAAACCACCCAGACTCGATACAACTAATTGTGGATTAGGTACACAAATTTTGTCGCGTGAGGGCATCAAAGTCACATCCTTTGGCACAGTGGCGGTGACGATGTGTCCACATAAATCATACATTATTCGTGAAGTCGATCTACAACTAAAGATTTAAATTTCTAGTTGTATGTCGACTGCTACTATATTTAATATGGCCACGTTTCTAAATGTTTAGTTATCATCTGACATTAAATACCAACATGACATCTGAATTATAAATATACTATTATCACGGTCACTCATATTGAAAATTGATCTAATGGGTGAGCTCGCTGTTCTTGATATGGCCACTTTTTAGTGTGAGGACTTTACCGTGAGGGCACACATATTGTTTCATCATTATCTCTTAATTAAGCTAATGACAGCAAGACTCCGTGGCGCAACGGTAGCGCGTCTGACTCCAGATCAGAAGGTTGCGTGTTCAAATCACGTCGGGGTCAAAATACACTTTTTGTTAAACTATTTAACAAATATTTTAATTAATACTTATAATACAAATATACTACGTATATTTTTAACATTTATTAGAATTTTACCTCCTTAGCATCGGCTAAGCTGACTTCTATAAAATATACAAAACAGAACTATTTATTTGTTCTTAGAAAATTAACGAGCTTCGAACATTGTTAACGTTCGAACCCGAGACTCTGCATTGCAGTCTTTTAGGTATATAAATATAATTAGTATTTCGCATGGTTGCGAGGAGGGCTGTACAGCGAGGGGGAAAGGAATCAAAAAACTACTTTTAGACTCGGATTCAGGGACCTTGAAAACTCCTGAAGCCATAAAAGCCATTGGGGGTCACCGATGACCTTGAAAATGACCTTTTCCGGAAAGATCTCATAGACCTCTATGACATTTGTTCGAACACACCCTACCTATCTCTAACCGTTTCGGAGATATTAGAGGTCAAAGATTGTATGGCGGCCATGTTTTTTGTATGGAAGCAATTTTTTTTCGCTCGCCCATAAAAGTTGCCAGGGTTTTAGGAAGATTTTGTTCGAGAACGACCTCTCATAGATATCACCGTTTCCGCGATTCGATGGGGTATCACCACCAAGAGCTGACCTTCCGAAGGTCAGGCATTTTTCCCGGACCTTCTGGACGATTCTCTATACGACGCTATATTTACTTTTTTCCTACGACTCCTCCTTGTATGACTTCTATTTCTCTAAGTCAATCAGTCAGTGAGTGGTAATTTAAGTTTATATAGTAAGAATAATTGAAAGAAGATTGAATACATACACGTACTTTATTTCTACTAATTAGTTTCAGGTAAAACTCAGAGACGTCAAAATATAATAATAACAAAGTCAGATTATAACCCTCCATAATATTATAAATGCGAATGTAAGTTTGTTCGTTACGTTTTCACGCCTTAAGTACTCGACCGATCATCATGAAATATCGCGTAGTGCACTGAAAAGGACATACGGCATATGTATAGTATTGTTCTTGAGCTGAGAGCGGTCAGTCTAGTATTGTAATAAAGCACATTCAAGCTTTTATGATAAAAATGCTTCATTTGTTGTTTCAAAGGCGCGGTCAGATCGCGAGCTATAAACGAATGGATAGTGTACTAATATAGTTTTAGCGCATGGCGGTCCTATCAGTGAGCTTTTAATATGAGGATAGGATGCTTGTGAAGATATAAGTGACACATGACGGTCATACTACTTGAGTTACTGGATAGAAGATAGAAAACTCATAAAATGATTCATGGATTGAAGTAGAACTACAAAGTATGCGAGCGAGTAGGTATCTCCTCGTCCAACTACACTAGTTTTACAAGCTGGGCTAGAATCTCAACATTTCGACCAAATACTTGATAGTTTTTGTTTCACATTGGGAGCTATTGAGGTTCCAGCAAACAGCTCGCGGTCTGACTACGGCAGTATTTTTGTTTAAAAAAGACGACTCTCGCATTAAGCTAGGCATTAATCCCTGTGTAGCTGAACTTTAATTTATATAGGTAATTATAGGTTGCAATATTTCATTGCTATAAGCTGTAAAGTAGTACTATTCCAAACTATTTAAATTATTATATTATTTAGATTTATATAAAGATAGCTCAGTGGGTAGACCAACAGACTGCAATGCATAGGGTCTCGGGTTCGAATCCACGTCGCGCACCTCTGACTTTGGGAAGTTATATGATTTTTCGAAATTATGTGCGTATTGATTGACAATAATCGCCTGCTTCGTGCCTCGGAGAGCACGTTAAGCCGTCGCCGCGTCGGTCTCGGCTGCCATGAACATCTATGGCAGACTTTATTGGGAAGTCAGTGCCCTATAATATCCTGACACTGGTCTAGCCTTAGGGTATCGTTAGCCTTCGGGTTGCGGAAGTCAGGTGGCAGCCGCTCCGTGTAAATACTGATATCCAGTCAAATCCAGTTAGACCGGAAAAGCCGACCCCGAGTGACTTGGGAATAATCAAGACTAGGGAGAAGATATTATTTAGATTTACATTTTGAACGAAGTTTCAAATTACCAAAACAAAATGTTATTATTGGTGTTCCTATTTACGCAGAATGAACTCAAAATATCATGAAATCTAGCTGTGTTTTGTTTCTTCTTGGATTTACCTATCAGAATCTCAACCTGATGGTATATTTACAATGTCATTTGCAACACATGACTTATATCTGTTACAAGAGTAGCCTTAATATGACCTCAGCTTAACCTATAATATGTATAGTAAATGTATAAATCCACTTACATTTTCACAAAGAGTAAAAGCAACACGCGACCAGATTGTAGTTCGGAGTGAAACTAAAATGCTTCGAACAAAGAAAGTGGCAATCCAATAAAATTGCGTAACTTTGTATGGCTGCAGTCGAAAGAGTGTATACCTTCTGAATTTAGTAACATTGTAACTATATGACAATGTATGTTGTATAAATAAGTAAATGTAACACTAGCTTATGAACGCAAAGTTAATTTTTTTTTAAATTAATTATAATGTAATAATAATATTCTATCACATAGAACATACAACACAATCTAGCCCAAACTAAGCAGAGCTTGTACAGTCACGTGCATTGATATGTAAACGTTGACAGATTTGCAAATATATGTTAATATCTGATATTTCAAAAATAAGTATGTCATGTTGTATTCAAAATTATATAATCTTCAAACTGAGTCAAAATTAGATATACTTTTTCTTCATAGTAAAGTAAACAAAACATTATTAGAGAATACTACACACTCCCAAAGTTATATTTATGTATATGTGAATTTTTTTTTAATATGTGTACATAGCAATATCAAAACAATGTATACAAATTATTTTGAATTATTAATTACTAAAAAGTATACCGTTTGTGAGGGATTGATGCGTATGTATCTAATAAAAGATTTTGTAAAATCAGAATGTGTCATTTATTAGGTTTAATCAAATAATCTAACAAAAGGTGGGTTGAATGAGCGCTTTTTTGTTTTTTTTTACGTGTGGGAATGCTATGACGCATATCCCTTCGCGGGGGCGGACGGAGGGATTATGTCGGACTCGCCGGGGTAAAAGAAAGATGGGAAAGAAATAATGTACCTCCCGGAATACCGACTAAACCTACCACGGTGTTCCTCGACAAAACCACTATCGACGGGGCCGCGCGAATTGCTTTCGCATGCAGTCGCGACCCCGCCGAGGTTACGGCCCGCCGTATGAAACGGCAGGCCACTCCACAAAGAGACCTACCCAAAGGCACTCACCTCTAATTAAACCCTACTGTCTCCCCCCTCGGGGAGAGACGGACTCGAAACAGAGGCGCGCGTGGGAACACGCACGCCGCCTCTCGGACCTGGTGCTGAACGGATGGCGGGCAGGCCCACAAAGCCCGCCACCCCCAGGTCAAACCTCAGGGTGGCTGGAGGTCATCGCGCACCCTCCGGCGCCCGGCTCTGCGGTTAGGGAGAGGGTTTAAACGCTCCCTCTCCCGCTCCGCCGCCTCCTTGATGGAAATTACTTCCTCACAAAAGGAGGCGACGGCGTTCCACGACCTCTCACTCCGGACCATAGACTGAACTACGGCCGGGAGCGAGAGGGCAATCGATCCGACTGCCGCGATCAACTCACGGCGCTGCGATGCCCAGGCGGAGCAAACCGCCAAAGTGTGCAGCGCCGTGTCCTCAACAACGTCGCGGCAGTCGCCGCAGTGGTGACAACCGGGCGTCTCTTGCCGGCGTATACGACACAGGAACTGGCCAAAACAACCGTGGCCAAGTTAGAACCTGTGTCAGCCGGAAGGTGAGGGCACCATGCCGCCTCTCCAGCCACTCCTTAAACACGGGACTTACCGCCACGATCGTGGTGTGCCCGGGGTTGAATGAGCCCTGCAAATATCTTATGTTTTCAAAAATAATTTGATGTTTTCTAAAAATAATATATTTTTAACATGGACTCCAATCTAATAATTTTGCTTTTAATTACTTTTATTATATTAGGTCTGCTAATTATTAGAAAATTGTAGAACCTAAAATCTTGTGTAAACACCGTGAGCATCAATGACATCTTGCAATCTTTGTTGCATTGATCAAATCATGTTAATGCATACATTACTGCCTCCAAAACTGTCCCATATTTCATAGACATGATTAATTAGGGCTTCGCGTGTCCTAGCTCGGTCGCTGTCCCATTGCTGGACCGTTAAACCACATAGATTCTTTATGGGGTTTAGGTCTGGACTTTTAGTCGGCCACAGCAACATATCAAGCTCCGTGCGATGGCGATTGAACCAGGCTTGGCTCAACCGCGAATTATGAACCACAGAATTATCTTGCACGAAATAACAGGACCAGAATTAGAAATATATATCTTCAAACTAAGTAGTAAAACTTCTTCTAATATACTATTATATTGTTGGCTATTCATTCTGCCACTTATCTCGGCTGACTCACCGGGGCCACTGGATGCCTTCCATCCCCAAACTTATTCGACCACTTCTTCTCGATGGTCGTATATTTCTTTTTAAATACCTGGTATTATCAGATCGCCATAAAGATATACATCCATCAGCAGACGAAACAAACACTTGTTCTTCAGAAAAAATGATTCTGCTGAAATCGCAGTTTATAATTATAATCACGAGCAAACTGCGGACGCCAAGTTTATGGCGATCAGATAAGACTGGTTTACGCGGCGAATTTCTAATAATGATCCAGCTAAGTGTAGGCGACGTCGAATGGTTGAAGACGATACTTATAATGAAGTTGATAAATCTTGTATTCGAACGAATCAAAATCCCAAAATTCCCAATCCAACGGTCGCCAAAGATCTTAGACCGATTAGCTTGCTTCCTTGTCTATCTAAAGTCTTGGAACGGGTGGTCAACAATCAGTTGAGAAAGTATCTTGAGAAACATAACATCATACCACACACACAGTCAGGGTTTCGACAAGGCCACAGTACTACCACCACTCTTCTAGATGTAGTAGATGATGTTTTGGAGGCTAGAGACCAGGGCATGGGTACTCTGCTCACTCTACTTGATTTTTCCCGTGCCTTTGAGACAATCAATATTTCTCTTCTTCTGGCTAAGCTTTCTTACTATGGGTGTGATTCAGGTACAGTGAAATGGTTCCATAGCTATCTGACTGACAGATCTCAATTTGTCCAACTGGATAATGGCAGGGATGGTAACAAGGTCAACTCCTCTTGCTGCCAGGTGTCTCGTGGCGTTCCTCAGGGATCAGTGCTCGGCCCTATCCTCTTCATATTATACAGTGCTGATGTTACCAACCATATCCACAATACTAAATTCCATATGTATGCTGATGATCTTCAGTTATACATATCTTTTCACCCAGATGATTCTCAAGAGGCTGTAAATAAAACAAATGCAGATTTAGACAGAATATCAGACTGGGCAAGAAAGAACTCATTAGTACTTAACCCTGCTAAATCAAAATTTTTAATATTAGGCTCTAAAATAAGTATCAAAAGGATACAAGAATTGAAACCTGTATTAATGGTTGAGGGACGTCCTATAGAGCAGGTCAATGAAGCTCGCAATTTGGGTTTAGTTATGGATGGTGAACTGCATTTTGAGACACATATTCTTGAAGCTGTCAAAAACTGTTTTTACCGTCTCAAACTGCTATACCGAATTCGCCAAAATCTCAGCACAGATATGCGTATAATGCTTTGTGAGTCTCTTATATTATCCAAACTAAATTATGCAGATACAGTGTTTGGTCCATGTTTGTTGCAAAGAACCCAAAATTTAATACAAAGGGTACAGAATGCTTGTGCTAGATTCTGTTATAACATCCCACCCCGTTCCCATGTCACTCCATTTCTAATCAGTGGGGGCCTCATGAACATGTCTACCCGTAGACACCTTCATTTGGCAACTTTACTTTTTGGCATTGTTCTGAATAATAAGCCCAAATACCTTTTTGAAAAGTTGACGTGGTCTCGGAATATTAATCAATACAGCACAAGGGGCACTCCACATCTTTTGATAATTACGAGGCACAGAACGACAGCTTTTAGGGGTAGTTTCAGGTACGCCGCTACTAAATGTTGGAATGATCTGCCGCCGCCTTTGCGTAGCCTGAAAACATTACGTACATTCCAAAGTAAATTTAAAGAAATTCTGCTATTCCAACAAAAATCATCATTACAATGAGCGGAACTTTTCTTACCTGTATGGTGCCATTAGTTATAATTTTTGTATATCATAATCTTCTTCTTCATAGCAAAAACAAAATTTATTGCGTTAGCGCAGTCAGTTATTTGTCGTTTTTCACTGTCAGTCTTGACACATGGGGATGCGTTCGGATTCACACATCAGTTATTTATTATAGCTTTTGTCAAATAAAATTAGTTTAATTTAAACATAAATATTATAATATCATTTTATTAGTATTATATATATATCATAATCATTTTATTAGTATTATATATATTATGTATTATATATTATTATTATAAGCAAAGTCGCAACGGAAGACCAGCGCTAGTTGTTTACAACTAGCATCTTGCTGAGTTGCGACCTATTTGCTGCAGTAATGTTATTGTTCATTTTTACTTTACTTTTTGCTAACCATATTTGTAAGTGTACTGTTGCAAATAAACGTATTTTCTTTCTTTTCTTTCTTTCTTTCTTTTTACGTGAACAGCCTCTGTTCTTACGACAAACTACGTCGCCGCGTCGCCTTCTTCTTCTTACGGTTATATTTTTTATACACAGTCTTTCTCTGAAAACCAAAATAAATAAGGTAAATGTTCTTTTGCATCATTATTTGCATCCATAAGTAAATAAATATCTATAAAATAATTAAAATTAATACCTATTTAATCAAATAATTTCTTGATAAATAACTAAATTTTATATTTACACACAGATCTAAGTTTATAATTATCGGTATCATTATAAACTTAGATCTGTGTGTAAATATAAAAAAAAGCTTCTAAACATAAATACACCGTTTGAACAAGTTAATTAAAAATAAACAATGTTAATTAAAAATATTCAATTATACACAATATGTTCATTTAAATTAATCAAATGTTGCGGTCACCGATTAAGCTAGTAATTAGAATTTAAACAGTTATTTAAATAAAGAATACTCACTGAGATTCCTATTTGATTTGCAATATCGGCAACAGAGTGCCCCTGCTCTTTTAAAACAATAATTTTATGTTTTTCGTGTGAAGAAATCCGATACGGCACATTGTTGTTATTCATTCTGTCCGACACAATAAAAACAAACACCACAATAGTCGCAATAATGCTGTAAACGATTATCTGAAGTCCGGTACCACTGCTCAAACTTACTAGTAATTCTCAATACATAGTTTGAGGGTAGATAGGAAAAGCATAACTCAATAAATCCAGTGCTACCTACCGCCCGCCGACGCGCCCCGGCTACCTTCATAACATTATTAAAAACACAAAAATGATTTTTTACTTTATATTGCAAACTACATTGCGTACATGTTTATTGAAATTTATATTATTATACATTTGTCGGAATAGTGAAAACTGCTAGTTTTATAAGTATACATATCAATGATAAAAAATCACAATCATAATTGTTTACATTTTTATGAAATTGTATTGTTTAGATTTTCGGATAATTATTTTGTTGACTTATTATTGTAATTAATTATGGCTTCATAATTTTGCATGTGAAAATGTATGCAAATGCCTGAAAACTATTTGTGTAAATATTTTTGCCAAAAACGTGCATATTATTGTGGCGTACTTTGATGGTTATATAGTATGTATGCTTATGGTGCTTATATGTATTAAATATTTTTTGTGTAAATATTTATTTAAAATTCTGTCTATGTATACATTTCATTGCTCATGACTGTACACACGGCTACACATCTTGTTAGACACCCTACATACGCATAACTACATACAAAAATGAGAATTGTCGGCAAGGTACAGTGCATAGTGGTGCCGATGTAATGGTAAAGATAGAGCGTAACAAAAATATAACGCACACTCTCGCACGATTCGTAGCGTTCAACTTCTAATAGTTCAAATTCCAAACAGTCTGGGTTGATGTGTCGCTGTGTGTACTATGGGTACTAGACAATGGATAAACATACATATATACTTATTTTCTGTAAGTACATACATATTATACATAGGAACATCCAGACCAAGACAAACATCCATGTTCATGCACACAAATGTTTGACTTGTGCGGGAATCGAACACGCGACCTCAGGCGTGGCAGTCGGTTACATTAACCACTACCCCATCAAGGCCGGTGAATTAAGAAACACAACCTCCGCGCTAGTAATAATTTCTGCATCACGAGCAACTTTACAAACATTCAAACAACGGACTCAAAGAATACCAAAGAGATCACACAATTTTTTATCGCGTATAGGGATCGAACTCATAACACTCGGCGCGACGGCTGTGGCGAAGTGACCAGTTTAACAATTGCGTCATCCGTGCAGTCTAATAAATGTCAAGTGATTTTTATTCCTTCCCGGGACAAGCAATCGGGCTTGCGATACATGTCGTTGGTCCAGATCGGGTGGGACAATTCGTAACCCCAATTTTTATAATTAACTACCTACATGGCAACATAATAATCAAGACAACTTTAAACACTCACGTTTATTTATTCTCGAAGGGGAATATACACTAAGTGCAGCCACATTTATTTATTTATGGAGGTCTAACAGCTTATCCTAGTTTGACAAAATATTTCACTCAATAGACAATAATAAAAAAATAGACTGAGTAATGATTTGCATCAAAACAAACCATAAAAAAATGTTTTGTAAAACTAAATAAAGGTAATAGCGATGAGAAACAAATTAAACAAAAATGAACATCTCAAGACTTCATCAAATAGCTCATAGTTTATCACGTGTCAGACGAATGCCTGAACTGGAAATCAAACCCAGGTTACATAAGAGCAAAATTATTTAACACCATGGTAGGTTTAGGCGGTATTACCAGGATATATTTCCCCCGGTGAGTCCGACATAACCTCTCCGTCGCTCCGCGGAGAGGTATGCGTCAAAGCATTCCCCCACGTACAAAAAAAGTTATTGCACGGTATCAACGACATAGAAAATAATAGATAAAAGAAATTAAAAAATAAATAAGTATCACAATTTGTAATATTACAAAAAAGTAATCGGTACATTCCAGCTACATGCATTGAAATAATTTTTCAAATATTTTACAAAAAGAGTATTTTGACCCCGACGTGATTTGAACACGCAACCTTCTGATCTGGAGTCAGACGCGCTACCGTTGCGCCACGGAGTCGTGTTGTCATTGGCTCAATAGACAGAGACCGTTGAAACAGTATCGCTATTATCTTCATTACTACTGATGTTAAACTAATTAAATTAATATTATCTGATAATAGTTTAAAATGACACAGCTTGTGTGAGGTATTTTTACACTTGTTATTATAATTATTGTACTTTCTTGCTTTTTTATTCTGCTAAAAAGAGAAAGAATTATACGGCTAGTTTAATAGTTTGATTGCATGAATGACAGAGTGGTCACCTCGCCATTGCCACTGCTCCTATTGTTGTGGGTTCGAATCCCACTCGGGACAAAAAATTGTGTATTTCACAAATGGTTGTTCCGAGTCTGGGTGTTCTTTGTGTCCGTTGTTTGAATGTTTTTTGTTTTTTATGCTACTGAGTTGGCAAACAAGCATGTCGCCCACCTGATGGTAAGTGGTCACTGTAGCTTATGGACGCCTGCAACACCAGAGGCATCACTTACGCGTTGCCCTTTTGGAAAGGAAGATGAGAAATAAGAAGTGGAAAGGAGAAGGAGCGGGAAGGGGGAAAGAGGATGATTGGACCTCTGGCACTCTCACTCACCGAAAGAAATACAACAGTAGGAATACTGCTATTTCACGTCGATATTCTGTGAGAGGATAGTCCTAAAATGTTTGTAAAGTCGTATGGGACACAGGAAGCTGTCTTTATTCAAAAAAATAGTACCTAAGCGATTATTGCTACTGTAACCGCTTACCTTAGAATATGTCCTGGTTTATCGTCGAAATAGGCTTTTAATTTTACGTCCACCAGAATTTATAGTCAAACTTATAAATATGAAGTCGCTATGGACGAAAACCGCTACACTTATCTTTCCCTCCTTTCATTTAAAAAAGACAACTCCTACACTAAGAATTATTTCTGTATATCGGGGGTTTTACAAACATTTTCGAACTCGGACATTTCCACTCGGAACAACCAGTTGCGGGTTAATTTTTTTTGTACCGGGTGGGTGAGTTGTGGGCTTCGAACCTACAATACCCGGGGCATAGGCAGTGGCAAGACGACCACATAAACGACTACGTCATCCGTGCGGTAAATCCGTTAAGAAGCTTATTTGTGATATTACCAAAACCGTTTATATGGTACTTTTTACCCGAGTGCGTCAGAAAGACGGTAATGTTTTTCGTGCGTATGTCCATTTCTTTGGCACGCCCTACAGCCCAAACGGCTGGACGGGTTTTTGACATATGAGGTGTCGTTGAATTCATTAGAATTGTGGTAGTGACATAGCAATGGCAATTATCAAAATGGCGCCCGCAAATGAAGAAAAAAGGGGAAGGGAGTTTGTTTTTTTGTCTTACCTTAGTAATATGGGTATCAAATGAAAGATCGTAAAAAGACCATTTCAAATATATATGTATCATATCACGTTTATATTACTGTTTTAACACAAATTGTCAAAAAGCGTATCAATTATATATCGTGACGCCCGTAGTATCATTTTCTAGCAAGAATGTATTCAAGTCAGGAATGACACTATAATAATATTCTTGTTATATTATAATTCGATTAATAAAACTAAAACGTCTGAAATAAAATAATTATTATAAAACAAAAAAACCGACTGCTTGAAAGTAATGAACTGAAAAGAGAAAAACACTTGTATCACAATATCTTGCAGGCGGGGACAAACAATACTTTGTTACCTACGGGCAAAGAAAGATCTATCAAAACTACGTTTGTCACCGCATGCGGCACCTTAAAGTATTTAGTTTGACTAATTTAAATACATATGTAGTTATTTCATTTTTTGATAAATTAAGCTTACAAAACAATGCATTAGTCAGTCGATTAATATAATCCACTCAACGCTGAGTGCCAAACCTGGCTTGGTTGCGGGTGAATGGCCGGATATTTCCTGTGAGAAGGACGAATGATTGCGTATATATTAAGTTTATCTTTGCTTTAATTATATTAATGTACTCTTTAAGTATTGCAAACATGTACGATGTCCATTATAATTAAATAAAAGAAATAAACATTAATTATATGCAAGTCCACGTTAAGTATAACGTTGGCGCAATAATTAATTTTGAATAATAACAAAAGCTATAAAATGTCTATTATTTTATTTTATTATTTATAGGAAAACTTACAGCTAAAACAGAATTATAGAAAACTTATAACACAAATAAGGCCAATTACAAATTCTCAATTATAACAATAAAAAAAATAAAAGAATATAAAAATATCTAATTAAATAACTTAAAAACTAACCAACATGCAACACAAATCATTCGCTTCACTTAATAATATTGCTAAATTAATAAATAAAACACGTCTAAATAAAAAAAAATATTGTGATGACAATGTCAGTAGCACCGAGTTTTAGACAAAAATGTAGGTATATGATTTAAATATAGAGTCTGTTTTTTGGGTGGCTGTCTAAACCTCAGTTGCACGAATAAACTTTTTTAACAACTTCTACACTAGGAATCTTTCTTGTGTCATGAGATCTATATAAACATTCAAGCAAGAGACATAAAGAATAGGTACTCAAACTTGAAACAACTGTTCGTAGATCACAGAAAATATTATTATATTTATTTATATATTTTGTAGTTCCGTGTGGGGACTGAACATATAGTTTTTTTCCCCGCGGTTTCACCCGCGTAAGTCCCGTTTCCTTGGGAATATCGGGATAAAAAGCCTAGCCTATGTGTGAATCCAGGTCTCCAGCTATCTACATACCAAGTTTCATCGCAATCGGTCCAGCAGTTTTTGCGTGAAAGAATAACAAACATTTATACATCCATACAAACTTCCGCGTTTATAATATTATAGTAAGGATCACGCTCACTCATATTGTAAATTGTACACTATTGTTTTCTATCATATGTGTGGAACAATCCTTTTAGTACGGAAACTATCTATGATAATATAATTTTACGCCAAGTATTCTACGGACTGTCACGAAATAACCACTTATGTTTAAGGCATATTTAAAATCCGAGCTCAATATAAACAAATAGATTGGCTCTGTTTACATGTGTATTATGTGTATTATTGTTACACTGAGCGATTGCCATTTTACTATCACAATCCAAAGTCAAAACAATTTGACTGCTGCGATCTTAAATGATATAAAAAGAAGTAAGAAGACCACATATCGTTATATTTAAAGAGTACCGACTCTTCATTCAAACTGTCCTAGATATTCATGACAACCACGATTCAGGGACGCCTTTTGTAAATGATCACGCATCATTTGTATATGATCATGATGGTTTCAATGTTGCTTAACTTTATGGATTCATCAGCATAGAGTACATCACAAGGCCCACCATGTAGAATAAAAACGTATTAAAAATGCTACAGAGTTAACGATAATGTTTGCCATAATGAAGTGGTCTTGTAAGCGAAACCATCGGAAAATGTTGGTTAAAAATTAATTCAATAACATCAGAAACAGTATCCTGAAACAAGTGCACCAATTTAAATATACATCGCTGAAACAACTTGTTATTCTGCCACAAGATATTTAGAACCTTTTGCTTTGAAGTTTAAGGTTTATTTTTGTGTGTGATAATTTATAGTTATCGTGTAATTAAGGCTGAAATTACACGTGAGATCTGTAATTAGCTGTCACGGTCTGCTTCAGATGGTTTAGTGCCAAATATTATGTAATTAACATAAGTTGCCCTTGGTTTAGGGATTAAAGGTTTTGATAAAATATAAAGACTAAGTAAATACTTAAAAGAAAAGTGTTTGAATACGTAGGCAGTATAGTAGTATCAATAAAATAAGTAAACAAATACCACGAATTACTTAACAAAAACACAATTAATCTAAATACGTGTAGATAATTAAGTTTAGTTTAATAAAACCAATGCTTTGTTTCGTCGCGTGTCTATCGACAAATTAAATAAGTTAATGAAGACAAACGTAATGGCCATTAATGACTGCGTTTATACGACTCGCTTGTCCTACTAACTGCGATTTATTTATTTATATTGATTCGTTGGTTCAATCAAGGAGGAATAAGGTTACTTGCATTTCTTGCATGTGACAACTTGCATGGGGATTGTATCCGTCACAACCAAAAACCTAAAAAATTCAAAATGTGATCTATCATCGCATTTTTGGAAGGAAAAGGAATGGTAGATGTGAGAGGTACTGAAACTCTTAGTTTTTTTTTAGATGACGCACTAAGAATAATTGAATTAAACAAAGTACACCCAGACTCGTAACAACTATTAAAGCATCACATTAATTTTAGAGTTCGAAAAACTCGTATACAACAGCTTTGTCTGTCCATCTGTCTGTTATACAACTTTCAACTCAAGAACCGTAAGAGCTAAAGACTCGCGGTTAACGCCATTCGACTCAGCAATAGTCGATATACTTCCGAAATGACTATGACCTTTGACCTCTGACCGGTCACGTGATATCACGTGACCTTTGCATATATTGTTTTTCGAACTCTAAGATTTACGGCAATTCACTGCCGTTTCTAACTTGCTTGTACCGTGTGGGAATCGAACAACACAGTTGTTGCAATGGCAATAACGAGGCGACAACCTAAACCACTACCTGGGATATCCGTGCAGTTAAACGGCTTTACAGTTAAAGCGAAACTATGTAGTATGTACCATAACTACGAAAAGTCAGAGGTGCGTGTCTTGGGATCGATCTCTAGACCTGCCGTGGCAGTCCAATGATCTCCTATTAGGCTATCGTTGGTATCCAGTAATTATTATTAGTATATTTTTACAATGATAGATGCGGTATGAAAGTGGATATAGTGACAAGAATAGAAAAGGGTATGTTAAGCTGGTTTGAGCATGTAGAAAGAATGGACGAGAAAAGACTGACTAAGAAAGTTTATAAGGCTAGTGTGAATGGAACAGTCGCAAGGGGAAGACCTAGGCGAACGTTTCTTGATCAGATCGGAGACGTTCTGGATAAAGGCCAGGTTAAGAGCACCTTAAACCGGCGAGCATGTATGAGGAATGTTATGAAAGTGAATGAAGAAGTGTGTCGGGATCGTAGAAAATTGAAATCCGTAGTCTCTGCCTACCCCTCCGGGAAACAGGCGTGAATCTATGTATGTATATTTGTACAAAACGATAACGCGCTCTTTAGTAGCCATTTCTGTACCTAATCCAAGATCGAAAATCTAAGATACATAGCCTTCCGATAGTTTCACCGTCTACATCAAACCCTTAAGATCATGCAGAGCTACTACTCTAAATGAAGAGGCGTATCACGCATCGATACATACCCGAGTATTACTCTAGCATCGATCATCGATCCGAATATTATCGGTAACAGCCCTTCACAGACTCAAGTGGCCGTACCATTCGATTCAACGCACTCGAGATGGGTACAGTCGGATCCGGTTAAATGGAAGGTATTTGTTTTGGTGTGATTGTGAAGCTAGAGACTGGAGGTATCGTGTGTGAGGTTATACTTTCAATGTAATTGTTAGTGTCAGTTTCTAGTTGGTGCCGTGGCATCAGTTTGCGCTTATGTTTGCAAACACTCGTAACTTTGATTCCCGGGTCGGGTCAATGTAGTACCACCGAATTTGAAAATATGAATTGGTAATAGGATCGTATCTTATTTAATGGGAGTATAAAATATGTCTGGCAAAATGTGGGTAAAATACACACTATCGATTATATCGAACAAATCTACCACGGTGTGCTAATTCGCTGCTTTGTTGGTGGGTGGATCGCTAGAACAATACCTACATCAATGACGCCCTAGCATGTGCTTCGAATCCCGCATGGCTCCACCCAGTCATGCGGGACCCAAAGCACATGCTAGGGCGTCACCACCATACCTTACTGACCAAACTAACTTGCGTCACGATGGCATTAGGAATAACCGGAACGAAATAGTTTCATTCGGCCACCCCACCCACCACTCCAATACTGGCTGGAGAGCTCCAATGGCTTTGAAACTGGCACGCTTGACAGGAGCATGATTACCCAGTCTAGTTCAATTATGCTCCCTTTGTTTTAAAGGGACATTACACATCTGTCCTCTACACAGGTGTGAGTCTAGGTATGTTCGTATAATTCTGACATCATGGTATCTCGTCACTGATTCGTGTCATATCAATTATGCCACAGCAGTTCCGACGTAAATTTACGTCCATCGTAACAATAACGGGACTCACTAAACAAGTACCGATGTACTTCGCAGAGTTCACCTCTTGTTGACTCGAGTCGATCGTAGCCAGATCTCCCTTGTTATGACTGACGGTCATGAATATTCAGGCAGCACGGCCGCGGGCGCCTCGGAACTTGGAACAACTAACCGACAATCAGTGTGGGAATTATGAAAATATATGCAAGCGCTATAGAGAATTTTTATACGTAAATAATGTAAATGTAAAAACTGATGAACATTTAGTAAGTTGAACCTACACAAGAGATGCGCGATTCGATAACCAAAAAACAAAAAGTTTAAGTTTCTTAATGCAAATGGTAATTTTATTTATCAAAATTACAATTCGCGAGAATAATCATAAGGTCAGTGTTATTTTGGATCAAACTAATTATGTATATAATAATAATAATAATATCAGCCCTGTATTAAACTGTCCCACTGCTGGGCACGGGCCTCTTCTCACTGTGAGAAGGGTTAGGCCATAGTCCACCACGCTGGCCTAGTGCGGGTTGGCAGACTTCACATATTATCTTCGAGACCATTATGGAGAACTCTCAGATATGCAGGTTTCCTTACAATGTTTTCCTTCATCGTTAAAGCAAGCGATAATTAACTATTTAATACGCATATAACTTCAAAAAGTCAGAGATGCGCGCCTTGGGATCGAACTCGAGACCTCTGCGTGGCAGTCCAACGGTTTCCCACTACGCTATTGCTGCTTCCAACGGTTTCCCACTAGGCTATCGCTGCTGGTATGGTTGAAAAAAAAATGTCTAGAATTAGAAGGGAAAGGGAAGTCCCAATAATTTTATACCTAACAATAATTGAACTGATCGCATTCACTGCCGTTTTACTACGAACACAATCCTACAAATGTAGACACAAAAAGCCTTACAAAATCACAATCCATTTAGTGAAAGCAAACCTTAATGTACGCAAAACACTTAAAATGTTCATCAAATGATGTATATAGATTCAATACAAACATCCAAACACTACATAACACATAGCAGATACGTCACGTAATTTCAATCTAATGTATCATTAGGCTTCTATTTTACAGCGTGCCGCAGTAAATCGTGTCCGGCCTTTAATTTATCGGACGTTATGTGCCCGGCTGGTGAATTAATCCGTTAAGTACTTAGCGGTGGACTGACGCACGATTAAACTTACAAGTATTGAAGGGTTAAACAGCAGATAGTATTTATTTTTAATCGACTTCAAAATAAGGAGGAGGTTCTCAATTCGACTGTATGTTTTTTTTGTATGTTTGTCACGCGATTTCTCCGTCAATTATGAATTGATTTTGATGATTCTTTTTTGTTTTAATAGGTAATATCACAGAGGTTGTCCAATATATTATTTTCTAAATTGATTCAGCGCTTTCTAAAAATGTCAACTATCTCAAAAATTGTATACTTTGATGACGTTTTTGTTTTTTTGTGGTTTCCTTCAGTAAAAGACTTGTATTTTATAATTTTAGTTTAAGTTTGTGCATGTAATTATAGCCTTGAAGTCGGTTTAATTATTTGTCTAGAAATTAAAGGTTTTATTTATTTTACCTATTGAGAAGCGACACACCAGCGACTAGATACAACCGTTTTTCAATTATGTCTGGCATTCCAAGTATTGACAAGGTTTTATATGATATACATCTATATACATATGTTATGTTATGTTACCTTGTAATCCTTACTTGAGTTGGGATTCAACAACTTGCCTGAAACTCAGCTCGTGACTTGTTACCCACAGTTCACATCACTTTAATTATAATTATAAATATTTGTAACAAAGTGTGCATATGCTGAATAAATGATTATCTTTCTTTCATTCTTTCTTATACAGGTTGTCCGGTAATTAATGAATAACCTGGAAATGTCTTATAGTGGAACTGATGGCCGTTCAGAAAAAGTATATGTACTCGTACTGGGGTATGTGTTTTTTTTTTAATTACCATGTATAACTTTCTTGTATACTACGACCATAAATGAATGAAATCCATCGGTATTTTTGTTGTTTTATTATTAAACACTAATTATGCTAATAGATAGACAGTCAAAAGTATGCTTTGCTTATATAGCTTGCACTTTTATTTTCTTTTTTATTTATTTTTTCCTTTTTCTGAACGGCCTTCAGTTCTACTATAAGACATTTCAAGGTTATCCATTAATTACCGGACACTCTGTATATTAGTAACTTAGAACTTTGTTAGTTTCAACTTTATTTAATATTAAAAAGATTTGGTCTGGTCCGCATATGCATGGTGTTCAAATTTGTTTGGTGTTATGTTTCGATGATGACTGCTCTGGTGCATGATATTCAAATTTATTTATGTTTTATGTTATTTATTGTCATTGCTCCAATGGCGCAGCATTAATGTATTCCACTGCTGTGTGTTTAACTCAGGTAAGTATTATTCTCTGTTAAGACATTTTTCGTAGCAACACAATGTCTGGAAGAGTGTACGGTAAACGGCAATACGTTCACCCCCTATTACGAGGAGCATACAACCATAAATGGCAAAATGTGAACGAAATACACGTCTGGCTACCCTTTGGTGATATAGGCCATAGACCCAAGCCTATATGTGTACACATCTTCTTCTCCGTAGCCTTTATTATTCCCAAGTCACTTGGGGTCGGCTTTTTTGGTCTAACCGGATTTGACTGGATATCAGTTTTTACACGGAGCGGCTGCCACCTGACTCCCGCAACCCGAAGGCTAACGATACCCTAAGGCTAGACCAGTGTCAGGATATTATAGAGCACTGACTTCCCAATAACGACTGTCATAGATGTTCATGGCAGCCGGGACCGACGGCTTAACGTGCTCTCCGAGGCACGGAGCAAGCTATAATTGGCAATCAATACGCACATAATTTCGAAAAGTCATATAACTTCCGAAAGTCAGAGGTGCGCGACGTGGGTTCGAACCTGAGACCCTCTGCATTGCAGTCTGTTGGTCTCCCCACTGAGCTATATGTGTACACATATGTACATAATTATATGTGTGTTAAAAATTGAATTAACGGGCTGTGACGTAATAACCTATTACTTCCGTGCTTGGTATTTCTTTATGTAGTTCTTCGGTAAAAAAGTTGTGACGACGCTTATAGTGAAATAAAAACTTATTGATCTTTGATGAAGCTAGCTTTTTCTCAAACACGAACCTAACCGGCAATGATGCGTAAATGACTTAAATCATGCTCCACCTATGCAGTCAAATAAGACTATACTTTTCTGTTACTCTCTAAAATCAAAGTTTTAAACCATTCGAAATAAATATACTTATATTCGAGAACGGCTCATGCATATTGCGTAGTAAGCATCAGAATTGATTTACGCACGCATTTATCAATTTTATTACTCGACTAGCTATCGCTCGAGACTTTGCTTGCATACGATTTTCATTTATATTTTCAGCTTAATTTATGACTTCTTGAGAAGCAAAATTTATATTTTAGCGTAGCTGAATTATTTGTATAAAAGATGATCGTGGAACGTTCCATATCTTTGAACTATGGCTGGCTGTTTCGTTTAACGATGGCGATTATCGATTTAACATTTCAGTTATTCGAATGATTTATTGTTTAATATATATTCGAAAAATAGTGATTCTTATTCGAATACATTCGTAGATAATTTGTTATATATTATAAATACGTAAACTTATATTGCTATTTACCTACTATTCTTTAATGATTTGCTTTATGGACAACTTCTGTGTCACTTTAGAGTTTTGAAACATACATAACATAATTATAAGAGGCAAAACGACCTAAGACTAGTGCTTACAAATAATTACCCCAAATGTGATTCGAACCCCCAGTACTCAGCGCGGCGGCAGTGGAAAATAACAAAAAAGAACATTAAGAATTATTCTACAGAAATCACAATGAATTATTAGTCATTGTGATTTCTGTGTGTTCTTTACCTGATTTGGTAATTGAAGCTGGTACTTCACAATCGGCTGTTATCATAAATGCATTTATAATCTGTACCAACGAGGCAACCTAAACGCTAGAACAGAAAACTAAACTAACGCCAATTAGTAACTACAGCAAATAAACGACCTGTACTAGTTTCATAATTACTATCTGAATACAGGATACCAATTAGAAACATCTGCGTTTTTTAATTCTCTAAGCGAATAAAACTGAAAAAAAGGCTTGAGTCATAAGGCTGATAATATTAATACAAACAGTACTTGGAAGCAATTCAAATCCTTACAAATAGTTGCATAAAACTACAATGGTGACTCGGATAGGGTTTCCACGCATAGCTCTCGTTTTATTTCAGGCTGTGTTTGGTAAAAAAACGCTTACTACTCCCGAGGCAGACAGATATGTGTTGCTTAACATCCGTGGCATCGTAGCTTGCAAACGAATGAACCAATTTTGATTTAGGTTTTTCTGTTTGAAAGGTGACTTGATCAGGACTCATCATACTTGATCTGGTCTCAGCTATAATTGAAAATCTGTTAAGCCGTTTATAACTTATCAGCTCTTTGGAAGAAGAAGAACTACCTGATCTGATTGGTTCGAAATTTTGTATCCTGCTACCTGTTCAAAGTTACGCATCCGAACAGCTCAGCGCTTTACATTTGTGCATTGGATGCACATTTGGTAGGAGTTTATTTTAAAATTTTATTTGACTTTCTAAGTTGGTTCGCAATCGAGCAGCGGCCGAGCTCAATTACCATTTAACTATTAAGTTTATCATTTAATTTTGACCATTTTTACCATTAATTTACCATTTAATGCAGTTACTCCTTAAATCTACTGCATTAAACATTATAATTTTAAAAACCTCCGACTCATAATTAATTTCATAATGTAAATCGCCATTTTGTGGTGGCGATCATCTTGGATTTCAAATTTATCATAGTGTATAGTATTCTACTAGTCTAGCCCTTTCATTTAATACTCATATTGAGGGAGTTGTGAAAAAATATCGAATCCGCCATTTTGTGGCGGTGGCCATCTTGGACCAATTTTCATCAAACATAACTAAGAACAATCCCGACTAATTTACCTTTCAAACAAAAAAAAAAAATTAAAATCGGTTCATCCATTCGGGAGCTACGATGCCACAGACAGACCCACACACATACACACACACACACAGACACGTAAAACTTATAACACCCCGTCGTTTTTGCGTCGGGGGTTAATAAAAGAGCTCGCTCCGCTACACTACCTCAATATTTTTATGATATGGCTAGATTTGGTATTTCTTTGTTTTGTCAGAGTCGTAGGATGATTTTAATTGTAACCTAGATTGTAGATTATAGGTTTAACAATTATCTATATTCGATACCATAGCTCTACAAACTTAGTCTTAGACATGTTGCTCTGATTACTTTCGTAACCCTACCGGTCTACCTAAATATAATAAGCAAAAATTGATTATAATAAAGATTTATAGATAACGTCGGTAAGATAATGAAAATATTTTGACAACGTTTTGCAGTTGAATATATTTTAAGACCACTTGTTTTTCGAGTTGCAAGTCTTGTTGAGCTGAGCTAAATGCCTATATTAGGGATACGTTTACGTCGGTAGTAGGCCGTCTCTCGATTACAAGAGCCTTATCTAATGTGAAACGTTAATCATACTTGCAAACTTTTCAAGTAGTAAGTAACTCTCCAAATCAGTCATAATTTTACAAATATAATAATAATTAACGAGGTTAAGGAAAAAAGCAGCGATAGCTCAGTGGGGAGACCACTAGACTGCAATGCAGAGGGTCTCGGGTTCGAACCCACGTCACGCACTTCTGACTTTCAGAAGTTATATAACTTTTCGAAATTATGTGCGTATTGATTGACAATTATCGCCTGCTCTATGGCAGTCGTTATTGGGAAGTCAGTGCCCTATAATATCCTGACGCTGGTCTAGCCTTACGGTATCGTTAGCCTTCGGGTTGCGGAGGTCAGGTGGCAGCCGCTCAGTGTAAAAACTGATATCCCGTCAAATCCGGTTAAACCAGAAAAGCCGACCCCAAGTGACTTGGGAATAATAAAGGCTAGGGAGAAGGTAGAAGAATAATAATTAACGAGGTTAACCCTTTCAATTAAATACATGATCAACAAACTACAAAGAATCGCTTCGGAAGCGCAGGAAATACACCATTCCACGTTCTTTCTTTCATAGAGGAATTATATTAGACGGCTATTACAGCTATTAAACTGTTGGCATCCCTACCCGGTTGCAAGCAAAGCCGGATATACGCGGCTCACTTTACGATTATTACTTCCTTTGCGCTCTTAGTGTGACACTAGTGGGTACTGAATGCTTGTTTTATTGTTTATTATTCTTTCAATGGGGGTGGAATAAAAGGAACGATCATGCCAGACAAATAAGGGTTGGAATGAATAAATCAGGGTGGTTAAGTGTGTTTGGTCTTGAACTTCGATACACAAGGGGTTAGTGACACAGCGATGATTGAAGTGAATCATTATTGCTTTAAATATCTTAGCTAGATGAGTGGTTATGAGTTTCTTGTTGGTTAGGTTCAAACTATTGCCAGTTTCAGTTCCAGCGATCCACCCATCATTTAAGGCAGAAGTGGGCGAACCGGAACTTTTTATCTTACCTAGGTGAACCCGACATACCCTCTCCACTCTTTCCCACAGAACGGGATGCGTAAATGGCATACATTAAAAACAAAAAGAGTCTCAGCCCTTTGCCTGAACCTAGCAACTTAAGTAAACTCACTATACAATAAACTATGACGTTCAGAGGTGTTATTTTGTGACCAAAATGAATAATGAATTTTGATTTTCACTTTTAGAAAAGCACTGGTTGCGTGTAAGTGATTGAATATAAGGCCGAAAGCCGAGTTTGTCTTAATAGAAAAGTCGTTCTAGAATATAAAATGTTTATCCAGATTACATAATTGTCGTACAAATATGTCGTATTGAAATAGCACAGGCATGCTTATATTATTTGAGATCTTATCTTATTATTATCGCTTATTCACGACATGTGACTGAAATTGTAGACTAAAAAGTAGCAAAGAGACTTTGCTACGTTTTTTTATTAAAAATCATATAACGAGCTTACCTTATTTTGAAACGCTTGACTCTTCTTCTCTTGTGTCTATCGTTTAATAACAATATGGCTCGTCCTCTTATTGGGCCATTAGCAGTATTCAACATTATTTGATGCTCCTTGCGTGCAGCCACAATTATATTTTTATTTTATTTTTATTCATATGGTTCACCAACAATTGATTACACTGTTACAAGATGTGATACATTCATAAAACTCATTTACTAGCGTAACAATATCTTACAGGTAAACATAGCATGCATAACTTTTATATCTAAAGTTTACAATTACCAGTTCAAAGACAATTCAAACAATACAAGAAAAAAATATGCAGAAGAAATTAAAAATAAATAAATACACAAACAAACCAACCATCCAACCTTAATACAGAGAGAGCATTAGGTGTTTTGATAGTTAGACATAATTTTTTTGATTCTATTAAGTGTGTCATGCACATCAATTAGATCACTTAGGCTATTTAACAATTTGGATAGTCGGGGGATTTGCGCCGAAGATGGTTCTACGGAGTGGAGGATGTAAAGGCGTGATGGGAGCACGAGGATTTCTGGCGGGTACACGGAGTTTTAAATATTTTAGCAATTGGAGACAATCAATTTTATGCTGTACCTATTATTTTAATTAAGAAGAGGGAGTCAAGGATATCTCTTCTTTTCTGTAAAGACACCATATTAAAATGAGAATAATATAAATAGACTCATCCCACACAACGTCCTAGAGTAATTAATAACGCTTTAGCGATGAAGAAAATTATCGTCAGCACGTCTGCAGATCTGAAAGTAAACCATAATGTTTTCAAAGACTACCAAACTGCACTGGGCTAGCGCGGTGCACTGTAGCGTAAATCACGTACCCACTCTCACATAAGTACCGAGATAAAGCCCATGCCTAATGGAGCGACATAGTCATATTATGACAAGCTTCTCCCTCTTTCTTTCTTCTCGTCTCTCTAAATAAAGAGAAAAAAAGGCCATGCCCAGCTGTGTGATAGGAAATAAATAAATCTATTATTATGGCCTTGGCTCGTTTTCCATTTAGATAGGGAATGAGACTGTTGTCCTATTTTAAGGTCGATAAAAGAGCAAAGATGTTACGTTATTCCAGACATGTGAAAATAAAAGTACACAATGACATAACGATAAAACACTGTCTTGTAAAGAAAATCCCGTGTACAAAAGTCCCGGAGATTAGGTCCAATACGTGTACGGCTTGCCGTAATCACGAACGAAGTGTGCCCTACAAACAAGTCAATCTTAAACCGGGTTTGCATAGATTAGCACAGCACTCGCTTTCAGAACACATTAGGGTATGCCACAAAATTGCATTTTAAGCGGTTCAAGTTATGTAGAAAAAAACGTTTATGTAGAACAAACTTGTTAAGAGAAAAATCCTATCAACGTTCCGTTATACATATTTCTTTTAAATTTTGTTTGCAACTTACATCAGACAAGAAAATCCAGAAAAAAAAATTGTGGGATAGTTTTCTGTCAAAATGGCTGATATTGTTTGTACTGTTAACCATTTAATAGCCTCGTGAACAGCTACTAGCTTTGTCACGCGTCTCTGTTCGGGTTCAATACTTTTTCCTTAGATGAAAGGTATATCCTGTTTGACCTCTGACATGTGCATGCAAAATTTCATGATGATCGGTTCAGTAGTTTAGGCGAGAAAACGTGACAAACGAAGTCACATGCGCATTTATAATATACTAGATTTTGCCCGTAGCTTCGTCCGCGTAAACCTAGGTTAGATTAGTAACAGTGGCACTGCAGGGTGGGTCACTGCTGTAGTTTCAGTTCCAGCGACCCACCCACCAGTCAAGGCAGCGGTCTGGCACACCGTGGTGGGTTTAGTCGGTAGTACCCGGGACATTCCATCTTCTCCAGGGTGAGCCCGACATAACCTCTCCGCTCTCCTTTTCCCAGCGGAGAGGTATGCGGCAAAAACTCCGCGGTCCGCCAAATTAAAAAAAATGTTAGTAACAGTATTTTTTTGGATAAAAGGTACTCTATGTCCTTTTAAGCACCCCTGACAACGTACATGCGAAATTTCATGATGATCGATCGAGTAGTTTAGGCGTGAAAGTGTAACAAATAAATTTACATTCGCATTTATAATATTATAGTTAGGATGTTACTTGTACACACAACGACGCATCAAACTAGACTGTTTGGACTTTGAACTTTTAGAAGTTGAACGCTGCGAATCGTGCGAGAGAGTACGTTATATTTCTGTTACGCTCTATTCTTACCATTACATCGACACCACTATGCACTGTGCCTTTCCGACAATTCTCTATTTTGTATGTAGCGTAAGTATGCGTATATAGGATATCTAACTTGATGTGTAGCCGTGTGTACACAACAATTAAAACTTAAAAAACCTCCGACACTAAATTCTTTTGATACCCATATTGAGGAAGATGTGAAAAAAAAATTAATTAGCCATTTTGTGGCGGCGGCCATCTTGGATTTTAAATTTATCATATAGTATTCTACTAGTCAAGCCCTTTCATTTAATACCTATATTGAGGGAGTTGTGAAAAAATATGTATTCCGCCATTTTGTGGCGGCGGCCATCTTGTACCAATTTTCATCAAACATAACTAAGAACACTCTCGACTAATTCACCTTTCAAACAAAAGAATCAAAATTAAAATCGGTTCATCCGTTCGGGAGCTACGATGCCACAGACAGACACACACACACACACACACTCACACAGCACGTCAAACTTATAACACCCCGTCGTTTTTACGTTGGGGGATAAAAATAGCTGGCTACATACGCAAGCGACTCATACGAGCTATAGGTATGCAAGAGTAGGTAAATCATACGGGCCACTTTAGCAGTAATCGTAAACACGACGAATGCAACTCAACCAAGTGCCTCAATTTGCGTATGATATTCGCGTCGTATACAAGAGCAAATAGGCGGTTCCTCATATACGGATGACAAGATAACATTTTATATAATCATGTGATTAGAAATTAAACCTATTAGTATATTCGACTGATAGCTTTTTAGTTATCTGTCACCAATTCTTGTGTGTAATGAAATATTGATAAATATATAGACACCTACCAGTTTTTAAAAGATTTTACTTAATCTTGAAACAGAATGGGGATGTGTTTGTACCCTCGCAGTCAGATAATTTTATGTTGTTTTGCTTGCGATAAGTAGCTTCTAGATTTCTTTAACCGTACGTTGTATAGCCAGTACCGAGTTCAACAAAACGAAGTTGTATACGTAGATAACGTATACAACTTCTTTTATGCCGGTTGCAAACTCGCAGATAATATTCCTGCTATCTATTGCACAAGAAATTAATAGGTAGTAAATCCAAACAACATACAGGGTGATTGAAATCGTGTAATTCCTTTTAACCACGCATTCTACTGGTTATATAGAATAACCCTGACCATATATTTTTTTATGAGAATAATTTTTTTGGAAAAATTAATGTATCATTTTTTTTGTGAAATGGTGTCAGATAGTCATATGTTAAACCAACCGCATTAGGTATTAAGTCTTGTATCTTTTTTTTTTTTTTTTTTTTTTTCTTTGTTTTTTAGGGGCATATGTCCATCAAGGATAGGTGAGCCCCAGCGTTTCCTAAACAGTACATATACTACATACTACAATAATATATTATTCTAATTAAGTTATACCTAAAGGTTAAAGAATCATCTGTTATAAATAATATTTTCTATAATATATTTTGCAGCTTCAGAACTCGGTTCGGCTAATATGCTTAAAAATGCTCCTTGATCATACTTATTAATATTAAAATTCTGCACAAATGATTCTCTAACCCTTTGATATTTAAGTCTTGTATCTTGGAAAACTAAAAACATAAATTAAACCTTTAAAGTCAGAGCGGCACACCGGCAGCAAGACACAGCTGTTCAATTATATCTGGCATTTCAACAATTGACAGATTAATGGACACGAAATCACCCAGATTCAGAATCAATCTATTCTGGATCACAAATATTTATCCTATCCTACAAGACTCTTCACAGCGGCCGTTTGCCCACTATACCATCCGCGCAGTCATCAGGTCGTATTTCCTACCACCGCTGCCGTCCACGCATCGCACCATTCTTTCCTCAGCCGTCGACGAACGGCAATCTACATAATACGCAGACACACAGCTATAAAAATGGTAATGCACTGCGCTGGCTTTGCTCCGGGGTAATAGGTCGCTTGTTCGGCTGTTTCATGAAACCTTAATGTGTTTTAGATCTTTGGACTCTTTAGCTTCTTGCCAACGTTTGGCTTGAAGTAAGCCAGCACTTTGACTGTAGTCTTTAGTTTAATAAATTACAATGTAGTTTGCGTTGCGTTTGCGTTATCTTTGTAAGGTTACGGTTATCGTATACGAGTGTATGCACTATAGGTCTTACTTGCATACAAACTTTATTTTTATTGTTTCTGCAGGTAAAACAGTTTTAGTGTATATCCTAATCCTAACTAATATTATAAATACGAATTTGAGTTTGTTTGTTAAACCTTCACGCCTGAACTACTCGACCGATCATTATAAAATTTCGCATACACGGGTAACAGAAAAGGAGACCTTTCACCCGGAGAAAAGTACTGTTTAACCTAACCTACATTTAAGTGAAGCTGCGAGCAAAATCTTGTACTCTAATAAGACCACCATTCTTTCTTATATTTTCTTTTTTTAAAAGACAGCGCTCGCACTAGTATCCGTTACTGTGACGCGGGAGACTTTACAAACATTCAAACAACGAACGCAGAGAACACCCAGACTCGAAAAAACCATTTGTGAATCACACAAAGTTCTGACCCGTATGGGATTCGAACCCACAACATTCGGCGCTGTGACACGAGGCCACTTAAGCCACTACACCGTCCGTGCATCCATTAATACGGCTGGTATACTTTTTTCCTTTTTGTAAAAGAGTCTGTATGGCGAATTCCATGAATTCCTTTTACCGTCTCATCACGCTTGTCTTTTAGTACGATAGGTACCGATACGATTTTAGTTCCCAACGTATTACTGGTTGAATAGGTACCTTTTATATGTATTATGTAAGGTATTAGTCAGCCAAACTGGTTGTCCAGTTGCACGCGGTGGCTACTGGAAGCACGTTTCTTGGCACGTGACTACCAAAAATACCTTTGTACCTACAGTTAACCCTTTAACGCACACCTTACCTTTGGCGATAGACGTCAAGAGCTAGAATGGTGTTGGTAGTGATTGTGACATCTAATTAAAACTGAAGTAACACAGGACAAACGGCTGTGAAAAGGTTTTAAAAGTGTTACAGATTTTTTTTTACGCTTACCACATTGTAAAGCTTTCTTATGTTAACAATTTTTTTTATCCTAGCAACTAATTGTCTCACTCTATAGTCTCGATGGAGAGGCAGTTTCTAATACCTAACGTATACCGAACATAGTTTCAGACGCCATGCCGACCATAATAGCTTACCCAAAAATCGCTTAACGCTTTATCACATCCGAGAATCGAACCTGATATCGTGTGCACAACAACTGCATTCTATACTGTCAAATATTCCATTTAACTATTAAAATCTATACGATATTGCAAAACATGCTTTTTGGATAAAAGTACTTAATATAATTAACACCAAAACATTTACCCATAAAACATAAATAATCGCTCTTACAATAACATCACATGACATAGTCATGAACCCATCTAGCGCCATCAAAACCGCTCCATAACTTACATGGGAACACCGCTAATAAACGGGAATGGCTCGTACATAAATTGTTCGAAGCAATAAATAATGGAAAATTGCCCACCCGTGTCAACCGGTATCAAATTGCTGGTGTCAGTACTCCTTACCTTGTAATGTACGGATTAAGTTGGCATGCCAGCCTGTTTAGACCACCTAATATATTATCCGAGATCCGATGACCTAGATAAGGTGGGATAAAGTGCGTGAGGAAAGTACAGAGGGTATTTCAGGCGGTCACGGTCAATGCGGAACGGCTTACTTACCTATACTTGGTTTATTTAATCCTCCTTGTATTTGAACATACAAAAAGGCATACATTAAGTACATGAATAAAGATATTAAAAATATCTTACTAATCTAGACTAATGTTAAAAAGCTGAAGAGTTTGTTTGTTTGATTGTTTGGTTGAACGCGCTAATCTCAGGAACTACTGTTTCGAATTGAACAATTCTTTTAGTATTAGATAGTCCATTTATCGAGGAAGGCTATAGGCTATATAACATCACGCTACGACCAATAGGAGCGGAGCATCAATGTAAAATGTGGCAAAACGGTGAAATTTCTCTTATGTGAAGCAGGCGAAGTTGCGCGGGTCAGCTAGTATTGTAATAAAAATTCTCTAGCCTTGGTGGTGGTAGTGAATTTGATTGCTGTGTTACCATAATCAACCCGAATCCTCATGACTCTGATTGATTCTGGTAAAAATCTCAGAACGCAAACCTACAACATATGAATGTATGTAAACATACATACATATATTGCCTATTGCGTTTCTGACAAGCAAAATTGTCAAAATCATCCTTATTATGTCAAGCTTTTTAAATATTTTATAAAAATGTAGCAAAATGCTGCTGCTTATTTTGGCAATAGTCCCTGCGACACATATGAATATAATGTTTTCAGCAGTAGCGACCCGGCGAATGAATCACGTTATTAATATTCTCAAAATATAATTTCAATTAAACAAAATTTAGAAAATAATCCTCTTTACAGTATTAATGTCTGACTACAGGAATCGATCATGGCGAGCGAATGCTGAAGATCGCCTTCCGGCCAGTTTCCTTACTATCAGTAGCTCGGACCTGTTAAGTACATTAAGTGTCATTAATCACTTCCTCTCTTCTTTCTACAAAAGCTGACAAGCATTTTGAAGGCTTTTTATGTATATTAGTAATCGCCTGGAGGTCAAAATTCGACCACAAACAATTCGTTTTCAATATTTTATTAGTTGTACTTCTCCAAATAAATTCGAATTATGCCAAATCGAAAACTCCTGTTGGCGTGATATGATTAAAAAGGAGTATCAAGTATTTTCATTACGTTTTAATGTAATACAGTAAATGTAGTACTTTTCTACTGCTTTAGAAGGTAATGTGCTTAAGGAATATCATTAGCAATTGTATAATCATAATTTACAACTTAACTAATATTAACAAAACTATCCACTTATAAATAAAACAACATGAAAAGTAACAAAATATGGGACTGTAAAATTTAATATCGCTGTCGACCGGGCAAGTGCCCAATTGTATAATAAGTGTTTACTTAATATACAATTGACAATCACGCTCCCAAATAATAATGGCAGACAGGCAATATCAGAATATTGCCTTGCCTTGAAATGCAAATGTCATACAATTTTGGAAGTAACTCCTGGCCCGCTTGTGAAGAAACTCATCGAATGCAATCATTCTTCCTTAAGAATAGTCCACACTGTTATCAAAAACTTGGAAGTCTACCAATTAGCACTGGGCCTACCGAGCCTACAGAGCCGATATTAGGGCTTTTTACCACAAAACCAAAACCACAAAACCTGACACGGCTACCAATTAATCCAATCAAAGGACTAATTCAAACAAATATTCAATTACAATACCTGAAAATGTCTTTATTTATTCCTCCCCGTAATTCGTCTGTCTGCGTTTAAACAAATAATCCCAATTTACATTCTTAAATGGCAATTATCGTACAAAGGTTTCGCGATTTATTATTAACGGTACCTACGTTTTAATTAAAATTACTGCAATCGTAAATAAATACATTCTGTTGAGACGGGATTCATGTTTTATCTGCAAAGATTATACTCGTGTATAATTAAGTATTGCCATTTGTTATTATCTGACAATAGTTAGGTATGTATAATTTGTATATTTTAAGGTTGAATTACTTAACTAGCTTCTGCCCGCAGTTTCACTCGGGAACAGTACTTCTTTCTGGATGAAAGGTACCTACTCAAGTACTATGTATGTCCCCTTCTGTACCCCTGACAACGTGAATGCGAAATTTCATGAAGAGCGGTCGAGTAGTTACGGTTTGAAAGCGTAACAAACAAACTAATTCACATTTACATTTATATCCTTACTAATATTATAAACGCGAAAGTTTGTATGGATGTATAGATGTTTGTTACTCTTTCACGCAAAAACTACTGGACCGATTGTGATGAAACTTTATATGTAGATAGCTGAATACCTGGATTCACACATAAGCTTTTTATCCCGATATTCCCACGAGAACGGGACTTACGCGGGTGAAACCGCGGGGAAAACTAGTAATATTATATAGTTAGCAGATAGACACACAATACAAGTAAAAGACACGTCAGGAATAAAAAGATTATACAGTATGTAGCCAGATTTTAGATCTAAATAGGTCAGTATGCACAGAATGTTGGGATATTGCCTCTTTGGCATGTTTCTACAGAATATACCACGGGGAGTGCTCTGAAGAGTTATTCCACCTTATCCCGCCCTCCCCATTCCTATCCAGAACAACGCGTGCTGGGCTCAGATGCCGTAATTACACGGTGGAGTCGACTAGAGTGCGTACCAACAAGTTTGGGTCCTCATACCTCTGCTGAACGATCAAGGCATGGAATTCTGTGCCAAGGCACGTGTTTCCTTCTTCCTTCAATCCTGGGTCCTTTAAGCGGGGCGTGAAAAAGCACCTTCTCAGGCCGTCAAAGTAGAGACCTCAACATCGCCTCGGCTGCTATGAGGACGATGTGGAGGCCACTGCTCTTAGACCACACGACTGCTTACCATCAGGCGGAGTGTGGTCATTTTGACGAGCAAAAAAAAAAAAAAAAATATCTGATTTGATTATGCAAATAAATAATCGTTTAGGATACTAAATATATGATACGTAGACAATGGTTGCGGTTCTGCATATTCTTCATGTCTATTATATAACTTCCGTGACACATAAGGCATATTTACCAAATACCATTATTTTAAAAAATGCTAGAAATATACTATATAATACACAAACCGGATACCTATATATTGGACAGTAAAAAGATATACGTATTTGCAAGGTCAGTTCCCATCAAAGATAGCAGCGAAAGATAATGGCATTAGCATTGATTGGCCATTTAAAATTAGATCAGCAATCGACGACGATCACATGTAATGGTCGCTAGCGGATGTACCGGTATTTCGACTTCCCATATATGGTTTCCGTGGTGTAGCGGTTATCACATCTGCCTAACACGCAGAAGGCCCCCGGTTCGATCCCGGGCGGAAACATATCTTTTTGTGTTTTAAAAGAGCTATGTTATTATTTTTAGTTCTTGTAAATTTTATACTAACATTATAATTGTTGCATTATTTTACAAAAATATATATTTAATAATTTTGAATTTAATAATACTAATCCAAAGTTGCTGCAATATATTCAGTAAAGAATTGACTGAGAAACAGATGTATTATAAAATAACAGACATATCATATCTTTACGAATGCTTAGAATTACCCACTTAAAAAATTAGGAACTATTTAATTAAAGTGATTAATAGACTGACGCCTGCGCATGCTAGAAATATGCTAGAAATTTTAAATCTCACATAGATAGATGTGACATTTCAAATATAGCAATAGTTTTAAAAAACTATTAAGTCGATATATATATTATAATACATCATTGTATTTGAGACATTGTAGCTCAGACTTTACACCAAACATCTATTATTTCATCACCCAACGCCCAAAATTGCATTGAAATTTAAATAAATATAATTTACATTATTATGATATTGTATAAAATACGTGACAATTCGACTAAAATCTTTTAAAAGTCAAATGTTGTTGCAATAAAGAGTGACTTGACTGAATGATATGACATAATATGCCTTTTAAATAAAAATGATAGTTAATATTAAGTCCAGCACATTTCATTATTATTATAAAATATGTTATTATCTGACTATTAAAACTACTTTGATTAACTTGTGTTTTTCTAGACCTCATTATTCAATTTCTCGTAAATATTGTACATGTTTAACTATCAAGGCGTACAAAGAAAAACGAGATGGGTGTAAAAACCCAGGATTCAACCTCTTCGTCTTCATGTGACCTTTCTTATTTCATCAGCTTTTTGTAATGTCCCACTGCTGGGCAAAAGCCTCTCCCTTGGACTTCCAAATCACTCTGTTTATGGATATTATTATTATTATTATATCTCGGGGGTCTTTTGACCCACAGGGCCCATATTCAAATTCGACCGAGGGATGACACCAAGATGTCTGCAAGAAGTTACAAGTCAATCGGTCCAGTGGTTCCGGAGCTATGCCTGTCACTAACAAACTGGCACTAACAGACAGACACAGAGACCCACATAGTGTTTTCATTAACCTCTTCGAAAAAGACTCAGAAGTTAATAAACGATTTACAATATAATTTGATAATAATTATATTTTGAATATTTACGATAAATTGATTTTCTCATAAGTGCCGTTTTTGCAGTTTGTAAGCGAAGTTGCTATTATCACGTCTGTTATGGATTACAGTGTTAGCTAATCGTTAGAACAATTCAGGGTATGCCTTAACAATCGTAGCGATTGCCAGAATATACAGTAACTATAGAATACAGAGTGATTTCAAATTAAACATAGACCGTACATATACATCTCTTTTGAGTCTTTAAAGCTGTCTTTGTCAATCGAGTTACCCCAGAATATTATACCATAGCGCCGCACTGATGCTACTAATCCATGATATGCATTTAATAAAGAGTCTAGGTTTAGTTCTGAAGCAATTTTGTATAGTGCATATGCAGATATACCTAGCCCTTTACTCAGCTATTTAATATGCGATTTAATTTTGAGTCTATCATATCACCAAGAAATTTTGTGGATGAACTTCATTAATAACTCTTTTCCCTAGCCTTTATTATTCCCAAGTCATTTGGGGTCGGCTTTTCTAGTCTATCCGGATTTGACAGGATATCAGTTTTTACACGGAGCGGCTGCCACCTGACCTCCGCAACCAGAAGGCTAACGATACCCTAAGGTTAGACCGGTGTCAGGATATTATAGAGTACTGACTTCCTAATAATGACTGCCATAGATGTTCATAGCAGCCGGGCCCGACGGTTTAACGTGCTCTCCGAGGCACGGGGCAGGCGATAATTGTCAATCAATACGCACATAATTTCGAAAAGTCTAATAACTTCCGAAAGCCAGAGGTGCGCGACGTGGGTTCGAACCTGAAACCCTCTGCATTGCAGTCTGTTGGTCTTCCCACTGACCTATCGCTGCTTTTCCATTAATGGAACTGTATCACTATATAAAACTTTAATGTCTGGCGCCTTCACTCGCTGACTAAAATGTGTTATAGTAATCTTATTTTAGTTTATTTTGAGATTGTTGAGATTCTTTCGGTCTAGTTGTGATATTCTTGATCTCAAAGTTTTATTAATTTCATATTAATAAAACTATAATAAATAATATAATATATAATATGTCGGCCTCGATGGTGTAGTGGTTTGTGTAACCGACTGCTACGCCTGAGGTTGCGGGTTCGATTCCCGCACAAGTCAAACATTTGTGTGCATGAACATGGATGTTTGTATTGGTCTGGGTGTTTCTACGTATAATAAGTATGTACTTACAAAAAAAAAAGTAGTTTATCCATTGTCTAGTACCCATAGTACAAGCTCTGCTTAGTTTGGGCTAGATGGTGTTGTGTGTATGTGGAAGAATATTATTATTATTATTATATTCATATTATTTTTATCATTACAAAAAATTGTTACTACTTACATATTCGATACTATATGAATACGTAGTGTAACAACTCTAGTTTTGTTTTAAAATAGTATAGTTAACGAATATTGTGAAGCGAGCGCTATAGACAAAATATATTCCGCACAGCTTTTTTATTTCAAATTGATTCAGTTCTGTTTTACAGGCAAACAATTCGTGAACTGTTTTTATTCAATGTGTATAAAATAAATATACCTCGATTCTGTGACACAAGTCTGTGCATATTTTTTGCAGCTGAATACAGGTACCGGATTGATTTCTCGGTAAACGCAATATGTTAATGGATTTTTTATTAGTATATTGGCAGTAAAAGTAAGCAATCAGAGCATATGCGCGGCGATAGTAATTAAATATACCTGTTAAAATAGGTTAAAATAGGTAAACCTATTTATGATATGTATAGATATGTAAATATATCATGACAAGCAACAATTATTTTTAAGTGAAAGCCTTACAAAAGTCCCTTGTGAACAATGCGTCAGCCTCGGTGGCGTAGTGGTGAGTGTAACCGACTGCCACGCCTGAAGTCGTGGGTTCGATTCCCGCACAAGTCAAACATTTGTGTGCATAAACATGGATGTTTGTCTTGGTCTGGGTGTTTCTATGTATAATATGTATGTATTTACAAAAAAAAGTATATATTTATGTGTATCCATTGTCTAGTACCCATAGTACAAGCTCTGCTTAGTTTGGGCTAGATGGTGTTGTGTGTATGTAGTATGTAGAATATTATTATATTATTAATTAAAATGTTAATAATGATAAAATATTTTATTGTATTTTAGAGCGCATCACAATTAACGTCTGTAAATATAGTCCGCCTCGCGAACAAAGCCGAACCGTGTTAATATCTTGCTCATTTGCACGACGTGAAGAACCACTAGTTACGTCAAAATTATTTGTAACAGCTCGTTCTATAGTTACAAGCAAAACATCATTATCTAGTTGCACCCCTATTTTGTCACTGTGCTATGCGAAATTCAACCTTATGTCAAGTAGTTAAGGTGTATGTTTTTAGAGGGTAGACGGATAATTTGTATACCGTTAGTTGTTTTACGGTGAAGGAGTATTCGTGTTGTGGGTATAAACGGCATGCTTGCTCTCTCCAGTCAGTTTGGGGCATACGGCTCGTTAACAGGTCTGAGTGTTGAATGACAAAAATCTCATCCAGTCGACAATTTATTTTTTAATACATTCATCATTATGATGCTTGAAAGAGACGGAAAATGCAAGGCTGGCTGTATTCGGTTCCGTGGTGTTAAAATTTGTAAGAGGTAAGAAAGTTTGCCTTTCATAGTTCATGTTTGGGACATTTTTTAGGCAAAAGGCGTGTCCATTGACGTTTACCTTTCTTGCCGATTTTTTTTAGGATCGATATTAACCAAATGGTTGTAGAATCAAGACATCGAATCGTTAGTAGGTATTATGTTACATTAACATTGAAATAATTGTTTAATGATTCTGTATTATCAGTTTCTTGTCAACTATACACAACAAAACATGATCGCAAAATAATACCAATCACCTCCTATTTTCAATAGAGATGATTGAAATTTAAGAAAAAGCAAATCACAGCTTTTCCTTATACAACTTTGAGCTCATTCTGCGTAAAAAGAAACACTAATAATTGAACAATGTTCGAGTACCTACTTTGAAATAACCACAAAAAAATCGAAATGAGAAACTTCAAGGTATTAAGACCATAGAATTAAAAAAAACTTACAACTAATCGCTTATTAATTCCATGCACGAATCATTGTCCTTCTAAAAATGTATACTGAAAAGCAACCAAAACATTAGCGTTTGTGTAAATATTAATAAATTGTAATACCTACATATACCTACGTCTAAAAAGTTCTAAACAAAATATTCCACAATAAAAACCATATAATTAGTATTCATATAACCATATATAGTATTTTCATTTTAAAATCGTAGACTTATTATTTATGTATAAATATCTTATTTCTGGGAAATAATCTATGCATAATATAGATATAACTGTCTGTTGATAAGAAATCATATCTCTTATTTTTATCATCTTCTACAATAATTATAAAGTTCCAGATTTTCCTTTAGCTATACTAGGCGTAGACTAGAGCGTAACAAAACAATTTAGGTACAGCGACACGCACTAACGAAGGCAACGCAGTGTAAACTTGTTACTGTGAGGGGTAAACAAAATCCTCACCCGCTTTCAGGCAGCCACTGTTACGTCACAACATACAGGGGACGAGCAGAAGTCTAATGTACCAACATATTATAAATCGTGCATACTTAATCTGTCAGTTCGAGACATAAAGATAAAATCATTGTGCATATAATAATAATGTCCTCCTGACCGAATTTCGGTCACGGCGGCCAATCTTAACAAGACTGGCCATCGGCGCAGGAGATATTATAGTGCACAAGTGTGTGCGCAAATATAAGTGCACTCTCTGTTCCCTAACTCTCATGATCCGATAGGACGAATAATCCGATACGACCGGAGTGAGATCAGGCGCAGGACCAACGGCTTTACGTGCTTTCCGAGGCACAGGGGTGTCTAACACCTGGTGGTGCACTTCCTAACTCCGGGCTCGTATTGAGATTTCTTAACATAAAAACCCAATAACTTTTTGTTCTCGATGTATTGTGAAATCTGCCAACCCGCTTTGAGCTAATGAACCTAACCTTTCTTATAGTGAAGTAAAACTTTGCCATAGTTAAGCATCATTTTAACAGCTTAAACTAAGTAAGTACAGAGCTAAGGTGAATAGTGAAATAGCGTACTACACACCATTCGTTTACGAGTTGACCTACTCCGAATATGTTTTGCTGTATCTTCACCCTTCACCTTACACCTTATATCTAGAAGTAGAAGGGTGACATGAACACGTAATTGTGTTTACCCCACGACGTGCTTTATGCATTACTTACAAAAATTATGAACAGATATTTTTAACAAACTTTGTACAAGATACTGCGACGAGTAATATTTAAAAAAATACTAATGATATACATACATATATCAGCTACATAATTATTTCTAACATTTCAGTGTTTCTAAAATTTATTGTAAATATTTTTTTTGTTTATCCTTTCAAAAATCGATTTGGTATATAAAGACTGACAACCACATTACATCAGATTGCGTTAGCACAAAGGGCAGATTGTAAGTTTTAAAATTTCATTAATTAATACGTTGAAAAAGTAATCTGGTAGCAATACAGGGTCTTACTATGATACCCGTAGACAACAATAGTCTCGTCCTTCTTACTACTATGTCTTAAAACAAACTTAACATTTCTGCTTACCCACCTACCTCTATTGACGATAAATAATCAGCCACAAGTCTTTGAGGTAATAAAGTTAGAAAACATAATTCATAGTCACCTGTAACCACTACAAACTTTTATTAACATAACATATAACAGTTTCTAGTGCCAATGAACCAATATTTGCGCAGTTAAACTTCTCTTTCAAGAGTAATAACTTCGCCACGCCATATAAAATCAATTTCAAATTGAATACGTCTCCGAACAACATTTCCAACAATAAATACGAAGAGTGTTTCAATATGATTTCAATAGAAATGCATTATGATATATATTCATTGCAATATGAGAATTTTATAGGTCTTCGTCTGTTAAAGTGAATACTGACTACACTGTATTATATTATAAGTAATGATTTAAATATATTTCGCATTCAGTTATCACCAGTATATAGCAAAATGGAATGCGCTCATTAGGCCGTTTCGTTTTCGGCCAACACTAACGGACAATAAAAACCGATGGTCACCAGATTTTACTTAGTTCTAGCTGTACATAATTATATACATAGGATACCCGCCCGTTTTCCAAAGGGGCAGGCAAAGACAATGAACTACCTCCTATGACCGAATATCTCTCAGGCATTCACTTTCATTATATTTTTCATGATGCTCATCGGCTTAGAGAACTACCAATTTCTTTCTTAAGCTTTGTGGTGTCCATGTACACATCCCTCTCCGGGGGATAAGGGAAGCGGAGAAGGTATGTCGGGCTCACCTGGGGCAAGATAGCAAATCCCAGGGCCTACTGACAAAATCTACTACGGTGTGTCAACTCACTGTCTTGAATGGTGTGTGGGTCGCTGAAACTACATTAGCAACCCACCTAGCTGTACCCACCATAGGCTAGAACTGCCTGAGGGTACCATTAACTCGGTCTTACCCCAAAATGTTTCCTACGATGTTTTAGCTGCACATAACATTATAATGCCAAACTGCGTTTGATTGAAAGGTATACAGATGTACTGGTGTCTTTACAATAATTCAGACACACATTTGGAGCTGCGCAAAGTGCATGGTAATAAAAATTGTATTCAAATTTGTAAGGATGTCTAGTAATATTTGCTGAAAGATATTTATGCAAATGTTATACATTAAAATTAAATTATCATTTACCGATGTGATACGTGACCCCGTGGGCGTAACATACAGAGGTGTGGGTAGATACCCACACCTTCGAGGATAGGAGCTTACGTATGTCCTACATTCAACCAATGAAAAGGTTGGCTATCATTGTAATCTCACGTAGTAGGGAAGGAGCACACTGTCGTTAAACGGATCCATTTCCAGACACTGTGTTGCTACTAAAAATTTCCAACCAGAAAATCTGAATAACTCTTTTCACAGTTTGAACAAAACTGATTTGAGGAGCGTGAAAAGTGTTATTCAGATTTTTCTGGTTAGAAATTTCATTTTTAATTTTCCAATACCCTGGGGTTCGCGAAGATCAAACCAGGGACCTTAAAATATAGCTATCGAATTATGGATATTATATAGTTTTGCTTACTCCTTCATAAATAAGATTAGGCGTGAGACTAGACAACTACATCTTATCCCAAACTATCTAGAGTTCAATCAAATATACATAAAACCTGTTTATCTGTATAGCCAATCACTTCATTATTGAAACAGAGCGTACTCGGAGTCAAAGCTCAATCAATCCGACCATTGGACCAAACACTTGGTACATACAAGCGTCCATTCTACCAAGACCTCTCCGAAGCCAACGATTCCCCTTCACTCATCATATAATTGGTTTAAAGAGAGAGGAAGGGCGGCTCTTGTAAAACTGGTGAGTGGTCAATCACATTGTAATTGCCTGCAGGAGCAAGATACCCGTGAAATGACGACTGCCCTCTGACAAGGGTCTCACATATGCTCCAGGGCTTTCGATTTAGCCTTACACCCTCTCATCTTTGGCGATAATACCCTATTTATATTTTTTAAGCCGGTTCATTCCTTTATGGGGAAAGATCGCACTATTCATCTAATTTGTTGGGGTAGCTAGAAAATTTTCATTTATAATAATATTATCAAATTTGTTTTTTTTTATAAATATATACTACGTAGAGGAGTTACATTAGTGATTTAAAAATGCTAGAAAAAATAAATCAAACATTCCAAACATATATCTACAATCCCGCATTCGAACTCGAATGCTGATCAATCCGCCATCACTAAGACTCCGCACTATTAATGAGAATTGTTTGACAGAAATATCCAACAACTTTTATCCGAACTGGAAATTAATCGAACCCGAGATATCATACACAGCAGTTGCATTCACTGCCGCTGCGCCAACGATACATCTGGTTCTATGTACGGGAGTAAATGGAACTACTAAACTGATTCTAAAAAAATACACAAAAAGCTACACTATTTCTGACTAATATATAGGCTATATCTTAATGTCATAATTGTCACATCACGCGAGCAAAGCCACAGTCGGATGCTAGTTCAATATAGCGTCCTACGGATTTGTAAAATAAACCCTCTGTAGTATCCCTTATCCCCTAATGTCTATAAAATACCGGCTTAAAACTTTTTGATCGTATTCGAAAAATGTTTAAGCTAATGCGTAATTGAAAACATCGATGTAAAAAAAAGAATATAGCTACTCTGATATACTCCACAAATCACGAAAAATAAGGTAATCACTTTTTAAAATTTTCTAGTCAGAGCATTTTTGAGAAAATGTGATCTTTTTAAGCCTTCGCATTTAAGCTAGGAACGATTTTGTGGGCATGATTATAAGTATTTATATAAATATAAAATTAGAATATAATTTTTTTTTGTTTCAAATTATGCAATAGTAGCTGAAATATAATAAGCTAATAAAAACAAAAGTCATTTAAAAAAAAACTACAACCTGTGTCGGTCAGGAGCGAAAAGACCGTCACAGGCTGTAGATTTATATGATTTTTTTTTAAATGCCTATAATTTTTAAAATCCATTTTTAAAATTTAAAATATAAAAAATCTAATGTACCTACGTAACATTAGATTTTTTATATTTTTCTGATAGCTATTATAACTTAGCCTGTTACCTGATTACGCTTGACGTCGACTTCTGCGACACCCTGTATATCAAGGGAAAATAAGCAAAATCCACATATTATATTAAGAACGGTTTTTTATGATCCACGTTATAGGAGGCCACCCTATTGCCATCCACATTTTCAGAATCCGTGCTGCTACCGAAAATTTCTAGGCGAGAAAACCTAATAACGGTTTTCCGAACCACATATAGAAAATAGAAATTTAACTATAGGGATTGTAGGCATTGTACTCCTAAACTCAGGCTACTCAGTAGCCTATCTAGGAGAACAGTACTCTACCCATCACTTATTGTAGATTACGCATATTGTCAACTACAAGTATAAATGAATACCTGTAACACATAATAGCCCTTTTTTTTACGTGGTGTAATGCTTTGAAGCATACCCCTCCGTGGGGGCGGGCGGAGGGATTATGTCAGACTCACCGGGGTAAAAGAAAGATGTTGAAAAGATAATCTACCTCCCGGAATACCGACTAAACCTACCACGGTGTTCCTCGACAAAAACCACTATTGACGGGGCCGCGCGAATCACTTTCCCATGCGGTCGCGACCCCGCCGAGGTATCGGCCTGCCGTATGAAACGGCAGGTCACTACGCAAAAAGATCTACCCTATGGTCACTTCTCGATAAAATCCTACTGTCCTCTCCCCTCTAGAGGGGAGACGGACTCGAAACAGAGGCGCGCGTGGGAACACGCACGCCGCCTCTCGGACCTGGTGCTGAATGGATGGCGGGCAGGCCCACAAAGCCCACCATCCCCAGGTCAAACCTCAGGGTGGCTGGAAGTCATCTAGCGCCCTCCGGCGCCCGGCTCTGCGGTTGGGGAGAGGGTTTAAACGCTTCTTCTCCCGCTCCGCCGCCTCCTTGATGGAAATCACTTCCTCGCAGAAGGAGGCGACGGCGTTCCACGACCTCTCGCTCCGGACCATAGACTGAACTGTGGCCGGGAGCGAGAGGGCAACCGATCCGACTGCCGCGATCAACTCATGGCGCTGCGATGCCCAGGCGGGGCAAACCGCCAAAGTGTGAAGCGCCGTGTCCTTAACAACGTCGCGGCAGTCGCCGCAGTGGTGAGAACCGGGCGTCTCTTGGCGGCGTATACGACACAGGAACTGGCCAAAACAACCGTGGCCAGTCATTACCTGTGTCAGCCGGAAGGTGAAGGCGCCATGCCGCCTCTCCAGCCACTCCTCAAACGCGGGACTTACCGCCACGATCGTGGCATGCCCGAACACATAATAGCCTAAATCAATGTAAACCTACAATATCGTTTCAGTAAATAAATAAATGATTACTTAAATCAAACCCAAGACCTCAAGCAAAGCAGTCGCATTTACTACCATTGCGCCACTGAGGCAGTAATTTTTTAATGATTACATTTTTTTTAAATATATTTTTGTAATATACTAGATTATCCCCGCATCTTCACTCGCGTATATGTACGTTATATAATTTTTCTATTCCTCGGGAACAGTACTTTTTACTAGATAAAATGAATGAATGAACTATTTATTAGACAGACACAGCTTAAATAATACTCAAAAAACAGTCAACACCATTTTTAGCATTAATAGTGTGCCTAAAAGGCTCCAGTTCAGCCTATGCTGCGGATGACCGCGGCGCTGATTTTCAGCTGAGGCCTACGAGGTACGAGCGACTCACGGACGACAGACAATACGGAATTATAATGAAGAATAAACTTAAAAGATTGAATAGATAATAATAGAAAAAACCGGTCAAGTACGAGTCGGACTCGCCCATCACAATAAAAACAAATTTTGTCCTTGCATAAAGACCCTGTTTTTTTATAATTTAATTATAAATCTATAATTTTCAGATTTTCCCTATACTTGTAGTATAATAAGATGGTATTACTTGCCAAATTTCATAGTTCTAGGTCAACGGAAAATACCCTATAAATTTTGATTTCCTTGATAGTATCGAAATATATGTTTATTGCGGCATAAACGGCCGTATCTTTTTTATGTTAACTTAGAAGTTTGATTTCTTCACAGCTTCAAGAGACCGTAGATTTGAGTATATCGTTTTAATTTCAACTCGATACCTCCACGCGTTCCCGAGATAAAGGGTCTTGACAGACAGACAGACGGACGGACAACAAAGTGATCCTATAAGGGATCCGTTTTTTCCTTTTGAGGTCCTCGGAACCCTGAAAAGGAGAATATTATAATACGATTAAATAGACAATATTAAAATATATACACAATTTTTTAGAAATGCAAAAACACAATAATGACCAACGCCATCTAGCGGATTATATTGAAATAACCATAAAAATTGAAAATTTAAAGAGACTAAGTGCTTACGTACTACTGCGTTTTTGCTTGCCTAACTATATACTTAAAATTAAACATACCCTATGTCCTTTTCTGTACCCCTGACAACGTGTATGTAAAATTGCATGATAATCGGTCGAGTAGTTAAGACATGAAAATATAACGAACGAAAACCTCACATTTATAATATTAGTTAGGATTACCCAGACAAAACCGCAGGCAGCGGCTAGTAAACTTTCATATCTTGTATCATTAGCAAAATGCTTCAGTAACGCGGACGTTCTCAAGTTACTAAACAACTAAATAACACAGATTCCAAGTATAGAGCATATTGGAAGCAAGTGTCACATGAGATGTACGATAAGTTCGGAACCGACGCTGTAAGACAAGTATTTGGGGTAAGTCTGGAATTTGTGATATACTGTCTTGAAGTACAATGGCGAATAGGCATTGTTTAGAAGAGTATATTTGAGACAAATAAATATGTAGCAGGGTGTTAGGCGATGTGAAATTTGTTTAAAATAATATTTAGAATGTTATATCATTTTTGATGCCTCTTTTCTTGCAAATAATACATACATAGTCTTTTATTTATAATCTCAAAGAGGTATGCAGAGATGTAATATTATAATTTACATCATATAGGGGCATTTGCTACATACCGATCACATTTCTAGACAGCCTGCTGCTATAGAGAATTTTCTATCAGTAAAAAGTAGTACTGTTGATAGCCTAGATGGAAACCATTGGACTGCCACATAAAGGCCTCGAGTTCGATCCCAGGGCGCGCATCTCTAACTTATCAATATTATAATTGATATTAAAAGTTAATTATCGCTCGCTATAACGGTGAAGGAAATCATCGTGAGGAAACCTGCATGTCTTAAAGTTCTCCATAATGATCTCAAAGATATATGAAAGAGCCTAACAGTGGGATGGTTTAACACAGGGTTGATATCATTAACAAATAACACTTTACGCGGGTATTGAATCACAATTGTAAGCAAACAGTAACGTATACATACAAGAAACAAAAATGGTACAGCAACATTAATCTCTCCCGTTACGTTTACTGAATCGATTAAACTTCCATTTATCCACGAAACAAAGCCTACGAATAAATTTACTTATTATGACTATCAAAGTAGGGCACACACGTACCCAAAAACTTTGGCCCATACGAATATCTTATTACCTTCCAATTGAAAGTACAATAAAACTCGAACGTGCCCGTAACATTCATTTTTCTTAAGCATAAATTACACCGAAAACGTTTCCTTTTGAACTGCCATCCTTTTTTTATTAAGTTGTCCTATAAAAAGGACGTACCTGTCCCTTTTTATTAAAAGGTTATAAATGAAAAAAGATTTTGTTCGTTCAAACGAAAGTGGCCACTTGTGCAGCGGGCCTTAAATTAATTAATATTATACAAATTGCTCTTAAACTGATTATTTTGTTTGATCCGGATTTAAAATAAAGCAATGTTTACGCTTATCTTTAAATTTTTTGACTCAAGTTTATGCTGACTGGCATGTTGGACGCAAGGCGCTATTGCCGGCTACGTACCCGTTGGACCTCCAAGTTGTCCAAACTAATATGAGCCTTAATCCAAACGGCACGAAGAGGTCCAAAGGATCATATTAGTCAATGAGGTCCAAACTTGAGGTCCAACGGGTACGTAGCCCTATAGCCTATGAGCGCTTAAGTCACGTACCTGGGCCAGGCAGATGTCTCTGACTTTGTTACTCAGAACATTCTCAATAGCAAAACGTATACTAAAATGGACCTTCCCCTCTGCGTGAGACAGACACATGGCATAAATTAAAAAAGTAGATTTATAAGGTTTACACTGACATAGACTTCATAAATATACATATTACACAAAAAATATAGGTGAAACCATTCTTTGGTTTGACTGTACTACATAAATATATTCGTAAGATCATACTTTTATATGCCTGGACGGATAAGTAGAGGTGTCATTACTCCATACTTTACTATATAGCAAAACCTTAAACATATATTTGTTTATGGTCCCATACAATAGATGACTATGTTTAATGTCATCCACCAGGCGCGTTTTTAGACTCACGTAGCATGGGGTCGAGAGAAAACGTGGCTAAGAGTAAGAGACGACCAGGGGTTACGAGATAAAGAATGTGTGCCCGGGATTAACGTATCGAACTCTTGATAGTGGGGTATCCCTTGTCTAAGCATGCATGAAACTTGAGATAAATTTGATTACAATAAAGAGAATGAAACAAAAGAGACACGACAACTGCAAATGGAGTGCGATGGTCTTTGTTAAATATAAGTCTTGTTTATAATTAATTTTTATCTCTTCTGTGCAGGGTCCTGTAATCAGAATAGGAAGATTTCTAATTCTACCTATTCTGAGTCCTATAGGTCCAGTGCGGGTTGGCAGTGTTCACACATCTTCGAGAACATCAGAGAGAGATTATTGATGTATTCCTTCACCGTTCTCTACATATCCCTTTGAAATATGGCCGCGGTTTTATAAATGTAATGTAACTCTGATTCTGGTAATTGTTGATGGTAACCACAAAAACGCACGTAGTCTAATTAATCTTGCAACCGAAAGTAATAATTTATTTAATAAATAAAACCAAAATGGATGGTATTAACGGTACGCTACCGAATAAAATATTGTGTAATGGCTGTTATGGTTTTGAATTAAAATTGGTTATTTAATTAGTGATTTATTCATTGAATACTATTTTTTATATAGTAATACCGGTGTAAGCCGACCTGTCTAGTCTTGTCTGCTTTCTAATTTTATTTACAGTTTAATAATAATAAATAATAATATTCTATCACATACACACAACACCATCTAGCCTAAACTAAGCAAAGCTTGTACTATGGGAACTATACAATGGATAAATATACATATATATCCTTTTTTTTTTTGTAAATACGTACATATTATACATAGAAACACCCAGACCAAGACGAACATCCATGTTCATGCACACAAATGTTTGACTTGTGCGGGAATCGAACTCGCGACCTCAGGCGTGGCAGTCGGTTACACTAACCACTATGCCATCGAGCCCGACAATTTTATCAGAGAATTTGTCAGAGTTCCAATTCTCGTAATACAACTGTTCAAAATAGTTTTCGTATCTAGTCTTAGGATAATAAGGACCACAATAATTGGTATTTTCCTAACTTAAAATAGACTTAAATGTGAACATAAATTATATTTCAGTTTTCATTTGGCGTTTATTGGTTTTTAGTGAGTTGGTAGTCAGCCAGGAAATGTGCTGTATCGGTATACATTTGAGAACTCTATATAATATCATCTTACGTTTATACGAATGTTAAACATTGCAATAAAACTACTATATATAGATATCATCACGGTTTATTTTAAAACATTTTTATAAACTTTAATTTATTTATATCGACGTTTTACATGGTTTTCAACAGCCACGGAACCAAAATAATAATCATCAATAAAATGATGGGGAACTTGTTATGCAACTTTCAATAGCAGTTATTGGGGTAAAGGTTTTGTATGAACAATCACTTATACCCAGCATTTATTACCTAAATGAAATGCAATTTGTAGTAGATACTTTATAATTATGTATTACTTATGTACATAATTTAATACTATAACATATGACACAGTAGTTTTATGTTAACTAAAATGAAAGGCATAGCGCTACCCAAACTTCCATCCGTTTCCACCTAACTATATGCTGTATTTACACTTTATGTTCAAAAGGGGAACGCTGCGGCAGCGCCCTCTATTAGGCTCTATAATAATACCTAATTGTTTCCTAAACAGACAGGGAGGGGGCCTAACTTCATTATAACCGTGTCTGAGTGCAGTTTCATCCATTTGCCTCTATTTGATGAAGGTATTATGTGTGAACCCATATACTATTGACTTGAGGTTTGTGTCGAAAATGAAGAGGGGCTTTGTGACTACATGTAACAAAAGTTATGGTCTTATCGGCAACACAGTTATATATCTAATAATGATCAACTTAATGACAGTCTTTAAAGAACGAGTGTAAAGAAATGAAGAGTATAGTTTCAAAACCCGCCAAAACGATATCAGAACATAAATAATGTTCCGATTGAAATTATGATTAAATCAAGAGATAATTAGCTATTTTATACACACATCATTTCAAACAGTCAGAGGTGCGTGCCTTCGTATTGAACTCGAGACCTTTGAGTGGCAGTCCAACGTTCGCCCGTAAGCTGTCGATGCTTCAGTAAGTTGTTTAAAGGTAACCGATTTTAAAATAAGGTATCTTCCGAGACCTTTGCATGGTAGTCCAACGGTAGGCTGTCGATGCTTCAGTAAGTTGTTTAGAGGTAACCAATTTTAAGGTAAGGTACCTTCCCAGTCAATCTGTTCTCGGAAGAGCGAAATCGCTGTATTACGTTGGCTTACCCGTACATCTTTTAGCAACGCTTTCCTATACTTAAATCAAATCAACACTTACACTATACCAACATGTCCAAACAATAACAGTATTGTCCCACACCGTCCAATTAGCAGGTAACAAAACAATGTTGGTGCCTATATACACGGTACACAAACATGTTGTGCATGGTGCGCGTCGACTCGTGGCAGCTGTCTTGTACAGGTGATTGCTAATAGACAAACGGACGCTACATATTCAGGACAATGATAAACACGGGGTTGGTTTGGGTGGGGTGGTATTGTGAGCGTGAGACTAGGTACTAATATATTTTATTAGGTTTTAAGTTTGGATAAAAACTCAGGTCAATTGTGATTCGGATAAGGCCACAGATGGCTTCATAAATTCATTGACATTAGTCAGTAAACATTCATGAAAATAAGATGTTTCTGTAATTTAAAGAAATCTCCCGCTCTAGGAATAATATCTATGTCGCGGGAGACTTACAAACATTCAAACAACGGACACCAAGAATACACCATTTTATTTAAACAATTAGATTAAACTACGGACTATAATCACGTCTTGTCTTGATTATTTATGTACATGTAAGTGGATGCTCCTATTTACCATACTGCTGCTTTAGAGGCTACCATCAATTTTTATCAAATGCTTGAGTATGTTGAGTAGTAGTTCATGGAGAAATGGTTGCAGCACCTTACAGTTATGATTTGTAAATGAAATATTATTGTACACTTGGCGATTAAAAAGAGTGGCTATGAGTTTCTTGCCCGTTCTTCTCATGAGCCCTACACACCCTAGCTTTGCTGAACGTGGCAGTAAATGTAAATTCACAGGAAAAAATTTACGTGTAACTTTGACATTCATAAGTGTTACCTTGTAACCTAATTTGAATAAATTTATTTTGATTTTTTTTTTTTTTTTTTCACCGACCTTGACTATTTACCACCATAGAACGATAATTAGATAATTTACATTCATAAAATACTCATGTTATCTTATCTTGATCCGGGAGCCAGTCATTGTAGACCGGCGACACTTCGGCCCAGTGGGATCTTTTGTAAATACTCATGTTACAAATTTATTTAATGTTTTCAGCTACTTATGTCACCTTAAAAATATGTATAATGCTATATATATACATACTGTTACGACTATATCTCCGAAAAGGTTGGAAGCGGTGTATTACTCCCATAGGCTTAGTGGTAGTATCGCACGAATCTGTTCGCACGAATAGAGCGAAACGCCATATTATAAAGTACCTAATATTTTAAGTGTTGATTCGCGTATTTAATTAATTAATTGAACATCAATTTGAGTGCGAAACGACCTCGTCTAAAAAGGAAGGTGTGCGAATTGACAAATAGAAAAATTATTTTAAAAAGTGCCGTGTCGCACAATTCTTGCGAACAGATTCGTGCGAACCGATCACGAGGCCCTTCCATATTTCCACTAATGTGGTTTAGGTTTCACGAGCGCTGTCTATAAGACACTGCGCTGCACTATGCTGCTACTAAGAATACCATGTCTGAACAACCTGGCAGCACTTTAGTCGAGAATCAAACCCGAGCTGTACACTGAAACTGAACTACAAAAGACTACACATATCTCAGGGCAATTTATGGAGAACTCTCGGTAATGCAGGATTTCTCGGATAAATTGCCTTTACTATTCAAACAAGCAATAAATAATTTACTATTACACGCAGAACTTTGGCATCTCAAAGGTGTGTGCCGAGTAATCGAGCTTAGGAACTCTTCGTGGCAGTTCAACGGTCACTCCCACTGGACTATTGCTATAATAATAGACTAGTGGGAGACCGTGGGATGCTACGCAGAGGTCTCGAGTCCGATCCCAAGGCACGCACGCATCTCTGACTTTTTGAATTGATGTGCGTATTTAAATAGTTAACTAACGCTCGGTTTAACGATGAAGGAAAACATTGTAAGGAAACCTGCACGTATGAGAGTTCTACATAATGTGCTCAAAGATATCTGCCAGCTCATACTGAACAAGCGTGTCGAAATATGGCCTAACTCTACTTACTGAGAAGGGGCCTGTTCCCAGCAGTGTGACAGTTTAAAACAGGGCTGATATTATTTATTATTGCTAAAACTACATAAATATAATATACGGGTTCAGAGACATGATTCGTTCCAAAGAAATAAAAAAGAAATGAACATTCGATAACATATAACAGTAATTAGTTTTGTTCATAAGAAGGATTACTTGTCATAGTTCGTCGTTAATAAGAAAAGTTTGCGACGACATAGATACAAAGAATTGTTATATAATGTCTTTGCTATGATTGGACTTGGTTAGACTATTGATAGATTTTGTTGGCAAGTCAGACAATTTATGAGTAACTAGATTCTGCCCGCGTCTTCGCTTACGTTAATATATATATATTCAATAAATTTATATCCCTCGGGAACAATACTTTTTTTCTAGATGAAAGGAAATCAGAAAAGAACATCCTTTTCTATACTCCTGACTATGTGTATGCGAAATTTTTATGATGATTTGTCGCTTGAAAGCGTAACAAACAAATAAACGACCTCACATTCGCATTTATAATATTATTTAGGACACTGTTAACTTAAGAGCCGCGTGATAGTGACAGGTTAAAATTCATGTATACAAAGTTCCTCAAAAACGGGTCTTACCGCCACGATTGTGGCGTGCCCGGCACTGGGGTGCACAAGTCGATTCCTCCATTCTTCCACCAGGACCTGGCGGAGCTTGGACCGTGCCGCCTCTAGAGCGGGAGGAGCTGGTCCTTCGCCCCGAGCCAGCGCCTCCTGACGTCAATGGTAGAGCGACGCCAGAAGCGCCGCTTCCAGGTCCCAGGGCATCGATCCGGCAAGGAGGCTCGCTGCCTCGAACGAGATCGTGCGGTAGCCTCTAATTAACCTGACGGCCATTGCACGCTGAGGCGCACGAAGTGCTGAGATATAACGGGCCGTAAGGCCCAAACTGGGGCCCCATAAAGGGCCATGGACCGCACGTCCGCTTCGTAGAGCCTCCGGCAGGAGGTGCCTGGCCCCCTTAGATTGGGCAGCAGACGCGCGAGCGCACCTGCAGCGCCCAGAAGACGGGGGCCAGACGACGAAAGTGGGCTACAAAGTCCCATCGGCTGTCGAGCAAGAGACCCAGATACTTAAGGGTTGGCTCGACAACGACGCGGAGCCCTCCTACCATAATGTGGGACCCTGGAGGTGGCCGGTTCCGAGGATCGTGGAAACATACGGCCTCGGATTTAAACAAAGCCACCTCGAGGCCCAACCGCCGGATACGATTAACGACTTGTGCGACCCCAGCGGTCGCCAGTATGGCCGCCGCCCGGTGCGACTTACCCCTCGCCGTGACAAGTGTGTCGTCGGCGTAGCAAATGACGCCGACGCCATGGAGGAGCGCACCTCGCAGCACCCAGTCGTAACCGATGTTCCACAGGAGCGGACCCAGAACCGATCCCTGTGGAACACCGCACGACATCTCTCGCCGACTCCAACCATAATGACCCGGGTAGTGATCTATCCGGCTCATTATGGTTGGAGTTGAACCCTTTCCGACAAATATGCCCAATGCGGCGGAGGTAGGTCGGCACTTGATGAAATAGTGCCTCCCTAATACATTAAATGATATACTGCCTTAAGCTGATTGATATTATATGAGGGCTAACATAAAAAAAAAAAAAAAAAAATTATTTTATCACAAAATAAATACAATAAAATTAGACACTTATTGGAACACCATTGTTATAAGCACACACTAACCTATTTCTTTTCGTCACAAGATTATGGACCTTATTTCTTTTCTTTCTTTTATTTTTTTAAATGTTTTTTCCTTTGTTTGTTTTGTTTTAACATCGCTGCTTGAGGTCTTTGACATTTATCTCTGCATTATACATGATGTTCTAAATTATGAAAACAAAAAATATGTCCTATGGCTAAACTACTGAATACATTTGGTTCATAATTTGTAAATCGTCAAAGAATACCATGCTGTATATGTGGTATCAATTAATGTGATAACATTTGCGCCACTTTGTATATAGATTATATAGTCTCTCGCTTACATATGTATATAGTAGTAGGCAGAAGAGCATAACACTCTGATTTCCAGTTATGGATTTAGGTCCTACGAAACAGAGAACGAGGCTATTGCCATCTACGGAGTACTGTAGTAGACTCCGTGCTACTACTAAAATATTCTTGATAGAAAATTCGACTAATATATAGTTGGGTAAAGATCTAACTGTGGTATTAAAACCGTCGCGCCTCCGAGGCAGATAAATGTTAATTAATTTATTCATATAAATCACATAAGATACATTCTCTTGTAATAATCTTGTAAGTATGTCAAAATTTATTGGTTAGTAAATTAATTCAAATTACACCCTTTTTACATTAAAATTATTAAATTACTTTCTACTTTTTTTAATAAAGCGTGTTTTTTAGTTTCTGAATTGATATAATATGAATGAAACCTCTGTAACTACTATTGAATTCGGTGGACTATGTTTAGTAGTGGTTGTAGTGGGCAGCGATGTTGGGGATTAAGGAATGGCAGTTATTATATTATTGGCTAAGTTTGTACCTACATTACTTATTACGATTACTTTTTTATATTTTCTAAATTATTGTATTGTCGTCGGTCCTCGATAAGTGTGCAAAGTTTCAAATCAATCCGTCGATTTGAAAGGGATGAAAATGACGTTTAAAGATGCCGTTACATAGACACATACCAAGCTAATAAAAGCATGTTAAAATGGCCTGTTACTCGGTGATAATATAGCTTTTTAATGGTGAAAGATCTTTTAAATCGGTTTTGTAATTTTTGAGTTAAATCATCACAAAAAAATCTAATCTTTCCTCTTTCAAATATTAGTATATACCTGGAAAACAAAATATACTTATTAATTGTAACGCAACAAGTCATACGCCAGCATATTGAAAGTACAGGCAGAGTTGTATGTATTACATCTATTTTTCCACAGCTGTATTTTAAGGTCATATGTAAGAGGCATCTATTGCCATCCTCCGGGAATGATTCCAAATTCCAAGGTGTTAACTAAAAAACATTTACTGACAAATACAACAACACTGCGCGTCTGACTCCATCTTGCTATTAGAAAGACCTTGACGGTAAAATTTAAGAACAGTACGTCCTGGAATCATACTTGATTACTTGAACACAGCAGTCGCATTCACTTCCACTGCGCCGTGAAAACAGTTACAAATAAAAAGCAAGTGAAATTATTCCAATAAAAAAACGTATCGTAAAAGCGGCATATCTTATTTAAAGTAAGTAGACGTTCCTGTTTGCAGTGAACATCGGGGGCGGCACTCAATATCGCTGTTCAAACATGACGTAATAGGAAACATCTTGCTACCGGAACCGGAGGTGAAGGGTGCAAACACCAACGGAAGATTTAAATTCTTTTTTCGAAATTTATTTTGTACAAGACGTTAGGGATGTAGATGCACGTTTGTATTGGCCATGAGTTTGTCTATGGCAAGTAAGTCAAACCTTTCCATAAATATTAGACTAATGTATTAGGCATTGGACTTGTTATCGATAGATCGTGGGTTCGGATCCCACACATTGCACTACCCACGTGAACCTCCTCATAATATATGCATTAAGGTAAGTTACAAAGCTTAGCTGGCTCATTTAAAAAAAATACAATAATTCACAACCCAAATCGATAGTGATATCTGTTTAAAGAATAATGATTGTATATTATAACTACGTTCAATTCGTTGATACAGCAGTGTATGAAATTGCTGCGCATAAGGTCTCAAGTTCGAATCCCGGGTCAGGCAGTGATATTGGGTTGACCTGTCAAGATATTCTGAGGACGGAGACTAGAACTGTGCCTGTGCTATGCAGTTAACGCCAACAAGATCATTATAGCGAAATTTGGTTGTAATAATTATGTATATTACTTTTATGGTAGGCAGTCGTGTATCTCTGAATATCCGTTTAAGGCTTTTGGCGTTTGATTACGTATGTATAATTTCAGTTCAAGTAGTCAAATTGGTACTTTTTTTTTTATAATTTAATAAAGTCTAATCCCGCTATAAACATAATTTCTGTATTTCGGGGGACTTTACCAAACATTCAAACAACGGACACATGAACATCCAGACTCGAAACAACCATTTATGAATCACAGAATTTTTTGTCTCGTGTGGGATTCGAATTCACAATACTCGGCGCAGTAGCAATGGACAAATGAATAATGACATCAGTGCAGTCAATTAAGTCATAAAGTCTAACATACACTTATCAGTAGAAATACTATTCGGTTTGTTCACTTGCAGCTGATCAGTTGCAATTAACTGCGTTAATATGACGCATCCATTTGCTTAAGCATCCGTTCTCATGCGTTTACTTTAGTAAGCATCCCTTCATCTATAAGAATGGATGCTCAATAAAGTAATGCTTTACCACCATCAACGCATCTATATGCGTTGATGGTGGTAAAGCATCCTTTAACATGTGAATAACTTTCTGAGATTCAGATTAAATTAAAAGAAGTATCTGACTACGTTATTATAAATATTACTAATTTAAGTTAGTCTTTAGGTCTTCTTCTCCTTCTTTAAGTATATTTACCTGACGTCTGTGATATATCCAATGAATGCAGATTAAAATATATTATACAGGATTAAAGAAAAGTATTAAAACATACATAACTATTTAAAAGCAAAACGCCTAACCATTTTGAATGAGCATGGTATTGTAGAATTCAAATGCTTGCCGCATTAGTCACGAAGTAATTATTAATTTAATACTACCTTTAATAATCTTGCAAATTTTATTGACTATTAACAATATTATTTATTACACTAATTAACCTAATATATGTATATTTACAAACGTACTAACAAAAACAAAGTAATAATAAAAAATACCAAAAATTATAATACCTACTATTTTTAGTGAAATAAGTGTCTTGTTCTGCTCACTTAGAATACAACCATACAATCTTATCTTATCTTATCTTGTGTGGGGGCCAGTCAGTACAGACCAGTGACACTTCGACCCAGTGGGATCTTTTGTGTCGACTTCCCCAATAACGACTGCCATAGATGTTCATGGCAGCCCGGACCGACGGCTTAACGTGCTCTTCGAGGCACAGAGCAGGCGATAATTGTCAATCAATGCGCACATAATTTCGAAAAGTCATATAACTTCCGAAAATAAGAGGTGCGCGACGTGGGTTCAAACCCGAGACCCTCTGCATTGCAATCTGTTGGTCTCCCCACTGAGCTATCGCTGCTCTTCAAAAATGGGGATCTGGCATTTTATCGAATAAAACCTATATTTCTTGCAGAATATTAAGTAGACATATTAAGTAGGTATTATTCTATACAATCACTAAATTTCGGCCGTATGATACCGTGCATTATCTTCTTAATATCTACCAATATTTAAAGGCCCATCAAAGAGAGGTGACTGACGCCTGTGTTATTCATATACAAGCTCTTGCGGCACACTTGATCCAATAATAGTTGTGTATCACGCACATACACAACACACACAAGTTTATACGCAAGTGGTTGGCAACACTGTCTCGCCCCCGAGCTTGCGGTAACTTGCTTTTGAGTACTGCACTCCTGGTACGGTGGCTGGATTCGATTTAACATAATTATATAACTGGATTTAACCCCGGCTTGTCTGGCATTAACCATGACGTTGTCAAAAAAGTAAGTATATCATTTAAGCAGTTTTTTGTTAGTGGATGAGAGAGGTATGTCTATGTCCTTTTATGTACTGAGAACGTGTATGCGAAATTTCATGACGGTCAAGAAGTTAAGGCATGGACGCGAAACAAACAATTTTCGCATTTATAATATTAGTCAGGATTACGGTTAGAATGTTTCGCAGCTCCAGGACCAAGCCAGGGGTTAACACGTAACGATTGGTTAAAATATGTGATTTAATTATGTTCTGTACTTATTTGATGGCAATAAATTAATATTATTATAATAGTCGTATAAATTTCGACCATTACATCTTGCTTCTGCCAAATCGAATATCAATATCAAGTCTTTCGTAATACGAATTTAATCTTTGCCAGTTATCTTTTTCAGATGATAGTTTCAAGCTCAATAACCTATGTTTATAACAGTGCTAATTCTGTTAGTAAGGCGGTGCAATAATAATAATAATAATAATGTTTATTGTCATTAATAAAGTTTTACAAAATGCTCTTATTTTAGATACATAAGTGAACGGTAAACAAAATATCTGTACAACAATAAAAATGTACATTTTAACAATAACTTAAGTAATTTTATTGGTGTTGTAAATTAGTATTTATATCTATTGGAACAAATATGACTGTAGGTAGGTTACTTACTCGATCTGGAAAGGAAATAAACAAATAGCATTTTGTTGGTGTTATTTATTTATTTTTATTTATTTGACGGCGCCTCACAGAAATGTCGGTGTCAAGAGTGACGTTGAGCTATCACGTCACTCTAGCGGAGCGTCGTGTCGATGGTAGCGGGGCGGCCATCTTAAAAGGACACTTAAGTACGAACCGCCGCCAGCGCACCACGTCTGCGACGAATCGCTATTTATCGTGTTAATCCGTATAGATTTTAACTTAGTTTGTGTCGATTGTGAAGCCTGCTATTACAGTGTGATTATCTGTGACATTATTTCGTGAGAATTATAATTATTAGAAAACGTAACGGTTTTATTTAAAAGTGTTTGTACCCGCAGTAATTTAAATTGTGAAGAAAATTAAAAGACGTTGTAGCCGAAGTGAATAGTCGTTTCTATTACTCTCCCACGTGTCTACGATGAATTCTGACGAAGGCCCTCCTGCGCTTTCATCAGAAGTGGGATACAACGAACGCAGTAATGAAGAAATGCCACCGGACATATCCTACGCCGATAAAGTTTTGAGTAGCATGGAAGCATTGCTCACTCGAGTTTTAGCTGCTCAACAAGCACCAATAGTGAGTACAAATCGTTCACCACTTTTGAAATTTGACCCAGACGATTCAGAGTCTGACATTGACGGTTGGTGCAAAGTGGCGGAAGTGATCGTAAAAAATAAACGCCTAGAAGGAGTTGACTTACTCGTAGCGTTAACTGGTGCACTAAAAGGTCGTGCGGCAGCGTGCATTACGAAGCTAAACTTGAATGAAATTACCTGGGATGCCGTCAAAGAAATTTTAATCGCAAGATTTTCGAAACATAGGTTGATACAAGACCACTTTGATGATGTTCTACGGTTTCAAATAAGCGCGAAAGAGACAGCATCTGAATCTGCTCTACGTTTGTGGAATATTATCGAAAGGATACCGAAGTCAACAATGTGTGAAGAAGTGATTACTGGATTTGTAATATCGGTACTATGCCAGAGGGACAACGTGATACGCCGTGAACTAAACGCACAAACAGTCACGAGTCGTTCGCAATTGTTCAGAATCCTTGGTGGAATATCACAGAAGCGACGTTCGGATGTAGATGCCCAAGAACCTGAAGCCAAGAGAATTCGTCTAGCTGAGAAGTTCCTCGGAAAATGTCACTATTGTGGATTGACTGGACATCGTATAGCTGATTGTCGGAAGAGACGCAATGATGCCGAAACAAAAACTCAAGATTCTTTGAGCTCATCGCGCCCTGCAGACAAGAGGCCAGCTGTGATCTGCTTCGCGTGTGGACAGCCTGGACACGTGGCGACCGCCTGTCCAGATAGGAAGAACAGTGGAACCGCGGTCAAGGAAGTTCACCAGTGCGAGCACCGCCCTTCCCGAGGTACACTGGTGACATCATCCGGTGAGACCGTCTCTTTTTTATTTGATAGTGGTTCATCTTGTTCTCTTTTAAAAGAAAGTTACTGTGTAAAGCTCGGGGGTACTGTGCGTAAAAGTATTATTTATCTTAGCGGCATAGGCGGTGACGATTTACAATGTACCACCCAGGTGCAAAGCGATGTGACGATCGATGAACGTACAGTTAGTTTACTTTTTCACATAGTCCCGGATAGTCATATTACTGACCCTATTATAATAGGGAGAGATATTTTTGAACAGGGATTGTGTGTTAAAATTGACAATGATAACCTCGTTTTCTTTTCTAAAGAACGAAGTCATCTTTGCGACCTTAAGTCAAATAAGTTAGATTTAACCAAAATAGACACGGATTTAGAGGGTAAGGATAAGAAGTCACTCGTGGCACTTCTAGATAAATATTCCGATTATTTTACTGATGGTATTCCCTCTCGAAGAGTCACAACGGGAGAATGCGAAATTAATTTGATAGACCCAATTAAAATCGTACAACGGTGTCCGTACAGATTAGCACCGGCTGAAAAGCTGATAGTTAGAGAAAAGGTTCAACAATTGCTCGATGCTGGAGTAATTCGTGAAAGCTCTTCCCCTTTTGCTAGTCCGATATTATTAGTTGAAAAAAAGGATAATTCGTACCGCATGTGCGTCGACTACCGTGAGTTGAACTCAAATACACAACCAGAACATTACCCTTTGCCGCGTATTGAGGAACAAATTGATCAACTTGCTGGGGCTAATTTATTCTCCTTACTAGATATGGCATCAGGATTCCATGGGATATTAATGCACCCTGATTCGGTGGAGAAAACAGCGTTCGTAACACCGGAAGGCCAATATGAGTACCTTGCGATGCCTTTTGGTTTGCGAAATGCTCCATCTGTTTATCAGAGGTGCATCACTCGGGCCCTAAGTCATCTTAAGGATAAACCACTTATCTATATGGATGACGTATTGTGTTACTCATCCGAGGTTACCGAGGGGTTACAGCGATTAGATCGGGTTTTAGGCGCGTTAACCGAAGCTGGGTTTACTTTGAATCTCCAAAAGTGTAGATTTTTGAAGCAGAAAATTGACTACTTGGGATATTCACTTCAATCTGGTGAAATAAGACCGAATATTAGGAAAATACAAGCGTTGTCAGATTCCCCTCAACCGAAATCGGCTACTCAAGTACGGCAGTTCCTAGGCCTCGCTTCCTATTTCCGTAAATTTATCCCTGATTTTACTCGAATTGTGGGACCGTTGTACCCCTTAACGAAATTAAAAGGTCCAATCGTATGGACCCAGAAACACGAACAAATACGTAACGCTATAATACGCGTCTTAACATCTGAACCGGTACTGACCATTTTTGATCCGGAGTTACCAGTAGAATTACATACTGACGCGAGCTCTGAAGGCTGCGGTGCAATTCTCATTCAGAAGAAAAATAATCTACCTCATGTAGTGGAGTATTACAGTCGACGTACATCGGATGTAGAGTCTCGATATCATTCCTACGAGCTAGAGACCCTAGCAGTTGTACGCGCGGTTGAGCACTTTCGACATTATCTCTATGGTAGGCATTTTGTAGTATTTACAGATTGCAATTCACTTAAAGCCTCCAAGTCAAAAAAAGATCTAACTCCTCGCGTTCATAGGTGGTGGGCTTTCTTGCAGGCGTATGATTTTGATATTGTGTATCGTGAAGGAAGGGGTATGGAACACGCTGATTATTTTTCGCGAAATCCTCTGTCTAATACTGCTAACGTTGCAAGTACATCTTCCGCGAACACACAGACAAAGACAGTTCAGTATGTCGAGCTCCACCAAGACTGGCTCTCTGTCGAACAAAAACGAGATAGCGAGATACAAGACCTTATTGCGAAACATAATGACAATGGTTTTCCGGACTCAGTAGCTCAGACATATGACGTCAGGGAAGGTATTCTTTACAGAAAAATATCTCGTAATAAAACGGCTTCATGGTTACCAGTGGTCCCACGGTCTTTAATTTGGACGTTAATTAATCATATCCATACCGAAATCCAACATTTGGGTAAAGACAAAACTTTAGACAAACTCTATGAACAATATTGGTTCCCACAGATGTCTAAATGCGTGCGTAAATTCATCGACTCATGTATTATTTGCAAAGCGTCGAAAGGTCCATCGGGAGCTCAACCCGTTCAACTTCACCCGATTCCTAAAGTATCCGTGCCGTGGCATACAATTCACATTGACTTTACGGGGAAGCTTAGCGGTAAGAGCGACCGAAAGGAATACTGTTCGGTGATTATTGACGGTTTTACTAAATATGTACTATTAGAACATACTTCTGCTCTCGACGCCAAAAGCGCTATACACGCCCTTCATAAAGCTGTCTGTCTTTTTGGAGCCCCTAAGCGAATAATTGCTGATCAAGGCCGCTGCTATATAAGCTCTGATTTTAAGAACTTTTGCGCCGAGCATAAGATTCAACTTCATTTTATCGCAACGGGCTCAAGTAGAGCAAACGGACAAGTTGAGAGGGTTATGCGTACTCTTAAATGTCTGTTAACTATAGTAGAAAACGATCGTAATAAAACGTGGCGCGACGAACTAGGAAATATCCAACTCGCACTAAACAGTACTAAATCTACCGTAACTAAATACTCACCAACAGAGATTATGTTCGGGATTCGCGCTCAGTCGTTAGGTATGTCTAGATTAAACTCAGAAGTTCACGGTCAGGAGGAACGTTTAGATCTCGACACTATAAGGCAACATGCGTCAGATAATATTGAAAAGGCTGCAAGAACTGAAGTAAGTCGTTTTAATAAAGGTCGCGCATCGATAAAAAGGTTTTCAAGTGGTGATTTTGTGTTTCTAAAAAATAGTGAACGAAACCAAACTAAATTGGATAGAAAATATAGGGGTCCCTTCGTTATAACTGCGGTATTAGATAACGATAGGTACGAATTACGGAGTTTGGGTGGTTGTCACAGAGTATATAAGTACGCACACGAGAATTTACGCTCAGTACCGCAGGGACACGATGGGTTGTTAGAAATTACGAGCAATCTTTTGAATTATGACGAGGCCGAGACGGCGCCTGATGATGTAGTAACTGTATCTCACCCGACTGACATATCCCTTTCATATAATGATGACTCCTTGACCGTGTGCTCGGATACAATATCCGCTGATTCAAATACAATCACAGCTGGTTCAGACACTCTTAGTGTACACTCAGATCCGGAGACATGGGACGAACAAAATTAAATAGACAATAGTCAAGCGAGCCCGTCGTCACAGGTGTGTTACTACGTCATTAATCATTATATCAGTCGATCCTGTACGATATACGCTTTTCTGAAAGTTCAGAAAGGCAATGTCGTCCAGATGGTTTCATTTAGTCGAGCCTGGTCAAGTAGTGTCGTCCGGGCCACACCTGAAAGGTGGTTGAAGGGATGCACTAGCTTGGTCCAGATGGAATATGTGTGGTTGACTGGTCGAAAGGACAGAGTCGTCCGGGCCATTCCTTGGTGGATTGGTTGAATGGATGCTCTCGTCCGGTCCAAGTCATTGCGAGTTTTACAAAAAATGTGAGCCATGGTTTCCTTGAGTTGGTTAACTGGAAAATTCATGCTAAGTGACTGGTCGTTAGGACAGTGTCGTCCGGGCCAGACCCAAGATGGGTTGGTTGAAGGGACACACTCGTCCAGTCCAGGTCATTTGCTTTAAGATCAAATTCCTAAATATTGAAGTTTCTACATGAATGACATTGACGACGATAAAGTCTTACAGGATGGACGAGCGGATGAGTTAGTGATCGATTTCCTTTTGATTCCAGAGACTTAAAGACGCCCGAGGACGGTCGTATGTCAGTCCGGCCGTGACGGCGCCTCACAGAAATGTCGGTGTCAAGAGTGACGTTGAGCTATCACGTCACTCTAGCGGAGCGTCGTGTCGATGGTAGCGGGGCGGCCATCTTAAAAGGACACTTAAGTACGAACCGCCGCCAGCGCACCACGTCTGCGACGAATCGCTATTTATCGTGTTAATCCGTATAGATTTTAACTTAGTTTGTGTCGATTGTGAAGCCTGCTATTACAGTGTGATTATCTGTGACATTATTTCGTGAGAATTATAATTATTAGAAAACGTAACGGTTTTATTTAAAAGTGTTTGTACCCGCAGTAATTTAAATTGTGAAGAAAATTAAAAGACGTTGTAGCCGAAGTGAATAGTCGTTTCTATTACTCTCCCACGTGTCTACGATGAATTCTGACGAAGGCCCTCCTACGCTTTCATATTTATTAAATGGCACACCAACAGCTTATAGGTAATACAATTCAAAATATAAATAATGAATAAGTGTCAGACCAGCCTATTTGCCAATAACAGGTGTGAAACAGCATTCATAGCAAAGTCTTGTAACCTTTAAAGTACATCATGTTTACAATTAATGTTTATAGAACACGAATATATAAAACACGGAACACAAAATATAGAAAAATAACAAGGACATTAAAAATAATAACAATAAGTATTACAAACAGAAATTAGTTAAAATAATTATTATTATACAGAATATAATTATGAAATTTCTCATGATCGTATCTTACGAAGCATTTCAGTAGAGTATGGTTGCAGCATTTGACGCTTCCATTGCGCCAATTTGTCATGAAATATGTCAAAGTTGTTGGAGATGGAATACATGTTATAGGTGCTTCGAATTCGGTGAAGAGGAGAATGTTTGCCGACATTAGTTCTACTACGATATATGTGGAAGGTAGTTTTGTGGTTTCGAGTATTTAATCTCGGGACAGTAAAGTTTAATTGACTTAAAAGGTACGGTTCCGAAACTGTACCATTGGCAATTTTGTGAAGCAATGTCATGTCAAGGTACGATCGTCTACATTGGAGAGAATACATTTTAACATATTTAAGTCTAACTTCGTAACCTGATCTTCTGCTAATCTTTCCTCCAACATTACTATTTTCCTTATACACTAAGAATCTTGTAAATGATCTTTGTATCCTTTCCAATCTAACTATGTGGACTTTATAGAATGGACTCCAGACTTGACTACAATACTCGAGGTGACTACGGACTAAGGCGTAGTACAAAATTTGTAAGGTTTTTACTTTTTAAAATCTTCTACCTATGCGCTTGATAAAGCCGAGCATTTTTTGGCTGTCTTTAACAATTGAATCGATATGATTGATGAAATTTAATTTACTATCCATAGCTACTCCCAAATCCTTAACTGTAGTGACTTCATTCAATTTATCTCCGTTAAGTTTGTATGAAGATCTGACAGGATTTTTTTTTTTTCGAAAATTTAATGTGATAGCACTTGCTAGAATTAATTGTCATATTATTGATATTACACCACTGACCGATACCCGCAAGATCAGCCTGTAGCATTGCAGCTTCCTCAGGAGAGTTGATTATTTTGTATAATTTTAGATCGTCTGCAAAGAGGAAGCACTTGGAATGTTTAACATAAGTAACGATATCATTCATGAATAACACAAACAGTATAGGGCCTAAAAGCGAGCCTTGAGGCACTCCAGATATGGCTACGTAGGGGTTGGAGCAATATCCATCTTTAACTACCTTTTGACATCTGTTACATAGGTATGATTTGAACCAAGCCAACAAGCTACCCCCAACTCCAAAGTTATGTTCAAGTTTGTGTAGTAGCACCGCATGATCAACTTTATCGAAAGCACTTGAAAAATCAGTGTAAATCGCGTCAGTCTGAAGCCCTAAGTCAATGGAATTTGCCAGGTCACCTACATAACACATTAAATTCGTATTGGTAGATTTACGAGCAACAAAACCATGTTGCAGAGGTGAGATCATCTCTTTAACATGCCAGTACAGCTTCGGCCGTATGAGGGATTCGAACACCTTTGAAAAGACACACAATAAAGATACCGGCCGATAATTTTTTATGGATCTTTTATCACCCTTTTTATAGATTGGCACTACATTCGACATTTTCCAGTATTCAGGGAATGTCGACGTATTTAAAGATTCATTAAATATTATTGTTAGTGGAGTTACAAGACCTTTTGAACACATTTTGACAAACATAGGGGGAATACCATCTGGACCTGCACTTTTATTAATATCAATGGCTTCTAGTCTGCCAAGAACTGTCCTTTCAGCTAGGCTGATTTTTGTTAATGTACTAGAACATAATAATTGAGGCATAATACAAGACGTAGTTCTGTCTAAAAATTGGGTTCTTAGGGAGAATGTAGATGAGAAGTGCTTTGCAAATAGGCTGCATATATCTAAATGGCTCTCGACATATTGTGTGTCTAGGTACATAGAGGGTGGGTAGACAGATTGCTTATTTTTATGATCTTTAACAAAGGACCACAGAGACTTAGGGTTTTTAGTTATATTATCCTCAATTAAAGTTATGTAACTATTATAGTCTTTTTTAATCTTGCTATCTACTCTTTCCCGCATTAGTTCGAATTCATAACGATCGCGGGGATTCTGAGTTTTCTTGCACCGTTTTCGTATTTTGTTCTTCTCTCGAATCATTTTAATTAAGGCAGGAGTAAACCATTTGGGATAGTTTCCCTGTCTAGCTACTGATTTAGCAACATTGCGACTGATTACTTCTCGCAAATTTACGTAAAACACTGCAACCATGCTATCCACATCGCTACATATTGACAATTGATCGTGCCAATCTATGTTCTTTAACTGTGTATTAATGCAGGCATAATCTGCTTTCTTATAATTGTACGTTCCGAATTGATTTGGCCGTGGTAGCTTCTGACGGATTTGATTGGAACGATCAATTGACAGCTCCAAGGGAGGATGGTGTTCATCAACAGTGCACAGGGCGTATGTCGATTGACTTAAAGTTGGTCCTGTAAAATTGGTAAGTACCAGGTCTAACGTTTTACCATTACAATTTTTTATATAATTTAATTGCACTAGATCATTATGTGACATAAAATCAATCAGAGTTAATGCACTTTGTGTCCTACTTTCAGAGTATTTAGCAAACAGACCTCCCTCATCTTTCTCCCATTGGATAGCAGGAATATTAAAGTCCCCAAGCAAAACACACTTGTGATCATGAGCACATAACCTATCGCTAATTGAATCGAACAAATTGCTATAAACAGGAGAGCTCGAGTTTGGAGGTATGTACACAGCACCAATAGTCACTTTATCACCGTCTGACATACTCACTGACACCCATATGTCCTCAATCTCACTCTGCCACGCCACCAGCCTCGATGCTGCCCAACGATTGGACACGGCAATAAAACAGCCACCACCTTCTTTCTTACTACTGTTACTGGTATATCTATCACGACGATAAATTGTATACCTAGAATCTAGTATCTCGGCGTCAGCAATGGTGTCATTCAGCCAAGATTCAGTTACTACTATAATATCATAATTATTCGTAAGGACGGCCAAACGGAGCTCCTCTAATTTTGTTCGAAGACCTCTCATGTTTTGGTAGTATATTATGAATTTTAACGTAAAGGTATGCGCGGTCTATGTATTATGGATATTTTAAGTTATTGTATTTTGAGGACATCATCTTGGCTTTTAATAAATATTGATGGTGCTTCGTCAATTTTCCGCACAAAAACCCGACCATTACGCACCCAAACATATTTGTACCCTTTCTGCCGAGCTGCTATTCTCACGGCTGCATGCAGAGCTTTTTCTGTAGGAGAAAGATGTTCGGAGATATAAATAGGGACAAGCTTGTTGCTAGCTATGCCTAAATGGCTAGAGTTTAGTTTATTATTCGAGTTTGATCTATTAAATTTTGCCACGGCTGCTATTACTTTATCTCTTTGGAGGGAAGTACGCAGTTTCACTATAACAGATCGTGGTCGAGTACTTGATGGATCCAATTTGGCTACACGTTTACAGGTAAAGATGTCTTCTTCTTTTATTGGGCAAGAAACGACAGTTACAATCTGGATTATGGTCTGCGGCAAGTTTTCACTTTTGTGCTCGGGTATGCCAGCAATTTCGATATTGGTTTCACGCGTATGATGTTCAAGTAAAGCTAAGCGAGATGACAAATCAGAGATGTTCTTTTTAAGATCTGTGTTTTCTTTCTTGAGTATTGCAATATCAGCACAATAAGTCATCATGTTTTTATGAATCTCATCATATTTATCATTTAAGAAGCCAAGGCTTTTTAATATTTCCTCATTATCATTCCGAAGTTTCGTCATTTCTGAGGCTAATGATGTTTTGATCATGGTTGCCAATTTAGATGAGAGTTTCTCTTCGAGTGCAGAATACCATGCCGGAAAACTATTGGTAATTCCATCCTGCGATTCAGTTAAAGCCTGGTCCAGTGCCGTTGGTTCTCGTTGAAATTGTTTGTTCCGCACGGTGACGTTTGTACAAGGAGAAGTTGTAGTTTTCGGGCTTTCGGAACAGTGAGCCTGGCGGACTGGAGTATCAGTGTTATCTCCTTTTGGAGCCTTAGCGAGGCAACAAGGACCTTTCCAAGCCTTCCTAAGATCAGCTTTCATTGTTTTAAATAGTTTATCGGTTACATTAGCAGACTCAAGATCATACCACTGATGGCACGATAAACACTGCAAACAATCTCTGCCTCTTATAGCGTTCAAACAACCAGTGCATTTCTTTAAAGACATCGCAAAGCCGTTATTTACAAAATAAATCCTATAGTCAAACGAACCACAGTCAATCGTCAAGCGCAGATACGTGCTTTAAAAGCGATAGCGTTTAGTGTCCAATCCTTAATCAAGCGATCTTTCTGCTGTTTAGCTGAGAAGCGGAGCGGTGCCAACTTCGCGCCCAAAACGTCTTAAGCGCCGTGAAAACCGCGTCGCTTACGCGTTACGATCAATAAGTTTGTTGTCAACACAAAATTCACTCCGCGTATGCAGAAAAAAAGTTTTATTTTATTGTTTTGACTTACCAACCGACTGATATTGGCACATTGAACACTGTTAATGGTTATTATATGTATTAATTACTATTTATTCACTAAAATATATTCGAAACTGACACTTTCAAAGACAAATAACTATTTTTGTAACTGGAGCAAACAATAACATGACTACTTGTTGTTGTAGGTAGGAGTTTTTTTTTTTTTTTTTTTTTTTTTTTTTTCACTTAGTCCAGGAAGATAACACAGTGGCGGTAAGTCCCGTTTTTGAGGAGTGGCTGGAGAGGCGGCATGGCGCCCTCACCTTCCAGCTGACACAGGTTCTGACTGGCCACGGTTGTTTTGGCCGGTTCCTGTGTCGTATACGCCGGCAAGAGAAGCCCGGTTGTCACCACTGCGGCGACTGCCGCGACGTTGTTGAGGACACGGCGCTGCACACTTTGGCGGTTTGCCCCGCCTGGGCATCGCAGCGCCGTGATTTGATCGCGGCAGTCGGATCGGTTGCCCTCTCGCTCCCGGCCGTAGTTCAGTCTATGGTCCGGAGTGAGAGGTCGTGGAACGCCGTCGCCTCCTTCTGTGAGGAAGTTATTTCCATCAAGGAGGCGGCGGAGCGGGAGAGGGAGCGTTTAAACCCTCTCCCCAACCGCAGAGCCGGGCGCCGGAGGGCGCGAGACGACCTCCAGCCACCCTGAGGTTTGACCTGGGGGTGGCGGGCTTTGTGGGCCTGCCCGCCATCCGTTCAGCACCAGGTCCGAGAGGCGGCGTGCGTGTTCCCACGCGCGCCTCTGTGTCGAGTCCGTCTCCCCTCTAGGGGAGACAGTAGGGTTTTAAGCGACGTAGTGCCTATTTTGGGTAGGTCTTTCGTGTAGTGGCCTGCCGTTTCATACGGCAGGCCGTAACCGCGGCGGGGTCGCGACCGCATGCGAAAGCGATTCGCGCGGCCCCCTCGATAGTGGTTTTGTCGAGGAACACCGTGGTAGGTTTAGTCGGTATTCCGGGAGGTACATTACTATTATTTCCATCTTTCTTTTACCCCGGCGAGTCCGACATAATCCCTCCGCCCGCCCCCGCGGAGGGATATGCGTCATAGCATTGCCCCACGTAAAAAAAAAAAAAAAAAAAAAGGAAGATAACAAGTTTGTTTGATTGTGATCTTGTTACTCTAATTTTAACGAAATTATTAGATTACTTTAGGCTATTTCCAGCAATGTCGTCATGTACCTTTTGAACTAATTGACATGGTATATCAAGAGGAAACTGTTTATCAGTACTAATAATATCCTAAGGAAATCACAACAAAGCATCAAATGCACCAACAGTACCGCGACGATCCCATCATATAATAAGTTTACGGAGTACATCGTTCCTCCATTCGTTTCACGGTGTGCACTTGCTAACCGAGTTTTTCGGCGTTACTCAAACTCAAATCTGTTTAAACACTAACGTAGTAGAGTAATTCGATAGTCTCGACGACAGTAAAGAGCTTCGGTACTGAACTTAGCTTCTTGTAAATTGTACGAGACGTACGCCATTTTGGAAATATAAAATAGTTACTTTGTATTTCATTTATTTTTAATTTAGTTACAAACTTAGTTGAAGCATTAAGATATTTAAAAAGCTCGGTAAGGCTTTTATACATATAGAATAGAATAGAATTCGTTTATTTGTCATTATTATCTGCCTTGTAAATAAACGGGCATATTCTCACTGTGAGCAGGATTAAGCTATAATTATTTAAACCCACCACAATGAGATGACCGACTTCACGCACATTTTTGAGAACACTATGGATAACTCTCAGATATTCAGATTACCACACGATATCTTCCTTTACTGTTAAAGCGAGCGATAATGAATTGTTTAATACGCATGCAAGTTCGAAAAGTCAGGGATGCCTTGACTTTGATATCAAGGCTTATGCGCGGCAGTCCAACGTTCTCCTACTAGGCTGTCACTGTCACAATAGTCACTGGGCAAATTCAAAGCAGGCTCTTTCAATCATAAATTGTCTAATATATAACCGCACTATTTGTGAACCATTTTGGATGACAAAACTTGGACTCAGTGTCCCTTAACTGTATCTATATATTAATACGTGAAGCAAACCCCCCCAGTACCCCTTTTTACGAAAATTACGCAGATGAAGGAGTATGAAATTTGGCACATTTAAAGTTTATATGAAGAAGGAGGGGCAAATCCTAATATTTTTATAAAATATGCATTAAAAACACATTAAATTAATAAAAAAACACTACACGCACACAACCATGCATTTGACACAAGCAGTCGAATCGAGTTCGTAATTTAGCGGCATTGTTCGGTTAACTTCGTAGAATGCTTCGTCACTATGGTTACATATGTATGTGGAGTAGGTGACTAAATGAAATGTGATTATACGGGTATAATGGTATAATTATAGACAACAAAACCTTAATAACGATCAAATTTAAAATTTAAATAAATTAAGGGTGAATTTCGGCCACTTGGCGACCGCTAGTATTTGTAAAGGTACAAGGCTTCATTCCTAGTGCGGGAGTTGTCTTATAAAAGTGAAAGATATGAATAGACTCGAAATCCTCTCATCTTTTTAAATACAAATTAGTGTGTATCTAGCCTAAAAATCGTCAAGCGTGAATACTAAAGGTGTGCTTCGCATAAATAGTGGGTTTCATAAAAACTAATTTATGTTACGAAGAGCGCGCTCGGCAGACCGAAATGCCGCTGTTTATTTGATTTATAACGTTCAGCTTATTGTTGCATACGTGAATTTTAATATTATTGCACATAATTTGCGTTATGATTTCGTAAATATTCCGTTGTATTACGCAAAACATACAGAATAACCAAAAAATAAAGCAGTTCATTTAATTAGAATAGACCTAGCTAAAGCGGTTGGATGCGGGCGGCCTTAGATTCTTATGCGTGGAAAACTTTGGGAAAGGTATGGTTCTTACTGACGACTGAGACTACTGAAAATGATGATGAACTAAACCCATCTTCAATAATGGATAGTTTCATAACTCTACTATATAAAACTATATCTGCTGAACACTTTTCTTTTACTACTTACATATAATCATGACGTCTGAATATTCCAGACAGGTTTAACAGAAATGTATTATAACCTAAACTAAATACCAAGTAAGCTTATAACCCGCTTGATGGTAAGCGGGTATTAAAACCTTTGATCGCTTGCAGCACCAGGGCAGCACTTGCTATCACTCACTCATTGCCGAGCCTAGGAAAAGTAGCTGAAGGAATGGCAAAGGAAAAGCATGGAAGAGGTAGGTATGTTACTTTCTAGTGCTCTTTTTATTGCTCCTAGAAACAGACCAGCTAGCTGCCCACCTGATGATAAGTGTGAAACGCCACTCATGGATTTCGTCAATGTCAAGATTACACAAAGCCAAATCGCTTCCTACCCTGATAGCAGTACTCCTTTTGAACTTCGTTTAAAGAAGGACAAGTCATAGCACTTAGGAAACGCTTACTTACTGGGCCAAACATAATAATAGAAATACTGCTATGACTACCAATAAGAAGTTGCTCCAAACAATCTGAATCTTTTTTACTTTACCTAAATAATTCTGTCATCATAAGGAAAAAAGACGTAGCAGCGAAAAACGTTTTTTTTCTCTGTATTCTGGCTGATGCGTCTTTTTTACTAATCCAGATATGTCATCCTCCTGCCCTCATCCCAAACTATTTGGGGTCGGCGCAACATGTCTCTCTCTTCCATAAATCTCTTTCGCTCGTCATCTCAGCACTCACACCCTTCCTGGCCATATCATCTTTTATGCAGTCCATCCATTTTTTCTTGGGTCTTCCTCTACTAGATAATCCTTGCACCTCCATACTCAGAGCTCTCCTAACAACATTTCTTTCATCTCTTCTCATCACGTGTCCATACCATGACAAACGTTCACTCCTCAATTTTGCCGTCACAGGTGCCACTTTCAAACTTCCTCTAATATACTCATTCCTTACTTTATCCATCCTGGTTACACCACACATCCATCTTAACATTCGCATCTCTGCTACATGCAAACGTCTCTCATCCATCACTTTTGTAGTTTACTAATCCAGATACGTAAAAATCTTAATGACGAAAAATATTTTAGATGCGTCTTTTTTCCTTATGACGGCAGAATTGTCAACGACGCGACAAAATCATCCATCTATTATGTTAGTAGCGCTCCTAGTGACACAATATTGTACTAATTTTATCTGTTAATTTTGATACATTGAGTATCAGATTAGCTCTTATATCTATATCACAATAATTACGGCTTAAAATATTTCACATACGCAAATAATACTGCACCATACATGAGGACATAATTCGGATTCCATTAATCACACAGTCGTTCATAATCAGCAAAACTTAACAAATACCAATCTAAATGGCACTCTATTTTTAGGAAAATATGGTGTAAATTCCTTTGGCAGAATACACAGTGAATCCATATGAGGAATCCAATTATTTTGGACACAATCAACACGGGGATCATTGCGATATGTAGATGTCGCTATGGCCGAATCGAATGAGCGGTGTCGAATTGAACGAATGATTGGACTTATCGAATAATTGTTATTTGTGAATATCGAGTTAGCATATCGATATTTTGGAATAGTAATGGAGATAATTATGAGGTTTGGGTAATGGGAAAGTTCTATACATACATAGCTTCACGCGTATACCTCTGTTGATATATGGGCTTTCTCGGTAGAACAGCCAGAAGTGTAATATTGCCACATTCGCCAGGTATGTTTTTAGATGAATGAGTTTTTCGGTCATAAAATAGGAAACGAGACTATTGCCGACTAACAAATATAATTCCAGACTCTGTATTGCTATTTAGAGTTTCTCCGTGAAAAAGTCGCCGTAATACTTTGCTCGAACCGGGAATCATACACGAGACTTCACCCACAGCAGTCGTAATCACTACCACTGCTGCACCGAGGCAAATACTTTTCTTACCCAAACAACACACCTAACATTAAAAAAGACATGATCTATGGTACTCAATGATCAGATCAATAAAGGTAAAATTTTGGTGAAAATAAATATCGATCTACCCTTAATAAAAACGTTGAAGCAACGGTCACCCAAACACACATAGAACAACTATTTCGCAGATTACACAAATGGGTAGATGCCTCGTTTAGAGATCGAACCCCTAACAAAGGCGAAGCGCTTGTAACGCGTTGATCTAAAGTTGAACCACGTCAAAACAATCTTTTCCGGTGCTCTTTTTATCTTTCGTCCTCACTTTACGAGTATATCTTTCCATTCTGCCTTTTCGACCTTAACCAAGGTTCAATGTTTCAAAGGTCACACGTAGAAAACAAACACATTAATAGTAACAAATGGCAATATAAAGTAGTCATAAATTCCAAGACATCATAAATGTCTTTGTACGCCTACCATTATTATAAATGTAAAAGTAAGTTAAGATGTTTGTTTGTCAATCTAGCAAAAAGCGTTCAATGCTTTTTGGTTTCGAATAAGAACAGGAACATAAATAGCACATATCTTGGATAAAACTTGGATTTAACATCCAGGAAATTTTTATCCCGGTATGTGTCCGTGGACTTCTCCCGAGTAAAGCCGTAGGAAGAGACTAGTAAATACTCCTAATAAAGTGTGTTTGGCTTCGATTACCGCACAAGTTAAACATTTGTGTGCATGAACATGGATGCTTGTCTTGGTCTGGGTGTTTCTATGTATAATATGTATGTATTTACAAAAAAAGAAGTATATATATATTTTTATCCATTGTCTAGCACCCATAGTACAAACTCTGCTTAGTTTGGACTAGATGGTGTTGTTTTATATGTGTGTGTGTGTGTGTTTATTACGCTTTCACGCCTTAACTAGGTACCCGACAGATTAACATGGAATTTCGCATACACATTGTCAGGGGAACAGAAAAGGACATAGGCTACCTTTAATCCATAAAAATGCACTGTTACTAACTTACCGAAACCTAACATAAAATAACCTCTACATTTAGGCAAGCGAAACCGCGGGCATAATCTATTATAAGCAGATAAAGTTTGAGAAAATGTTTGTTACTCAATTTCTCGAAAAGCATTAAACACTTTTGTATAAAACCTGGCACCAAGATAGACCATGTCATGGATTAACATAAAGAGGTATCTCGTGATTATTTGTGATGTTAACAAGTAACTTGTTTCTTAATTTGATTATTATTGAAGAATACAAATGCACAACCGCATTTAGCCACGGACTGCCTTTGCATTGTCACAAAGTGTAAGTGTATGCGCCATCATGCCATTCTACTGCCTATTTTAGATTTATATTAAAACATATATTTTAGCTCAAATTATTCGGTCTCTATAATATTATTGTTATTATTGTTTTTATCGTTAGTTTTTTTATAGTCATGTAGTAGTACATGGCATAATGGCTGCAACACCTTGTTAATCTGAGTTGTAAAATACTGAAATTATATTTAATTGGCAATTTAAAAGAGTGGCCGTGAGTTTCTTGGCGGTTTCTTCTCATAGGCTCAACCCTTTGCCTGAACCTAGCAACTAACCTAAATGCAGCTTCAGTAACTTAGTAAACTCACTAACCCATATATTTTTACGTTCATAAGTGTTACTTTGTGACCTAAATGAATAAATGATTTTTGACTTTGACTTTGACTTTTTACCTATTCATATCTGGCGTTCTAACAAATGTCAGGTTAATCCCAGTATGCCTTACCGTGGCATAATAATTAAACTTCCATGTTATTTTAACAAAACTAGTTATCAATTTAACAATAGTTAGATTTGCCTAAGTATCCTTTATTTCACACGGGCGAAGTTGCGGGCAATATGTGTATATCCAATTGATATTTTAAATGTATTTCGAAAATTCTGTTTGTTACTCAATGACGCGTAAACCTTTGATCAAATTTGAATGCAAGTTGGCTCAAAAACATACCATATATTGGATTAACATAATGCTTTCTCGCAGGATTCACGTGGGCAATGCCGCAAACAGAAACTATTATATCATAATAATGTACTAAATCGTGAACTGACTCAGTATAATATATGGCAGAGTATTAAAGTTCGGTCACAAATAACCGATTGACAGAGTGAATGACTTGTTTTTCCATTCGGCTATCATTCACTCATTGTAGAACCGGTGAAAAACTCATGTTTACAATCGAAGACAAACTTTATGTGAATTTGTTACGAGTTATAAGAATTGAGCGATTTTTTGGCACAAAATTCGGCTAAAACTGCTTCTTTGATACAGTAAGGGAGTATGAATGTTCGTAATCTAAAAATATACTCAATCTGCTAGTAATATTCAAATAAAATCTTAACAATAATAACCCAAGCACAAACTATTTAAAAATATAATTTATTACTATAATAATATATCATATATATTTTGCACTTTTATTTGATAAGCTGTTAAGAGGCAAAACTAAGGGCGAGAGAATTGAAAAAAAGGAATTTGTAAAACCTATTGCTGTCGCGCAGTGCCCGCGATAGAAACAACTGCAGCATGGACCGAAAATACCTATTAAAAGTACACAAAATCAACGTTTCGTAGTCTCTTGATTCCTTCTCTAAAACTTGAAAGATTTAACTACTTTTTTCATAAAAATAAAAAAAGACTTTGGGCGTGTTTCTATGCTTTCCTTTTTTTTTATAATCTAGTTAAATTTGTTTTCTGGATGTTTGAACACAGCGGATAATCTGGACATTTTTAAAAATTTTGAAAGCTCATGTCTCACGTTTCTTTTTTTTATTTTTAATGATTTATTTATGAAAAAAAGGAAAACATAGGGACATGCCAATAGAGGCCATACATTTTTTGGAAAAAATAGTGTTCTACTGGCATTATTCAGGGAGGAAACAGGGGACTACGTTTGTATGGAAAACGGCCCATGAGTATACTCTTAATTAATTATTACTTCTCTTTAACGACTACTTCCGCACTAGGAATAATTGATGTATCGCAAGGAACTTTGGAAACATTAAAATAAAGGACACGGAGCTTACACGGCTAAGTTATCACTCCTCTTTAGACAGGGGATACTTTATGTAAGTCTATTATTTTTCATAGTGAGTTCCTAGTTTTAAAGTACATATTTATTCATTTTTTGGCTCATACGCCTATGTAAAATAAAGAAAATAATTAATAGAATAACTGGGCTTTAAACAGCTATGCCAACAAACTGAGTAAATTTTCGACATAATAATAATGTCCTCTAGACCGAATTTCAGTCACGGCGGCCATCTTAACGGAGACTGGCCATCAGCGCAGGAGATATTAGTACACAAGTGTGTGCGCAAACACAAGTGCATTCTCTTACCCTATACCTCATGATCCGATGGGACGGATAATCCAACACGATTGGAGAGAGATCAGGCGCAGCACCAACGGCTTTACATTCCTTCCGAGGCACGAGGGTATCTAACACCGCCAACTTCGCAACTCCGGGCTCGTATTGAGATTTTTTAACAGAAGAACTCTTTGTTGGCTCGACCTGGGAATTGAACCCGAGACCTCATGCACAGCAGTCGCATTCACTACCGCTGCGCCACGGCACGGTAATACTATCTAACAGTATTGTAATTCGGCCGTATCTTTAAAATAAATGCCTACAGCCGCGCGGTAGGTACGTAAACATACGATAGGGCTGCCCACCTACAGCATTTTAATTAAATCTGCCTACTTTGAGTTTCTATCTATTTTTGTGATTGTAAATATTTTTTATTTTATTTAAACAAACAAAATACTTTGTTAATGGAATAGGAAGTGTTCAATAAAAATGCATGTTGTTTTTTGATTGGTAGATTTAATTTTAAAAAAACATGTTTATGTTAGATTTAAGACTTAATAACAAATCGGTCTTATAAATTTGCGACTGAAAATTATTTGCGCCTCGACTATACCTACCTACTAGTAAGTATAATCATTTTATAGTGTTACCTTTCGGAGTTCCCAGGTAATCCAAAAAAAGTTATCTCTGGGTGTGTTATTGAGGAATTCATGCAACCAAAAACAGCACAATATATTCTACTTGTCATATTAAATAGGCTATACTTGTACTAATTTTTGGTAAAAATAATCGCGCAATTACTGTTTAAAAAACAACAAACCGCCCGTTCGTCACTGCGGTGCATTCGCGACTGGTTGCGTGCCGAGCGCATGCCGACGCCGAGGCGCGTAGGTATGACTCGAGTTCCGACCGTTTGTATGAAGATAGGTTACTGTATATTTATGTACTGTGGCCTCGGATGCAGACGTATTCTTGGCTAGACAGCTTCTCGCTTGCTCTTCGCTCCCGCCTGTACCTTACACCACACAGACAAGACACCCTTATTCCCCACAAAAGGCATTCACTAACCACGTCTGGGTACTTCGTAAGACCAATATTTTCTTCGTAAAGAGGGGCTGCTACTATAAATTCTTTCCCTATTGATAGTTAGTAGCACATTAGTTCTCCTTTTGTACTTGCAAGGCTATTCACTGAGAAAAAGCTGGGTTATAGTATCGTTAGTGTTATGGATCATGGTATTATATGTTATAAACCTTGTTTTATGGTTTCAGATATTTTACAGGCGATTTTGTAGGGTTTCCATATTAGAATATGTGTTAGTATAGTCTATTTTTAGGTTCCATCCATAGTAGTTAGTGTAACCGACTGCCACGCCTAAGGTCGTGGGTTCGATTCCCGCACAAGTCAAACATTTGTGTGCATGAACATGGATGTTTGTGTTGGTCTGGGTGTTTCTATGTATAATATGTATGTATTTACAAAAAAAAAAAGTATATATGTATGTTTATCCATTGTCTAGCACCCATAGTACAAGCTCTGCTTAGTTTGGGCTAGAAGGTGTTGTGTGTATGTGGTAGAATATTATATTATTATTATTATAGGATCACTTCGTTGTCAGTCTGTCTGTCTATTAAAAGCTCTTTGCTCAGGAACGCTTGGAGTATCAATCAAACGATGTATCCGGTACACGGCGGTGAGTAACCTTTGTAACGAAGCCAGTAAGAGATTTTTCTAAACGAATAACAAAAACGAATTGTAAATAAGACAGTTTGCTTAGAAAGTGTCTTTAACTCCGTTTTGTATTGAATATATTGTTTCTTTTTCTCCCTAGCCTTTATTATTCCCAAGTCACTTAGGGTCGGCTTTTCTAGTTTAACCAGATTTGACTGGATATCAATTTTTACACGGAGCGGCTGCCACCTGACCTCCGCAACCCGAAGGCTAACGATACCCTAAGGCTAGACCAGTATCAGAATATTATAGGGCACTGACTTCCCAATAAGGACTGCCATAGATGTTCATGGCAGCCGGGCCCGACGGCTTTACATGCTCTTCGAGGCACGGAGCAGGCGATAATTGTCAATCAATACGCACATAATTTCGAAAAGTCTTATAACTTCCGAAAGTCAAAGGTGTGCGACGTGGGTTCGAACACGAGACCCTCTGCATTGCAGTCTGTTGGTCTCCCCACTAAGTTATCGCTGCTATATTGAATATATTGTTTTTATAATGATTAAATTGTATATTTGTTGACTTTGCTGGCATCGATCGCAAAATATATTGTAGACCCCTAATTTGTTTTGTAGTTCTACTTACTTTTGATTATGTTTTTATTGAATACGAGCTCTTGCCCGCGGCTTCGCTCGCGTAAAAATAGGTAAGGTTATGTTAGTAACAATAATTTCCTTTTTATTAAAATATATCATATGTTACTCGGTGATAGTATAACTTTCTAATGGTAAAAGAATTATTAAAATCGGTTCAGTAGTTTTTGAGTTAAATTCTTACAAACAAACAAACAAAATATCAAATCTTTATGTAATTAGTAATATACTTATATATAGTATGCATTGTCTGACGTTTACGCTAATGGTATACATAGAAATTATGTAATGAGGACTTTAATGGTGGGTATCTCCCCGTGAACATGGCGGCTGCAAAGCAACCGAAACGTCAGCGAAACTTAAATATAAATAGTTGTAATAACTTAAATAGTAGTCAAGTTTAATAATAGTAGATTTAATGTTTGAAAAATAAGTAATAAATGTGTTTTAAAAGAAACAACGCGACAAAATTTGTATTAAGTGGTTTAATTTCTATCTTTTATTGGTTAATTTCGTATATAATTATGTAATAATATTATTTCATAATTGTGGCGAGTGGGGAGACCAACAGACTGCAATGCAGAGAGTCTCGGGTTCGAACCCACATCGCGCACCTCTGACTTTCGGAAGTTATATGACTTTTCGAAATTATGTGCGTATTGATTGACAATTATCGCCTGCTCCATGTCTCGGAGAGCACGTTAAGCCGTCGGTCCCGGCTGCCATGAACATCTATGGCAGTCGTTACTGGAAAGTCAGTGCCATATAATATCCTGACACTGGTCTAGCCTTAGGGTATCGTTGGCCTTCGGGTTGCGGAGGTCAGTTGGCAGCCGCTCCGTGTAAAAACTGATTTCCAGTCAAATCCGGTTAGACCAGAAAAGCCGACTCCAAGTGACTTGGGAATAATAAAGAGATGTTGTGTTACTTTTCCAAACAGTATTTTTTCGTAAATAGGTAGATAGGTAATAAACAATTATATATACTTGTCAAACTGATAACTTCCTTTTTTGAAGTTAGTTAAAAATTGTATCTACTGGTGTTCACATCCTAAAACTCTAACATATCTTAGTATAGTAACAAGTCTGTTGCTACTAAGAAATAAAAGGCCAAATATGCGGTCTAAAGTAACAAAAGCTATTCTGAGTTTAAAAAATATATTATTATGTTCTATAATTAGCTCACTCCTTGATACTATCACAAGGTAAAATACGGTCTGTCCTACGTCTGAGTCCATACAAGCGTGATATTATTTCATTCTCCATTACGGACTTGTTTTCTCAAAATTATTTATCTATCCTCTAATTGTTAAGCAAAGCTCTACCCACACTCACCAAAAATAATTTTAGCCCTATATCACCCAACGAAAATAAGATAACATTATACACTAATCACGCGCACTTTAAAACGACGATTCCAAATATGAACTTTTAAAAAGCTGTGACGTCACTTAAATATCGGGCAGCACTACACTGGTAGCGACGCGATAAGTGCTCGTGAAGCGAGATCAAAGCGGTGTTGCGTTTTAATTGCCACCCTTACGCCCCTATGAAGGGTAACGGTTGGGATGCAAGGGTACGTGGACATCGCAAGTGGATCCAGTGTGAAGTGGGCTGTGTACCGGTTGAGTAATTTTAGTTAAACGTGATTTAATGTGAAGTTATTTATTTTTATCTGTGGCTGTGCTTTTGAATATAGCCTGCCAGTAAGTTTTGGGTAATTTATGTAGGCACCAATTTTTTTTCTTTTTATAAGTAATCACTAACACATTTTTCTAAAGAAGCTTGTAGCCATTTGTTTTGTGCCAGCTATCTCATAAGAAATGACATCAAGGTTTGCGGCTAAATAGATTAACGTTAAACTTTGTTGCAGACAAACTATATATAACTTTCAGACTTGTAATATTAGTATAGATATGGATGATATATGCTTACTGACTATTTTGTATACGTCATTCTAAGGTGGTAAAATCGATGTAAAATAATATCGAGGTAAGAATCCTTCGATGTAAAATACCGTTGAGATAAAAACCCATCGATGTAATAAGCCTTCGAGCTTCTGACTCCTCGATGTATGTAATTCGAATAAAATCCTTCAATGAAACGTCAAATTATTTATTATTATTATTGTGCCTGTTTTAATTAAGTCGGAAGTCCCATGAAATAATGAGTATTGAGACATACCTATGTACATTAGTATTTTCGACTTAGTCGCAGCTGGGTTCGAAAATAAATATTTCCTGTTTGTGTCCTCAAAAATCCAAAAAGTTGTCGTTGGATTGTTTTTTTTTTCATAATATTGCTTTGTTATGTAAAAGTGTTTTACATACTTCTTACGCCAAAATTTCCCAAATAGAAGTTACTTCCCTTATAAATAATATTAGAGACCCTCAGCGAAATGTTGGACCATGATGTTTGTGAAGATATAGTCATCCATTCATTTGCCTATTACTCAATCTGGGGTAACCCGGATTTAGATAAAACTTAGCACACTCATAGACCTCATTCTAGAACACATAGGACATTTTTATACCAGTACACGGTTCCATTAGATTTACGCAGCCTGCGGTCGGAAACTATCCAAAGCAAAAAATATCAAAACGTTATAACATAACTATTCCAATACACAATGATTAGCAAGCGAATAGAAGTATAATCCCATAGGATTCATTAGCACAAACTAAAATGTATAGTGTTGAGTATTTGCCGCAGCGTGTACCAAACGGTTACTGTGCTCACACTCAATATTTACGTTACAATATTTGCTCGTTTTTGCCGACGTGCGTGGCGCGTTCGCAAATAATTTGCATCTGTGCGTTATCCGCACCGATGCACGCTTTATGTTTTAGTTTGTTTTTGTCACAGTGCGGTTATTTGTTAGAATCTATTTGAATGGAAGGTACTATAATTTTAGTTTTGTTTTCTATTGTGGCGTAGATTCACGGCTGTATATTTCCGAAAGGGTAGGTACCAATATCTATCCTTTCGGCAATATACAGCCGTGAGTCTGCGTTTTTTAATTTGTAAGTTACATTAATATATTAAGCATATTTGCTTAAAAGAAATGCTAATAACATACAGTAATTTTTTTACAAATTTTGTTTAAAATTTATATTTCACTTATTTTTTCCTTTCTCGTTCAGTTAGGGCCTCGAAATCTATAATCCTTGTATATTCCGGTTTAAAGAATCTTTATTCTCAATAAAAACATATAAGTCACTTACTTGAAAACAATAATAACTTAAGTATAGTTAGAAGTTCGTCATTTCACTCAATTTATTATATTATTGAAGGTAGGAACTTAATTAATGTATTTATTTGCCCTAAGACAAGTTATTTGAATGATGTACGTACATATTGAGCTAATCGGGTTTTGAATACATCAATTGAGTTTACATTTTTAATGTGCGATGGTAGTTTATTATACTATAGCTGTGCTCTTTCATATGTTAACATTATTTTACCGTAATTTTTTCGGATTTTAGGTAAAACCAAGAAATTAGCTCGGCGATATTTTAATCGATAATCAAAATCAATTTATAAATAGAAAGCGATTTTCACATATTTCGAGAAATAAAGATAAAATCATGTTTCTTGGAGTTCAATGACCTTACGAAAGTAATGATTATATCTATAAAATTAAGTGAAATAGCGAACGAGGTGTTTTTTAATATAACTTATTATAGCTAAATCTATCAAAATAAAGAATAAAATTAGGATGTTTTCGCTACTTAGACAAAGTTTCACACTGTGAAGCGTAACACACAAACGAATTTTCACATTTATAATATTAGCTAGGAAGTTAGGATTAGGATGGGATTAAATCTAATAATCACGGCTGTATATTTCCGAAAGGCTAAGTATAGGTATACTCCTATAATTTGTAGGTAAACGTATGTACTACTTCAAGATTATAGTATGAGTCCACTACACTGTACCCAAAATAATATTTTTATTAATATAGGCTACAAAGTAACACGTCGATGCTTAGAATTTGCTGAAGTTACATTGTTGTTAGTTGCTGGGTAAAGCTACAAAGAGACGTGTTTGAAAATATTCAGAATTCTAGTTCAAACTATAAAATTATATAATAAGACCTTTTTGCACACCATTGTTACGGTAGAATGTACAGAACCATTACTGTTATTATTGACATCTGTTGTATGTACTACATTCTGGCAAGTAAACGAAGCTGAATCTGAATCATATACACAAATAAATAATAACACAATCTCACAGTAATATCATCAAAAAGGTACATTGGTGTTTTATATCCATATTTCGCCAGTAATCATACATTTAGGTTCCGCTTACCTGAAGCAGACTACTAAAGCAGTACATAAGCGAAAAAAATTCCATATAAATTGTTGTGATAATATTTTAATGCCTCCACAATAGCAGACAAAGTAAAATATAATTATATCAGCAGCGCCCGCGCGTTAAAAGCGTTGCGGTTTGCGACATCACGTCATATACGCTCCGGTGACGTCACTTTATATGAACGCAACGAAAATATAATTAATTTGTTACCGAAGTATATTAATTGACATCACGTATAAAGATTGTGTTTATAACACGTTTGAAATATACATATATAGAACACACTCATGACAATATCCTCGAACTGATAGGTACATATGTATATGTATATTGCACCCACTTGCCGCCATCTATGGTTTTATATACACAGATTCACGCCTGTTTCTCAGAGGGATAAGCAGAGACTACGGATTTCCATTTGCTACGATCCTGACACACTTCTCTGGCTTCATCTACTTTCATCACATTCCTCATACACGCTCGCCGGTTTAAGGTGCTCTTAACCTGGCCTTTGTCCAGAAAGTCTCCGATCTGATCAAGAAACGTTCACCTAGGTCTGCCTCTTGTGACTGTTCCATTCACACTAGCCTTATCGACTTTCTTAGTCAGTCTTTTCTCGTTCTTTCTTTCTACATGCCCAAACCAGCTTAACATACCCTTTTCTATTCTTGTCACTATATCCATTTTCATGCCGCATCTCTCTCTAATCACACTATTCCTTATTCTATCTTTCAGTAGTGTGACACCACATATCCCACAGCGCTCTCATTTCTACAGCCTTTATTCTGCTCTATGGTTTTAGGTCTTACATAATATGAAGCGAGTCTATTGTCATCTACCAAGCACAGTTCCAGTATTTTGGTCAAAGCGGGACAGCTAGAGAAGTACCTTTCACCTACAGAAGATCGCAGCAGATCCTTCATAAAGCGCTGTATCGTTGAAGACCAGTAACGTGACCCTTATAATCGTCGTTTGCTCGCATCTCTCGCATCTAACCACAGGCTTAGGGTCGGCAATCCAACAGTAATGCAAGCAACAATGGTCACTGCTAGAGGAGCTGCAACTAGAACAGCTTAGAAGGCAATACGCGTGTTTTGCTGCCTTGATATTATAAAAACAAAAATTCTATGTCGCGGCGGTTATTTAAACGACTTTTGTGTATGAGGTCTCAGGTTCGAATCCTGGGGCGCCAGCAAAAAGTTATTAGGTTTTATTTACTTATTGCCAAGAACATTTCAATAGGAAGACAGCGTTGCTTTTCCCAGTGCCTTGAAAACACGTAAAGCTGTTAGTCCTGGGCTTGATCACTGTCCAGTCATATTGGTTTTCCATCCTATCGAAATATGAGTGTCGAATTTCCATCTAATGAATGTTCCAAAATAAAAATATATTCCTCTAAACAAATTAATTTAGACAAAGTCTTTAGCGCCCTTCACCTTCTACAAAACAACTTTAAAAAAAGCTAATGAATCCAAAACATCAAAGTTAAAGAATCAAATAAAATCTTACGTTATATCTTTGAACTTTACAATCAAGAACACTAACAAACACGAAACAAGCCGCTCCCCTGCAAACCAAATAAAAAAATCATTCCGATAATTTTGAGAGACTCAAAAATATTTGAAACCTATTAAAATTAAGTCCCTTTCACAGGGACTTAAGATGTTTCGATAGATGAACGTAAACAAAAATTCTACGCGACTCACATCAAAAGGGACCATAAACGTTTTCACGGGCTCTTTGACAAATTTAATGTTACCTCAGAAATGGAGCTGCGAAATTCGCGACTACGTAATCTAGCGATATATGGCCGGAGGCAATAATATACCAGGAATCGACAAAAATTATAATAATTTTGCTTTACGTTTATACAAAACGAGCTTTTGCACGCGTCGCCGCGTGGTACCTACATCAGAGGAAGTAGCATAATATGTATTTCCCCAGGTTTTAAACTATCTCTGTACCAAATTTCATCCGAATTGGTTCAGTGGTAGGCGTGACTAATCACGACTACCACTGATTAGTCACGGGTTGCTATAGTCTGTCTGTCTTACTTAAGTAATAGACAGAATAGAGCTACTTTCGAATTTATAATACCTATTAGTAAAGATAAGATTTTAATGGACTTTCTAATTTTATTCTATTACAATCTTATCTTTACTAATAGGTATTATACAGAATAGAGCTACTTTCGAATTTATAATACCTATTAGTAAAGATAAGATTTTAATGGACTTTCTAAACTATTACACGCATCTATTCTCGCTAACTTATGCCACGTTGATCCTACTACATAAGTTTACGATTATGATACTTGATATATCGAGGTTTCGGATCAGTTTATCTGAATGGGCAACACTGCATCACTCATGAATCTCTTGCTAAAAGCACAACACAACACCTTAAGAATCATGAAAACCTTTTTCACTCCAGGAATACAACACAAACATCCGACTACAATTTTCTGCAAGGAGGTACTTTCTCAGTAGGGCTCATTTTGCGAAATGCAAATGTCAAGTGTAAACGAAATAGTGCTCCCAAAAATTACTCTCAACAAATATTAAATACAAGAATATAATTTCCGTTAATTTCATAGCCACATCTGTATCGTTTGAGAATATTTATTTACAACACGCCAAAAAGTAATTTATTTTTATTTGGCAAAGCATTCGTTTTGCAAAGAAATTATATCAAAGGTACTTATTGCTGTATGTGTTCATGTGCGAAATAGAAATTATTTCTAGACAGATTCTTAGCCTTCAAATACCGTTTCGGTTGGTAGACACAAATTTATTTTATATTCCGAAAAATATCGTGTACTTGATTTAAAGACATAACTTTATATTGGAGTTTTAGGTACATAGTCTATCTGTTGGAAGGTTTCTTAGCGAGACCTATAGAAGAAGCAGATGGACCAAATCAATATCTGAATTATGCTTGTTAGACTATGCACTAACTCTTCTCTTACTAAGGACAGGCCCGTTTATGTTTATTATGTTATTTGGCAAACGTAGCTGTCCGTGGCCTCACTGGACTTATCCGAAAATCAGCGCTGCACTACCTACCTCTGCAGCTATCTATAGCTATCGGTGCTGCAGCATTATGCTGAGATAAGTGCCAATTTTGGTCTCGCACTGGCGGTATGATGATACTTAAATTGCGTATTCTTATGTTTTCTTTGGTTTTATATTTGTATTTCTAATTTTTCTTTGTTTTTTTTTGTTTTATGCCAGTGTAAGGGCCAAAATAAATTGTTTCTTTATTTCTTTAGCCTTCTTTAACTTACTTACTAACTTCTTTCTTTCTTTCTTTCTTTAGCCTCTTTAGCTCTGTGTAGAAGTTGTTCCACAGAATAACTTCTACACAGAGCTGATATTATTATTTATTATCTTTATATATATAAATCTTCTGCGCGTGTGTTTGTAATTAAACTCCTTCTAAACGGCTGGACCAACTATGATGATTTTTTTTGTATGTGTTCAAGTGGATTTAAAAAAGGTTTAGATTTCGTTTTTTTTTCGTTTGTACAGAACAACGTCTGTCGGGACAGCTAGTATATAATATAATATCAGCTCCTTATTAAACTGTCCCACTGCTGGGCACGGGCCTCTTCTTACTGTGAGAAGGGTTAGGCCACAGTCCACCACGCTGGCCTATTGCGGGTTGGCAGACTTCACATATATTCGAAAACATTATGGAAAACTCTCACACATGCAGATTTCCTCACGATGTTTTCCTTCACCGTTAAAGTAAGCGCTAATTAGCAATTTAATATGCACATAACTTCGATAAAGTCAGAGATGCATTTCTTGGGATCGAACTTGAGACCTCTGAGTGGCAGTACAACGGTCTCCCAGTAGGCTATCGTCCTTTTTTTTATTTATTATATACCATTAGAAAGTAGATAGGCGGATTACACTTATTTATTATCAGTTTTATTATTATATAGGCGTTATCACAATGGTAGGACAGAATATTGCTGTCTAACCAGCACAATTTCTGTCTCCATGCTGCTACTAACATAAAAGTTTTAATGTAATAGTAATTTTCCCCGTTTATGCAACATTTTTTATTAATGCTCTGCTCCTATTGATCGTAGCGTGATGTTATATAGCTTATAGTCTTCCTCGATAAATGGGCTATCCGACATTAAAAGAATTTTTAAATTCGAACCATTACTTCCTGAGATATGCGCGTTCGACCAAACAAACAAACTCTTCAGCTTTATAATATTAGTATAGATAAGATACTAAAATTATAATCAAACGGCGATTTAAAAAAGTGGTTGTGTCTTTCATGATTGTGTCTTCCCACGGACTCGTCATTATCATCCTCGGTCTGAACCCAAATTACATAACCGTATATTCAGTTACTTAACTATAATAATGTCCTCCAGACCGAATTGAATGAGACTGGCCATCTGCGCAGGAGATATTATAGTGCACAAGCGTGTGCGCAAACACAAATGCACTCTCTGTTCCTTAACTCACATGATCCGATGGAACGGTAATCCGACACGACCGGAGAGAGATCAGGCACAGGACCAATGGCTTTACGTGCTTTCCGAGGCAGGGGTGTCTTACACCGCCAACTTCCTAACTCCGGGCTGCTATTGAGATTTCTTAACTGAAAAACCCAATAACTTTTTGTTGGCCCGACCCGAGATTCGAACCCGAGACCTCATACACAGCAGTCGCATTCACTACCGCTGCACCACGGAGGCAGAGCACTCACATAATAGTTACCTATTAGCTGATCTGCGCAACTTCGTCTGCGTCACATAAGAGAATTTTTTCCGTTTATACAACATTTTTTATTAATGCTCTGCTCCTATTAACCGTAGCGTGAAGTTATATAGCTTATTTATTTATTTATTGGACCATCTACAAAAATACACACAACTTAAAGCTAAATACAAAAGTGTTAAGTCAATATATTAAATGTGCACCCTCACTTACAGAAGGCCACAGCATGCAAAGTAGAAACGTAGATACATACAGTTGGCGAAATTGGACAGTTACAAATAGTAAATTACTAATAATTAATTAAAATAATCAATTACAAATAATCAAATACAAATAAAGAAATGCACATAATGATATATAAATAATGAAATTACAAATAATAATTATTATTATTCAATATTAAATAAAATAAGCTTAATTAATGGTATCAGTCAGGTAACAATACAGGTGTTTTTTTAACAAAAGTAAAGATCTACTAATATCAATATCAGATGTCTTGGATAGTAAGTTGTATTGTCTACAGAGTCTGGCAAACGCAGCGAATTGACCGAGGTTAGTTTTTCATGTTGGTATATGAAATAAGTTATAATCATTTACACGTGGCAGGCGAGATGGTGTGTTGATTTGAAGTTTAGATGTGAGTTTATTATTGTCTACATTCCTTTTAAATAATTTATGTAAGAAAGTGAGATCGAGATACTTTCGTCGGTTGGCAAGTAAACACATGATGATCGAGTCTTGCTTTATAGAATGTCAATCGTTTTAATTTGTTGTCGGTGTATGATAGATGGTAATGAAATCGCTTTTGCACTCGTTCCAATAATTTTATATATATATGTTGGGGCTCCAGATAACACTGTTATATTCTAATATAGGAAGAAATAATGCGTTGAAAAGTCTTATCCTTGTAGATGGCTGCTTAAAGTCTTTACTGTTTCTTATTATGAAGCGTTATTATAGCCTTCCTCGATAAATGGGCTATCCGACATTAAAAGAATTTTTCAATTCGAACCTTTAGTTCCTAATATTAGCGCGTTCGACCAAACAAACAAACTCTTCAGCTTTACAATATTAATATAGATATTCTTCTCCTTTATTATTCCCAAGTCACTTGGGGTCGGCTTTCTAGTCTAACCGGATTTGACTGGGTATCAGTTTTTACATGGAGCGACTGCCATCTGACCTCCGCAACCCGAAGTCTAATCCCTAAGGCTGGACCAGTGTCAGGATATTATATGACTATGACTTCCCAATAACGACTGCCATAGATGTTCATGGCAGCCGGGACCGACGGCTTAACGTGCTCTCCGAGGCATGAAGCAGGCGATAATTGTCAATCAATACGCACATCATTTCGAAAAGTCATATAACTTCCAAAATTCAGAGGTGCGCGACATGGGCTCGAACCTGAGACCAGTGTTACCTTCTGACCTAAATGACTTTTGACTGAAGTAAGTTTTCTGTCTACCATCACAAATTATGCCTTCTGAACTTCCCCTCAAAACTGTAATATGGTGTCAAGTACCATTTACCTGAAGCGAAGATTAGCGAGTAAACGAAGTGACGGGATATTGGCCACAACGTTTCATAAAGAAATTTTAATGTAATAAGCTTTCTTTGTGAGCTGGAAATTCAAAGGCTTTTAGTTTATTATCCCAGGTTATGAAACTACCGTTGGCGTACCGGGGCTTAAACTGTACACGAGGAGTGGAGTGAGGCAGAAGATGTAGAGGTTATTTGATTAAATTTGACTACACTGAGCAATAAAGTGCAGTAGCCAAGCTGAAGTGGCAGTTGGCAGGGCACATAGCGCGCAGAACTGATTGCCCTCCGCAAGATAGACCGACGACATGGTAACGGTCGCGGGCAGCGGTTGGATGCGAGTGGCCCAAGACCGGTCTGTTTATATAACCTTGGGGGAGGCCTATGTCCATCAGTGGACGTCTTTCGGTTGATATGATGAGCAATAATTTAAGTAATTGGATTGAGACTGTGTGCCGAGAATTGTAAGTTCAATCTGTCTTGATACTGTCGTGATCTGTGTTTAGTGGAACGAAACAAAAAATAGATACGGCTCAGTGGCATGCCTAGAGGTTTTAGTATTGGTTTAAAATTAGCGTCTCCATGCTTCGGAGGGCACGAGAAAAGTCGGTCCCGGTTGTTGCCAAATTGACAGCAGTAGTTAAGCCATATCAGAGGCCTACGGGCGGCTTGAACAACTCTTGACAACAGGTTGGCCACTAACCACACGAAAAGAAAGAAAGAAAGATTATGTGAAAATGAGCAGTGTGAGTGAAAACAAGCAGAAATTAGCAAACGTTGGCTTAAGAACCCTATTTTATAAAATAGTTGTAATTTGTTTACAATTAAATTTGTACGAGTATATAATATAAAAATTAATTTATTTAGAGCTAAATCATTGGGCTACTCCTGCTACACGTACTATAAAAAAGTAATACTGTTATCAATTTCAAATAATAATCGAGCCAGCTACTTACCTAACGGTAAGTACCACCGCTCATGAACTGCATCAGTAATACCATAGTTCAGACACAGCTCTAACCTTAAACTGCTTAATAATAAAATTCTCATTGGACAACGAACTACATTTTCCTAAATAAGATTTGAAATTTGAAATCGCTTCAGCGTGTGATTTGCACCACACACGCTGCTATCCACGGATTTATTTTGTTCTAGTAAGTACGTGAGTTACACACTATGAGGTGCATTTTACGATTATTTACTTTGTAAACTTTAATATTAAATCTTAAACGTAATGTCAAGATACCTTTATACATTTACAGTATGTATAATAAACCCTGTCCGATCCATTAAGGGCTTGTTTCTCACCTAAAAAATATGGCAAGAAAAATAATAAAAAAATATCCATATCATCGGAAAACGTCTTCATAATATTTTTAAGTACAGTATTGATCAGCATTTTTACTCTTCAATTACTGAAATTTCGCAGTCTAGCAACACCACACTAAACTTGATAAGGACGCGGAGCGTGGCATACTTTTGGCGGCATTTTTCTAAGGCGTAGATAGCTAGGCGCGGCGTAGCGCGGCGCGGATACCTGGGTATTATGATTAATAAGTTGTCGGTGTTGCCATGGGTAATCTATTAATATATTATTGTAAATAAATTAAATTTACCGGGGTAATTTTATTGATCGATTTTTATAAGGATTTCACTGACGTACTCATAATAAGCTACTGTATAAATATATAATAATAATATATTTATTAAATACACTGTATTATAACTAAATACCAATATAAGTATATAATAGGTATAGCAGTACCCCGTCGGCGCAGCAGTAGTGAATCCGATTGCTGTGCGTGTTCAATCCCGGATCGGACATATAATATATAATATATAATATTCTATCACAAACACACGACACCAGCCCAAACTAAGCAGAGCTTGTACTATGGGTACTAGACAATGGATAAACATACCTACACAAACACTTTTTTTTGGAAATACGTACATATTATACATAGAAACACCCAGACCAAGACAAACATCCATGTTCATGCACACAAATGTTTGACTTGTGCGGGAATCCAACTCGCGACCACAGGCGTAGCAGTCGGTTACACTAACCACTACGCTATCGAAGTCATCAAAATACATAGCAGTACTAAGTTTTGCTATTACCAAATTTGCAGCAGAAGCCTGGAACTATGCCTGACAGACCATAGACAGTAGTTGGTAAAATGTGGGTGCAATATTCGAGTACCTACATCTTCGGGGTTTTTGGCGTCAGATTAGGTCTGTGTAATAATGTTTAGCAGTAAACTGATGCTTAACAGGGTATTATTTATTTCTTTTTAAAGAAGGCTTGCAGACTTATAATACATTTATTATTTAAACATGAATAATAAGGTTGCTGAAACAAGCCTCCACACGTATATTATTTATAAACAAAAAGAAATAAAAATCATAAACAAAGGTACTAAACCGAATATAACTATTCTTACAGATAATTAATTATACTTTGGTAAGGCAAGTATTTTGCAGTTCAACAGTATATTTACAAAATCTATAGTATGAATTAATGATTCCGAGATTCCAAGAGGATATACCTTAAAAGGAACTTTTAAAAGAACTAGCGGATATAGATCTAACTAAGTTTCTTTTTAAAGATAACATTTACTTCGAAACGCAAGCTTGAGCGTAAGATTATTCCACAGATCCATCGAAAGAAACATATATCTATCAATCTCTCTTTTTTTGGCAATAACTCCCGTCTGATACCTTCATTATTTCTATCTTTCACTTCACCTGAATACGAATTTTTCGATACAGCAAAATGGATATGTAGGTACTACATACCAAAATATTTTAACACCACACACAGCATAATTTAGATTTGCATGGGTTTTAACAAACTTTATAAAGAAAACCACACACAACATTCGACACAAATTTTTGACACTAGCGGGGATAGAACCCGCAACACAAAACACTTTAGTACCGGCTAGGGGGCAATGTAAATTCCACGCTATTCCTACATTAATTCAAGAGTTTAAATCTCCCTAAAGAATTTCTACAACTGTAAAAGGCGTGCTTACAGTCATTACCTAAACCAAGAGAGTTATCAAATTATCTTCACATAAACTTGGAGTCAAGGTCAGATTAAAACCAGTGAGTCGCACAAAGTGGCAGACGAGACTATCGGCCTAATGGGAATGGATTTTAGCAATGTCAAGGATACACATACAGTTAAATCGGTACCTTCTACGATAGCAGAATTTTTTTAAGCCTCGTTTTGCTAAGGACAAATCATAACGCTTAGGAAACATCGCCACAGGTACCTAATTCATTCCGGAGTCTATACTTACTTAAGTCGGAGATAGAAAGGATCGCCGAAGACGAACCATGCTATACGCGAACGCTTTAAAAATGGATAAACATTGCTGCGGCAATGACCTTCAGATTTTATTGCTTTAGCTTACCTCAGTAAAATTATTGGTCTTCAGCTATTTGCCATAGATTTAATTAGGTTCATGGACATACCGCTGGTGGCGCTTTTTTTTTAATAAAATGTATGGACGGATGGAGAAGTAAGTTATCTCAAGTATTACCGTGAAAATAAGATTATTTAAAATAAGTTCAAAATTAAGTTATTCCTTTTCTTCAGAATTAGCACGACGATTAGCTTTTACGCAGTTTTAAGTTATAATTTAATTGTACTGCCATCTTACGCATAAATGTATTACTACTTCACTGGCATCACAGTTACAGCAAAATCTTGCTTAGTAGTTCAAATTAAAACCAATAGAGGGCGCTTTTATAAACAAGCTTATAATAATAATTTTGAACTATTTGTGAATAATTTTAATTCTTATGAAGTGTCAAATTATCCAAAATAATATATTAATTATTTTTCAAATCCTATATTATGTAAATATTCGTTTATATTATGGCAAGAAACAGTTTGTTTAACGTGCAGTTGTTACATGATCTCAATAGATGGCTCTCAAATACTGTTTGTGATGTGACTAATGATTCCGAAGCTTTTCTATTATTGTCATATTTTGTAAATATTTAGCTGGACATTAATTCTAGTGCTTTTTAATTAATTTTAAGAAACCTGTTCACCTCCTGTTGAAATTAATTAAAGTTAAATATCATATTATCTAGTTTGCAAAATAGTAAACTATGTATTTCAAAATTGTTTTATGTTTACTGGGTATCTACTTAATATTATTAATGAAGCCTCGAAGGCGCAGCTGTAGTCAATACGAGTCAAGTGCATGAGGACTCGAGTTCAATTTTCGGGTCAGACAAAGTGTTATAGTATTTATAGTTAACGTATTTAAAGGTACTTGTAGTAAAAAAAAAAAAAGGTATTTAAAGTTATAAGTGGATTTTTATTTCAAGAAAATCTGCTGTCAACTTACTCAGTGACGTTGCGTTAATTAATGAAACTGCTGTGCATAAGGCACCGGATTTGATCTCCGGGTCGAGCGAACTGTATAGACGAGAAATCTTAGTATCTGCATGAAGTCTGGAACTATGCCCGATTATCGGTAATAGGCTCGTCTGCTATCGCATGAAACCCAAAACCTAGCGAAATGTGAGTGTAACACGCATCTGCCTATCTCTTTAAGATTATATTATTTTCTGAGAGTAGTAGAGCCTCGCTGATTTCAGCATGAATGGGCCGGCTCGACTGGGGAAGGACTACTCTCTCATAGAATATCAACGTGAAACCTCCTCAACAGTAGGAATAATGCTATTTCACGTGGATATAACAGGAAACACAACTGATTCGTTCCGTGAGTGACAGTGCCGGAGGCCCAATCACCCTTCCTGCTCCTTTTCCTTGCCACTACCTTTTTCTCTTCTTCCTTTCCTATAGGATCGGCAATGCGCAAGTGATGCCTCTGGTTTTGCAGGCGTCCATAGGCTACGGTGACCACATACAATCAGGTGAGACGAATGCTTGTTTGCCAGCTTAGATGTAAAAAAACGCGCTAGACTGACAACTGTGTATCCTAGCATCATAGAATCTAAAGTTGACGTTAGCAGGAGAAGAACAATTATTATAAAACAAGCGACAGAAAGACTTAGTAGTCGTATTAGAGTAGAAGATTCGTATGTGTTTTACTGCATTACTTAATGCGAGAGTTATATTTATTGAAAATATAAAAATAAATAATATTTTTAAGACCAGTACAGAGATAGTTATGTGGAAATATCAACTTTCAAAGTGACATAAATTAAGTATGTATTAAAATTTAAGTAGGTTGCTTTATTGGTGCAATGGCATAAGATTCCGCTGATCGTGAAGTTCTGTTTTTCATAACCAAGTCAAGCAATATTATTAAAATTTAGGTTCCTGTCAGAAAATTCTTAGGAGTGCCATGGAATCTGGTGTCAGTTGTAGGTGTTTTATACCTCCACCTTTTTATATATAATTTTATGAATTCCCGCCTTCACTTATTTCCCACAAAGATGTTACCAAGGTCAATAATACGCCTAAGTAACCTTTCATTAACTCCTTACAAATCTACTATGACGTGAACTTGAAAACACCATCACATTAATTAAATAACCCACGATTACCCACCCACAGTTGGCTACAGAAGCATCAACCAGGAAATAGTTCCACCTACTTTTTTATCAAATAAACACAAGGCTAACTGCCGCATGCAAATACCAAATTCTCATAACCCGTACATGCTTACAAAAACCTCTAAAACACGGCTCAAATTACACTAGCCTTTCGAACAACCAGTGGAGAAAGAACTGCTGTGACATGCATTTTTCAAGCAGTAGAGGTCGAGTTATTTTGGTGATATACATTCACACGCATATTTTTGTTGAGTTCGTGATTGACGGCGTTGTATGTATATGAGATAGCATCTGTGTGCTTGTTTATCTGTCGTCACCCTTCACGTATGTACTTGTTATACTGACAGTTTTCTATATAGTTTTTATGGATAAACAGACTAGTCTGGGTTCGCTAGTAACGTTGTTTGAAGCGCAATTTAGTTATTGAAGTAAAACTTCTTTGGGCATGATAAGGAATTTTTTTAGGGAGTTTCTATGAATTAATGTATATGTGTGAGAGGGAAAGAGAGCGAGATATAGAGAAAAGGAGAGATTCATAATATTAAAGCAATAGATACATTATTCTTTACTACCTCGTTGGTCAAGTTACCAAATTTATTGGTACATTTTGGCTGGAAATTTTAGTAGCGGTCTAGAAAGGTGACGGTGTTTCATTCCAGTACCTCAGAAATCCGATGGTGCTACAACTGATTTCTGTACGTTCATGTCAGATAGTCGTCTGTCGGCCTTCGAGAGAAAGGGAATAGAAAGTGCCTATCCAAAATAAAGTCTGGAGAACATTATAGTTGAATTAAATATGTGTAATCCATATAAGATTAATTTCTTATGTAGTTATACACCATTATTTTATTTTTAGCTATGTATTGCGTAAACAAAAACACACTTCAAATTTCGTTACTTCATTTAGGTCACACCGTCACTGTAACACTTTTGAACGGCACTTTTGAAGGTTAGACTTATGCAGCTATGGTAAGCCTACAAAAGTACAGTTACAAGAAGTAACCTAAGAGAGGGGCGAGTTTAGGATATAGAGAGAATATATTTAATATATCTAGGTTACAGGCCAGGAGAAAACCACCAACAATATTATAAATGCCAATGTGAGGTTTTGTTTGTTCCGCTTCCACACTTTAACTACTCGACCGACAATCATATCATTTCACATACACATCGTCAGGGGAACAGAACAGAGAATAGATAGAGTATCTTTTATCCAGAAAAAATTGCTGTTGCTGAGGGATAGCCGTAACTGCTGCCGAGGCCAATGGAGTTCGCCTTCTTCTTTGAATGCTGCTGAAACCGAAAGAAATACTTACTAGTACCTACTATAAGCTTTTCGATGCTTTTGGGCTAAGAGAGTTCATTAAGTCCTCACATTCTTTACAGATACCGCAAAACCTGTAAATGACGGATCGCATTTTCTTAGCCTAACGATTCAACATTTTGAAATATTTATTATACTATATTTAAGACCAACAACGACACTTAGTTTCCAAATAAATTATTGATATTGAAAAGCATCTTAAGCCGAAAAGTATGCATGAGCAATGTGATGAGTATAATTGAAACAAGAGCTATCAAAATAATTATAATAATTAGAAAGCCAGGAGTCAAGCATGTGTCTATAAATGATAATGATTATGACCAAATCTTTTTCTTGTATTCATTGAGCGATTTTATTGTGTGTTATTTATTTACGTTTTACTCGTTGTTGTGTATTATGTCTGTGTACACCTTTTCTTTTCCTTTTTATTTGTACCGAACTATCATTACAAGATCTCTTTCATTTAAATAGGAATGAATTGCGTCTGGTGTAGACATAATCTTGCATTTAATATGTCAATCTTGTTTGCTCTGCCAGCGTTTATTGACTTTTTATTTTACTTTAAAACTGCACTACTGAATTAAGATGTGAGGGCGTGGAATTTAATTTGGCTACAACACTTTAGCCAGACGATATTCAAGGTTATAATCTCGTAAGTTTTTAGTGCTGGCTTTCATTTGGAGAAAAACTTAATCGATTCTTTATCCAGCGGTCTGTGCTATGATATATATACTACAATTTCTTATATCACCTAATCCTAACTAATTTTATAAATGCGAATATGAGTTTGGTTGTTTATATGTAACTCTTTCACACCTTAACTATTCGACCGATCACAAAATTTCGCATACACTTTGTCCCAAAAATATACATTAGAAATGTATATTGATTGACAAATTCTATAATTACGTCGAAAAAGAAAGTCGCGGGCAAAATATAATTAATTATTTCAAATAGTATCACTAAATGTCGTAGCTCATTTAATAAACGACGCCCGACTTTCCAAAATATCTAGTTGTTTAGTTGACATTCTGTAAGATTTTGGAAACGTTGGAATCGTCCAAATAATCTGCAATAAGATCTCAATCTGTGTCCATTTGTTGCCCTTTCTTTATAGCTCAGTCCCTCCACGGATTTTGATGACTCATATATTTTTAGACTTCTTATATTGCAAGTAAACCGAGACTACTCCTTTAATAGCTTAACATAACAAAAGGACTAATGAATGCACATCGAAGTCGCATTTGAAATACATCAAAATCAGAAGCGCTGAACTCATCGATCTGTTAATATTGATTTAGATGATCAGTTTTTTATTTGTCTAACAGTGGGAACTACTTAACAGCCTCGAGACATACACAGATGAATAATTACTAAAATGATTGTGCTCATTACATCAAACATCAGATTGAATCTCACACGGAGCGGACAGCGTGAGAAAAGGCTGCATTACATGGACGGCGATACAGAATTGTGCTATTTAAGTAAGGTCAGCATAATAAGATAATGATCATTATAAAAAACAACTTCTACAATCGTCAATGACGAATTGCGAAACTAGAATTAAGATAAAAACTATCTGGACATGATATTTTCACGTATTTTTGCGTAATCCAACATGATTTTCGGACGCTATTGTGGAATTTAGAGTTCGTGTTTACTGTCATCGTTTGACTTAAGGTTTGTTTGCTTTATCAAAGTATCTTTATATCAATACGTGAAGCAAAAACTTTGTACCCTATTTACGGAAATTGCACGGACGGAGGAGTATGAAATTTGACACAGTTAAAGTTTATATAAGAAGGAGCGACGAATCCTGATATTTTTATAAAATATGCATTAGAAATACATTAAATTAATAAAAAAACACTACATGCACACAACCATGCATTTGACACACGCAGTCGAATTGCGTTCGTAGTATATCAGCATTGTTCGTTTGACGTCGTACAATTCTTTCTAACTGTGATATAACCTATACCTTATTTATATGTAATAAAGAAAAAAAGAAAACGAAGTAGCAAGCTTAGGAATATCGTCAATGAAGGAGTATAGTTAAAATTAAACACTTTATACGGATTTTATCGCGTTGTTTATTTTACTTTAAACACTGGTATTACATAATTTTGAAAACTCTAACACTACTATTATTTAAATTTTACTACTATTTAATCTATATATTTTCTAATTAAAACAATTTATATTTGAGTTTACACTTTGCCCCGACGTTTCGGTTGCTTTACAGCAGCCATGTTCACGGGGAGACTAAGATGGTAGTTGTCCCAACGTTCTGAAGTGTAGCTAGTTATTTCAAAGTACCCGAACATAATTTAATCTTTGGTGTTCCTATTTATGCAGAATGAGCTCAAAGTATCATGAAGTCTAGCTGTGTTTTGCTTCTTCTTGGGTTTGACTATTTGAATGACTGGATCCCAAGCTGGTGGTACATTCCAACCATCCTCTCTATTGAAATTAGGATGTTTTTTAATTTCAATAGCCTCGCGAAGCATCCTTGGTAGGAATCGGTGTTCTTTTGCGAGTATATGTGGTTTGTCAAATCGTAGGTAGTGGTTGGTCCCCTGTTGCACATGTTCACACACAGCAGACTTCAACGAGCGTTGGTGTTTAACATCAGCTATATGTTCTTTTAAGCGGGTGCCTATGCTTCTCTTGGTTTGCCCAATATATGAGAGTCCACAGTCACAATCTATTTTATATACCCCTGCATCTTGTAAAGGTAATTGGCACTTGACGGATGGTAAAAATTGACTTATCTTCGTTGGCGGCTTGAAGTATGTGTTGATTGAAGCTCGCTTCAAGATGTAGCCAATCTTGTCAGTGACACCCCTTACATATGGTAGTATGGCAGGCTGGCGCTCGACTGTGGCTGGCTTTTCTCGGGATCTGTGACGGCGGCGCGGCTGTTGGAGCTTGTTGTCTTGCAGTACTTGCTTGACATGTTGAAGCTCGGCGTCCAGGTGTTTCTTGTCACAGATCCCGTGGGCTCTCTGAAACAAAGACATTCCCACGGTAGCTAACTGTTTAGGATGATGGTGAGATTCACCGTTTAGGTACCTGTTTGTATGGGTCTTTTTTCTATACACAGTATGGCTCAAAGTATGATCAGGATTCCTGATGACAAGTACATCTAAGAAAGCTAATGAATTATTTGCCTCTAATTCCATAGTAAATTGGATGTTATTATTAATGGAATTAAGATGTTTTAGTTCCACAGCTAGACTTCATGATACTTTGAGCTCATTCTGCATAAATAGGAACACCAAAGATTAAATTATGTTCGGGTACTTTGAAATAACTAGCTACACTTCAGAACGTTGGGACAACTACCATCTTAGTCTCCCCGTGAACATGGCTGCTGTAAAGCAACCGAAACGTCGGGGCAAAGTGTAAACTCAAATATAAATTGTTTTAATTAGAAAATATATAGATTAAATAGTAGTAAAATTTAAATAATAGTAGTGTTAGAGTTTTCAAAATTATGTAATACCAGTGTTTAAAGTAAAATAAACAACGCGATAAAATCCGTATAAAGTGTTTAATTTCAATGTATAACATTCGCGTAAACATAAGACTATATGAGTATAGTTAAGTAAATAATAATTTGTTTGAAAAAGATAGGTAAATTAACCTGTATAGCCTTGACGAAATCTAAATGAAATGTGATTATAAGGGTAAAGCTATAGACAATAAAACCTTAATAACGATCAAACTTAAAATTTAAATCAATTATGGCCGAATTTTGACCACCAGCCGACCGGTAGTTACAGAAAATGTGACTACTGAATATGTATAATATATAATAATAATAATAATAAAACCGCAGGGCAGCTTGTGGCGGGCTGAATGTGAGTGGCGACACTGCGGTCCTGAATGCCTCAGAGAGTTGGTTAGGGCCTCGTTCCCGGCTTGCCGTTACTGGTTGGCCGGGGTGGAACTTCAAGAGCGCCCGCAGGACTCTCAACTCTGGCTTGCCTTGGTCGGCCGGCCAGAGGGAGGCCGCTAGAGCTATATGCTTGGGGGTGGAAGTGTCATTTTCAAGGGCATAACTACGGGGAAACCCGCTCTGGGTCTCCGTTGTCACGAGACCCGTGATGGTGAAACCGGCGCCGCACCGCTCGACACTCCTAGCCACTTGCACCGGTGTTGCCCTCTGCTGCTGGCTTGTATGCCTATAGTGGCTTATCAGGGGGCCCATCTAGTGAGTTGGCGAGTCACCGTCTGCCCATTGCATTGATGCTATTAGAGTATTCAGGGCAGACGCCGTTTTTCATCCATAGTTAGCAATATACCGGTCCACCAAACACCCATACCTATAGCCCATATATTAGAATCCATACGTAGCAACAGTCCTACGCCTGCTGCGGCTAGTGCCGCTGTAGGTGTTCCATAACACCTTTGATTAAAACTCTCGAAGGGCCTCTTCACGTTGGACCCATGTCTCCGTGTAAGCCTCCCAAAGGGCCAGGTATTTTCTAATATAATATGTTAGAAAGTACCTGTGATAAGAGAAACATAATAATAATATATTTTATATTTTTAAATGTATTTTAATAGGTATATGTATATTTAAAAATGAAAAGTATATTGAAAATATTTGAATAAAGAGTATAATAATATAATAATATTCTATCACATACACACAACATCATCTAGCCCAAACTAAGCAGAGCTTGTACCATGGCTACTAGACAATGGATAAACATACATAAATACTTTTTTGTTTTGTAAATACATACATGTTATACATAGAAACACCCAGACCAAGACAAACATCTATGTTTATGCACACAAATGTTTGACTTGTGCGGGAATCGAACCTTCGACCTCAGGCGTGGCAGTCGGTTACACTAACCACTACGCCACCGAGGCCGACATAGTTTCGAGATCGATTTGCGGGTTTGATAGTGTCATTGAGTTTATATTTGTCGAGAGATACTCCGTAGTAGTAGCACGGAGTCTGATGCTATGCCCGGAAAATTGTAAGACAAGTTAATTATTAGGTTGGACCAAAAATAAAATTGCTGGTAAGGTGTGGGTGTAACATCTCTGCCTTTCTTCGGGGATATGTGTAAGAGATATGTAGATATACAGATATCTGTATATCTCATATTATCTACATTCTCATATTATTTGGTTTCTAACTGTATTATTTGGAGTGTGTCATTTTTAATATGCAAGTTATCTACAATTTTAATTAAATACTTTATCATTTACTAGTTTCGTAGCAGATCGTAGCTTCGTCTGCTTAAATCTCACGCATACGGGGATTTAAAATAGACTATGTTTATATTCAGGACATGGTCTATCATTGTATCTGTTTGACGAAGCAGTCAAACTGAATAACTCGTGTTGGCAACCTGAAGTAAAGCTACTTTTACTGGCCACACCGAGTGAAGCTACAAAAATTGTACAGACGAAAATGGAATAAAACAGAGGGCACTTTTGCTCGGGCCGTCATCAAGTGTGCTTGCTTCTAAATTTAAATTGAATAGTTTGATATAGTAATAAGGAATTGTAAACCAGCACTTAATTTAATATAGAAAGTAATATAATTGATCGTTTCTAAGACTTAGCTGTTTTACTCCCCTCAGTTCGAATAAAGTTTACACTCGTAAGCACGAGTTATTCAGTAAGAGACATCTTTACATTTTTCTTACATTTACAGTAAATGTTGAAGCTCAGTACTAATAATACCAATTTAACAAGCACTAGCTGACTCGCGCAGCTTCGTCTGCTTCATATAAGAGAATTTTTCCGTTCTTGCAACATTTTTCATTGCTGCTCCGCTCCTATTGGTCGTTGCATGATGCTATGTAGCCTATAGCCTTCCTCGATAAATAGGCTATCTAACTCTAAAATAATTTTTCAATTCGAACCAGTAGTTCCTGAGATTAGCGCGTTCAAGCAAACAAACAAACAAACTCTTCAGTTTTATAATATTAGTATAGATTTGCTCATATTTTAGAAATCAAAATAAATCATCTAATCCTTTTACAACTGGTGAAGTTAAATAAAATGATAGTCTATCTAAACGTATTGCAAAAATATCATAATTTCTCCATGTTCAAGTATCAATTTCAATACACTTTACATTAACAACGACAAATCTAATAGGTAAGTGAAACCAATTAGGTACACAAGGAAAATAAAAAGTGATATTAATTAATTCTATATATATGAGAATTCTTATCCTACACGTGTAAGCCATATTATTATGAGTAATATAACAGATGATTTAATTGCAAGTTAAAAAACGAAAGTATAAGTTATACTAGTTGAGCTGGCAAATAACCTTGGTGAGATAATTGATGGAACCATAAAAAGTAGTGTGTTAGAATGTAAAGGCTCCAGCTAGAGATGTTACATTGATGTTTTATCGAGCTCAGATTTATTGTTTTATTATTTAACCATTGAAATTAAACTACTATATACGAATTTTATCGCGTTGTTTATTTGACATGTACAACAGGGGACCAACCGCTCCCTGAGATTTAACAAAGCACAGATTCTCACTAAAGAACACCGATTCCTACCAAGGATGCTTCGCGAGGCTATTGAAATCAAAAAACATCCCAATTTCAATAGAGAAGATGGTTGGAATGTACCACCAGCTTGGGATCCAGTAATGCAAATAGTCAAACCCAAGAAGAAGAAAACCACAGCTAGACTTCATGATACTTTGAGCTCATTCTGCGTAAATAGAATCACCAAAGATTAAATTATGTTCGGGTACTTTGAAATAACTACACTGCAACACTGAGACAACTACCATCTTAGTCTCCCCGCGACCATGGCTGCTGAAAAGCAACCGAAACGTCGGGGAAAGTGTAAACTTAAATATAAATAGTTTTAATAATTTAATTAGCTTCACAATTAGTAAAGTTTAATAGTAGTATGTAGTGTAATAGTTTCTAAATTGTCAAATTCTAAAGTGTCAAATAAACAACGCGATAACATCCGTATATAGTAGTTTAATTTCAATGAATAACATTCGCGTAAACAGAAGACAATATTATTTAACCATTTTTAATCAAGATCGAACTGTATCACTGTTTATCTATACTGTGTTCTTAAATTTGATTATTTTTATATTACCAATAATATGAGGACAAGTACACTTTGGTAATATATAGCGATAAGTAAGCTGGGGACCTGGTGATCCATCACACAGGGGTCTCTCTAGTACGGACTCCAGTCTCTCACAAAGAATCTTTATTACCACCTATTTATTGTTATCCACTGTAAGATGCACATATACGAGACCCTTTGTCATGAGAGAATAAAGTTTAATATTATTATTATAACTATCGATGGACTGATGGTAAGAGTGGCAGGACCAGGCATAAAAAATAACCTACTAATATTATAAATGCGAATGATGAAGATTTTTGCATGTTTATTTCTCAATCAGACGTAAACCGTTAAACGAATTTGTATGAAAATTAGCACGCAGATAATCCATATCCTAGATTCACACAACACTGGACCTTTCATGCAGGTTTGCATTCCCGTGCAGGTCACACGAACAAAAGAATGAATTTCTTAATACTACATAGCTGCAGGCGGAAAGAAGTAGGTAATTAAGATAAACTATTGAAACAAAAGAAGAAGATCCTACAGACAATTGCACTAAAGATATTGCCAGTGTATTGGTGATATTGTAAAAGAGCAAAGAGTAGTTGCTGCGTAACAGCTAGACAGACAGAGAACATTCGTACCCTTTCTTACAAAAACTGACAATTGAAGGCGCTTTACAAATATAATTTATCACAAAAGTAAAATACAAGTCTTGGTCGATTTATTCGTATATCTAAGTAAGCTTACATTTCATTAGTCATTAACTCATTACATAGACAAAGATCAGAGGCTATATCACCTTCGCCACTTGTGTACGAGAGAATAAGATAGCGCACAATATATAGTTTTGTCTCGTTTTCGCCTTGAAATATACATGCTTTCTGTAAATCTATCAAAATAGTTACCTTTTTTATTTTTTATTGGTTTCAATTTGAGAGACTTAATTTATTAAAAATCTCTTTCACAAAACTTTCTATTACTCAATCCCTTTTTATTATAAAAATATTTATGAAGTAATTATAATGGAATTTTCATTTACATTAATTATTAGGTAATTTGGTATTGACATTTTGTCTTTAAACTTATATCATTTTATAAGTTTACTTTATAAATTCTAGCGATCTCTTGTTTACTTTTATCTTAATCTAGACTTATACCCTTTTCTATGTGCTTCGATTTCTTTACATAAATTACCCTTTTTATTTCGCTAAGACTACCAGCAGTTTAAATGAAAACGTCTAATTTTATTTACCCATACTGTTCTGAAGTCAGATATAATTGAAATATTTGTCTTTAGATGTCATTGCGGTTCCCATCTCTAGTTCTATTGACTTTGATGCTATGGCGTTCCGCAAGGAAAGAGAACGGTCCCATTATTGTTTAGTTGACATTTAATGTTTGTGCAATGTCATGAATGGATGTTGATCGGAAAAATGCGGTGTAATGTTAAATAACTACTTGCTTAGTAATCAAGATGAAAATATTAGTAATTACCGTCATTCGCTTCGAGATGTGTGATAATAATTATTATAAGTGCGTAGTAAAACGCTGTCTGTATTACTATGTAATCATTTTAATTATTAATAACCGGAGGTATTAGATAGTATACACGAATGGAATGAACTTAACTGAGACAAAATTAAAGTGAATTCTACGCTTGAAATGGAAATGGCTCAAGCTCTGTTTTTATGATTTCTTTTTCTACGACGAACAGTCGAAGGCCAATTACACTCCTTCTTCATTCAAGGAATATAGTCAAAGAAATGATTATACTTTCACAAGCACACAGATTAAGGATTTGAACAATTATTGGACACTACTAATAATACATATATCGACTTTTTGATCCCTATATAATCTAATGTATCTTTGTACCAGTAGTTTTTTAAGTCTTTTAGGCGTATAGCTTTATACATATATACGTGGGTAGTTAGGTTAATATTGCACTTTGAATGGATGTATTATTTAAGAAAGAATCGTATCGCAATATTTTTAAATACTTTTAAATTATTTATTAGTACTTTCTTCGTCGTTTTATTTGCTTTTTAACAGCCATGGTCCCGGGGTCTCTAGTACCTTCATCTTATCAAGACAACGAGCCTCACGACCTTCGTCTTAGTTTACTTAATTTAAATTCCCAGTACATTTTTTAAGTATTATTGGTGTTACTATTCTATAATATAATATATCTAAAAGTCTGGATATGTTATTTGTGACACTTTTAACTTTTTGCTATTTTCCTTAGAATCACGATGATATCGTAACTTACTTTTGTTATAAAATACAAATAAAATGATGAACATTCCATTTATGTTTACCACTGTTTATCGTATTAGAAAATAAACAATTAAGACGTCATGGAATACAATAAACATAAGAGTTATTTTATTTACATTAATTTTATCGCTATTCGCCGACCACAATTCTATAAATTCACATTATACAAAACGTACCTAGCATTTCCAGAATAACAAAAAGACTGAAACTCACGATTTAAACATAATTTTAAATTACGAATCACAACCAAATAAGATAAATCACGACCCAACTCACTTTGAAATCTACTTTTTTTCACATCACCAAATATGAAATTATTCTTTTGGCCAAATACATTCGACCTTAGTGTGACTCCTCTATACGTTCATGTATGACATTGCCAAAAAAACTCAAGTAAAAACATGCAGGCAGACAAGCATTCTTTGTGTACGTCTAGCCAATGACCTTCGGATGTGATGAACGACTTTTTAGCGAGTAAAAAACTGTTCGGTGAATTTACCTAACTTTTTGTTAGCACTTCTTAGAACTAACCTAAGCCTTAGGTAAATGCATTCCAGTTTAGTATTATACCGTCGATATAAAACTCAGATGCCATAATTTTGGACGATAAGGATCGGTTAGCTAGTATTGGTTGGCCAATTCGAATGTTCTTAGCTACCTTCTCGAGATTCCATTTAATTAATTAGGCAAATTTCTAGGGCGGAGAAACTAAGGAACTGTATTGTACCTATAGATAATTCCAAGCAGGAATTTCGATACAAGGCTGAGTGACTGTTTCTTTGAAAATGGCAAGGCGATTTTTTATATCAACTAATTTATATAGCTTTGATTTATAAGCCGATATTAGTTGGAACTTAACGGTTAATATGTTGATGACATACATTTAAACGTATTTATATGCATAAATAAACATTTCACGGCCTACATTTGAATAATGCTTAAATTGGTTACACGTGTGGTTTGATACAAGGACTATTACAAAATTATGTTCTTTAGTTGTACCGCTTCTTCGGACATCTTCAATAGCTTTTAAGTTTTTTTAATAATAATAACAAATCCGTATATAAACTGCCCGATTTCTGGGCACGGGCCTCTTCTCAGAGTGGGAAGGGTTGGGTTCATCATGCAGGCCCAGAGCGTCTTGACAGACTTTACATATCTTTGAGAACATTATGGCATCGCGCCTAACGGTGGGACAGATAATACAGGACTGATATTATTACTTCCGTTCATAATAATAATAATCATTTTGTACCAATTTAAGTTAAATTTTTATTTCCATTTAAATTAAAAATTAAAATTCAACTTAAATTGGTAAAAAATGATGAGCTTAGATTACATCGTAAACGTAATATATAAGGGGTGCCTGTACAAAGGTAAACCTGTGCCACAGGCATTAAGGGCACATACTGTATAATATAGATATAAATTCTGAAACAATGATTATAAAATATTATTATTTGTATATAAAAACTTACGAATTCCATTATAAACTAAGTGATTACTATGACTACTAAAAGAGCTATTTTATTGCGTAACACTTAATGAACAACAGTCATCAAATTTTCAGTTTGATCGTAGTTCAAGGATTTTAATATTGTTGAACTAATTGCTTTCATAGAAACAATGCATATCATTACCATCCTAACTAATATTATAAACGCGAATGTGAGTTTGTTTGTGATAGTAGCACGTCCTTACAACTATACACGTTGTTAGGGGAACAGGAAAGCACATAGGATACTTTTCATCCAGGAATCAGTACTGCTCCTGGGGTTATGAAAATTGACATAATCTACATTTACGCAACCGTAGCCGCAGGTAAAATCTAGCAAAGATCAGAATCTGAAGATAAGAAGGGAAGTAGTAATTTAAACTATTGCGCCATCAACTATTTCAACTCAATTTGCACTTAGAATCTTTAAAATCTACGTCTTAAGTCATATCGACAACTACAGATGTCCTATACCAAATTCTACAGATGTCTTGTTAATTTATTCTAAGAGTTTCTTTATTTATAATCTATACTAATATTATAAAGCTGAAGAATTTGTTTGTTTGGTTGAACGCGCTAATCTCAGAAACTACAGGTTCGAATCGAAAAAATATTTTAGTGTTGGATAGCCCATTTATCAAGGAAGGCTATAGGCTATATAACATCACGCTACGACCAATAAGAGCGGAGCATCAATGAAAAATGTTGCAAAAACGGAGAAATTTCTCTTATGTGAAGCAGACGAAGTTGCGCGGGTTAGCTAGTCTAGTATAATCAAAATTCGGTGTATCTAATTAGGTATAAATCTTTGACAGTAGCTCATGAAACAGTGATTAAGATATCTAATAAACTGACATCATAAGAGATCCCGAACATCGATAATTCACAATTATGTATATTTATGCTAAAAATACGGTGTATATCATATTTGTCAATAATTCATTTAGATTCATGGTTTTTATTTAGCCTTCGGGATTTATTTATTGTCATCATAAATGTTTTTAAATGATATTTAATAGATCCGGTTTTACTCTGTGCATTACTCTAATAGCATAAGTTATTATAGTAAATACACAGACACACACACACACACACATAGCTGCACGCTTATACCGACGAAAGGATTAGCAGAGGTGTATAGCAACCACTTTTTTTTTATACAATCATGGTGTCAAACAAGCAGATGGCCCACCTGATGGTAAGTGGTCACCGAAGCCTATGGACACCTGCAACACCAGAAGCATCACTTGTGATTTACCGACCCTTGAGGAAAGAAAGAAGGAAGTGGGAAGGAGAAGGAGCGGGCAGAGGGAAAGAGTGTGATTTGGCCTCCGACACTGTCATTCACTGAACGAAACACAACAGTAGGAATACTGCTATTTCATGTCAATATTCTGTGAGAGGGTAGTCCTACCCCAGTCGAACCGGCCCATTCATGCTGATATCAGCGAGGCTTTTCGTTAACTATAATTTTAGGGACTACGATTTGTTTGTTTTTTTGCTCGTCAAAATAAGCACACTCCGCCTGATGGTAAGCGATCATGTGGTCTAAGAGCAGTGGCCTCCACTCCATCCGCATAGCAGCTGAGGCGATGTTAAGGTCCCTACCTTGACGGCCTCAGAAGGTGCTTTTTCACGTCCCGTTTAAAGGACCCAGGATTGAAAGAAGAAAGAAACACGTGCCTTGGCAGAAAATTCTATGCCTTGATCGTTCGGTATAGGTATGAGGACCCAAACTACGTAATAAAGAGCGAGGATATTGCCATCTACCAAATACAGTTCCAGACTGGATATTTCTTGACAGAGAACCTAATACCATGTAAAGAAAGAGAGTCACAAAGAGTGCTTTTAAAAGTAGCAACTCGCCAACCCTACCGCTTTTCCACGCATCTTTTGTATGAAAATTGTAATGTATTAACTGTCCGACAGCTTTTTATAATGTACACCGTACTTAAACAGCACGCAACGCTTACGTATAACATCAATCTTACTAACACTAAAAGACGAAAAGATATTGTCTGTACCAAACTTTCTGAATCAAAGTTTGTTTTTATAAATAGATTTTTCGCATTCTTAGGGCCTTTTCTTTATAACAAGATAAATAAACAAACAGCTATATATGATCTATGTTATATAAGATCTAAGCGGAGAGTCTGTCGGTACTTAAAAACTTTAAATTATGAGAATACTGAAGATTTGTTGATTGTTGTTAAGTAAGTAATAACAAGTTCCATGATAATAATTATAATCTTGGGCTATTTTTGCATATATTTATATAATAAGTATGGTTAATTGTACATAACTTAGTTCCTAGTAGTATATTGTAAGTGCCCTTAACGTCTGTGGCACAGGTTTACCCTAGTACAGGCACCCATATTATATTACCTATATTATGTACTTTATGGACTGTATTTATGTTTTACCACTGTAATCAATAAATAAATTGTTATATTATATTAAAAAGGAAAAAAAAGCTACCCAGGAACAGAAGCTAAGCAATAGTGTATGCAATTGCTGTGCATTAGGTCTCCTCAAGCACAGCAGTCTTGCCCAGCAGGCTTCGCCAACGAGGCAATGTAAAAACAAGATGTAGCACCTTTTTGTCCTTAGGGACATACCTCTATCCTGCAAAAGCACGGATACAACCATGTGTCATGTTTCCAGTAATTAAATAGGCAATATGATTGCAGAAAGGGTAACTATCTATAGAAAAATGACTAAGACCTAAATTGTAAATTGTTTTCAATAATAGTTGAATTGACATTTATAAAGTTTAGAATACCCTAACTCAATACACATAATGATCTGGTCCATGTAGCAAGTGCTATGATATTTATACTAATATTATAAAGCTAAAGAGTTTGTTTGTTTGGTTGAACGCGATAATCCCAGGAACTACGTGTCCGAATAAAAAAAATATTTTAGTGTTGGATAGGCCAATTATCAAGGAAGATTTTAGGCTATATAACATCACGCTACGACCAATAGGAGCGCAGCATCAATGAGAAATATAGCAAAAATGGGGCAAATTCTCTTATATGAGGCAGAAGAAGATGCGCGGGTCAGCTAGTGTAATATATATATATAAAAAAATAATCACCAATAATTCTAAGAATAACGACAAAAACAAGACTACCCTTTCGTCTCTTTCTATACTGTATTTCTTTTGCTTTAAAATAATGCTTGCCTGTCTAAAAATAATTATGCTATTATACATAATTAGGTAAGTATTGTTTTGGGAGGTGGATCTATTAGTACAGCAAATACGAATATACCTTACATAAGAAATATAACTTACTAGATGTGCCCGCGGTTTCACCCGCGTTTATGATTACTGCACTGCTCCCGTGTGTCGAAGCGTGGTGTTATATAGCCTATAACTTTCCTCGATAAATAGGCTACCCAACACTAAAGGAATTTTTCAATTCGAACCAGTAGTTCCTGAGATTAGCGCGTTCAACCAACAAACAAAAACGATAAGTGCGTTTTGGTTAACGTATAAAAAGTAGTTCTGTTGTTAGACATGAAATTTTTTTAATACAATCTTCCCTTGCTTCTAGCTGTATATAGCATTTCTCAAGATTTAATAGTTAGTTCTGTGTTCATTTAATCTTGACCGTTTAAAAGTTAAAAAAATAATAAGGGAATTACACAAGGTTAAGAGATGAACCGACGAACATGCATGAAGAATGTAACAAAGATGAATCAAAATAGTAATCCCAGAATCGTAGAAAATGGAAATCCTTCATCTCTGATTATCTTTCCGGAATAAAAGCGTGGCTCGATATATGTCTGTACATGAAATTGTCATCTATCAAGTAAGCAGTCAGACGGCAATCTCGACTTAAAACAACAATTATAAAATCAATTATTACGAATTGCATTGCAGTCATAAAAGTGATTATGCGGTTTTTTCCCGTCATGTATTAAAGGGCCGTCGTGACTGATTAACTCATAAATCCAACAATGGCAAGTTTAATGTGACTCCATTACTGTGGGTATTATCCTTGCCTCCTACTCGATGTTTCAGGGCTGGCTAGGCCAAATCAACTAATTGGATATGTATTCAAACCTGTACATTTTATAAAGACGTTTTTTATAATATTGAGCTCGTTGAAGAAGATTTATTTCTATGATGAGCAGAAGACAGATCAAGATCAATTTTAGAGTTTAACATCAAGTCATGAAGCCTACTTATGGTCTCCACAGGTTGTCCTCAACCTGATGTCTTTTGAAGTTTTTAGTGAGGCTTTTTGTAGATAGGATTACAATAAAAGTGCGTTCTGAGATTTAGTGGCATTTAAACTTAAGTCAAGTTGAGGGACAGGGTAGCTTTGCTACTTCAAACTATCAGTTCGCAGTCATATACATAACATAACTCTAAATTAAAACCAGCCAGGTCAATAAATGATACTCAATGATTAAAATAATCATTAAAGGTACTCTTCCTATCCTTCTAATGCATATTATGTAAAAGTTTGCAATGGTATTTGAGTATTTGATATTCAGTCACGCCAAAACCGTTGAATAGATTTAGAGTAAATAAATAATAAATAATAATAATAATAAGTAATAATTTATTTAAAGTAGCTTTAGAGTAACACACAGGATAGATACCTTTATTCCGGTATGCGTTGCCATGAAATTCATGCAAGACCTCAATACAAAAACTGATACTAGTATAAAAGTATAGGTATTATGGGAGATATTTTTGAAAACCAAATCAGTGTTAACCAAAGAACTGAATCCAAAACCATGATACGATTTTTGTCCGTCTTTTTGGTCCCGAATTGTGCAAAAGTCGATACGTTTATTTTAGACTGTTCAATAAATTGAATTTCATAGCATAGCTTAGTACAACTTACAATCTAACATAAAGATAATGTATAGTACGAGCAACGTAAGTGACGTCACCAGTGACTATAAACACCGAAGTCAGGCAAAGTGGAGTGCAAAAGCAAGTTTAATCAACAGATACATCATGGGAATGAAGACATTAACAGTCTGAACGGAAATACTTCACTGCCAAACAAACAAAACTAATAAACAATCTACATACATTAAAATGATACCTAGATAATTAAATTCAAAAAGTAATTAATACCGTTTCCGACGTATAATATTCTCATGCACTTTGTAAAATATAGATATGTTGTTTAATAGGTCACAAGAAAATAGCATGACTCACGAGTGCTACCACAGAAATTTGGAGACGAAATACGTCGATAGTATTACTCAGTTTAAAAATACTTTTTATTTTAAACAAGCTTATTGTAGTGGGTTATTTGTTCATACTACTTTTTCGTAAAAGTGGTGTTTCTTACGTACGACATCATAGCCATCTTCGATAGCCCTTATTGATCTACATTGTACGTACTGCATTCTAGCTTATACCAAAACTCGAGCAACTATAATTATAAATCTTCTTGTTCTAAATCTTCTTTAGGAATATAATGATGTACTACTTCTGTAGATCTATTAATTTTATGTATTTCTATTTTTATATGCCACGCTTTTCCTATTTTACCTATTTGGGATGTTTACTTAGTTAAATTTTAATAATTGTTACTAGTAATCAGTACTCAAACGACAAGGTTGATAGTAGGGCTATATTTATCTTGTGCCTTAGGCGTAGGTATTTCTTAGAGACTATTACACTTATTTGATATTCGATGATGTGAGTTTCAAATAATATTACTGGAGTGTTTCTTCTGACTCATTGTCAGGGTCAGTAATGATTTTTAAAAAGTACTGAATTTTACTAAGCACTTAGGGTTAGCAGATTCTGATACAGTTATTTTAACATATTCAAAAATAAGATTGGTGCGTTACCAATTCCTATCTTACTTCTATTATAGATCTGGAATGTTTACCAGCCCTAGAAACTCGATTAGGTGTGAAAATGACAAGTCGAGTACAAATGTAATAGACACCTAACTGGCAATTAATTGGGACCTCATAACAAGGATCATCATGCATATTCAGTTAATGTAGTCTGTCACTCATGTCTATTGTTCAACTGACACAAATTGCTCGGCGTAGGCTCTTGAAGCATTAAGCTTAAGGTGCATCCAAATAGGTGATAAGAAAAATACAACAGATGACGAGTTCGTTTTAAAAACATACGAGATATTATTTCAACAATATACTGAACTACGAAGTCTACATAGTCTTTTGGCTGTACCATGAATATATATATATTGTTTTGTAATAAATTTTATTGAAATCGGTGCTTCGGATTAACCTTGAAAATGTAATCAGACAGAGGTATTATACATATATTTAGGTAAATATTACTATTGATTACATAATATTATAGAATCAAATTTAAAATATCCAAACTTTAAACTAATTGCTGTCATGAGTGTTGCCATCCACCAGATACAATTACATACTATGATGCTACTAGGATAATATGCAGTAAGACATATTAAGATTTTAAACGGCTCAGAAATCGTCCAATAATTTCACAGTCAACTCTGTCTCATGCACTCTCACGTAAGCCTTTAGATCGCAGAATCAGTCAAGATTTTTGTTTCACTTACCAATATATAATTGATCGATATTTGCGATTGCCTTCGAACCATGTTCATTGTTACAAGTTCAATATAACTTCGCCCTAAGGCTATTACTGCCGCGTGCTGCAAATCCATCCAGCAAGGTTATGTGTGGTCGATTTGGTGTGAGATTGAGTTCATGGAAAACCTTTGTCTAAATTACGTGCTTCATTTTCAATTTCTGATTGAGTTGTTCTCTTTTTTTGGCAATTCATTTTATAGTCAGAGCAGTTAATGGAGCGTAGTTGTTTTCATCATTATTGATAAAGGTCTGTCGTTTTTTGTTTGATATGGTTTGTTGTTATTTTGCCAGCGGAATATAATTAACTTAATAAATAGAATGATTTAAAGAGATAGACTCACAATAGCGTTATCACTCCATCTAAGAATAGTCTTATAGCAAATTTATTTTAATATAATGTAGAAGACTATCGAAAACTATAGCCAAAAGCTGTTCTCAGAATTTCTAGCGCTTTCTAAGTGTTGTGCTGACAGCAAGGAACTAAGATTTAGAAATGTTTGTATTTTGTGCCAGCGATACCACGGTTCCTTTTATGCATCATCGGCTGTAAGCTCGTAATATACCTGGTGTTGTAGGCTTATTTTTGGCCTTATGGCACAACATTAAATACAACAACAAAACTTATATTATGTATTAATCATTAATTCAGCTTATTTCAATGTCTACATTTGAAGCAATCCATCTTAAAGAGAAATCTTCTTCTTGAGAAATCCAATTATATAGGAAACATGAATCTTTGTTATTGTAAAGTAATTGATATCAAGCTGTTAAATTATTACAACCGGTGGAAGTTATTAACAATGTTAACTAATCATCAACATCCTGATACATTTAAATGTAATGTGTTTATCAAAAAATTACTATCGCAGGCTTTCAATGTCCGAGACAGGTCATGGCTCCAGTCCATTATCTACGTTGGCGGAGTGAGAGTTAGTAGACTTTACACATCTTAAATCGCATAAGTAAGATTTTTTCATTTAGTAATCATAGGTGAAAATTGTGTATACTTTATTGCATACGAAATTTGTCTCAATATTCTCTCTTACTTGATTGGATGAAAAGTACCATTAAACTAAACTAACGTGGTTATCTGAACATAACTCGAGAAAGCCAGAGAATAATTGTAGCTACGATATTGCTCTTTGATTCGACTGTCTAGCGAGATGGTTAAAGCTCGTATTAAAATATCATCATAAACTTCTTACGTTTTAAAACATATTCTCTGGTCTCATCTCTTTCTCCAAAGAAATTCAAGTATTTCTGTAAAAATATCTTAAATCCTTCATCTTCCACGACTATCCACAATTATATTAAATACGTGTTCTAGGGTCTCTTTCACTTGCATTTCCTTGATGGGGAAAAAGGCATACTATAATCATATTTCACCAGGTATGTTAGCAGGTCTTACGTAATAGGGGCGAATCTTCTGCTTTCTATCGGGCACATTTCCAGACCCGTTCGCACTATCGACTTATTTCAAATAGACACTCGAGCAATAGACTTAAAAAAACAGCATATGTTGATAATAGTTTTATGTTAATAAGACTATAAAATTTGATGCAACTAATTAATAAAAATCGTGGTCGGAATCTCGAGGTTAAAGAAGTCAATTAAATGGATGTCTAGATCTAATTTACATTCAGGATGAAGAAAGGAAGTAATTTGTAATGCGTAAACGTATTCAAAAATAAACAAAAACACGAAATTTTCCTCTAAACTTATATTCAAGATCAAACGGTTGATCGTAGGAAATTATTACAAAATCTCGCATCATTATTATTTATATTACCAGATGTTGATAATCATCCTTAATTACCATACTGAACAAGTTTCGTTTGTCGTTCAAGGAAATCTAGTATTTTTCTTAACACACATCAATGCCTTTTTTATTTTGCCCTTGACCGCTAAACTAACACTTATGCAAACTATCATTTGAACAAACATCATACAATTTCGTCAGTTAAGAATTTTAACTAAATTAGACTAAACAATTTTAGACATGAAATTTTGTTAGTTATGTAGACTCTTTATAAGATTTTTTTTAGCAATCATGGTTTATTTTTCTTATTTTTGCAACATCAGTTTAGGTAGCTTAACTGGCGTGGGTATACGTTTTTAAATGTTTGTTAAAGTAGGTCAAGAATTTGTAGTCTAACTTGAATAGTCATTCACTTTCATTAGTTCTTAATTAATTGATATAATACCAATTAATTGTGATATAATGGCTACGTGGGTAACCTCAAAGAATATATTTTACACATTTCTTCTGTATTGGCATAGAAGAGGATAGAATAAAATGCTGTTTAATGCAATTTATAGCATAGAAAGAAAGACATTGTATAGCCTCGAGAAATAAGACAATGAAAGTACACTACGAGTATAGTTAGAAAGGCTTGCTTTATTGAAAAGTTAAGAAAGCAGCATTGTTAAATTAAAAGCATACGTACTGCTTTATTAGTCTAAGAATATCGTAGCAGTGCGGTAAATGTAACTGTTTCGGCAGATTAGACGAATATGTATATACTATTGTAGAGACTTAATTGAAATTCACTATAATACAACTTTACTGCAAGCCTAAAATTTATAATGTAAAATAGAACATGAAAATTAAACAAGATTTTTTTTAAACGAAATTCCCACACGTCGGCTTATCCTTGTGTCGCGGAGACCTTAAGTAACATTTATCGTTATTAGACAAGACTCAAAACAAATACTTGTAAATCACATAAATTTTGTTTCTAGTGGATATTGAGTCCAAAAGACTCCGTCACAGAAAATATAAGTTTATATAAGATATTTATGCCAGCAATTCGGTCTACAGCCAGTTGCACAACGATCACTGAACATAAACATTTTTTTAAATTGCTGCTGTGCCTGTACTATGAATACATTATGTGTCGCGGGGATTTATATAGACACTAAAACAACGGACACAAAGAACACCTAGTCTCCGGAGAACTACTTGTGAATTACACAATTTTTTGTCCCGTGTTGGGATCGAACCCATATAACTCGTCGCAGGGGCAATGGTGATGTGACCACTTCAACCACTACTCGACTATCCAGAGTCTTTAAAAAACAAACTATATAACCGTTCATTTAAAATAAACACAGAGTAACACAAATAAACGGTTAGTCATGAACATATTACTATGGTAACGTTTGGATGATGTGAAAACCGCTCGGCACCAAGGTCTCAGTTAACTGCCAACCTTCCGAGAGGCATTTGTGATTAGACCCGCTAATCAACGTTTCCTAACACAATGTTGTGTTTTATGTGCATTATTTATACGAACACTTGAGTTTAATCATTCTAGCTTGCTAATACTTGGATTTGTTATATCATTCAAGCATTTTATGTCTGTATGTAGTCTCCAAGTAGTAGCTGGTAATTGGTGAACGATGAGATATTAATGGACTAACAATGTAATGAAAGAGGCTTCATTAAACTAGTAGCAGAAGATGGTAGACAATGTATACCATCTTCTGCTACTAGTTTATTTTTCTAAGTAGAAGAGACGACCGTTACTAACCAATTAGTTACAGTATGAAGGAGCCGACTCTCCTCTGAGTAGAAGAGAAACCTTAAAGAAAACTGGCAACTATTGTCACTGTTGGAATGAGCATTTTTATATGATCTTCCGTGGAAGGTAGTGTGTATACGATAATTTAATAAACCGAACAAAATCTATGGTTTTATTAAAGCAAATTTAAAATTTAAATTCATAGCTGAGTAGATTTTATATTATTACATATACGTCTGTATGAGGAATGTGGCACCTAAGCGACGCCTTGAGGAACTCCTTACAAAAAATCGAATATTTTTTATCTCTTGCTAGTATTTCTGAGTGACTATAACCTGTAAGGTTATAATATTTTATTCAGCAAAATCGGGTATTTTAATAATCGACTTTTGTATCGAATGAGTAACGGACGGCGGCAGGGAGCATCAAGAATGCTCCCTGCCGCCGTCCGAGCGGTCGAGCCGTGCGGTTGTGTAAACGAATACGGAGTGTGAACTGTGTGGTCTTGTAGCATAAAAGAATAACAAGTAGAAGAGAATAAATAATTATATTGGAGAATCAAGGAGTTTTATTACAAACCTATTACACGCATTATGTGATATACACTTGATATGACTGCAGTATAGTCTGGTAAGAATTAAACAAGTTGCAAATACATTATCGATTATATGAGACCGATCTAAAGGGATAATTAATGACGATCAATTTTGCTAATGAACATTTTTACCTTGATCGTGGCATATAATCAAAAGGTCAATATTTGGATCTGAATTTTACTTTGAATGCTTTCCATTAATGGCTTTATTATACATATATATTTTTCATGCGGCTCCGCTCGCGTAAATGTATGTAGGTTACGTTAATTTCCTATTCTTCGGGAATACTTTTTGTAGATGGAAGGTACCCTATGTTCTTTTCTATAATCTTGACAACCTTTCATGATGAGCGGTTGAGTAGTTAAGGCGTAAAAGGGTAACAAATGAACAAACCCACATTCGCATTTATAGTATTAAAGTTAGGATATAGGGGCAAGACATTTTGATATAATTATGTAAAATCAAAGTCAAAGTCAAAGTGTTTTTTATTGTGAGACAGTGGTTATTACAAGGTGTTGTATAAAATTGAAGCATAGAGTGCGAACTCACTGCTCTGCCATTTAAGGCGTACAATAATAATGATTACAAATGATTTGGTTACAATAAATTACAATGTCGATAACTCAAAAAACAATCACAAAAAAATAAATTAAAAGATTAACGAATACCATGAAATCATAAGAAATGTAAAAATTTAATAATAAATATTTAATAAAGTATGTACTAAAAATAAAAACATTAAATAAATATCAAATAAAAAAATTCGTTACTCAGTCACAGACTTTCTATGGTTACACAAGCATTAAATGCTTAAAAGGAGACTCCACAAACTAACTTAAGGATATTTATTGTTGAAACGAAATAAAATAATTTAATTTAATTTAATTAATGTACTTTTATAAAACTTTATTGCTAAATTATTTAATTATTGTAGCATTGCAACATACAATTATTAAATAATACAAAGACATACACATTTACACATATTAATAAAATATTGACTCAAGTCATAATAAAGATTTATTTCCACTTCAGATATCAAGCTATCAAATAATATAATCTCTATCTAATGACATCCTGCCATTACTGGCACATAACTAATCGTTATCTAAAGTTTTCATCTATTCGTTTTCCTTTAATCAAATACCTACTATGAATTATGAACAGTATACTTGATCACACGTCACTTCCTCTGGATGTTATAAAATAACTTACTTAATTATTTGTGACTAATATGGCTTCAAAACTAATTAAATCAAGAAACAATTTTGGGCGCTATTGAAATCAAGTCAATAAAACTACTCCATATTTAGTTCGACCTCTAATGAGTGATGTATGACTGATCTTTCATATTTTATGATTCATAGTTCAAAATTTCGTCACCTTGAAAATATTCTAGATATTCCCACATCTGTCATAGACGTTAATAAATTTGATGTCAACAATTTCCCATGTAGCAAAGCCCCATAGCAAAAAAGAAATGGGTATGTGATTTATTTGCTACTTTTTAGGTAGCAGGTCCTTTCTTGGCAGTTAAGATTCAATATCAAGTAAATACCTACAGATATGTCCATTCTTAGCTTGCTGTGAGCCATTAGCTCGTAACCGAGTATCCCAATAAAATTTTTAGTTAGTTAGTAATAGTTTAGTAGATCGAACACATTTTCAGCCAAATGAAATAAAATAAGTAATACTCAAAATAAGACATTTTCAAAGCAAAATCATTTTCATTCTTAAGTCATGTGTGTGTTGATCTTCATACGTTTCAGTAGTTTGTCTACCCATCCATTTTCTCGAAAATCCATCTCACCCGTTTCACTTACATGTCTTGTCCTCAGGACTCAATCTGCAGCAAGTTAATTCTGTTTGAACCAATACTGCATTCATAATAAGGCTCTACAGATTACATCAGGATATAAAAAACAGCAGAGACCTAGTGACTTAATCGATGGATAACGATTATCCGTAATCAAAGAGGTGTCAATCCTATTACTGTTTTAAAACGAACGTTTAAACTAGGAAGCGTTTGTCAACACTATCGTGATAAAGCGCTCATTATCCTAAGTAATTGCTACAATTGCAATCAATCATATATCTTTATACTGTCGATTGATATTGTTTATTTTTTAGTTTTGTTTTGCTGTTGTTATTAGTTTGCATGTTTAATGAGAAGTAGAAGTCTAGCTACAATTATAGCTGACATTGATCTTTGTCATTATCGAAAGAAATATTATTAAACAAATATATTATTTATTGAGTTGCATACTGATATACCTTTTTTTTGACAGAATGAGTGATTGATCTGCTATTTTCAAATAATTAAATAGTTTCATTGGCTTCCTTGTGATGTCAATTGTACTGTAGATCTAGCTATCTTTGTCGCAGGGCTCGTGATACATCGATTCCAATTCAAAAAGACGAGTTGGTGATATCCTTGATGTTACAATCCTCCATAGCCATTATAACGACTTACCATCAGAAACATCGTATGTTTGTTTGACAAAAGTCCTATGACATTCCTGTCACCATCGCCGAACGGCAGAAGATGCTATAGGACTACAACTGGAAAACGGTACAACTTGCCTCTAATTTCAACCAAATTGTAGTCAGTCTAACAGACTATGCTTACGGCTTTTGGCAACGGTAATAAAAGTTATGTTGGATTATATAATATCAATTATGAAGCTCGTTGTTGCAAGATCTGTTCATCAATAAAAATAAATAAGAGACATTTTCAGTATCCGGGTATTATACATATAATTTTCTCCCACACTTGCGGATTTCCTTACCTATAGCATGTATATGACACGCTTATGTGACTGATTAACGATAACAAGAACAAACATGGGAACAAGAAATCAAACAGAAAATCTTATGAAGAAAGTTTGCATAACATAACTTCTAGATAATCTATACAAATATTACAAATGTCAAAGTATTGTTGTGTATTTTTGTAGTCGTTAAGTTTTTACAACTAATCTATTACACCATTCTTTTGGTCATTGAAAGAAAAGAAAGATGGGGAACATAGGCAACAACGTCTAAATAAAGAATATCTAATAATATGTCCTGAGTATTCTACCCCAAATATGGCATTTCTGCGTTTTTACAAAATAAATAGGTTCATTTCTTGCAGGATTCCTTATGTTATCCATCACTATTAAAGCCAGGGCGGTAACTATTGAATACGCACATAACTTATTTAGATTTACCAAGTGATTGAACTTTAAATCTATGCGTGGTTATTACTTCTTATCAGTGTAGAATAGGATCATCGATTAACACATACATACAACGGCATACTTATATCGTACTTTCTTCATCTATCGGCATCATGAATATTTGAAAGCCTTTAGCCTTCAAATGTTTAAAATGTATGCATAATCGTAGGCTATTATTATATACATATTGTAGCTCGTGATTTGTGATCTGACAGTAAAAATCAAGCTTATTCTCGAAGGGTTTGTCAGAGACTATAGATTTCCACTTGCTTCTTCTCCCTAGCCTTTATTCCCAAGTCACTTGAGGTCGGCTTTTCTAGTCTAACCGGATTTGACTAGATATCAGTTTTAACACGGAGCGGCTGCCACCTGACATCCGCAACCCGAAGGCTAACGATACCCTAAGGCAATACCAGTGTCAGGATATTATAGGGCAGTAAATTCCGAATAACGACTGCCCGAGATTTTCATGTCAGCCGAGACCGACTGCTTAAAGGGCTCTCCGAGGCACGGAGCAGGCGATAATTGTCAATTTATACGCACATAATTTCGAAATGTCATATAACTTCCGAAAGTCAGAGGTGCGCGACGTGGGTTTGAATCCGAGACCCTCTGCCTTGCAGCCTGTTCGTCTCTCCATTGATATGGATATGGATTTCCACTTGCTATGATAGTATGTTTTTACTGTTTAGTCTACCATATATAGCAATTTTACATAACTAGTATGGAGGTTCTGACTATCAACCTTTTGTAGATCAAACAATCGAAAGACAGGTTGTTATAGTCTCAAGTCACTTTACAATACATAAATAAACCCAGCTTATTATGACAATCGAGTCATCACAACAAAATTTCATAACCATCCTTTTCTTTACCGACATCCTGTTACCGCAGTAAGGTAGGTACGTTTATTGCAATAAATATGCAAATGGCCGCCGGACAGAACCTCCTCCCCCTCTCCCCCCTATTGCGCAGCGGACGCAAATGATACGCAAATAAGCCATTGTTATATATAATTACCTAATTGCTCTTTTCTCGTGTTATAACTTTCAATGTACGGAAGCAGTAGAATAATTGTATGCTCATTTGCATACGATTAAATCAATTCTTTGTTACTATGATAGAAATCGAGCTCCAAGGTCGATAATAATGATATTAATTGTGGCATTACTCAATTATTATTTCTTTGACGATTGAGTTTTTATCAGAGAGATGATTCGAGAGTCACGTAATGGAAAACGCCCTGCTAACAATGGATCAGTTGAGGTAGGTACGGGACTTACGAAAACAAGAATCTCGTGTAAGTGTGTATTTACTTATACTGGTGTATTCAGTGAGCAGCTTTTACCACATACCTTGAGGGAAAAAGTTGTCACATTTAAATAAAGAAATAAACTGTATAAGTTTGTACATCTGGTCGAGAACAAGTAGGTTCTTTTACAATAAGAGGCTTGCCGCTCCAGTGCTTTTATGGAAGAAATGTACGATCCATAGATAATTTTGTGCCCATTTATACTTTGCGGAATCATAACTTATTTGTACGATGTTATAAATGTGTAAGTTTATGAAGATACTTGGATGTAAATTAGCGCGTAAACTGCTGAACGTATTTACTTGAAAGTTACCACACATATAATTCACTCTTAGAACAACTCAACAAAGGTCCGTACTTAACGGTCGGATATGCGGATGACTTGGTGATACTTGTCAATGGAAAATTTCCGAGCACAGTATCCAGTCTCACGCAGAGGGCCCTGAGTATGGTAGAAAAATGGTGCAGTAGTAACCATTTATCGATCAACCCAGGGAAAACTACTGTCGTGCCGTTTACTAGGATGAGAGATCTGACTGGCTTAGGAACTCTATCCATGTAGGGTACACAGCTACAATGGTCCACGGAGGTGAAGTATCTAGGCATAACCTTAGATAACAAGCTAACGTGGAAAACTCATGTAGACAAAGCCATAATGAAAACCCAGCGGGTCTTCGGTATGATTCGTTCTACTTATGGGAAGACCTGGGGCCTGAAGCCGAAGGTCATCAAGTGGCTATACACGATGATGATAAGACCCATAATCACATATGGAAGCGTTGTCTGGTGGCCAAGAACGAAACTAGCAACATGCAGGAAAGCGCTATCGAAGGTGCAGCGATTAGCCTGCATGGCTATAACAGGGGCGTTCCCTACTACGCCAACGGCTGCTTTGTTGTTTATATTCTCAGTGACAGTCAAGCTGCTCTTAAGGCTGTGAACTCCTGTAGGGTGGACTCAGCACTGGTCTTGAACTGTGTTAAAGCCCTTAACAAACTTGGCAGGAAAAACACAGTCAGGCTGGTGTGGGTTCCGGGGCATGCAGGGGTGCAGGGTAATGAGGAGGCTGATGTATTAGCCAAGAAGGGCTCGGAGTAACTATTTGTGGGCCCCGAGCCATTCGTAGGTCTCTCTGAGAGTACCGTCAAGGCAGCTTTGAATGCACATGGCAATGATAAACACAGGCTAGAGTGGATGGCCCTTAGGGGTCTGGAACACTCCAAGAAATTCATTGCAAACAGAGCCACGGGCTTTACCCGGAAGTTCTGCGGGTACAACAAGGGCCAAATACGCCTGCTCACAGGAGCGTTTACTGATCATTTTGGCACCAACGACTTCCTGTGCAGATTGAGATCGTCAAACAATTCAATCTGCAGAGCCTGTGGTGAATAGGACGAGTCCATATCACACCTACTGTGTGAATGTGACGCGTTGGCCGGACTAAGGATGGGTCTGATGGGATTGGCATATCCGAACCCTGAAGACTTCAGGCTTCTCCCTCTGAAGTGTACGCTGCGACTGATGCAGTACATTCATAGGGAGATAGCTCAAGGATAAACTTCGGGGCCGACACAAAAGATCCCACTGGGTCGAAGTGTCGCCGGTCTACAATGACTGGCCTCCGGATCAAGATAAGATAAGATTCTTATAACTATAGGACTATTTACTGTCTATCTCAACGGAAAAACCAGAAAAGCCGACCCCAGGTGACTTGAGAATAAAGTTAGTATAAGAATATATAAGGTTAGATAGTTATAAGAAACTTCAACATCAAACTGAAACAGCCCGAATGGATAAGTACCTTTATCTTCAGTAGATCACATCTAATTACCTTTAGATTTGTTGCTATCCACTACAAGAACAAATCTTACCAAAATGTTCAAGCGCTTTAGCATTATGCTCTTACAAGTTCCTGAAAGGCTAATCAACGACGTGTCTAAATCAAACTCATAGTAAGTGATTAGATTAGCTATTGCTAACTCTGTCAGCCAATCATAGCAGTTGACATGCGTTTGACAGTCTGTTAATAAGTTTTTATGTTGATTTGTCTTTCAGAAACTGGTGCTTAGTGTCTTACGATGAAATAAGCATGACCCATTTTTAAGGATCATGGCTGTTGGAAGCGTCGTAGGCTAGTAACCGATTACTATTAGACAAATAGTATCGTTATTTGCCATACTAAACGCTTAAAAACATATTCCAATAAAGTATTTAAATTCTACTTTATGTTTCTGGAAAGTACTTTATCAAAGTTATGTTGGCAAGGATAGTGCTGTAATTTGAACTGTCACATAGCTACGACAAACGCGTCGCCTGTTGCGGGTTTGAGTTGCGCGAATTTAATAGATATTAAATTTGTTCAGAAAAACGATCTGATTGTCCTATGTATTTTGTTTAACTGTTGTTTCAAGATTTCGAAATCTCCAATGTAAAAGCATTGCCTCAAATACTTCGAATGAATTTGTTTTTTTAATTGCCATAATGTATAACGTGCATTCAGAAGTTAAGAAGAAAAATACTCACAATATTTTAGGCCATCAACACATATTAAAATTACAATACAAAATATCCGTACTAAAATAAACACATATATTGAAATAAAGACATTTGTCATAGATTTAAAAACGCGTATTTATTATTCGACTTTTTATAATAAACCAGTTTACAAGGCTCGTGCAACACAGTTATTATTCAACGTTTAACACACAATATGGTGACAGATAATATATTTTATAACGTTAAAATATATTAATGTTGCTATTTGTCTAGTTATTAATAGTATTGACAGCGCAATTTGCAACATGAACAACTGGCTATGAGAAATTTTCGCAATGTCGAATTAGTTTTAAACGCTTATAAGGGGTTATTAAATTGAACAACTGTGACAAGGCTTCCATATTTGAATTGTTATTTTTTTACAAAACGAATGTATTACCATGTTTTCCATGATAAAAGCTAACAAGCAAACAGTTTATAAAGCTGTATGATAGCGTATGCAACTCAAAATTTATGCGATCAATAAATGTAAAGAATTTCTTGATCATTGGGAATTTAAATAGCTATTTTCAAATTATCAGGTGCCGTGTGAAATGTCGGGAATTGTAATTGTAAAATGTGGAAGATATTGATTGAGGAAGTTCTTCATTTTCAAATAGCTGGATTTTTATTAAACATTTGCTTCGCACTCATGAATCCCATAGAAAAGCATTTTGAATTAAAACATTTTCTTTGAGTTAATTAATCAATGACATGATCTATCAGAGTGCTAAGTTTCATCCATATCCGTTAAGTAGTTTAAGTGTGCTTAAATAATACAGACAGGATACGGCAAAATAAGTTATGAGTTCAGTAAAAACTTAAATTAATGTTTTAATTACATGTTTGTTACGATTAGCTGATTTCAGAAAAATAAGTTTACAAAAATATGAAAGATTTTGACTGGAGATTAATTTCTATATTTACTTATAAGGTTTGTCGTAACTCTGCAATAATATAATTAAGATTCGACAGACTTCCTATAAGCAAGTTTGTTGAGTCTAAATAGGGCAAATTTATTTTAATTTGATACTAATACAAACTTACATCTGCTTTCCAAAGACTCTTAGGCTGCTGCCTAGAGTTTTCGGATCAGAAGAGGTCACCATCCGCTCCTGGTGAACTGTTCCTATCTTTATATCGCCACAATCGTTCTTTGACTTCAATAATTTACCTAGTCTTTTATGAAGTGTTTGTGTTTTTTATTTATGCACGCGCTTCGATTTTCCAGAACCACTCTAATAATATGATAAATACGCTGTAATTTTTTTATGTAATTTCCTAACGAATAAACATATAATAGAAGAGCACATAAAAAATGTAAATACAATGTCGGCCTCGATGGCGCAGTGGTTAGTGTAACCGACTGCCATGCCTGAGGTCGCGGGTTCGATTCCCGCACAAGACAAATATTTGTGTGCATGAACATGGATGTTTGTCTTGGTCTGGGTGTTTCTATGTATAATATGTATGTATTTACAAAAAAAAAAGTATATATGAATGTTTATCCATTGTCTAGTACCCATAGTACAAGCTCTGCTTAGTTTGGGCTAGATGGTGTTGTGTGTATGTGGTAGAATATTATATTATATTATTATACTATATTATTAGTATTGCTAAGAAACACTTTGTAAACAATTAAAGATTGCAAAGACATACTCTCTCGACTCTTCTTGATTTCTCTACTTTTCGAACTGGCATTCCTATTTTATTTTATTACAATATTTCAAGTGCCATCTTATTATTAAGGTCTTTAAAATTTCGAAACATTTTGCATCAAATTTATAGAAATAAGCATAATGACTTATATATTAATACATCCTACAGAAAAAAACTCCTTTGCTAAGTTATACAGAAAATATCATGATATATTGACCAAAACCATGCTCGAATATTATTTTCTTTCGCAGTTAGAAACACACAAGCTTTCATACACAACATACCGATTTTCTGATACAAATATTCAGTAATGTGGACAAGCTACTTCTAATACATAATGCATCAAATTAACAAGAGGTCAGGCAAGTCATTCATCATTCTCTAATACTACGTTACCATTATACTCTGACCTCTCTATAAATTTATCACTGCCCGTTTTTGTACGCAATATCCAAAGTATGTAACATTGGAAAGATCAAATTATAATGGTAGTTTTTCCTAAGCCGACTAAAAAGTCAGATGTTAATTATAAACGGCAAATCTCTTCCTGTAAGAAATAGGCGAGGTAAAGTAATTAATTACGTTGTGATTTGTTTCTTCCATGTTAATTTAGGTGAAGCCAAGGACTTTAAGTCTAGTGGGAGAATGAAACGAAAGGATAAACGACAAAAGGATCTCCTTTAACAGTTGTATAAATATGGTGCTTTGTAATGAATTTCGGCGGTGAATCTTATCATAGACTGACCATTATCGCAGAAGACATTAAAGTTCAGTGTACACACATGCTCAAATAGACTACTTATTCCCTAACTCTCATAATCCGACGACACGGTAACCCGATACGAATTTGGAGGGATCTGGCGCTGGACCAACTTCCTAACCCCGGTTTGCTATTGAAAAGTGCATAACAGAAAACCTAATAACTTTTTGCTACCCGACAAGGAATTCGAACCCAAGACCTCATGAAGAGCAATCATATTACTACCGCTGCGCCAATATTGTCGTTGTAGTGGGTGATCGAACAGTGCATATCTAAAACATCGCGAATTATTGGTAGGTTTTTGTGACGTTATGAATGTCGTGGAATACTTTCTTTAATATATGGGTTAATGTCAAATTGACGCAGCCTGAGTGAGGAAGCACGTGCATTGCTCAAAAGATCGCAGGCAAATATAATCTTGTTATGTTATCCTATAATATGTAATAGACCGCTGCCTACTTTTACGGATTGCTATAGCCGCGAGACTTACTTTGCATGTAGCGAAGTAACTTTAATAAAAAAGACAAATCTTTAATTATCCATTATGTTTGCGATCGGTAGAAACGATGCGTAATTACCACCTTTTAATTGATATCATTAATAAAATGAAGATAAAAATATTCCATAAAATAATGAAACTTATTTTGTTTTCATTGAAATTAATGTTGGGCTCTGGACATATATGAAATGAATCCCGTTTTAATTGGTGTTGAAAATAAATTTATATTCAACGGTGGTTCGTTAAAAGCTGCTCTGAAGCAGAATGAATATTATTAAATCAATAAGAACCTTACCATTATTTTACTTTCATCCCATTTTTAGCCACACTTTAAGTTATTTTAATAAAGTATAATACTTATAGATATTATATAACTCAATATTTTGCAAATAAATTGTAAAATAAAAAATTAAATATAATAAGTCTAAATATTACTATTTCATTACAAGATAAGTACAAGGCAGAGTAGATAGGTCTTGCATTTCTCATTCTAGAATGAGAAACCTAGGATTCTCATTCAAGTAATAAAATAGATAGGTCTTGTATTTCTCATTCTAGGGTTAGCAACGCTCGAATAGCCTTAGTATTGCCAGATTTAAGAGGTAACCGATTGCCATCAGGTAGTCCATATGCTGGTATGCCACTTCGGTTGGAGTTCTGTGTTGCCATGGAAAGGATTTATTTTCCAATAATGAATTGCCTGCACGGGTTGCGAAGTGCTTTAAGTGATTGGCTTGCCGCTGCTATTCCGCCGAGCGTTGTGGGTTTGATCCCCACAGGAGACAAAAATCTGTGTGGTCTCCACAAATAATAGTTCTTAGTCTGGGTGTTCATTGTGGCTGTGATGTTAATGTGGTGCGGGAATTGCCTTTTTAAGAAGAAAGAATCATCACAACTTTCCATTGAAAATGAGTGTTTTAATGGTTAACTCATGAATTACCACTCTAAACACTTATTTTACAACAGATTGGCGCTTTCATTAGCTATGGGATTGCAACGATCGTATAAATTTTTTGATTCATAACCAACTTTGTTGCCGTCAGATATTTGGGTGACCACGCAAAGCATGGTCTGAAAACGCAGGCACTGTGCTAGAACGCAACGCAGCCAGTTGCTCAGAATCAACCCTGTTTGGGTATAAGAAGAATTCCCCTTCATCGCTGAATAATGGAAAATCCTGACTTCCCTTCTACGGATAATCAACTCAAAGAAAACACAATGATTACGAAGAAATACGTGACGCTCCTTTAAACCAAGGTCACGGTCAAGCCAATGACACACATCGCTCTCTCCTTTAAATTCGATCTAAGTGGATATAACATACACTTATCCTCCTATACCTTTTAATCCTGCACCTAGTTTCCAATACTAAAGGTGGCGCTATTTATCGGCAACTAAATAAATGACTCGCAGTGTTTTTTCTTTATCATAGTTAATCCAGTCTTAGCCGTTTAATTAAACAGCTTCATCAATATATAATTAAATAAAACATCCAAGCATTACTTAGCTTCGGAGCCATCATAATAAATTATTGTATGAGTATTTCTAATCAGTTTATTAAAACACTCCCACTTATAATTGCAGCGGCAAATCTGAGATAGTATGTTTTTGTATTCTTATTACACTCGTTTTAATCGATCTTCTATCGTGTGATTCAAGGTGCATAGGTAATTGCTGAATCCAATTTAAAAAGAGTCTTATATATAAGTGTTTCTAAAGCCCGTGTTGGCGTAATTACAATCAATAATGACACTTAAATTTACGATGAAAGCTGTTATAAATGCTGTAATAAGTAACGCTCAATTACTGTCTAATAACAGCGTTTGATGCGTCTAAGCATCTGCTGTCTAAGCGTCTGTTCGTAAATGTATATATTAAATATAATATATTTTTAAAGATGCGCATTTTTCTCTACTTCAAAATAATACACTCAGGTAATTTCGAGAAAAAGAGTTATGGAACCTCTCCCATTTCTTTCTCTTCATTCAATTTCGATTTTATAATATATTTTACTGTCCGGTCGATGTATACTGCTCTTACTACAAGTGATTACAGGTATAACCTTTCTAACAACTTGGAAATAAAAAAAGGGTAAGGATTTTTGACGTCTCTCGCTAACTAAATACCAACACACATTGGGCTGAGATATGATCCCTCGGCTTTGGATTAGAACGTCCTCTACTCTGTATTTATAAATCCCTAAACTAATCACTGAAAAAGCGCGTAGTTAATAAGAATAAGTCTGGCGACATTTTAACAACGTGCATTGTGCCATGGCTTATTCAAATGCTTGACTCACATAAACGCTGATATAATTAGTTATTGAATTTTTGTATCAATTATATGTGAATGAAAGAGTCCACGGTTGCATAAGTTAGAAATCTGGAGGATCGCGTTCTTACCTATAAATATCATTCACATAAACTCATATTTTATTTATTTTTCCTAGGGTCTGCAACGCACGAGTAATAGGTATCCCAGATATGGCTACTGATTAAAGGCTACACTTACCATTAAGTGTGTCCAAGCTCACTTACTATCGAAGCTGAAAAAAAAAATTGTAATGTGTCTTGTCGAATCTTTTGTATTTCAGACTCAAGATTGTATAACACGCAAGATGGCGACAAAAGGCATGAAGCAGCCTGTTCATTAGGTAAAGCACAAAATGAACAAACGAACCTGTTTATAGATAGGATGATCAACATGTACACTAAAACGGCTATCACAAAAGAAGTAGCTATAAGAAACAGTTATCAGAAAGATAAAACTTTCATTAATTCCAAGGGTATATCAGAAAATACCGTAGCACCCGGGTCGTTTAACTAGTATACAATAAAAATATAGAGGCTCTATCAATCGTGGTTCAAGATCAAGGCACTCTTCCCACGGTGGTGCACACCTGTGTCCTGTCTATAAGGTTTAAAGGCTGTGTAAGAGAAAGATGTGCGTACTTTTACATTGGGTATTTTGGATAGATCATTTTACATCCACAATTTATAAACAAAAGTCATCATGAATTGCATACAGGGTTTCACAAAATATATAATATAAAAAAATCTTTGCCTAGTATTGGGAAAATCGTCTTGGTAAGTAACTTAGTTCTATAGGGGGAAAGAAAGAAAGAAAGAAAGAAAAAATATTTATTTGACACGTACCACAAACACATAATAACAAGTATAAAATAAAAATAAATAGGTACAAAGATGAACTTATCAAAACGAGAACAAAAAATAAAGTCAATAACAGTAGTGTCAAATAGGGCCCAGTTCAGCATGTATCAGACGAAAGCCTGACGCTGGTTTTCAACTGGGTCCTTTAGTGACTCACGCATATAAAACCATCTCTATTATAAACAGAGAAAAAAAAAATATAAAAAGAAAAAATATATATAATTTATACAGTATATATAAAAACATAATGATATTCAGTTTACACACAGACACAGATAATATAATACACAGATCATACAATACAAAATTATATAAAAATAATAAATAACACATAGTAATAATTAGAAGGATAGTAAAATTAATTTTAATTTATTGCATTATCACGCGCTCACACGACGAGCGAGACACAGGCACACAAACGCGCAGGTAGTAACACCTTTACATATATATATATATATATATATATATATATATATATATGTGTATATATATATATATATATATATCTAAATATATAACACACATACACACACATATATATATGTATATTTAAACGAACGACGCATTTATGTTCGTCAGTCCTAAGCTCCGCTGAGCATCAATTAGGTATAGACGCAAACATCTTTTAAATGACCCAATAGTATTTTGTAGTCTGATAGGCGGTGGTAAATTATTCCATATTTTTGATGCAGCGTAGCGGAAACTGCCCCTAAATGCAGATGTTTTGTGTGGCAGTATAGAGAGCTGTAGTGAGCACTGTCTGCTCACGCAGTTGCGTTTGCTATGTACCCAGCTCAATTTGCGGTGTAGGTACGATGGCTCGTGAGTACTAATAATGCCGAACATAAGACAGGCCAAATGTAGTTTGCGCCTAGATTTCATCTTAAGGATGTAATTTTTGTTGAGAAATGGTGTAACATGACTCCTAGATGGTATATTAAAACAAAAACGGGCGCAAGCATTCTGGACTCTTTGAATAAGCCTGTCCGTTCGTGCTAGTAACCGCGGCCCGTACCTTGTTTTGTGTGCCTTCAAAGAGTAAGGTTGCCAAGCTTTTTAAACAGAAGATATGTTCTCAGCAGGGTACCAGTAATCTTTAGCCCTTTCATAAGCTGTTACTATTTCGTAAGACATTATGCTTACTATCAGCTGCTGGACAATAAGTTTGTGTGTAATATATCACATAAACAAATGAGATTTGCTGTCATATTTTATTTAACTTGAGTATAATTTGCCAATCGCCGAGATAGTTCATAGTTTTATGTCCTTTTCTCTGAACTAATAATAAATATGAAGCAGTGAAATTGATTATTTTGATAAATTACTATAATTTTATAAGTACATTGGACACTGGATAAGCTCATAATGACTGGTTTTTCTTTTTTTTTTTTTAACGTGGCGGAATGCTTTGACGCATACCTCTCCGCGGGGTGACGGAGAGGTTATGTCGGACTCACCGGGGAAATATGGTGAGTGACATCCCGGTAATACCGACTAAACCTATCACGGTGTTCCTCGACATAACCGCAATCGGCGGGGCCGCGCGAATCGCGTTCACATGCAATCGCGACCCCGCCGAGGTTTCGGCCCGTCGTATGAAACGGCAGGCCACTACACAAATTTACAACCACTAATTTTACTGTCCCCCTGAGGGCGGGACGGACACACGATACAGAGGCGCGCGAGGGAACACGCACGCCGCCTCTCGGACCCGGTGCTGATCGGGTGGCGGGCAGGCCCACGAAGCCCACCACCCCCAGGTCAATCCTCAGGATGGCTGGAGGTCGTCTCGCGCCCTGCGGCGCCCGGCTCTGCGGTTGGGGACAGGGCTTAAGCGTTCCCTCTCCCGCTCCGCCGCCTCCTTGATGGAAATCACTTCCTCACAGAAGGAGGCGACGGCGCTCCACGACCTCTCACTCCGGGCAACCGATCCGACTGCCGCGATCAACTCACGGCGCTGCGATGCCCAGGCGAGGCAATGCACCAAAGTGTGCAGCGCCGTGTCCACAACAACGTTGTGGCAGTCGCCGCAGTGGTGACAACCGGGCGTCTCTTGCCGGCCTATGCGACACAGGAACTGGCCAAAACAACCATGGCCAGTCATTACCTGTGTCAGCCGGAAGGTGAGGGCGCCATGCCCCCTCTCCAGCCATTCCTCAAACACGGGACTTACAGCCACAATCGTGGCGTGCCCGTCATAATGTTTGGTTTGACGTTACTAGTTACGAAAAACAAATTTCGAATTAATCATTCATTTTAATCCCTTCCAAAGTATTAATTTTTTTTTATGCCATAGTTTGGCAAACGAGCAGACGGATCGCCTGATGGTAAGCGATTACCGCCGCCCATGGACACCCGTAACCCCAAAGGAGTTACGAGTGCGTTGCCAGCCCTTTAAAAAGGAATGAAGGAGGGAAAGGACAAAGGAAAGGATAGGAAAAGGATCCGGGTAACTGGGCCTCCGGCTCTCTCACTCACCGATACGAAACGGAACAGTACGGGTACCGTTACTTCACGCCGGTATTCTGTGAGGGGTTGTACTACCCCGGTCGATCCGGCCCATTCATGCTGAAACCAGAATTAATTAACAAGAATATTTTTATTAAATAATGGCAGCGATAAATCTCTAAGTACATCTATTGTTGAAACTAATTATTTGGATAATAATCCGCTTAAATGACTTGCATTGTATGTTCTCCAAGAAAGAACTTACAGGAAACAAACATAATATTGCTTCCAAACCTTTCTTCAATACTGCGCATCTTCTTGTCTCGTATGAACTATACGGGATAGTACAAGCCGCAACCGCAGAATTAACTGCAATTATAAGAACAGTACGCTAAGCTGGGACTTGCCCATCCAGTATTGTAACGGTACTCCCTCTCGGACGACCAGAGGAAACTGCAATACACGTTGGCGCAAGTTACAACATTATAGCGTATGAAATGGTTTTACTTTCGTTTCAATAGCTTGTTATTTTAGACGTATTTATGTTTTTTTGGATAGATTAACTGAGCGATGGATTTGTATCGCTTAAATGTGACTCTACAATTTTTTGACTAAGTTGTTTAGTTTAGTGCGCCCTTGCGTGGAGTACTGTTCTCATCTTTGGGATGGCTCCGCGCAGTACTTGCTAGACGCTCTTGACAGGTTACAGCGGCGGGCTGTCCGTATCATCGGAGATCCAGAGGTCACGAGTTCACTGGAACCTCTGCAACTCCGTAGGGATATTGCCTCTTTGGCATGTTTCTATAGAATATACCACGGGGAGTGCTCTGAAGAGTTATTCCACCTTATCCCGCCCTCCCCTTTCCTATCCAGAACAACGCGTGCTGGGCTCAGATGCCATCCTTACACGGTGGAGTCGACTAGAGTGCGTACCAATAAGTTTGGGTCCTCATACCTCTGCCGAACGATCAAGGCATGGAATTCTCTGCCAAGGCACGTGTTTCCTTCTTCCTTCAATCCTGGGTCCTTTAAGCGGGGCGTGAAAAAGCACCTTCTCAGGCCGTCAAAGTAGAGACCTCAACATCGCCTCGGCTGCTATGAGGACGATGTGGAGGCCACTGCTCTTAGACCACACGACTGCTTACCATCAGGCGGAGTGTGGTCATTTTGACGAGCAAAATAAAAAAAAAAAAAAAAAAAAAAAATATATATATTTTGTAACATATAACAGAATATTCTTAAAATTTGTGTAATATAAAAAATATTGTGTAAAATAAATAATTTAAATACACACATAAAAATATCGATACTCGATTGTGATAGCACAATAAAAATCTTTCCAATAATCATTTAATATACAGGTATGTAATGCCTCGCTCGGGTAGATACAGGTCAATTTAAACCATATTTTTAGGTCCCATGTTATCGAGGATGAGTACATAGTTTAGACAATACTATCGCTCAAAAATACCTACCTAAAATCCCAGTAATATTACGAAACCTGGAACCTCATGTCAACATGTATATGCAAATTTATGCCACCAAAGAAGTACTCATTATTTCTCTGCAGATTGAGTCTGGTCACAAAATAATTCAGTAGCGTCACTCTGCCTCTTATTACTTGCTCCACTCAACCGAAGGCTAGCACAAAAACTAGATTTTGTCACGCCAACGGCTATTAAAGCTTTTGAACGGATATGACGAGAGTAACGACTCGACTTTAATTGGGTTGCTTTTTCATTTCTCCTTTTGCTTTTTCAACTGCAATTTCTGTTAGCAGTCTTATCGATACATTCATATCTTGGAATTTATCCACTCGATATTAACCACATTTGTTGAAATAAGTGGTTTAAAAAAATATACCGGCGAAGTCCAGTTGGTAGCTGGTACTGTTTTAAAAAGTAGGTGATTATCTTGTCCAAGAAAATTGTTGTCAATTATGTTACTTAGGTTTGTTGTATTGAACATCTTTCGCCGCCCTGTCTTAGGGTCGACGGATGACTGATTATACTGCCAAGGTGGGAAATAATTACACGACTCACCTAATGGTAAGCGATTGCCATCTTATCTTATTTTATCTTGAGTGGGAGGCCAGTCAGTACACACCGGCGACACTTCGACCCAGTGGGATCTTTTGTGTCGACTTCCCCAATAACGATTGCCATAGATGTTCATGGCAGCCGGGACCGACGGCTTAACGTGCTCTTCGAGGCACGGAGCAGGCGATAATTGTCAATCAATACGCACAAAATTTCGAAAAGCCATATAACTTCCGAAAGTCAGAGGTGCGCGGCGTGGGTTCGAACCCGAGACCCTCTGCATTGCAGTCTGTTGATCTCCCCACTGAGCTATCGCTGCTCTAAGCGATTGCCATAGATATCTATCATTGAATGCTATATCAGGGATATCACAGGAAATTTAGCGTAGGATGAAAATAAAGAAATGGGAGAGTTAAATATGTATGTTGTAATACGTTATTAATCTTACGTTGGTTTCCTGTAAAAGAGTGGTACTTCCTTGGGCATAGCGTCGCACTCACCAAGTAATTCACAACAATGGGCTCTTTTACTCAATTGGAAGACTGAAAGGGTCGTTTCGGTGGCAGAATAAAATATAAATATTTCTTATACTACTATAAAGGCGAACTGACATAAAAGGCTTATGTTACAGTCGTAGGCAGAATTTCTCGCTCACACAGTAATTTTAAAATCGCCGTTATTTGTCAAGCACTCTACTGTGTGCCGTATTAAGAAATCTTTCACATACTTTGTGTTAAAGTTAATTTAACGTACTCTGTGTAATGTACTCTGTCCGTTCTAGTAAGGCTAGTTAAATCAACAATTTTTTCTAGTCTGTATTAGTGAAATACTGATTTTCATTTTTATTGGCTCAAAGTAACGATCAGGAAATTTTATTTTTTAGTTGTAATAAATAATGGTTTCAAAAACTAAAAAAACATGCTTTATTAAAAAAACAAACTAAAAAGTTGAAAATAATTTAATATTTTTATGTAAAAAATCGTGGGGTTGTCAAAATATCTTAGAAAGCACCCCACGCTTGCTTTTTTAATAAAGCGTGTTTTTTAGTTTTAATCTATTACTTATAGTAAATTTTTGTTGTAATTGTATTTTTTTCTAAATTATTGTATTGTCATCGGTCCTTGATAAGTATGCCAAATTTCGAGTTAAATTCGAGAATCCGACGTTTTGAAGAGGGTCAAAATAATGTTCAATGTTTCCGTTATACATACCAACATATGTATGAAGCTAATAATAAAAAAGCATGTTAAAAAATTACTCCGTGCTATGAATAATTCCTGTGTCACGGGGGACTTTACAAACATTCAAGCAACGGACGGACACAAAGAACACCAAATTCGGAACAACCATTTGTGGATCACACAATTTTTTGTCCCGTAAACGAACCCACAACACTCGCGGCGGCAGTGTCGAGGCGACCACTTAAACCACTTCACCATCCGTGCAGTCAGTTACGAGATGAGATATAATATTTTCGTGCTACAAGTTCCTCTGCAAATTAAAGTTTATCTAATGTTAAAAAAAAAACTGCTCTTAAAGACAAAAGACTGGAAATGTTGAAGGAGGGTATTCAGTACTCGATACTGGACGTGAATATCTTAAAAAAATAGGTACTTGAAATTTGACCTGGTTATCCAATAAAAACTTAATGTGCGGACACTCTTGCGCATATACCAAAGCTAAACAAAACCTCCGCCGCCGCCCCCCGCTACCGCACCCCGCACTCTCCCGAATTTGCACCCCGCCCGTCCTTTTCTTATCAAAGGTCATTAGCCTCCAACAGCTGTGTGCGAAGCGCGCAGTGTCGACATTTTATGTATATTTCATACAAATTTTCATAAAGGGTTTCTTTGCAGGTTTCACAGATTTTATTATTATATTTTTTTTATACGTTACGTCTGACCATAAATTATCATGTCCTTAAGTATGTACAATGTTTGACCAGTCACCTGTAGAATTAGTTGATATAGGAACGATATAATATATTTGTGTCACGTAATCGAACACACATATTTTATCAAGCATCTAGCTTAATAATTATGGAAATAAATTGACGATACTTTTTTCATTTATCACTTTCATACGATCCTTTATATGGTACTAATTAATATTTAGCATTTCTTTACGATTATATCTTCTTGCACTCGACTTTTTAAACTAAGGTACTGAAGTTATGTGTTAATACGCACGAGATCCGTAGAATTTAATACTACACATTTATTAACTCAAATACACCGTTCTTCTCCTTATTTATACAAATGATGTGAAGTTTTAAATCATACACTTTTAATATTAGTACATCTAATTTAAAACGACCTCTAGTTTAAGATCATTCCAACTACGAAACTATGTTTTATGCAAATATAGAACTATTACCATCATAATGAACTGCTTATTATTAAAATATCATATTACTTACTATAAAGCTTTGGAACTTTCTATTTTTTTAATGATGTGTCTTGTTAAATTTTATTAAGTATATTTTATGTTTAAATTTTATTCTTTTTAAATCTGTACAGCAAATGTTGTGTTGTAAAAATTAATGGATATGCATATAAGTTTTTATTTTCAGCTTCTTATGTAAACCGATTTTGTACATGTATATTGCTGATGTACCTTAAAATAAATAAACTTATTAATTATGAACACACTAATAACACACATAGTACAAAATTCTAAAATCGGCATATCTATGTTATTAAAACTTGCATTTTTACAAAAGATTTTTAATATGTTGTAAAATAACGTAACGGAATGCTACAATTCTTATATTGTTCATATAGAACAAAAAATTTCAGCCAACCCAAAACTCTTTTGGTCTTACATAAAAACAAAGCGCAGTGTTTCAAAAACTTACCCGGCCACTATGTCTGATGGTTCAGAAACATCAAGCGATGGTGGTGATATTAGCAATATGTTTCGTTTATACTTTTCTAGTGTTTATTTATCATCTAGCCAACCAGTAAGCATGTATGAGGTTACTAGTCATCTTAAGAATGTCGATAATGCTGAATATTTTAGTGTAATATATCTTAGCCGCGAAAGGATATTAACAAAACTTAAATCTTTGGATATCACCAAAGGTCCGGGCTATGACCAAATTCCCCCCAGCTTTATACAAGAATGTGCTGATGAACTTGCGGTACCTTTGGATTTAATTTTTAACAAATCCCTTGATGTTGGAATTTTTTCTGACCTATGGAAACTTGCCAAAGTAGTGCCGATATACAAAGCTGTTGAAAGTAATTTAGTGAGTAATTATATACCGATTTCGATTTTATCAACTTCAGCAAAGGTTTTCGACTCTTTAATATGTCCGTTAATTCAAAATTACTTCAAAAAGTACGTATCGAACCACCAACACGGCTTTATACCGGGTTAGTCTACCTGTAGTAATTTAGTGTCTTTTATTGAACATGTCATTAAAGCAGTCGACTCAAACAAACAAATCGACTCAATCTACACCGATATTAGCAAGGCGTTTGATAAAGTACCTCATGAAATTTTAATTGGGAAGTTAGCTGCATACGGCTTTGCTGGATCTTTCCTTAAATGGCTTTCTTCATACTTAGGTGACAGATCATTCTACGTTGTAGCTCATGGACATAAATATGATACATATAAAATAACTTCCGGCTTACCTCAAGGTTCACATCTAGGCCCATTACTGTTTATTGTTTTTATAAATGATCTGTCGTGATGTTTGAAATATTCAGTGCCATTCTTGTTCGCAGATGATTTAAAAATAGTCAAAGTAATAGACTCGGATTTAGATACAGTATTGCTTTAGAAAGATATAAACAATCTTTTAGATTGGTATAACAGAAATAAGATGCAATTCAACATAAATAAATGCAGCCAAATTATTTTCATCCGAAAACTAAAATATATAGATAAAGCTTACCACATGCACGGTGTTTGTTTGAGCAGAAGTGATATTGTTAAAGATCTTGGCGTTATTCTCGATAGAAAACTGACTTTTATACCTCACATTGATACAGCTATCAAAAAGGCGTCGAAAGCGCTTGGTTTTGTAATTCGAAACGCTTAACCGTTCCACATACCCAAAACTAAAACATTACTGTACAACTGTTTTGTTCGTTGTATTCTTGAATATTGTTCGGACGTTGGGCGCCCACATTATGCTATGCATACTCTTAGAATAGAACGCATTCAAAAAAGGTTTTTAAATCATCTAGCTTATTCCACTGGTATCGCAAAAAGGACCCGAAGTTACACTGAGCGACTACAAACTTTCAATATCATATCGCTTGAAACACGAAGAGAATCACTCGACCTAAGTTTTCTATATAAACTGGTAAATAATTTTATTGACTGCCCTCAATTATTGTCTACAATAAATTTTAATGTACCTCATAAGTATAATAATAATAATAATAATTTATTTGTTTGCATAAACACAATTAACACTTATATAAACATAAATACATATTCACTTGTTTACACAATATATAATTTAGTTGACAAATATGTTTATGTTTGTCGTAACTGGTACCTTGCTAAGTTATAGAATAACTTGTATTAAAAGTACCAGTCCCAACCCATACAATATTTGATGTGTTACTAGCGTTATATAAGCGTTCGATTACATACAAATTAGCAAAAATGAAACTAAAACAAAGTAATAAAAAAATAAAAAAATATATATCAAGCAAGCGACAGTACTATAGCGGCAGCCCTTAAGTGCTGTGCAGTGTGTGTGTGTGTGTGTGTGTGTGTGTGTGTGTGTGTGTGTGTGTGTGTTTGAGTGTTTGAGTGAGTATGTCAGAGAAGGAGTTGCTCTGTGTCACTATAGTTAAGTTGCAGTAAATATGTGGTAATTAGTTTTTTAAGGGAGTTTGTGTGCAAAGGATAAATATTGTGTGTTTTGTTAAGTTTATTGTATAGACGAGGTCCTTGAAAGCAAATAAATCTTTTGGTGAAAGAGAAGTTGCATTTGAATGGTCGGCAAATTATGTCCTTCCGTCTCCTAGTAATTATTTCATAAGGAGTGTCATGGTGTTGTGAAACTACAGTGTTTAGAACAAATAGCTGCCTCACGGTGAGGACTTTGCAACACTTGTATAGGTCTTCTGTAGGATAGAGTAACGGACGGAAGGTAGATACCTTTAATACTGCTCTTTGGGCTCTTTCCAACTTAAGGATATTACTTTTGGGAACCCCACCCCAAGAAGTAACGCAATATGCTAACAACGATTGACAGAGAGCGTAGTAAATAGTTTTTATTACATCGAATTCAGCGATATGGCAGAGAGTTTTAAATACAAAAATCATTTTCCTGATCCTAGAAGTAAGTAGGTCTATGTGGGCTGTGAAGGTTAAGTTGCTGTCGAGAGTGACCCCAAGATATTTAATTGTTTGCAAGCGTTCAAGATTGGGGCAGCGGCAAGAAACAGTATTGGGAGATGGGCAAGAGTGTGCTTTCAAAACGAAAGAGTTAGAAGGTTGAGTGGACTGTTTTAATGAAAACGTGAGAATTTTTGTTTTCTCCGTATTGAGGGTGAGTAAGTGGGTATTCAGCCAATTCAGTACGGTATCTAGTCCTGACTGTGCAGCCTTGAAAGTGTCATGCCAGGTGTCACCCGTAAAGGTAAGGACGGTATCATCTGCAAAGGCAGTCACTTTACCATTTGGAAGTTTTAGATTACACAACTGATTGACATATATGAGAAAGAGAGTTGGCCCAGTCACACTACCCTGAGGAACACCAAAAGAGACAGGAAGTGCATCACTAAGGTAATTATCCACTTTAACGCATTGAGTTCTATTTTTTAGGTAGTCGATAAAAATGCGGAGCGGTAAGTCACGAACACCCAACTCCTCAAGTTTTTTGATAAGGTTGGGAATAGAGACTGCGTCGAAGGCGTTTTTTAAGTCTAGAAATATAGACAGTACTTTCCTCTTTTTGTCCAAGTTCTTTACTATGTGAGTAGTTACATCTAAAACAGCATTGTTGGTAGATCTGTTACGTCTGAAGCCGTATTGGTTAGGTGATAGAAGCATTTTATCTTCTAGTTATTTAACCAGCCTTTTATTTATAATGCGTTCTAGAATCTTTGAGATTGAGGATAGTACCGCTATAGGACGATAATTTTTGACACTATCTCTAATCCCTCCCTTGCGTATGGGGTATATAATTGCCTTTTTAAGAGAGTCAGGAAATATGCCCATGTCAAGGCAAAGTTGAAATAGAAACGTAAGAGGAGGCACAAGTAACCGTTTATATCGTTTCAGGAAGTAAGTTGATATGTTGTCCCATCCAACAGCAGAATTTGTTTTGAGTGACATAATTACGGATTCCACCTCGTTCTCATCAGTACCGAGCATAACAAAAGACCGAGAAAAGGGAGAATTAATTCCCTTTAGTTGTGTCAGATTTTGTTGCTGTGTAAATTTGGCAGCTAGATTTTTGCCTACATTGGCAAAGTAGCTATTTACATGGTTGACTGACAGCTGGGGAACAATAGAAGATGAGAGTAAGTCTGTAGCAGGTGCTGTCGTATTACCAGTGTGAGTCGCTCTCTTAACAACTTGCCAAATCTTTTTGTTATCACCAGCAGCTTCTATTAGTTCAGCTCTTTCATACTCTCGTTTGAGCTTTCTTAGGACTTTTGTGCAGAAGTTTCGGTACCGCGAGTAGGTTTTTTTTAGAATCTCGTTATTAGGTGACAATTTTAATTTCTTATGCATAGCATCTCTGTTACGCATATCCCCGAAATCCTATCAATCTATTATACCCACCATCACGTAAAACAGTTCTCGGCTTCAACTCCCCAGTACCAAGACTAAGCAGGCTTTATAATAAGTTCGACAAACAAGTTGATATGCTTAGTACCAGTCTTTACAAATTAAAGAGCCAGGTTCACAACAGAACTAATTACTATTAGTTACCTAATTAAATTAAGCTGCGTTAATTATTTATTAAGTTGTATAAACTGTAGTATATATATGTATATTATAACTGTATGTATATTAGTGTTTGTTAGCTGTGTGATTAATTTTATTTTATTTTAATTTACCAAATTTCACTGAAATATTGTAACATCATTATTTTCTTATAATCTGATCTGAGTTAATACTTAAATCCGAATGTTGTCCGTAAATGCTGTGTTTACCGATTGATATTGTGCACCTATACCTTATTTGTTATGAATGTATTACTTGTAAGAAATTTGTAACAATTGTAGGTGAACCTATGAATAAATAAATAAATAAATAACGTATGTATACTCTAGTTTTAAAGTAGAAACGTAAATTTATAGTCATTTACGAGCTAATTACAAGTGGGCTTAGAAAAGTCACCAAAATAATAATAATATTTATTACTCAAAATAAGAACAAAATTACATTGCATTTATGATGTAGGCTTATAGTAGTATCGTAAAAAATCTTAACTTCTAAACTAAGTAGGTACGGAAGGACATTTTATAAATAACTATCGATCCGCCCCGGCTTCGCACGGATAGTGCAACCTTAACAAATTATACACCTGCGCCTTCCTCATGAATCACTCTGTCTATTGCTGAAAACCGCATGAAAACCCGTTTAGTAGTTTTTGAGTTTATCACAAATAGACAGACTGAAAGATGCGGCAGGGGTCTTTGTTTTATAATATGTAGTGAATTAATAGGTACCATAACATGAGTTACTACTAAAGCGTAGGTAAAATTACTGTAAAATTTGAGTTTTGCTAAAATAACGTAGGTCAACTTTTATCTAGATTACAGGTTAAGTGTTACTTTCTTCTTCTTTCTTCTACTTACTTTATCAACGGAGGCACAGATAATGGAGGTAACGTTTTCGTTAAATTATAGCTCAGATAGTCCTACTAATATTATATAGGTATGTGAAAGTTTGCGAAGATGTTTATATGTTTGTTACTCAATTACATGTAAACCGTTAAAAGGATTTGGATGAAACTTGGTACGCAGTTCCCGTTATCATAATAGGATACTTTTTATCGCGGTATGCGTTCCCGTGAGATTCACTCAGATGAAGCCTCAAGTAGAAGCTAGTATATTATTTATAAATTAAAATTATAAAAGTACGCGAGAGTATTCGACACTGAATAATAATAATTAATATGATGTAAATTATAAATTGGCTAAAGATGCTTTCGCAAATTTTGCTTCTTTTTCTGAACTATTTTAAGGCTGTTTTTACCGTTGTCATTTTTATTATAAATTGCAGTCTTGGTAAATTGAAGTACCGAGCGAGAGCTTCAAATATTTCTACTTAAATATATTTGGGCGCAGCGTTAGCTAATATGACTGCTGTGCATGAGGTCTCCAATCCAATTGTTACATCGATTTTTTAGGTAAGATATTCTTAATAGCAATACGGAGTCTAGAACTATGCGTGGTAGATGGCAAAAAGCTCGCCTCCATTACGTAGTACCTAAAACTGTAGCAGAAGAAATATGCGTGTAATCTTCTGTCTAACCCATCAGAGATAAAGACATAGGACTATACATGTCCGGTAATTAATGGATAACCTGGCAAAATGTCTTATAGTGGAACTGATGGCCGTTCTGGAAAAATATGAAAAAAATCTATCCTAACTACTACCTGAGATATGTGTTTTTCTTTTAATTACCATGTATAACTTCCTTGTATACTACGACCATAAATTAATGAAATCGATCGGTTTTTTGTTGTTTTATTATTAAACACTAATTATGCTAATAGATAGACAGTCAAAAGTATGCTATGCTTATATAGCTTGCACTTTTTAATATATATTTTTTTTTTTTTCTGAACGGCCTCAGTTATACTATAAGACATTTCAAGGTTATCCATTAATTACCGGACACTGTATATGTCTCAGTGTGAAAAGGCTTAGGTCAAAATAATTCACGCTCGCCCAGTGTGGGATGGCAGACTTCACACATCTTTGATAACATTATTCTGGGGTTGCTGTTCGCCTGTGGTATATGCTCACATTCAGTATAGGTCCTGCGAGAATACCAGAGCTGCAATTTCAATTGCAAAAATAGCTGACGCAGGTACCTAATTTGGGTTACATACTGTATATGTTCTGAATATGTTTAAATTTTATTATATTGTGTGATGGCGACACAAATAAATTATTTTTCTTTCTTTCTTTAATTATAGTAAACTCTCAGATATGCAGGTTTCCTCATGATGTTTTCCTTTACCGCCAAAGCACAAATATATGAATATAGTTACCAATATTCATGTAAACTTGCTGTAACTGTAACGTAAACAAAAAAGGTAAATATTTTTATCGAATAATTCCTACCGGTCTTAAATGAAGCAAATTCTACCGAGATTGCTTTATTTAAATCGGTTGTCAAACAAAAATATGAACACATATTTTTTAAGAGCGTTTTATAACTTGATGATACAAGTTCGAGCGTATGAAATGGCGAGCACAGGTAGTAAGTAATAAAACTACGTGTCAGGTTACTTTAATATGTGTTCAAAGAGCATTACATTTAATTTTACACGGCACGATGTTAATGCATAAAATGATCTTTATCGAAGATTTATAGAGAAATGGTTGAATATTTATTACCCACCGTTTTTGGTGAGCTCGCCTGTCAACACATACCGCTTGCTTTTTAATTACATGAACGGATAATGTGTAGTAAATAAAAATGGAACATCGCTGCTTCTAAGTTTGTAATTTACCGCATCTTTGGAGGTTTTTTTTTATTTATGGTGATCTAGAGATTTCTCTGTTGACTACTTCTCAGAGATATATATGTAATATGTATGTAACAGTCAAGACTCTTGCCCGGTCAAAATAACTTTTACACTTTTAAGTGCCAAAAACCGTCAAAAGTATTTTTGACGATGTAATATATGAGAAAAACGCATCTACTAACTGATAATCACCTAAAATGTTACTCGACGGTGACGCTGTTCCTGGTTGGTTATATAAATAATAACCACGAAAGATAAGGCTTCTAACTGAACTTATCCGAGTTATGGTGCTCAGAGACGCATTATACTGTTTTCTTCAGTTAAAAGTAGTTAAGTTATTTTTAAGCTAAGAAAACAGTTATAAGTGCTTTTGACTCAGAGCACCTTGACTCAGATAAGTTGGGTCAGTAGTCAAAACTTTTACAAGTCAAAAGTAACTAGTTTTGTCTTGTTAAAGTTTTGATCCGACATATACAATTTCTTAGTCTATCATGCCAGCTATAATTAAAGCAATTGTTTTTGCCCGCCAGCAAGCACCGCAGCTCAAGATATTGTGAAAATATCCGTGAGCACAATCTTGATAAGTTATTCCGAACAAATTCGGATCTTCTTGCACGTTTTACATCATCGCTTTTCAGTTCGAAACATGAATTACATTTTTTGCACTCAACTGTCATATTCCTTTTTATTCTTTGTACGTTGGAGTCGATCGGATTTCCGTGTTGCCAGTTCATTAATTATTTCAGTGACCTCAGATTTCACTTGAGTGTTATATTGCTTGATAGGTATTTGTAGATAACATCACTGGCTGTTAATACCGTGGTTAATACTATCGATAAGCTTGTTACAAGTAGCTTTTAATTTTTTGTTGAGTGTTTTTATCTATACAGCTACTTTCGTCACGAATTGCTTTTTTAGTTCTTATTTAATAATATTACTTAAAAAAAATATTACAAATAAAACGACATACGTTTGTGAGAAATTTAAAAATGGAACCTGTCTTTCTCTACTTTGTTGTTCGTGTGTTCGTGTTCGTTTCATGTGACTTGTCAATAGTTAGAATATATTTATAACTCTCACATTTCACTAGCTACGGTATTAAGACCAGCGTAATAGGGGACGAGTCTATTACCTGTTAAATTGAGAATTACTTTAAAAATAATACTGACCGACACAAGCATCAACCGTGATACCTCATGTGTGCATGAGGTATCGCGTTTGAAATGTAACAGTGCACAAGTGTGTGCGCAAACTGTATTCCCTAACTATCGTAACCCTATGGGACAGCAATCTATTACGAGCGAAAAGAGATCACGTGCAGGACATTGGTCCTGCACGTGATCTCTTTTCGCTCGTAAGAAAGTAAGTATAGCCATTGGGCTATACTTACTTTCTGATGCACGTGGATGTGAAACACCAAACCCCGGGTTACTAAAGTGAAATTTCTTGACACAAAAACCAAACGAAAATGACTATATACTTGATGTACCCACGGTTTCACCCGCGTTTATGATTACTGCGCCGCCCTCGTGAGTCATAGCGTAATGTTATATAGCCTATAACTTTCCTCGATAGATAAGCTATCCAACAATAAAATAATTTTGCAATTCGAACCTGTAGTTCCCGAGATTAGAGGGTTCAACCAAACAAACAAACAAACTCTTCAGCTTTATAATATTAGTATAATATCTAGATTAACTAAATTGTTTGAATAATAAATGATAAGGGGGATTATATCCGTCATCATTCAAAATAATCTATAAATATATATTATATATTTAAAATGACCTTTAATGTAATTTATATACCATTGTATTGCACAGATGTTTGCAAATAAATAAATTTATCTTATAATACATTTTACCTTTAAGTCACAACGTTGCCTTAATCCTAAGCTGGCGTTCGAACACCGATGTCCATACACAATTCTTCTTCCATTGTGTCCACACATGGTTATATTGCGCATTAAGGCGCGATTCACGCTTGTCTATTTCTTTTTATAATAACACTACATTGTTATGAAACGTTTTCATTATAAAATTTTATATAAAACTATTTTACGCGATGAAAGGCGATAGCGTCGGCGTTGCCCGGCGAGTGTTGCCATAATAATAATTCTTGGCAGTTCAATGCACATTGTTGTTTAATGTTATTAGTAAAAATGTGGCCTTTACTCATTGAGTTATTAAATACTACGTACCAAAGGAGACATCTCAATTAAATTGCTTGTAACGGGCGTTTGCGTAAATTAAACTCGATGACCAAAAAATATATTTTTACTGAGCTGTCTCCCCTAGTGGCTACATACATATTATCTTAATGATTTTAACCGTCCTCTTTGAATAAAAAAGATACATATTATTTACATATATCTTTATCTTTAGACTAGGTGGCGAAGAGGTCGCCTTGCCTCTGTTCACACAGTTTCCTGTCCGATTAATCTTATATGATACGTAACAATAGATCTCCTTTTCTATGACAGTATAGCAATATTGCTGTACCTACTGTCACCCGTACCCATATGGATAAGGCGTCAAGTAAGGACCGCCAGACCGAATTTCAGTCACGGCGGTTATCTGTTCTAGAAATATGATAGTGCATAAGTGTGTGCACAAACTCTATGTACTCTATTCCCTAACTATAATAATCCTATAGGACGGCAGTCTATCACAACCAGATAGAAATCAGGCGCAGGACCTTGCTTTCTGAGGCACGGGGATGTGCAACATCGAAGTTAGCTTCGGGGCTAAATTTCCAAAATTCAAACCCGAGACATCAAGTACAACAGTTAAATTCACTAACATCATGCACAAGGTCTCTAGTTGGATACGCAAGGCAGACGAATTGTTTTCAGATGTCTGTCCAGAAATACCCAGAAGCAACACGTTAGGCTGGAATGGGCGTACTTTCTTTGGGACTTAAAACAACAACTGGCAAAATGTGAATGTATTGTACCACTGCCTAAGCTTTGGCATGCAGTTATGTATATTTATGTATGTATGTATCAGCCAGCAGCACATTTCCAACGAGGTACTCTCACAGTCAAAACATCTTTGATAACTTGGCACCTCAGTAAAACATCCATTACTGTCATTAGTCTGATGGTCAACTATCGATAATGGTGACTACAATAAATGAGCATCTATCGAGTACGCATCGAATAATCGGATGTTCTTTACTTTTTATATTTTGTGACCATTGGCTCTGCATCCTGTATAAACCGTTACTTTTACATCGATGCAGAAAATATTTTGCTATTATGGATAAGCCGCTATTTTTATTTAGAGTGACTGCCTCGTTACGTCGTCGGCCACGTGAAGTTTCTTTTTGTGATTGCGGATGATCGTTATGTCTCAGTTTAAATTTCTGCGTTGGCCATAGTGTTATTGAGTTTTCTATTAGGAACTTTGCAGCACGGGAGTCTATTTAACTATAAATTCCAAACAAATTTTTTTTTTATAAAAATATCTTCGAATATTTCATGGATGTTGCCCATGTTTCTAGTGTTTTTGTGCCTTATTTCGATGCTCGCAGAATGCCCCGGAGCGGGAGATAATTTACTCGTATATACAGCAGGAGATATTTTAAAATAGGTATCACCTACAAAATCTCATGAAATAAAAACACCTCCATATATTCATAGATTCACAACGTTATCATCCCTGAAAACCAGATTGCCAAGATCTCTTTTATCCGCCCTTAATTACACAAGAACTTGTATCGTCCACCTGTCGATTATATATTTTTTATTTTACATTTCATGGGAAAAGTATGGGGCCACCTGTTTGTGAGGAGAGATGGTAAAAAATATCGAAATATTTTCATAACTATATCGTTTGATCCATATTAGCGAAGCGCGCAATTGTAGTCGAATGATATTCGAATATCAATTATAAGCGAGGAAAAGATGCATATACATATGCCTCGGTGGCACATCGGTAGTGAGTACGAGTGCTGTGCTTGTCTCGGATTCAATTTGGATCAGATTGAGCTTTATTGGGTTTTACTGTCAAGTAGTTTTAGTAACAGAGCCTGAAGAACTGTGTCCGATTACGGCAATAGGGTCAGCCGTAATAACGTAGAGCCTAAAACCACGGCTGACATACTGTGGGTAAAATACACCTCTGCCTACACGTGTGATACGAAAATGTATGTTAGATAGGTCAATATTTATAAAAAAATAATTATAATATACTGTAATATTCGAATGAATTGACAAAACTAGTAACTGCGTGCGTTGTATCTCTAACTAAAGTAGTAATACTCGAGTACAATTACGCGCATCATTATTCAATATTTTATATTTATTGTGTATTAAGCGCTACGTTATGTTTACAATGTTTTATATTCTTGTCCAGGGATGTAAGTTTGTGCCCTTGATCGTGTAGTCTCGGGTTGAAATTTTCTGTTTAAAATTTCTTAGAAGCAATATGGCCTCGAAAAGTTCTGAAGACTACCATTTATAGTTTAGCTTCTCACTACGGGAGAGCTAAATGTAGCTGCGAAATTGAAGGTGTCTGAGAGTTCTCTATAATGATCACATATCCTTTTTAGTTTTCTTTGTTTATACGGATAGCTAAATTGATAGTTTCGCCAATAACACCACGCCGAGTGTCCAGAACACTGAACCTCACGTGGGAAATACATTTGTTTAATTCACACGTTAATTAAATAAATAAAATAATTAACAGTTGCTTCAATAACCTTTGTGAAGATCAATTGCTCGCATCAATATGCAAAGAACATTTCCGAGTAAATGTTATAATTAAAATAAATCATTGGCAATTCCGGGAAGTTGTAATTTATTATTATATTGATTATATTATATTGTGTATATTTCCATATTCATTTTAATACCTATACATATTATATGTATATGTCGGAGCGTCAAGAAAATAATCATTGAAATGTCATTTATTTCTGTAATTGGAGTTGAATAAAGCGCCATCTATTGGTTTGTTTCGGAACGTCAAGCGTAAGCTTGAGTGAGGTCGCCATGGAGCCAATGTGTCAGTTAGAGTGACAGTTATAACTGTCAGTGTCATATTGACGTTATATAAGCGCTGGAGACTTGTGCGCGGACATTCGAGTGACGAACTCGCTGCGTTACGGATAAAATCGGAGATAATCACAGTCAACCTTTATTGTTTTATTTCTCTTGTACTTGCCTATCATTAGCATAGGTACTAAGTATAATACCACGCCTATATTTTGTTGCTTCATTATTTCAAAAGTGAGTTGTCATCCTACTCTCCGACATATAGTATATAATGAACTTCGTATGACTACTCACCACATCATTCATTTAGAGTGCTAAAGACGTGATTAAGTAGTTGCTATTGGCACTAGGGCGAATGTTATAAGTACGAATCTCACACGGCACAATAATTTGTGTGATACACAAATGGTTGTTCCGAGTTTGGTTGTTTTTCTATCCGTTATTTAAAGCTTTGAAAAGGCTCAGAAAGATTGCTAATTAGCATTAGTTATAATACCAAAATAAAAAATTTCTAATATGTGCACGTGCAGGCTCCGGAAAGAGCTACCTATCGCGGTATTTTCTGAACGCTTTGACTCGTAATTCTCTGAAGAAGACTCTTTAAAGAATTACTAGTCATAGCGTTTAGAAAATACGTACTCTCTTTAAACCTTTGAAGAGAGTACTATTAGCATAGTTGGCAGCAGCGTAGCTGTGTAAATTATTGCATTCGATGAACGACGAACGAATGACATGTTAACACTTACCACCACGTGGGGCGCTGTTTATCTGCTACTAAATAAAATAAAATTACTTGGTCCCATGATATAAATATGGATCTATATGTGTGAGTAATCTTGAGATTTTAGGTTCGATTACCGAGTCGAGGAAAGTGTTTTTACGTTAAGAAAATCTGAACACGGCGTCTGGAAATGAAATGAAATGTGCCCGTAAGACCTAAAAATATATTGTTGTCCACCACGCTGGAACATTACATGTCTTCAGGACACTATGACGGAGTTCCTCACGACATTATTCTTCAATGAGTAATAATTAATTATTTAATACGCACAAAACTTCGAAATGTCATTAAAGATGCGTGCTTTGGGATCGAATTGTACACCTTTGCGTCCAACGATTTCCAATAAAACTAGCCTATCGCTAGTTATTTCCTAAAATAAAATTCATATAAACGACCGATGTAATCATCTGCAAACATGAGCAAAACTACGATCACTAACTAGAAACCCATTAGTTGTTAAAGCAAACTTAATTATAATAAGAAATCGAGATCTCATTTTCTTATTTAATCATAAAGACCACATGCTACTTTAACAAACTAAATAATAAAAAGTCGACGTCGGCAATCGTACATCTGGACATTATAAGCATCGATTCGATATCGCTAATTGTAAATAAACGAGTAGTACGAAATAAAAACAACATCTATACCACGCAACTAACATACTTGCATTAATAAATTATCTTTTTAAAATTAGTCCCATAGAGCATCTGTTTCAACCTACAACAAAAAAAGCGTTGCTAAAAAGTACTGTCCGCATGCGTGAATTATATATATAAAAAAGAACACTAATACAATATGGATGGTGGCTAAAATAAAATATCAATAAAATTAAGTTTTTCTTTGGCACAATAATTTTTTCTTTTCTCTACGAGGTACGTCTGTCTTCGCCTTATATGGCGGAGGTAATACTGCGAAAGGTGCGATTACCACGTGGCCTACAAAGGTGTGCCTAAGCAAACACTAGTTATGATCGGAGAGGTCATTGATCACGCTATGAAACTGAACATAAATTATCCTTCGTTGGAGATCACTGAGTGAAATTATAAAACAATACCCTCGAGCGTGGCCAGCTTGACGGCTTCAATAACTAAATTACTTGATGTACTGACGCATTACTTTAAAATAACCTCTATGATGTAAACGAAGTGTTGAAGAAAGTTGTACTCATAAAATTACGACCTTAATGCGTAGAGCAACATTTTAACTTTATTTACAGATTAAAGAGGCTATTTTTATAGCGTAGATAACTGTTATGAACATCTTAAATGATTTGTGTCTTTTAATCGTGAGAGATTATTTATTAATTGATATATTCATTATATTATGGATTTGAAATATGACGTATGTAATTATTTATCAAAAAGAATATATCCAATTTCCTTACAATAATTTATAATCTAATAAAATTAAAAAACGGGGAGACTCCCCGTGATCATGGCTGCTGAAAAGCAACCGAAACGTCGGGGAAAGTGTAAACCTAAATATAAATAGTTTTTATAGTTTAAATAATTTTATTAGCTTATAAATGAGTAAAATTCAATAGTAGTAGTAGTGTAATAGTTTCAAAATTATGTAATACAGTGTTAAATAAACAACGCGATTAAATCCTTATATAGTAGTTTAATTTCAATGAATGAGTGACCTTTCAAATTTATATGCATATATTAATATATAATTTATTTAACAATATTGCCTCCACTGTGATATTGTCATAAACGTAGTCTTTTATAATTATATAAATAATAATAGGAAACGGTTCTTAATCTCAGTTGTTCACACTAGTCTTACACGTTACGTTAAAAATAACATGTTCCTTAATCTCACCTAATACCTAACATATACAGAACCCAAACACATTAGAACCACAGTTATACCGCTTTTATTTTTCAATGGCTCGCTGACCGGAACTGCAGATGGCCGGGGCATCACATCCGGTGACATCAAGACACGATTGACAACCTCCATTGATGGTTAAGAACATCGATTCAGAAACGGAGCGGAGCGGAGTGTTATAAAGTGTTGATTGTATTATCTGATTCAGAATTCCTGTTTACAATATAGATTAAGGTTCAGGGTTCAGTTGTTAATAGCTTGATGTAATACATTTTGACATTCATATGTGTTACTTTTTTGACCTAAATATGTTAAGTTTAAGTGTAACCTTATTGTATGTAATGCGTTTGTATCTATTATGTTTAATTACAGGTTAATATAATTATAAAACAGTTATTTTTTAATATTTTATTAATTGTTTTAAAAAAGATGTAGATCATAGACTCAAATTAAGTTTTCCTTTAGAGTTCGAAAAAACTCTTATACAACAGCTTTGTCCGTCCGTCCGTCCGTTATACAACTTTCAACTCAAGAACCGTAAGAGCTAGAGACTCGCGATCAACGCCATTCCACTCAGCATAGTTGATATACCCCGAAATAACTATGACCTTTGACCTCCGACCTCAAGGTAACGTGATACCGTTTTTCGAACTCTACAATTTACGGCAATTCATTGCCGATTCTCACTTGCTTTTACGACTACGCACGGACGAACTTAAAGAACACACAGACTCGAAATAACAAATTGTGGATCACTTAAACTTTTGTCCCGTGTTGAACCGACAACACTCGACGAAGTGACAGAAGCAAGACGACCACTTAAAGGACTACACCATCCGTGCAGTCAAAATAAACATAACGAGTTTTGGCTTTGACTTCTACGGGCAGCCAAAGACGTTCTCGGCTCCGTAGAACAACCTAGGGTAAAAAGCTAATCATTTGAAGATTCAGTTAACATCCAAAGTCAACTAAGTTTGATATCGAGTGACACAGACTCTTGCAAAGGTTGAAGACGTCTGTGTAAAGCAAAGCTTCTACCAGGCTGCCTTCGGCACACTGCAGTTGTAAGCGGAAGTCAGCTGACGACCAAGTAAGACTCCATCAATTATGTGCGAAAGATGGCTTAATCCAGTGTCAGTAGTTTAAAAGTCGTAGCATATATTCTATTAATATATGGTACGACTTTTCAATCCAATTGGGTTCAGGATAAGAAAGATGGGTCTAGTTCCCATAACAGGGAACAAAGCCTCTTCTTGAACTGTCAAAACAGTATTTTAAAGAACGGTACTGTGTCCATGATAAGACAGCCACGACTCGACGCGCGAGAGGCGGCGGCCTGCGGGGCGAGTAGCGCTCGCGTTCACATCGACTCGCTGACGTTGCAGAATGTAACTGAGGCGCTAGGATCCCTTAAACCGAAAGGTTCAGTCGGTCCCGATGGTATACCGCCGTTTTTATTTAAGGATTGTAGTAGAGTGCTCGCGGAACCTCTTCAACATATATTTAACATCTGCATAAAATCAGCCATATACCCGAGTCAATGGAAATTAACAAGAGTTATCCCGGTTCCTAAAGGTAAGCAGGGTCATGATGTTAAGGACTACAGGCCAGTAGCAGTATTGTCAACGCCTGCAAAAGTGTTCGAATCGGCTATCCAGCGCAGTTTAAAGAGGCAAGTACGGCCATTATTATCTGACGCACAACACGGTTTTCGCGAGGCGCGCAGTACATCGACCAATCTCCTTAACTTCATGGCCACGGTGGTGCCTGCGGTGGACGCGGGGGCGCAGGTAGATGTCGCTTATTTAGATTTTAAAAAAGCTTTCGACACTGTGAATAACGACATACTTTTAATGAAGTTGGCTGAAGTAGGATGTACACCACAACTTTTAGAGCTGTTTAGTAGTTACATGAGGGACCGACAGCAATACGTTGACTACAATGGTTGTGAATCAGAACCCTATTTCACAAGGTCGGGAGTAAGTCAGGGCAGCAATTTGGGACCTCTTGAATTTATTATTATGATAAATGATCTGCCTGAGGTGATCGACAATGGATCTTGTCTATTGTTTGCTGACGATCTAAAGTTGATGCATGAGGTTCGGAATCTGGATGACTGTAAACGATTACAAGAAGATATAGATAGAGTGTTAGAATGGAGTGAACTAAATAAACTGTATTTTAATGAAAATAAATGTTCAGTTATGACTTTCTCTCGCGCTCGTTCACCTCTTAGATACGATTATGTGATAGGCACAACACCAATACAGAGAGTTATCCAGGTACGAGATCTTGGAGTCAACTTTACACCGGACCTCACATTTCGCGAGCACATACAGCAGATTTGTAAGAAGGCGTTTAGAAACTTGGGCTTTGTTCTGCGACAGGCACGACATTTCACTAACATGTCTACCGTTAAAGCACTGTACGACGCACTAGTCAGGAGTCATCTGGAACATAGTGCTGTCGTGTGGGCGCCCCATGAACAGAAGTATAGCATCATGATGGAGCGTGTCCAGAACAAATTCACAAGACATTTATATCATAAGTATTACGGAGTATACCCTTTTTACCCCCTTATGTACCCTACATTGTTAGTTCTGGGCATGGTAGGATATAACGAACTGAAAGTACGTAGGGAATTCCATCTTGTAATATATTTAATTAGGCTGTTGCGTGGAATTGAATACAATCCTGGAGTACTGCGATGCCTTAGTTTCTGTGTACCAGATCGATACGTATGGCGGCGGCGACGTCCACCACTTTTAGTCGTACCAAACGCCAGGACCAACTTACTGGCAAAGTGTCCCATATCAAGGTCTATTAAAGTAATTAATACGATAAGCAAGAATGTTGATATATTTTGCTGTCACATTAGTGAGTTGACAAAAATTACTATTTACACAGTGTCCTATTTTTGTTCCTAGTATTGTAAGTAGTTATAAGTTAAAAGTTTATTTGTAATTTTGTTTTTCTTTTATTTTATTTTAGTTCTATTTTTGTTTCTTTTAGTTACTTAGTTGAGTTTTATGTTTATTTTTTCATGTATATAATTAAGATGTAGCGCACTATCGAATTGGGGTTACCTGTAATGGTAGTTGTAAGTTTAAAATAAATAAATAAATAAATAAATAAATAAATAATTCGCTATCATTTGTATTACAAGCGATCGGACTTATCTGTCGCAACTCAGCGACCCGGCCAGCGGTCCAGACGAAGATTGCGAGATGAGATAGACTCCTTTAAAAAAGATTGGTCCATAGTAGCTTTGAATAGAGAGAGATAGAAAGAGGGTGAGAAGGCCTCTGCTCTGCAGTGGGCGTAACAGGCTTAGGTAAGAAAGGTAAGTTTTAACGTGTTAAACTCAGTAACTATTTTGACGATCTGAAAATTTCGCGTTAGGTAGTTTATTACTGAAGGTAATTTCATACTGTGATACAAAGAAGCGGCATAATAACCACAAATGTCATTAAAAGCGAAAAATACCAGAGGACACAACTATCTATCTTATTTATTAATTAATAAATAAGTGTAATTAACTATGAAGTAATATAATTTTTTAATTGATAACCGCTGCAATTATAACGCAGCAATTCTGCTCATTATTTCTAAAATATTATTTATTCTTTTTATTGTCTTTTTAATATATAAAACTTGCCACTTCCTCAACACTAGCGGACGCAATGTAATAATTATGTATTAAAACAATGACCTAGCAACTGTATAATATTTCTCATAATAAAAAATATTTCCTGAATCTTGACATATTTGTTAATTAAAGGTCTTTCTTAATTATTACTTCGTGTGTGTTAGAGTGAGAGAGAAATAACGTTTTTTACACGCTTTTATAAGCTTCACCTGTATGTAGTAGCTATATAATTTATGTAATAATGTAATTCAATTATTCAATCCAACGTCCAAGTACCTACAGGGTGAATTTTCTGAAATTTTGCAGACGTATCTGTACATGTACCTTGAGCTCATTCTGCATAAGTAGAAACACAAATCATTAAACAATACTAATTACTTCAAAATAACTGCACTGATTATTGAGTCGAAAACCAGCCTTAGGTCTCGCCGTAATCATGTTTACGGGAAAGTTCTAAAATTGTAAAAAAAAAATTAAATAAACCTCGATAAACCAGTAAAAAGAATTATACTTCAATGCGTAACTTGTGCACAAACATAACATCATATTACATTCTGGTCACCGACAAACTGCACACATAGTGCTTCCATTAAAAACGCGTTCCGCTACCGCTTATACTAATAACCAAAGCCTTACATCCTTTAACAAGCAGCTAAGCAACACAAGAGTAAAACAACTGCAGCACAATACTAATTACATCTGTGGTGTGGCCACCAGTTCGACGACAAACACCTGTCAGAGATACCTTATGTGCGCTTGTTATCAAAAATACCGGTTGCCTATTAAAAAATGTATTAGCTATCAGCTTAAGGAGTTTGTTCAGCTTTTGCCCCTACATTACGTCCCACTTTCCAAAATGTTGCTCAATCGCCCCTCTTTTTAAAATTTTCCTTTTCCGTTCTACATTTTTGGGCTTATGGTTAGCAAAACAAAACATGGTTAAAAATTATTTCAAATCTCTTCGTTGTCGGGCTCGTGATGTCATTCAATCATAAGTTTTGCCGAGAGGTCAACGAGGTATTTTAAAATATTTTTCGATACAACAAAAATTCCAACCAAAATTAACAGAGACAGAAAAGGAACATAATTTGGGACGAAATAGGAATAAATTAACAAATTAATATTTATTTAACTTTAGGGGCATATAAGAAACTATTTTAGTGACGAATGCGTATTTCTACGTTTGGGACGAAACATGAGGGTTGAATGTGGAATAAACCACTTAAGGCTGAAGTTGCGAGCCGATTCCAGTAGCCAATGCTGGTTTTATATGGACTACTAATATCCTGTAGTGCGATTATAAATGTGAGAGTTTGTGGAGATGTGTGTTCATCTGATACTCAATCACGCGTTAACTGTTAGTGGATTTGGATGAAATATTACACAAAGATGGAACGTGTCACGCATTAGGCATTATTAGAGTTTTCTGTCAAGTTCACAGTAGTAGTATAGAGTCCGGGACTGTGCCCGTAGACGGAAATGCTGGCTCTGATTACATAGGAAAGCAAGAATTAAGAATCTATATAACTAATATTGACCATGCAAACTTAATAAACTGTGATTGCATTTATATATCATCATGAGAAAAGATAATAAAAATTCTGATAGAAAATGATTTATTATTTAAGCTTGAAAGAACATCTCCTCAAAAAGGAATCAAATCTTGCGTATCAGGGAACTTTAAAAACACACATATAATGGATACAAAGTACACCTAGATTCAAAATAAGTATTTCTGGATCGTATAATATATAATAATTGTTCTAAGTGGAATTCGAGCATAAATCTCTCTTGCTTGTCCACTATGCCATCCGTCACCAATACTTTACAATCCCATAATATGACCACACTTTCCAGTAACACTTTATTCACGATGGTGTCTACCTTATCTACGTCACATGCTAATATTATCACAAAATAAATATCTTTGCTTCAGCACATCAATATAACAGTTCGTAGCAGACATCCCACGCCATATTTCTTCGAAGTCTTCGAACACCTCACACGACGTATTAACACAAAAACGAAACATACGAATATAAAATCAGATTCCTAAATAAATTCTTTCTTTCTTCGAAGTACGGCAAAATACGAATAAAAATCTCGACGGGCATTCATATAGGTTTTAATGATAGCTGGTCAAACGTAAGACGTAGATAGTATCGCCAACCCGTTTCCCTGAGTTTAGGGCTGGGTACACGACACAGGGAGCTATAATTCACTGACTGACTGACTTAGAGAAATAGATGTCATACAAGGGGGACTCGTAGGGACAAAGTAAATATAGCGTCGTATAGAGAATCATTCAGAAGGCCCGAGAAAAATGCCTGACATTTGGAAGGTCAGCTCTTGGTAGTGGTACCCCATCGGATCTCGGAAACGGTGATATCCACGGGAGTCGTTCTCGAATAAAATCTGCCTAAAACTCTAGCAACTTTTAGAGGGGCCAAAAAAAAAGATTCCATAAAAAAGACATGGCCGCCATACAAACTTTGAACTCTAATATCTCCGGTGGTCATCGGTGACCCCTTAATGGTCCTAGGGCGCTTAATTTTTGGCTTCGGGGTTTTCAAGATCCCTGAATCCGATTTTTGATTCCTTCCCCCCTCGCTGTACACCCCTCCCCGCGGGCCGCCCCTGGTCCGCGCAACCACGCGAAACACTAGTCTTTATATATATATAACAAGATTTTACTCACTGCTTCACTCGCTTAAATGTAGTTTAGGTTACTAACAGTACTTTTTCTGGCTGAAAGGTACCCTATGTCGTTTTCTGTACCCCTGACAACGTGTATGCGAAATTTCATAATGGTTGGTCGAGATAAGTGTACCAAACAAACAAATTAATTCACATTTATGTCCTAACTAATATTATAAATGCGAATGTGAGTTTGTGTGTTCGTTAGTTACGCTTTCACGCCTTAACCCTTCGACTGACTATCGTGAAATTTCACGTACACGTTATCAGGGTAACAGAAAAGGATATCGGGTACCCATCATCTAGAAAAAAGTACTGTTACTTACCTGACCGAAATCTGGCGAAATCTAATTAATAATTTTAGTTAAGATTCTCTTTTCTTCTCTATACCATCTTCTAAATATATCCCTGAACTGCTGAACCGATTGTTAAGATTTTTTTTTGTGTGTTTGGGTCCTTGGATGGTTTAAATTTACAATTGGCCCCAGTAGGTAGCACTGCGATTGGGTTGCAAGCCAACGTTAGGGCAAGACGTCGTCTGATGGGTCTGTAATATACAATAACAAGCTTTTGCCCAAGACTTCACTTGCGTGAAAACTGTGTTTGAGTTCGACATTTTTTATCCGAATAGATCCGATAGAACGGTTTACACATAATGTAATGACAAACATCTAGCATCCTAAAAAACTTTCACATTTATAGTATAAGTAGGAATGACATAAACTAACAAGATACTTACTTTCAGATTAAACATTCAATATTAGTATGAACTTTTAACCCAAACGTTACGATAATTGGCAGAAACCTCACCGTGTACAGACGCCTTTGTAATACATTTTGACATTTACTCGAAGAGTTCAACTTTTTTATTTATGCGAGGAGAAATGATCCCGGGCTATTTCCTTCGGCCGAGAAATGCGGCCTTGGCGGGGCATCGAACCTGTAGTCAGTGCGGACGACTTTTTCTATACAAAAATAAATACAAAACATTGTAGGTAAGTTGAATTAAAATTTGCGCGCGTGAAATGTGAATGAACTTGAATAATTGTTGTTTAAACGAATTGTTTTTTCTGTTAAGGAAAACGTAAATGGTAGTTAGTATACATTGTAGAACAAATATAGGCTGTATTGGCAAAAACCTTCGTCTAGCAACACTTATTTCTTAGTTTTTTTTACAGTTAATGTGATAAAAAACCAAACCACAAATTAAAGAAAGACAAGTCTGACATTTCTTTCGCAATCGAAATTATCCCTGTTTGGTGGGGGCCTTTCCAAACAATTTAACAACATGTGACACTCAGATGCGTGATAAAGAATTGTAGTTCACACACATTTTTGATAAAACGATTTGTTTATAATTGACACATAATCATCGGGATCCTTATTGTAATATTAGGTTCAATACGCGAGTCAGGCACAGTGTTATTGGGGAGAAAAGGAAATCTTTACAGCAATCGGGGGTCTAGTCATAGGGACATACCAATCCAAACCCGAGATAGACACATAAAGCTATCAGTCCCGGAACAGTAAATAAGATACAATTCACTAGTTCGTTCATCCAAGATAGGGAACTGCATCTCAAAAATTCTGAGATTAGGTATTTTTGATAATACCTTTGATAATATAGAAGCTTACAGCTCATCTCGTGATAAGAGGTGTCGCTTATAAACATGGCTGTCTTCTCTCAGTATCACAGAAGTTATTCTCTCATAGTAAGTCTATGGGACAGGGCTAAACGTTAGCAGAAGGAAAGAAAAGCAGAGACTGGGTTCTTAGCCACCAGCACTCTTACTCACTAAACGAAACGCAATATACACATGTTTGACCTATAGAAAAAGATAAGGCTCTTAAAAAAGAATATCAATAAATATGGGTAGGCAGACATAAATAGTCTATTTCTGAATTACATTAATATCTCCAAGTGTATATCTACAGCTTTGCCCATATTTCATCTTTGTACCATTCATATAAATAACGTCAGCTCTGTATTAAACTGTCCTACTGCTGGGCACGGGCCTCTTCTCAATGTGAGAAGGGTTAGGTCATAGTCCACCACGCTGACTCAGTGCGGGTTGGCAGACATCACATATCATAGAAAAAATTATGTAGAACTCTTAGACATGCAGGTTTCTACACGATGTTTTCCTTCACCGTTAAAGCGAGCGATAATTAATTACGCACATAACTTCGAAAAGTCAGCGATGCGCGCCCTGGGATCGAACTCGAGACCTCTGCGTAGCAATCCAACGGTATCCCTCTAGGATATCGCTGCTTTTTATAAACTTAATTATAATCAAGGAAAAAGATGGTTTGTAAAAATAATTAATTATATTTATAATTAAGGTTTAAGCATAATATAGAAGGAGATCAATTATGCAGAGTGAATTAGAAAGCTATGATTATATTTAAGGGTATATATAGTGGCAATAAAAAACGTAAACATCAAAATCATTTAAAAAATAGCTTGTAGTTTTAATGAATCGGGCAAACGGTTAGTATTTAGACATTCATGAGAATGGCCACATTATGATTACCCTAAGCCGACTATGCCGTGTATGACAAATGTGATATAAGCGATATATAAAAAAGCCAGGATCGTTGCAAGCGAAAACCAATAGTCTCTAACTATTAATTAGGTAAACGATTATATAAAACCTAAGTATTTTTCGTAAAATAGATAAAATATGTAATATGATCAAAATTAAAAAAAAATACTAATACTTACACAGCATTGTAAAATCGTCTGTATAATCTGATGCGGATATTTTAAAATAATCTGGGCAGTCTCTCAACTTCTTCAAGGATTATTAAATAGTTATTGATGTGAATTTTTGTTACAGAAGCAGCTTTTCTGTCTGAAATGGTATGCAATATCAGCAAGATTTAATTTCCCTTATAATGCATAATATGAAGGTATTTGAATGCTGAAATTAAAAATTCTGTAGTATTTAGCTATAATATTGTTCAATTATAAAATGTTGAAGAACCTACAATTTTCGTTATTGGACCATAAACAAAACTGTATTATTTAATTAAATATTAATCAATACTTACGACGTTTTATGGTAAAATCATATGTAGTAAAGATGAAACCGCCTGTGATAAAAAACTCGGTAATGTATTATAGACATTAATAAGGTACGTTAAATAACTACATACTGGGCATGAGGTTCTGGATTCAATTATCAAGTCAGGTAAAAGGTCAGTTTGTTTTACTGCCAAAAACTTTTAGTAGCAGTACGGAGTCTCGAATTGAGCCCTGTAAACGGCGGGCTAGCCCACTATTATGTGGGCCTTAAAATCATATATGCTGCCTTTGGTGTAGTAGAGCTGCAGCACACGCTGGAGGAGTGTCCGGCGTGGGCCGAGGAGCGCTGTGCCCTGGTCGCCGTGATTGGCCCCGACCTCTCGTTGCCGACCGTCGTATCCATGATGGTCGGCGACGACAGGTGCTGGGGCGCAATGAGGTCCTTCTGCGAGGCTGTCATCTCGCAGAAGGAGGCGGCGGAGCGGGGGCGCGAGGAAGATCCTTACGCCCCGGACATCCGCCACCGGAGGAGGGGGCGCAGGAGACGCGCTTATGTCGCTCTCCTGCCCTCCACCTAAGGGTTCTGGGTGGCAAGGCCTCAGGGGACCCTGCCACCCGTGAGTAAGAACCCTTAGAGGGCGCGCGCGGTGTTCCCGCGCGCCTTCTTACGTCGAAAGGGGCGAGCAGTGAAATGCTCTTCCCCGGGGACGAGAGGAGGTCGGGTCCAATTGACCCGGCCGGCACCCACACGGGGGGGTCTGCTATGGATGAATGTGATGAATGATTAGACTCCCAACTGGCCCCCCCATTGGGTGAGAGAAGGAACACCCCAGGTTTTTTTAGTGGGTAGCCGGCGGGTAGTGCTTCAAGCATTCCTTCCTGGGTAACAAAAAAAAAAAAAAAAAATTGTGTAGTAGAGCTTCGCTGATTTTTCTGCATGAATGGGCTGGCTCGACCGGGGAAGGACTACCCTCACACCGAATATCGACGTGAAATAGCAGTATTTCTACTGTTGTGTTTCGTTCGGTGAGTGAGAGTGCACGAGGCCCAATCACCCTCTTTCCCCTTTCCCGCTCCTTCTCCTTCCCACTTCCTTTTTCTCCCAAAGGGTTGGCGACACGCAAGTGATGCCTCTGGTGTTGCAGGCGTCCATAGGCTACGGTGCCCACTTACAATCAGGTGGGCCGCATGCTTGTTTGCCACCTTAGTTGCATAAAAAAAGAAGTAGATAATTAATACATTTATGTAATAATGTGGCAGTATTTTAAATGGTCAATGAGCTGGGTGGAGCGCTTTCCATTTCCACAAGGAATAAAAAATTCTATGATGCACAAAGAAGTGTTACTACTCTTGGTGTCAATTCAATATTTGTAAAGAGATCTGCGGTACAGGAATTATTACTAGTGGATGTTTATATCGTTATTTTTAAATTAAACGTGATAGATTCACTTAAAATGTATATAGGTAGATAATAGACATAAGGGATTATGCAGTTATGTTGATTAATAGCCACATGGTTTATTCTCCAGCACGATATAATTATATTTTTACCTGAGCAACTATGTTTGCCTATCTAAGGCTGTGTTTCCACTGAACCGAAGACGAGTGTAGACGACGCAAGAGCAAACCAATCGGATAAGAAAGGATTGAAGGATCGGCATCGCGCATGAGATACTTGATGGTAGCCGCTTTGCTACCATCGTGGTATAGGAACAGAAAAAGAGCCAAAGAGCTCGGCGTAAGGAAATAGAGAGTGCTATTGTGTTTGCGCACATACTTCTGAATTTTAATACTTCCCGCGCAGATGGTCAGAGTCCATTAACAATGATAGGTTTCACTGAAATTTAATCTAGCGCGCTTTAGTGCATAAAAAACCACACTTCTTTACTTCTTTTATCACCTTCGTTCTCTCTTTTCCGGTCATCTCTGCTTCAATATAAACACACCTTAATTGACCTATGCAGCTTTTACAAGACCACACTTGTGACTTATTTGCATAAATTTTTAGAAAATAATATTATCCAAAGCTGATACTTGTAATTTTACAATGACTCAAATGAATATTCATTGACATAGCATCTTACGTACGTTTTATTCAGTAATCATGTTGTAGAATGTGTATTGAAATACTCGTGTCTGCTTAATGTCATTACATGAGAATAATTTAGTTAATTCGAGAATGCGTGATTGTACCAGCTGTTCATTATATCTGAATAGCGCATTCCCTGTAGCATGCCACGTACCTACAAGCATTTACATATTATCACTTCAGTAATAGGTTGGTTGGTTTTAAGAGTTAAAATTATATATACATTCACGACTGCATATCCTCAAAAGGATAGCCGTAACATTTTTAGACTCTATGTTACTACTGAACAAGTGAGAAACGGCAATGAATTGCCGTAAATCTTAGAGTTCGATAAAATTGTATTACATGCCCTTGAGGTCAGAGGTTAAAGGTCATAGTCAATTCGGGGTTAATCGACTATGCTGAGTCGAATGGCGTTGACTGCGACTCTCTATCTCTTACGGTTCTTGAGTTGAAAGTTGTATAACAGACAGACGGACATAGCAGTTGTATAAGTGTTTTTTTAAACTCTAAAAATGACAATTAGATATAATAATAATAATAATATTTATTAGCATTAAACATGGTATATAAAGATGTTACAATTGTATAAGTATGTTTTGCTTATTAAATACAATACAATTTAAACAGTCTGGTAGGCACAATGTTATAATTTATTTTCAATAAATTCTTTAAGACTTCATTGAAAGTAAATAACATATTGCCTAGCTCGATAATTTAATAAAGGAGCCTACGCTCGGCCGCTACATAAGCGCAAATTCATTTCACGGAGCCTACGATCCAGGCTTTTCGTGTCTACCGGGGCCAGTGCCAATTCCGTGCTGACCATAATCCACACTTAGTTTCACAATTAGGCAGACAATTAACCCATTAAATTTTTTTCTAAACAGAGAATATTTCCAGCATTCATGATCTTCATCTTCAAAACTAAATCATTTGTGTATAATATACTTGTTTTTACCCGCGGCTTCGCTCGCGTAAATGTTGGTTAGTTTAGGTTAGGTTAGTGACAATATTTTTCTGTACCCCTGACAACGTGCGAAATTTTATGATGATTGGTTGAGTAGTTAAGGCGTGAAAGCGTAACAAATAAACAAACTCACATTCGTATTTATAATATTAATAATTAAGATTCTAACATAAACAATGTAATAAATAGAAAGAGCAATAAAATAATTGCTTAGTCAATGAACTCTTAATACATGAACATTACGATATAAGATCGAGTTGACAGCTGTCGCCACCTGTCTAAGCAACCGAACGAAGAACGGGAATTGTTAAAGTCATTGCAACTCGCATATATGGCTAACATGCTCAGTTTTGACATAATAATCGTATTAACACGTTGATATTTTATAGTTTAAGATGGTAGAGATAGGTATATCTAGATCTGTAAAATATGCTGTATGATATACATACATAGTAACTGTAACTGTTATAGACGTGAGACAGTGAGGCTATTCGAATAGAAATAGAATTAAACTAGCGATTTATTTCGAATTTCTTTTGTATGAAAAAAGAAATTCGAATATTTGACACTTGTATTGTAGAAGTGTCGAATCACCGAATTTATTTGACTAGCGGTCGCCTAGTGTTCGAAATTCGACCAAAGACCAAGACCAAAGTTTGCCTGTAAGATATTGCTGATATATGTCATTATATATTGATATATGTAACCATAGTTACGCGCTTCGACTGCGTGTGTCAAATGCATGGTTAGTGCGTGTAGTGTTTTTCCATTAATTTAATGTATTTCTAATGCATATTTTATATAAATATTAGGATTCGCTTCTCCTTCTCCATATAAACTTTAACTGTGACAAATTTCATACTCCTCCGCCCGCGTAATTTTCGTAAAACGGGCAAAATTTTTTTTGCTTCACGTATTAATATATAGATACCGCATCCGATTATTGAACAATTCTTCGTCATTGATAATGATTCAAATAATAGCCAAAGAGGAGAAATGATCGGTCAATCGATGCTTCTAGGCTTTTAAGATAGTGATAACCTTTTTCATTTTGGATTTTATACCGCCTCCTGTGATAAATGTCTAACTAATACAGGATGACGTAAGGGCACTCATTTCAAAAATCATTTTATTTGAGTTTATAAGTTGAAAATGCTTACATCTGTATTTTCTAAGTAAAAAAGTAATTTAAGTTTTTAAACTAAAACTTTTAATGTCTGCTCTAAAAAGCTAGTCAATATGTTAACTTTATTGCACGTGCATGGCAGGGTAAGGAAACAACCTTTCTTCGAAGATGTGACGAAAAGTGATTTCATCACGTAAATAAATGCTTACAAAAATTTATATAAATGTAACTTCAAATTGCGATTGGCAAAAGAATTGCTTTGATCTCGTAATACAAGTTTCACGTTTGCCGAATATAACGTTTCTGGTTCGATCTTTTATCTGGACAGGAGCTACTGATTTTTCTATTAGAGCGTTCTTAGTAGCAGCATGAAGTCCCATATTGTGTCAGACGGCTATATAATAGACCTAGGTCTATAGCCGTCGTACCTTTCGGCAAAATAATAATAATATAATAATAATATTCTATCACATACACACATCACCATCTAGCCCAAACTAAGCAGAGCTTGTACTATGGGTACTAGACAATGGATAAACATACATATATACTTTTCTTTGTAAATACATACATATTATAAGTACATAGAAACATCTAGACCAAAACAAACATCCATGTTCATGCACACAAATGTTTGACTTGTGCGGGAATCGAACCCGCAACCTCTGGCGTGGCAGTCGGTTACACGTTAACGTGATTCATAAATGACTTCTTCAATTGAAAACCAAGACTATTTAATTTCCCACAAAGTTTTCCAAGAGCAACACTGTGGCATATACGTAATTCTGTAGATACAGGTGTGCGCATGTGTCTAAGCAAGTTAGAACTAAAAATAGTCAAGCAGATGCGCCTAAAGATGCACCTAGTTCAATTGAAAAGGTCAACACATACAATTTACATACTAAACTATGCACATAATATACTTAATATATAATCTGCTTGTTTGCTTTGCTTCTAATTAAATGGTACATAAATTCGTCTCGGTGTAATTAAACATTTTTATTTATAGCTTCCTATGTAGCGTTATGTGGATTTAATAATCAGGCAATTAAGCTACTTTGTAAGGATTTTACTGCGATACACATATTTTAATAGGAGAGAAAAAAGTATGTTAATATTTCAAGATGTTTCAAGATAGAGTGTTCTTACATATTTCGAGTTTACACACACACAGTAAACAAGCAGAAAGAGAAAATCGAAAATCAATCGCTTTTAATAATGTTGTTAACCCTTTTAAATAGTCAATCGCATTAACTTTTAAATATATTTCTAATTTAATTACAGGCACAGCCGCATTAGAATATAAAGATATATATGGTATAAAAATAGGATCTACGCAAAAAGGCTATGGCACCGACTCGTTAATTTGTTTTTTATTTATTACTTCAGTCATAAACGAATAACACCATTAGATCCAGTTTTATTAAACTATAAAATACGTGGCCGTTATATTTTTAATTTGATTGATTTACAACTATAGAACGAATTTATGCAAGTTTTTCTTAATTAGTAACACACATCTTCTACAAGGTATGTATATAATTCTAAATATTTAAAATATATAAAACAATATATTTGATTTTATTTCATTGTATATTATTTTGTTTTAACATCTTTTTACATTATATGATCATTTTTTAATAACAAATCATAGTGTAAATTTCATGAAAATGAAAAATATTATAATACAGCCGCTTCCCTTAGCAGTCGCTATCTCATCTTGACAAGAACGCCTCAGAGGGCATCAGATTTTAAATATCTAAAAATCATCTTCACTTTGTGATATAAACAAAAAAGTTATCACCAATAATGCTGAAAGTGACTGAACCTGGTCAGTGCCTCCGTTGGTTTCTCTTCCAAATTCAGATTACAACTCTAAAAAGGTCGTTTCACGTTGCAACCATGTCCCCGTGTTTGCCTTCTCGTCAGGTATTTTCTAATCAAATGTTAGAAAAGTACCGTGAGAAGAGACCCATAACATTAATCATACTAATGTTATAAATGTGAAAATTTTTGGACGTTTTTGGATTTGTGGACGGTGTTTGTTGCTCAGTTACGTGTATTACGTTAAATGGATTTGGATACAATTTGGAACACAGATAGATCATGTCCTTCAGGGTACTCGCCTTTCGCCCACGGCTTTGCCCGCGTGGAATTTGGTTATATCGCGCCTTTTCACCCCTTCCACCCCCTTCGGGGTGGAATTTCCAAAAATCCTCTTTTAGTGCTCCCCTACACTCTCCAAGGAACATACATGCCAAATTTTAGCTTCTTGCGTTCAGTAGTTTCGGCTGTGCGTTGTCTGTCAGTCACTCAGTAACGGAAGAGTTTTATATATACAGATTGCCGGTATACATTCCGAAGGGATTCACGCAGTCGAAGCCGTGGGCAGAAGCAAGTAGATATGTCATAAAGTTAAAGGTATAGGTAGTATAATAATAAAGATAAAATACTTATTATCTTAGTCCATTGCTGGACAAAACAACCAAGTTTTTACAAGCAGACCGATCTTAGCCCGCCCGCATCCAACCACTTCCCACAAGCCTTACCAGCTCGTCGGAACACCTGGGCAGCCTAACCCGCTGTGTCTTTCAATACGTGGCCGCAACTCCATAACCTTTCTTCCATTTACAAAGGTAAAGTCATAAATAGTAAAATTTAATAGATTTCACATTCGAAATCACGTTAGATAATAATCATAATTACTTAACACCAATGAAATAAGGAATTTAAATCCTGATTTAAGTTAGAAATTATTGCTTGTTTTACTGTAACGTTTATACATTTCACAAGGCGCGTGAATTAATTTGAATAAATCCAATTAATTCTATGCAATCGGCAGTTTCGATTAGAAATTATCTCCAATTAATTAATTGATCATTATCCAATTAGATATACGTAGATAAACAATCAAATAAAGGTAAATATCAGAGGCTGAGACAACATCATACCAATTAAAATATTAAATTCCTTATTTGAAATTAATTATTAATACAATTAAGTGTTTTATGATGCATTGCTATAATAACCTCATTAATTTGTTGTGTTAAATTATTATATTATATCATTAACTTGTTATTATTTTGTATACTATTAGAAATACGTGTCCCAGGTTGTAAGCGGTGACCGTAGTTCTTTGCGTCATACGTTACCGTTCTTATATAAGTAACTAGCTGAACCACGCAACTTTGTCTGCTTCACATAAAAGAATTTTCCTCGTTTTTGTTACAGTTTTCATTGATGCTCCGCTTTCGTAGCGTGATGTTATATAGTCTAAAGCCTTCCTCGATAAATGGGCTATCCAGCACTAAAAGAATTTTTCATATCGAACCAGTAATTCCTGAGATTAGCGCATTCAACCAAGCAAATAATCAAACAAACAAACTCTTTAGTTTTATAATATTAGTATAGATTACAGCGTCGCTGAAGCATAGAACCAAAAAGAAAACACCTTTATTATTTATTTATTTTTTATAGATCTTAATACAGTTCAGTAATATAAAATGAGAAGAAAGTAACCCACCACTGGCCTTGGGTTTCCCAACCAAACCATTGCCATAGAAAACCAGTCAAGTGCGAGTCGAACACGAAAGATTTCGTTCAAATTCAAATTACGTTTATTTGCTAAACACAGATTTAAAAGATGTCACAAAAAATAAAAAGTGCAATTCTGTGCCTTGCCAATATTGGCGTATAAATATTTACATAATTAATAATAAACTGTAAGTAAAATTAAAAACACAAATACTAATAGATCTGTAAAATAAAACATCTAACACATTAAAAGATATCAACATTTTTTTTATTGTGTCGTTAAGAAAGTCTTTAATGGAATAGTAACACTTTTTAGCCAACAATATTCATAATTTGTTTCTAAAAAGGCTTATGTTTAATGTTTTAATTCTCTCTGGCAGTTTGTTAAATATTTTCGGCGCTAAACAAAAGACACTTTTCCACAAAAGCGCCGTATTAACCTTACGAATACATAATTTGTTTTTACGTCTATTGCGTATGACAACATCTGATAAATTATTAAATAGATGCGTATTTGTTTTGACAAATAATGCCACTTCAAATATAAATAAATATGGAAGTGTCAAAATTTTATATTTAGAAAAATCCATCGTACAAGATAGAATACTATGTTTTTTATTATTTGTTGTTATTGCAGAAATAAAAATAAAATACGATAGCTTAGTGGGGAGACCAACAGACTGCAATGCAGAGGGTCTCGCTTTCGAACCCACGTCGCACACCTTTGACTTTCGGAAGATATATGACTTTTCGAAATTATATGCGTATTGATTGACAATTATCGCCTGCTACGTGCCTCGGAGAACACGTTAAGCCGTCGGTCCCGGCTGCCATGAACATCTATGGCAGTCGTTATTGGGAAGTCACTGCTCTATAATATCCTGACACTGGTCTAGCCTTAGGGTATCGTTAGCCTTCGGGTTGCGGAGGTCAGGTGGCAGCCGCTCCGTGTAAAAATTGATATCCAGTCAAATCCGGTTAGACCAGAAAAGCCGACCCCAAGTGACATGGAAATAATAAAGGCTAGGGAGAAGAATAGCAGAAATTCAAAACTACATTGTGAAAATTCAATCCTCTACTTTAATAGGTAGAGAGTAGAAATTGACTGTAATTGTTTCATAAGACAGCCTGCTGACAGACAAACGGATGTACGGACGGACAGCATAGGCTTAGTAATAGAGTTCAGCTGGTAACCTTCGGGTACGGAACCTTAAAAAGTTGACAATACCGAACTCCTCTGTGTGCTGGGTGCTCTTTTCAATCATTTTATTGCAATAGATTGCCACCATGCACTTAACGTTTAATTTGATACTATAAAGTTCTCCAAGGTAATCATCGGATAATCTCTTGTGCATCAGTTCTATATTATTAACCTTTGCGTTGCATAATACTTGTAGGGTTTATATGCAATAGAGATTAACGTGACTGTGGTTGTTTGTTTACAACCAAGGTAACAACCATACAGCCAAGAAAAGATAGGACAGAGGTCCCACGCGCGCGTTACCCTTTAAAATAAGTAATTCTTTACCAGGGCCGAATTTACATCAGCGCATATGCCCGCAAGTCAGCTATCTCCCGCGATTTCACCCACTTTTATGATGTTATACAGCTTATAACTTATCTCTAAAGAATTACGCTATCAAATGCAAATAAGCTTTGCAAAGCAATTGGCTCGAGAGATTAGCACGTTCAAACAAAAAACAAACAAACTGTTAAGCTTTATTATATAACTAGTTTTTCCCCACGATTTCAGCCGCGTAAGTCCCGTTCCCGTAGGAATATCGGGATAATGGTAGCCTTTGGGTGAATCCAGGTCTCCAGCTATCTACATATCAGTACACAGTATACAGTTTTTGCGTGAAAGAGTAACAAACATCCATACATCCATACATCCTCACAAACTTTCACATTTATAATATTAGTAAGGATTAATATATGTAGATATAAATTGCCTTACGTTTACGCAAATGTTATTCATTGAAATTATTCTACAATTATATGGATTTCATCGATATTATTATTAAAAAAGTTGTAGGTGGTCTATACTTATTTTATATTAATATTTTCCGTGTATACATCATCATGCAAATGAAATCACTTAAAGGTTGTATTTGCACTATGCATATATATGGAGGCCCTGAACGGAAAAATTTGAAACGTAACTCAGATTATGATTCGAACTATAAGCAACGATATTGTGAAAACGGTAACAAAGTCTGTTCAGCGGGTTTTGCGTTTTACCGGAATAAATAGGCAAACAAAAATACAAAAAAACTATTTTTTTTAGGTTCAGACCTCTACATAGTCGGTACCAATTAGTTAAAATATATATTTAATGTACAAACACAGCATCGCTATAGTTTTATAATAGATATGCACAGATGGTGCAGCGAGCAAACGGTCGCCTCGTCCCTTTTACCGCGCTGAGTGCTGTGTGTTGAAATCTCACATAGGACATTTCTATTCCATGTCGTGACCCACAATTTTTCTCTGAGTCTGGTTGTACTTTGTATCTAATTGTGAGTCTTCTGCAATACGCACTGGGCTTGGTAAATATAGCGAGAGTTGCCCTTTTAGAACAGACAAAAAATAGTATCCAGTAGAAACCTAAATGATACCTAAATGTCCTGCAAGACACATTAGAAGGAAAAAATGGCCCAACCGACCTTTGTATTCTCGGCGTTCGAACATAAACGTAAATATATAATAAGCATAGCTTTTCCACGCAATCTGGTGTATGCAAATCCTTTTAAATGTCACTTGCAAGACAACTTGGAAAGGGTGATGACCTAGGTATAAACATGCGTTATCACAAACACTGTTATTAGGTATACTTATTCAATAGCTATTGGTCAATTTTATCGAATTTGAATTTTGAATATCGCTTTGAGGAAAACCGTTATTTTTACGAGTATATACATATGTGTGGTAAATTAAAAAAATCTATGCGAAGTACAATAGATACCTGTAGTTACTTTTTTCGAGAATTGACGGTATATACCTACTATTACGGATTGTCGAAGTAGTTAATAGAAGTTTGAAAGCCACATTTCGACAGTTATTTAAGGTACCGCGTAATAGGGTGCGACCACAGAACATTATAACTATTCTCATAATGTTCTGTGGGGTCTCTATCCTATCGCTGTTTACCGGTACAGTTCAAGTTTGCGATGCTTCTTAGAATATAACATGTATAAATAAGCTACATTTATATTTTTCACGCCTTTTTTCCAGAGGGGTAGGCAGAGACTACGGATTTCTATTTGCTACGATCCTGACACACTTCTCTGGCTTCATTGACTTTCATCACATTCCTCTTACACGCTCGCCGGTTTAAGGTGCTCTTAACCTGGCCTTTGTCCAGAAAGTCTCCGATCTGATCAAGAAACGTTCACCTAGGTCTGCCTCTTGTGACTGTTCTATTCACACTAGCCTTATCGACTTTCTTAGTCAGTCTTTTCTCGTTCTTTCTTTCTACATGCCCAAACCAGCTTAACATACCCTTTTCTATTCTTGTCACTATATCCACTTTCATGCCGCATCTCTCTCTAATTTTAGACAAATTGCTTCTAAAGTTAGTTCGTTCGTAGTGCCTTCTCAAATTCGTCATAACTACATAAAGTTTGGTTTTTTTGATAATTAAGACTGCGCTGAGCATAAGACGCGGTTGGACTGAATGACACAGAGCTCGATATTCAAATCGGCGCGCGGCCGCCATAGTAAAATTGTATGGAGGATTTGAAGTGCTTTTTTGATAAATATGTATCTTTATTGTCAACCAATAACTTAAATATTTGGGGCGGACAAATTGTAATAAAACTATTAATGTTTCGTTTAAGCTGTAAAATAGGATAGATTTCTACTGTTATAATCGAAAAATCACTTAACACGAGCTTAAGTTTTTGAATTTTTCGTGAAAATTTACGTAATTTTTAAATAGAAAATAGAACTTTCAGAGATTTTAAAATAGAACGTTTTTTACTCGGAGTAATTGTAAACACATTCATTGTTATGGTAAATGTATATTTTATATTTGTATTAATCAAAAAGTGTTGATTTTATTAACTTAACTGTGACCATTTTGGCACATTTCGCTCGGCGCAGTCTTAAAGGCAAACTATACTTAACATAAAGTCAAGTTACTCTACACATAAAATATAATCTAGTTCAAATTTACGTTTGATAAATTTTATAGGTAAAGACCCAATATGTAATGTGAATGAATGAAAGGTTTGTTTCTTGTAAAAGTAAGTAAAGAGTATGGACTTGGACTAGCTACTCTTGCATGGCTTTTCCCCTTCATTTACTACATTCACATACATACATTATAGTACATTCTTAATGCAAGCTTACTAATTAAGCATTTCTGGAACATCTTTATATTTTTTTGGGTATTACTTTTGTCTTGTTAACTACATCAGCCTTTGGATGTTTGTACGTAGGTAATGATTGCCAAAATGCTGTAAAAATTATGTAAATGGTATGCAGAATGCCTAAACCACACCGTAGGAAAGACATAACGAACGTCTACACTATCGCAAGTTAGTAAATTAATATTAAAAAGTTACACGCGCAATACCAAATCGTGTTAGACTACGCCTTTCAAAACTAGGCATTATTATAAAACTCATAATTTTACTTTCCTTGCATCGTAAAAATAGAAAGTAAGCCTAAAACTACGACTTCAATGCATGCTGGTCACGTCATCAGTCTCCCACTTCCGAACATGGTTATCTTTGATCACCACCTTATACGCAAACTCTTTGTAGTCGTGCTCCATTGATGCGTGCCCTGATATCACTGGTAGATGGAGAACCATCGGTTTTGCAACAATTTTTTGAACTATAACTACGTTTATTGCATATAGTGCTGTTATCACTTCTCCGGTTGTGTATGGTTGACTACTTTGTGCTTTAATGGCAACCGGCGATATGACGGTGGATCTACCAAACTATACTTGCATTGGCACTGAAATTGAATCCAATTTAAAGTCAATCCATGCAAAAGGAGCCTGTAAACAGGATTAGAGGTCTGTGAAATTGGATTCTTCAGAATTGAGATTTGGTAAGTGAAAGACATGGCCATATCTCCTTTTAAATCTGCAACTGAACTAAAAAGCACAGCCCTAAGAAAGTTTACTGCAGGAAAGCCAGATTTATGTTAAGTATTTGCTGTGACGACCTTTCAAAACTCTTTAAATAGGCAATTTTCATATTGTATTGTACAGTGTTTGTGGAGAGGCAAGTGATCTGAATCGCTTATCATTTTTGCAGGGTGGGTAATGAAGCCATTGGTGACATTCTAGGTATCCATAGTGAGGACACTTATCAGACGAGTTGCACTTGACAAAAGGGTTAATGATTTGGTATCCTCTTCCTTTTTTATGCTGTTATCAATAAAATAACAGTATTATAAATGGCTTAGATATGCATTCCAAGAATGAATCAATGGTTTGCTTTGCAATGGTTTGCTTTGCAATGGTTTGCTTTAGCTGTGTTGGTTACAAGAGGCAGTCCAATCAAATCCTAGGATATATAAGTACTAGTACTTACATATTCTTTTTTCTTAAAAGGAATTCTACGTAACAGCAAATAATCTGGAACTATGTTCGACATACAGTAAAAGGGTTTATTCCGCATTCGACACTCATGTTTCGTCCCGAATGTAAAATAAGCATTCGCCCCAAAAATTGTTCCTCATATGCCCCGAAATTTAGATAAATATTAATTTCTTAACGTAATTCCTACTTCGTCCCAAATTATGTTCCTTTTTTGACCCTGTTTTTTTTATAGTAGATTTTGATGTAACGTCAGCCGAAAATTATTTTTAAATACCTCCTTGATCTCTGCGAAACTTTGGGCTTATGATTGCAAGACATCACGAGCCCGACATTGAAAAGACCTAAAATAATTTTAAAACATGTTTTGTTTTGCTAACCATATGCTCAAAAATGTAGGACGCAACAGAAATAATTAAAAAAGAGGGGCGAATGAGGAACATTTTGGAATGTGAGACGTAATATAGGGGCGAATGCGGAACAAACCGGTAAAAGACCTATCTATTTGTATTTCAATAAGATAAATAATTATCAACAGCAGCACAAGATCTGATAAATACGCCTGGTAGACGTTAACAGCCCTTTTATAAACCAGTAAAACATGAATGATTATAACATGTGCATGCAGTATCCTACTACCTTCCTTTCCGTTGATATGAGATACGTTTTTCTTAGTGATCTACAGAGGCGTCAACAACTATAAGCTATGTTTATACTCTCGAGTATACAAACAAAGAAAAGTACAAAGTTATTCATTACAATTCCGTCCATGTCTACTGATGTGCGATGCCTATCTTCTATGATTAGTGTATACGATGTTGGTTAATGATAATTTATAATGAACTTGCTGTCGTCATTTACGCGTTTACCATATTTATGTGATTATGAACTTATAAGTTAATTTCTTACTGCAGGCTACAGCTTACAAGATGTCACTGTTTGATATCTTTAAAACAATGATTAAGTGGATGTCAGATGTGGTGATATTTTTATGTATTTTACAGTCAGTAGCATGAATGTACATATCATATATATTTGTGTGTCTGGGCATGTCTAGTTTCTACTAAAGAGTATTTTGTTACATTTTTTTATTGTTTTATTTGCGACGCGTCGTAAGTTGGGAATGTTAAATTGTCAAGACTATGAATTGAATTGGTGTGCTATGAAATTAAATATATTTATAGAAGAAATCGACTATTTTTTATTAACCATCACACACATATATGTATACCTAGTCTTACCATAAATTTTGCAACTAGAAAATATATTTTTTTCTGTTTCATAGAACATCTTACTGTAATGTGTGTTAGTTTATACGTTTATATATTGTCAAAATGATCTCCATTGGCTTTAATACAGTACTTTAAAAGTTGATGCCAGTTATCAATAGAAACACGCACTCTCTCTATGGGAAAATTGTTCACTGCCAATATTACGGGTTGTTTTAGAGACTCCAAATTATCATGGCGTTTAGAGCATGCCATACTCTCGAAAACCATAAATCATAATCCATAATCCAATACATATCATCATCCAATACATAATCATCATCCAATAAAATCGCAACTAGATGACGGCCAGTCTTCAGCTCTGACGAAGTCCGAAGTAAAATCACTTCTTGATAGCTAACACCTCACTAAACCATCACTAAAGTCAGATAATATCCACGTTATACTCTGCTGACAAATTGGGAATTCTCAGTCACACGGCGATTCTCAGTCAAGTCTGGCATTCCAACAAGTGACAATTTAAAAAGGTTCTTTGTGCGGTATAGTCCTCCGTTTCATATGGTGTCCAGAATCAAGATGGTGAGAAAACTTAAAGCCTATTTTTTGGTACAAGAATAATTTGCCATAATTGTTTTTGGCATACAGCAAATTTAATGAGGTCCCCTTACCCAACCTTCCCTGCGAAGCAAGTTATTTGTTGACAACCCGACGAATAGGTTCGTTAGGTTAGCGCGGAGTGGCTCTTGGGCCACCCCGAGCGGCTAGTTGTGGAAAAATACAATTAAAAAAAATATGCAGGCTGTTATGCGTATAATTAGGATAAGCAAAAGTATGCCATGTTATATTATGTCTTTAAATTTGTTGCAATTGGATAGGGAACTTGAAATCAATACAGGTTCAATTGTCGGTTTCTTTAAAGCGAATGATAGGTAACAACATTGCATCAATTCCGTTTAGAGCTGGTGCAGCTAAATTAGGACAGCACCTACACATTTCAGCAGATGGCAACCAAATATTGCGTTGTAGTGGTTTTGGTCACAAGAGCGAACAAGGGAAACAATACAGGCACTTCTCTATGGTTATTACTGTATCTCTGGGTATTACTAGTACCCTAATGTTGCAAAATCATCAATTGACACGCTGTTTGTTTGCCACACAGCTTGAAATTTTCACACCCTGAATCTATACGCTAAGTATTATAAAAAAAAGATGCCTGAACAGCTGGCATAGTTAAAAGTCTTTGCTTAGAAGAGCCCGCTGCTACCAATTATATGTTATTGTTAACAAGCCTTATCCGGTGGATTACTACCCAGTTACTACGTTTTTTTCGATGCGTAAAAGTTCTGGCGGCTCACTTATTAAAGTCTTCTTTTTTCTTTTATTTTATCTTATCTTAAATTCATTTCCAGAGTCCGGAACGCGCGATTGATATTTTGGCATTGCAAGCTATCAAAGGCTATATTGTCAACGCTCATCATCGGTTCGGCTGCCTGTCACATCTATCATAGAAGAAGGACAGAGTCGAGCATTTACGTTAAGTATAATTTTGAATTAAAATTCTGTGTACAATACACCAAATATGGTGACTATAAAAGGCATAGTGACGTCGAAAACCGTCTGAGCGTGCAATCTGCCTTTGTTCCACCAGTTCACATAATTCAGAGTTATCCAAACATCTCAGTTACAGTTGCCGATGTGTACTACAATCTTTGTAATGTAATGTAGGCACGAAGAACAATGGGACCAAGCCTATCTGGCGGCGAGATAGAGCACGCTAATTGTTAGGGCTGTCAGTCTTGAAGGTATTAATTAATTATAATGTTTACTAATATAAGTGTTTTGAAGTCTATTTACTTAAACACAGTAGCTCTGAGGTTGCTTGTAACGCATATTCTACTCACCACAAAATATCAGCGATAACATAGTGTCAGACCATTGGAATGCCTCAAAGAGGTCTCGAGTTCGATCTGAAGGCATGCACCTCTAATTCCGAAAATATCAGTACATTACTTCGGGCTTGCTTGGGTGGTGCAGCAGTACTATATGCGACTGCTATCCATGAGTTCTTGAGCTCGATTTCCAAATCGCGTTAGGTAAATGTTATCGGATCTTTCAGTCAAGAAATTAGAAAAATGTAGAATCTAGAACCATAGCTAACTAAATGTGGATTGTATATACCTCTGCCTTTCGGGAATATAAGCGTGCGACTATGCAGTGTAACTTCATTGCAGAACATTTGTGACTAGTCAAACAATACCTCCTACCTTATACTGTTGGATCATCCAAACGTTAGGACAAATAATAATAATAATATCAGCCCTGTATTAAACTGTCCCACTGCTGGGCATGGGCCTCTTCTCAGTGTGAGAAGGGTTAGGCCGTAGTCCACCACGCTGGCCTAGTGCGGGTTGGCAGACTTCACATATCTTTGAGAACATTATGGAGAACTCTCAGACATGCAGGTTTTCTCACGATGTTTTCCTTTACTGTTAAATATATATACGCATATAACTTCGAAAAGTCAGAGATAGAGCGGCTTGGGTTTGAACTCGAGACCTCTGCGTGGCAGTCCAACGGTTTCCCACTAGGCTATCGCTAGAACAAGTGTACATATAGTTGTATGACTTATAAACTTTATATAACAAGTTAATTTATTTAAATTGGAACTGTACCCTACGTATGAACGTTAAAAAACGGGGTTATTATTTTTCATTCGTCGTATCAGCGCATAGTTCGAGTCTGTTGCCGATAGATGGCAGTAGGTTCTATTACAAACATTTAAATAGCGTTCGAATTAAAAGTTCGACCCATTTAACATAAAATATCTTAAATATTTAAATTAATGACCGATAGGTCTCGTGGTCGATTCTCGGCTTCGGCTAACTTGTGTAAGATCGTGAGATATGTACGATTACCGGGCAAAATGCGACAAAAATATTTTTTTGTAAATATTTAGTTGTAATTGGAGTTCGAAAATACGCCCAGTAGATGAAAACAGGACGGCTCCCTGTTACTCTGACCTTACAATCAGTTCGTGTAATATTGGTTTACTAAGTCCATACTAGATATCCAGTAGTTGGTATATATATACAGGCATAATTATATATTATATACATAATATACATATATGCATCCTTAAACTAATTGTTATTATAAATGCAAAAGTAGGTCTATAAGTCCATCCTTTTTCACATAGCAAAGAGCGATGGATCAAAATGATTTTTGTCTAGATATAATATATAGACCGAAGAGTGCTATAGATACCTTTTTTGCAAACAAAAATATGGTTTTTGCGGTATTAATATATTCCAGAACTACGAGACCGAAGCCGCGAATTTAATCTAGCAAGTTACAATTAAAACAACTGTTGATAAAATCAGTAAAAGTTGTTTAAATCCAATTAACTTTAAACAAATAAACATTGACAGCAATTTGCCAACCCTGTCGAACCAAAACTAGGTTTAATGTCACCAGTCCATTACAAAGTGACACTATTACTCGCCTACAGGGTTGTGTCAATCACGAAACTATACAGTCATAAATCTTCGGCTATCTCCGGCGATCTCTTATTTGCAAATGTGATCGCGAACGAAACTTATTGGGCAAAATTATCAGCCAACCGGCTGTCTTTTGAAGTGCCGTTATAGGTATTTTGCATGATTGCTTGCTGGAACATGTCAATGGAAATAGGTATTAGTAATTTTCACACGTATTTGTAATAACTCTTAGTAATATTATAAATGCGAAAGTTTGTATGGATGTATGGATGTTTGTTACACTTTCACGCAAAAACTACTGGAACGAATGCGATGAAACTTGGTATGTAGATAGCTGGAGACCTGGATTCACACATAGGCTAAAACTAGTATAATATAATAATATATTGATTACTATTATTGCTATTGAGCCTAAAGATGGCGCAGTGGTTTATGTGGTTGCGTGGCCACAGCCGCTGAGCCGAGTGTTACGGGTTCGAATCCCACGCGGGACTAAACTTTTTGTGATTCACAATTAGTTGTTCCAAGTCTGGATGTTCTTTGTGTCCATTATTTAAATGTTTGTAAAGTCCCCGCGACACAGGAATTATACCTAGGGAGGGAGCTCTCGTTTTAAAAAAAAAAGTATAGTACTATGAATCCCACGCAGGACAAAACTTTTTGTGATTCACAATTGTTTGAATATTTGTAAATTCCTCCACGACACAAGAATTACTAACAGTGCGGGAACTGTCTATTTAAAAAGAAAAAATATAAGATTGCCTTATGGCTGCTAAATCTTACCTATAATAATTATCAGAAGGACTATAGTCCATCACGGTGGATCAATGCGGGTTGCAGTCTTAACACATCGTCGCGAATACTATGGAGAGCTCTCTGGGTTTTATTAAGATTTTGCTGTGTTACTGGTTTGCCCACTTTTCGTTAACCATCGGCAATTTCTCTTCATCAGGCAAAACGCATTTCTTAATAATCCTATCCTCTCTGGCACAGTGGTAGTGAATGCTACTACTGTGCATGAGATCTCGGATCGGACCAACAAGAAGTTCTTGAATTTTTCTGTTAAGAAATCTCAATACTAGCCTAAAGTTAGAAAGTTGGCGATGTTAGACACTCCCATGCCACGGAAAGCACTTGGTACTTGTGTCGGATAGCTGTCCTCTCGGATCATGAGGGTTAGGAAACAGAAAGTGCACTTGCGCACATACTTGTGCACTATAATATCTCCTGCGCAGATGGCTAGTCTCCGTTAAGATTGGCCGCCGTGATCGAAATTCGGTCTAGAGGACACTATTATTATATTATAATACATATAAAAAACAAAAAAGTTGGGCACTGCCACGGGTTTAGACTTATTTCATCTAAGCTCGATGAGTCTGCTTTAAGATTAAACAGCATAGGCAATAACAAGATTTATCCTTACAATCTCCCAGAAGTCGGCCTTAATCAGCTCATTTCCACGAAAGTCTGTATCCAACCTTCAGTAACTTTCCTTTCCTTCCTTTTATTAACAATTTTTATTGCATTGATGGGCCGCAAGTCATTCATATAAAATACCTAAAACTGACGCGTCAGTGTATCCAAAATTAGAATTATGTTTCATAGTGTCATTCGTATAATATGCGAGTATAGATGTGCATAATGCGGGACCTACTTTGTGCGGTCAAGGACGAAGCGCAAGTATAGACATTTTTTTACTTGTCTTATTTAGTAAACTAACAAACCCACTGAAGATCATTCAGTTTTCAAACTATATTAGCTTTATAATAAACTAAACTAAATTTTTCCCGTGACTTCTTTCGGGTAAATGTAGGTTAAGTAAGTAGCAGTACTTAATTCTGAATGTATTCTTTTTATAAGGTACCTTTCATCCAGAAATAAAAACATGCGGGGCATTCTCTGGATACTGCCGAGAGAAGTGAAAACTAAGTAACTAGCGTGCGGTGACGATGACGTGAGTTTCACTCTTTTTGTTCACCCAAAGTACACATATATACACAGTATACATATATAGCTCATGGAAAGCGTTCGGTGACGATGACGCGAGTTCCATGATTTTTGTTCACCCAAATAGTGCTCAACGCGCCTAAAGAAGTTTTCACTTCAAAAATCCTAATCTTATAGTCTTTTAGCTTTTTCTGTTCCCCCGATGGTATGCGAAATTTCATAATAATTGGTCTAGTAATTGAAGAGTGAAAGCGTTACAAACAAATAAACAAAATTATAAAAAACTCATTTGCATTTATAATATTAGTAAGGAAATAAGAATTCAGTTACTGTTTTCAGACTACAATAGATTTATTTTAAATCGAATTAGGCTGTACTTGACAGAAAATGTCTAAACTGAAAGACAAAACATAAAGACCCCTTATGATATTGTCTTCTGTTTACGCGAATGTTATTTATTGAAATTAAACTACTATATACGGATTTTATCGCGTTGTTTATTTATCACCGTATTACATAATTTTGAAACTGTTACACTACTACTACTATTGAATTTTACTAATTTATAAGCTAATAAAATTATTTAAACTATTAAAACTATTAAAACTGTTCATAGAGGACTATTAGTACCTACACTTATGCATGGTAGTGAAAGTTGGGTATGGCAAAAGAAGCATGAGAGCAGAATAAATGCTGTAGAAATGAGAGCGCTGAGAAATATATGTGGTGTGACTCTGAAAGATAGAATAAGGAATAGTGTGATTAGAGAGAGATGCGGCATAAAAGTGGATATAGTGACGAGAATAGAAAAGGGTATGTTAAGTTGGTTTGGGCATGTAGAAAGAATGGACGGGAACAGACTGACTAAGAAAGTTTATAAGGCTAGTGTGAATGGAACAGTCGCAAGGGAAGACCTAGGCGAACGTTTCTTGATCAGATCGGAGACGTTCTGGATAACGGCCAGGTTAAGAGCACCTTAAGCCGGCGAGCGTGTATGAGAAATGTTATGAAAGTGAATGAAGCCAGAAAAGTGTGTCAGGATCGTAGCAAATGGAAATCCGTAGTCTCTGCCTACCCCTCTGGGAAACAGGCGTGAATTTATGTATGTATGTATGTATGTGAAATTATTTATATTTAGGTTTACACTTTCCCCGACGTTTTGGTTGCTTTTCAGCAGCCATGGTCACGGGGAGACTAAGATGGTAGTTGTCTCAATGTTCCAGTGTAGTTATTTCGAAGTACCCGAACATAATTTAGTCATTGGTGTTTCTATTTACGCAGAATGAGCTCAAAGTATCATGAAGTCTAGCTGTGGTTTGTTTCTTCTTGGGTTTAAGTGTAACAGTTTCAACATTATGTAATACAGTGATAAATTAACAACACGATAAAATCCGTATATAGTAGTTTAATTCCAATGAAAAAGACCCCTCTCTATTTACATATATTGTCTATCTTTTACAAAACATAGAAATGAGTCCCTTTGTATTGTCTTTAGCTACCAGTTCGCCATTTTTGTTAACTAACGTGTCTTTTAGCCAGCAAGAAGTATTTATTATACATAAGTGTTGCCGATTCATCACTATATATTATAAAACAAAGTCTCCCTCTGCTTCTTTCTGTCTATTCGCGATAATCTGAAAAGCTACTGAACGGATTTTCATGCAGTTTTTACCAATAGACAAAATGATTCATGAGGAAGTTTTAGGTGTATAATTTGTTAAGGTTTTGTACTACCTGTGTGAAGCCGGGACGGGTGGTTAGTACAAATATAATTTAAATTCAACTCTGCACATCGTTGCTACACGGATACGGCTATAGTTGAAGTGGTCATCTTGCAAATGCCAGTGTGCCTAGTTTTGTATGTTCGACCCAGTCTGGGTGATCTTTGTACCTGTACTTGCTGTTACATGAATGTTTGTAAAGTCCGTATTAAAAAGGCATTAATCCTAATGCGAGTGCTGTCATTTAGTTTTTATTTGTAGTAACAAATACGTGATCTTATTTATTTCCAATAAATAATTACACATTATTATTTAACATAATATAAGCAAATAAGTACATATATATTTACAAACGTATTAAAAAAGATAACATAATTACAAAAACACAAATAATTATAATACACTTGAGAGCAATAAAATCGCACACGTTGACTTTTTGTTGTTAAAGCAGTTTTTTTCATAAATGTGAATACATATTAAAATAAAACTTACACTATTTGAATGTTTACTTCAGTACCTTTCTAATGATATCAAATACAGTGTAAAAAAAGTACCCATAGGGAGTTTTAGGGCACAAAACCCAACATACGGATAAAATTACCCAATTTAGCTTAACAAAGAATAAAAATAAAACTCAAAATGCTTGATCAAATTGTTTTTTAATAAGGTGTATTCCCTCCCCTAGCCTTGATTACAGCTCTTAATCGGTTTTTCATGGACCGTATTAATTTCACCATGAAATCTTGTGGTATGGCGTTCCACTCCTCTTCAATGGCAAGTTGAAGCTCTTGGAGGCGCGTAGGAGCAGGGCTTCTTGCTCGAACTCTTCTTTTTAGCTCATCCCAGACATGCTCAATCGGATTGAGATCAGGACTACGAGCTGGCCACTCCATCGCGGTGATTCCAACATCTTCCATGTAGTCGCAAACTGTTCTAGCGACATGCGGTCGTCGTGCATTAAGAGAAAATCTTCTCCCATAAGCCACGCAAGCGGCCTCACATGTTCTTCGAGCACTTCTTCGACGTATCGTGCAGCCGTCAAACTTCTCGATCTCGGGCCGGTATTCGCCGTAGTGATGAATACAATGTCAGTTTTAGTGTCCAACATTATGCCACCCCAAAACATACACGATCCACCTCCAAAAGCCACACGTTCGCTTATGCAGCATTGTGAAAATCGCTCTGATGACCTTCTGTAGACCCTAGAGCGTCCATCATGACCATGTAAAGTCATTCTGCACTCATCAGAGAACATAACAGCCCGCCATTGGTCATACGTCCAATTTAAATGTTCCCTAGCAAATTGTAGCCGGGCTTGTCGGTGAGCTGTGGTCAATTTGGGACCATTTGCTGGGCGATGTGAAGTCATTCCTGCTTCACCTAGTCTTCTTCGAACTGTCCACCGACTTATACTGACATTGCGAACTTCTCGAAGCTGTTGTCCCAGTTGAACCGCGTTCAGTTGCCGATTTCTCAAAGACCTTGTCACAAGAAAGCGGTCATCACGCTCTGATGTTGTGCGTCGCCGGCCAGATCCTGGTCGCCGAATGTAGCCACCGGTCTCTTGGAACCTCTGGTATACACGACGAACAGAGTAGCGGCTCAAATTTAGCCGTCGAGCAACTTCACTTTGGTTATGGCCTGCTTCGAGCAAGGCAATAACTTGAGCGGCTTCTGCGGGCGTGGTATCCATATTTTTCCAGTAAATCCGTATGCTTCCAGTAGAGATGTTATCACGTTGACCTTCGGTATGCAACTGAATAAAAATTCCAATAAACTGACCTTTTTATACCTGCGGCTAAGGGTGCAAGTAGTGACAACGCAAACGCGTGAATTTGGGGAATTCGGTGTACGGTCGGTTTTTGTAAGTTACGTGAAGGTCAATGATTTTAATTTTATGTTTTTGTAAAGCTAAGCTTGTATGCTTTAATTTTGTCTAATGATTTTTACTCAATATCTTTCGATTTTAGAAAACAATCAGTAATAAACCAAATTACAAGGGGTGTGCGATTTTATTGCTCTCAAGTGTACTAAATATTTACAAAAATGGTTTAGGCATCGTAGAATTCTTCAGCATTACTGTCAACTGGTAACGTGCCCAGAAGAATGGCAGTATTGCCACGTTGAATGGCAATGCTGATTCTTTGAGCCAAGAAAAGACAAGCCTCCTGATCACGCGAAACGTCGATCAGGCGTTTTGCGATCTCCCTGTACAAAATACGAGCGCTCAGACCCCATGAACCTAGGGTTTCTACCCCAAACGGCGCAAAAATGTAATTTCTGACTAAATTACTATAATTAATTACTAAAATGTACATTATTTACATCAAGGTAACCTCAAGAGAAAAAAGCAACATATTGTTTTAAATAACTTAAGGTAACAACATAAATTGTTTGTTTGTTAAAAATAATAAAAGGTTATTTACAAGGTTAGTGAAGAAAGTAAATTCTTAAAAAGGAACCCAACTAAACTAAGACATGAATTGTGTAAAAGTACTCTTCGTTATAGAAATGGCTACATAATGTCAATAAAAGTTTATAACCCCCAAGTTATAAGAGAACTACCAGCAATTCAAATAAATATTAAAATTTTTTTGTTACATGAAAGTGCTTTTACACTCTGAATGAATATTTTGTTTAATAGATTTTAACTATTTCTTTTCTAATTGAATTATTAATAACATTATAATTTGTTTTCAATACAGGTCGAAAATTGTTAATCTTTATATATATAATTCTTCTGTACGTGTGTTGACAGTGAAATCCTCCTAAACAGCTGGATCGATTTGAATGAATTTTTTTGTGTGTGTTGAAGTGGATTCGAGGATGGTTTTTTCCCGCCTTTACAGGCCGTTGCCTGTCTTTTGGGACAGCTAGTACCTTATCAAATGTAATATAAGAATGTATATATACTAGTCTTAAGCAAATATTCGCATGCCTGTTATAGGCGAATATGTCGGGTTGTTACTTGATGTCACTATCTAATGTACCATATTCTTGGCGAAAATATATTTCTTTCATAAAAATTAAAAGTTATTTTTATTTGAAAAGGCTGCTCTTGATATATTTAGGCATAAAATCATCCTATAGGCATAACACAATCTTCTTGAATCACAAATATTTTTACTCTGGGGAGTATCGAAAATATATTATACGTAATATAAATGTTGACCCGTATGAGTATTCAAAATGTAATATACTAACTGCCTCATTGATCCAGAAGCATAAGTTTACGCTTATGTTTGAACGTAAGGGCTCGGCTTTGATTTCCGAATATAGCAAACTGTAGTGGTAATGGAAAATATTATGATTCTCTCAGCAGCATCACGGTCCGTATATTATACCCAGTAAATGAAAATAAATATATTAGAAGAAATGCGGGTGCGATACAACTTTATCTATGCCTTCAAGTATACAGAGTGTCCGGTAATTAATGGATAACGATGAAATGTCTTATAGTATAGAACTGAAGGCCGTTCAAAAAAACGAAAACAAAAATAATAAAATAATAAAAAAATATATATATATTAAAAAGTGCAAGCTATATTAGCATAGCATACTTTTGAGTGTCTATTTATTAGCATAATTAGTGTTTAATAGTAAAACAACAAAAAACCGATGGATTTCATTCATTTATGGTCGTAGTATACAAGAAAGTTATACATGGTAATTAAAAATAAACCACATATCTCAGGTAGTAGTTAGGATAAACTATTTTTCATATTTTTTTCTGAACGGTCATCAGTTCCACTATAAGACATTTCCAGGTTATCCATTAATTACCGGACATTCTGTATACATGCGAGTGTATTTTTTTTCTTTATTTTTAGTATTCAGTTTTATATGGACAGTGACATATGGCATAATGACTTCAACTACTACTGGTACATAAATCTCGATGGCGTAGTGGTTAGTGTAACCGACTGCCACGCCTGAGATCGCGGGTTCGATTCCCGCACAAGTCAAACATTTGTGTGCATGAATATGGATGTTTGTCTTGGTCTGGCTGTTTCTATGTATAATATGTAAGTATTTACAAAAAACTATATATATGTATGTTTATCCATTGTCTAGAACCCATAGTACAAGCTCTGCTTAGTTTGGGCTAGATGGTGTTGTGTGTATGTAGCAGAATATTATTATTATTATTATAAATGAGTTGTAAAATACTGAAATTATAAGTTGATGGCGATTTAAAAGAGTGGCCTTGTGTTTCTTGCAGGTATCTTCTCATAGGCTCAACTTTTTACCTGAACCTTACAACTAACATAAATGTAAATTCAGTAAATGTAATAAACACTCTTACACGTGTGACGTTCATAAGTGTTACTTTGTGACTTAAGTGAATAAATGGTTTTTGACTTTGGCTTTGACTTTGTGACAATGTATATATGTAACAAATAAACAGGACAGACAACATATGAAGTACTAACTAAACTTAGAGAAAAGTACTTTTTTTCCTAGATGAAAGGTACCCTTTGACTTTTTCTATGCAACTTGTACCTATGCGAAATTTCATTCTAATCAAGAAGTTTGGACATGAGAGCGTAAAAATCAAACAAACGAACTTACATTTGCATAATATTGTCTTCTGTTTACGCGAACATTATTTATTGAAATTAAACTACTATATACGGATTTTATCGCGTTGTTTATTAATCACTGTATTACATAATTTTGGAACTATTACACTACTACTACTATAGAATTTTACTAATTTATAAGCTAATAAAATTATTTAAATTATTAAATCTATTTATATTTAGGTTTACACTTTCCCCAACGTTTCGGTTGCTTTTCAGCAGCCATGGTCACGGGGAGACTAAGATGGTAGATGTCTCAATGTTCCAGTGTTACATTTGCATTCATATCATCACTAGTTTTTGCCCACGACTTAGCTAACTCGGGAACAGTATTTTTTCTGGATGAAAGTTGTCTATATATCTCTATGTTCTATTCTGTGCCCCTGGCAAGGCGTATGCGAAATTTCATTATGATTGGTTGAGTAGTTAGGCATGAATGCCTAACAAACTCAGATTTTTATTTATAATATTACTAGATTTTTCCTGCAGACGCGTTAACGTAGATTATGTCAAAAAACATTCTATCCCTCGAGAGCAGTACTTCATTCTGGATGAAAGTTAGCCTATGTCCTTTTCTGAACCCCTGACAACATGTATGAGAAATTTCATGATGATCGGTTGAGTAGTTATGCGTAAGAGCATAACAAACAAACGTATTCACATACTTATTTATATTATTACTAGCTTTTGCCCGCGGCTGCACTCGTTTGGGAACAGCGTTTTTTTCTGGATGAACGTTACTCTTTCTTCTTTTCTGTACCCCTGACAAAGAGTATGCGAAATTTTATGATGATTGGTTAAGTAGTTACGGCATAACAAACATACACATATTAGCATTTAAAATATTAGTTAGGATTATATTCCATAGAACCCAGCTTCAACACAACGCTTAAAATCGCAATTATCACATTCAAATACATTTCTATACCGCAAGAGACGCGTGCGCAAAGCGCGACCTCATTCGTTTGCGGCGAAAATTACGTCATATTGGTTAGAGAATTAGGACAAGTATGTACTCATGTTGCTATGTGACGTCACGTTGCTTCGCATTGATTAGAAATGTCGGTCTTCATGTTTATGTGACGTCACGTTGCTTCGCATTGATCAGAAATGTCGGTCTTCATGTTTGAAGGCACTCTGTACTAATATCGAGAACTGCTAATGGTTAAAACATTCGTGGCGAGTATCCATTTTGGAGTTGGTTTATGATTGATAAATCTGCCAACACTGGATTCATAAATCTTATTAATCTTAGAACAAATATAGGAAAATAATAAGATTTTAGAGCTGACAAATACCACCATTTTATTACATTGTAGTGTGCTATTTTGACAACGCTAAAATCCTTTACTTAATATAAATTCGAACATAATTCTGTCGTCTATCTGCCTATTTGTCTGTTACCTCTTCACAGGTAAACCACTCAACCGATTTAGATGAAATTTGGAACAGATATAGTTTAAAACAGACTAAAAACTAGAGAAGGACATGAGCCTTTTTAATGATGGAGGTATCACGTGGGCGGAGCCGCGCGCAATGCTAGTATTTGATAAATAAAGACCTACGTAAATATTCTATGAGCAAATGCTTAACATTCTGGAAATAAGCCCGGCTGCGACTGCTCTATTTGACATGTCATATATTAGGATTATAGCAAGTTAAAATCGTAGTATTTATGGAAACAGGCTTGACTCCATGTAGTTAGGTCTTAAAAAAGTGATGGAATTCACAACAATCGCTAGCATTATATGTGTCACACTTTTTACTAAAAATTCAACTTATACATGTCCACATCTACAGCGTATTTTGATGTAAAATCTGCAGTTTCAATATCTATAGACCATTCATTGCTATTTATCTAATTACAACTTCTATGATCTATCAAAATTGTCCCGTTTCATCGTGACTTGATCTGTAATAAATATCTCTTCTATATATAGCGTTAAACAAATAACTTGGACTAATGTGCAAGGTCTACAGCAAAATCCTGCATATATGACGCTTAATAGCATATGCATACTTATCAATTTTGAGTACTTCTAACTATGTAGATTATTCTAGAGTGAATAGGAAACGGACGAATAATTTAGCAGTCCTGAAAGCCGTCGCTTTTTGTCCTGTAACTTTTCGTAACAAAGAGATATGGATAACATTGGGAATTATATTTAGAATTTTTATTTGGAAAGGTATTAAGAAGCCATTATATTCCGTAGTCGTAATAATGACACTTCATTCTCAAAGATACTTTAACCATACTACTAATATAAAAACTACATACTACCAATATAAAAAATGTAAATATTTATGAAGATGATTGGATACTTGAAACTCAACTATGTGGGAGCCGTGTAAAGAATTTAGATGTAACTTAGGCACACAGATGGCCCATGTCCTGAATTGACACAAAATACTTTGATCCCGGTATGCGACTCCATGGGATTAATGCAAGCAAAACTGCAAGCAAAACCTAATATTATATGAATATCTTTTTGCTTTTTGCCTTTTTCTGTTATGTACAGCCCTTACAAAGTAAATACTAGCAAATCCAGTACCAGATGTTTCGAATACAAAAGATAGCATCAATGTCTTGCAAATAAAGTAGTAAAATAAAATAAATATCTTGTAATTAACTACTAATGATGTAAACAAATTAAACGGTAATGCACTGTTTAAAAAACGTAAAAGGTAAAATTGTTACGACACGAAATAAACACCGAAAATTTATGTTCATAAAAAGTAAATCGAAACACATTTCTTATAACAGAGAACGTTTGAAAGTCAGTGTGTTTGTTACGGGCAAAGACCTAAGGCTAATTAGAGATAGGGCAAGCAAGGACACGGTGACAGATGGACGAACAATGCGCCCAATTGTTTTGGTTTGAGAGATTATAAAGATATACATTTTTTATGAAGGATTGTCGTCTCGAAACAATTTCATGTTCCACGTTCCACCTAAGGAAGTCCTCAAAATAGTAATACATAATTTTTTGCTAGTTCTCTTTTCATTATTGACATCGCATTCGAGTAGCAATATTTCTTCATCAATGCAGTTCTTCAGAATTTTTTCATATTTTGATTATGTTTGAGTATATGGTGGCTGTTAGAACATTTTAATCGTCACTATTATCGACACAATCTGTTTTATGCAATATTCAAAAAAGGTAACTTATAAGGTTTTCTGGATATTACAGCATATTCTAGAAAAACACCGACAACTATCGCTAAACGACTCCTTGAAAGTGACAATCACACATTGTGGAGGAACGCTATAAGTATGCATATATATATATATAAATTAATGTATATCGCAATTACTCCAGTTTATTATTCCGCATTCGACAAAAATAATAATGTTGATAAACAACATTTCACGTTTTTCATGTCCGTCAGTTCAAGTCTTGTACAACCAATAAAATTATAGTATAAAAGAATTGTATTTTAATTGAAATCGTAAGTGTTCATATACTTCCAAACGCTAAACAAATTCGAAAAGAAATCCCGTACTCTATAGATTAAATTATTAACAAGTATTAAAAATCTTATTACTTTTAAACCTAACAATTCGATATCAGATATTTATCTAACCTTAGTTGTACACGTGGCCATCTTCCTATGGAAATCTTGAACACGCTATTGATAAACAAATATAAGTGTTTTGCTATCAACAGTACCCTTCGGTCTATTTACAATACGAGGGGAAGACATGCTGACCTATATCCTGTACAGCATAAAGGCCCACTGTCTAACCCACACGTGTGCTGTTACGTGTGCGTATGTGTGCGTCTGCGCATATATGTGTGCATGTGTATACGCATTAGTATTAGAAGCTGTGAGTTTGTGTTTGTATGTGAATTTTAGAAGATGTGTGTGAATGAGGTCCGTTGTGTAATTATTTTTCAGTATGTTTGGCGTTAGAATTGCGTTCACATACTGTGTGTTTTGTTTAGTAATATAGTTATATGTTTGGTAAATGTTAAGGATATTGTAGAGCCTCGAGGAAAGTATGCTTTGCACAAATAAAATAATATATATGAACTTAGAATTCGATATAATTATTATCCAGAAATGATGTATTAAATAAAGCCCACGTTGTAGAAGACTTACCTATTACCGTATACCGGACACATTGCTAGACTCCTTGATACTTTTTAGATTATCTTAGCAAAAAGGCCCATATTTACGTGTCCCGAAAATTGAATACGAATTCCCAGGCACAACTGTCGCTTAAGGTATACCATTACCATAATGTACGTTGTGTACCTTGAATAAACGTATTAGTACTATGGTAACAGATAGTCGGCATTTAATCTCACTGTGACCCGAACACTGGGCTCGCCTTTATTTATGTATGACCTAAACATCGCTAGCGAAATGTGGGTGTGCTACACCACAGTTTAAATCTTAAGGGTACCTACACACAAAAGAGTATAAAATTTTCTTTAATCTTATTAGAGTATCGTTCTAATAGAATAGGTATGTTATAACTTATTAGAAACGCATGCTAATTGATATCGAATAAGCCGATTTCGCAATAATGATAATAATTAACACATTGAGTGCCTTATAGCAGACACAAAAAGCAAAATGTATTGTTGGCGTTGCATGTGTTAAGAACCCTTTCTCATATGAAGTTTTAAAACTAATTTGTTAGGTAGCTAGATGAAATGTGTCTAAATGAATCCACGCGTACTTACATGTATACACATATACCCTTGCAAGGATAGGCAGGAATCTAATATTGTATCCACTGTGTTTAAGGATGTTCCACACTGTGTTTTACGAACCATCTTATAAGTGAAGAATTTACTGTCGTCTACCGGAACATTAGCAGTCTACAGAAAATCTCTTTAAAGAATAACTAAAATATTTAACCTATGCTTGGCATGGATCCCAGGACCTCTCAGTAAGATGTAAACATATTCGACGTAAACTTAGTTAAGAACAACTATGATATAAGATAAAAGCAGTTGGATACAGCATCCGATATATATCTTCAACATCCCCTTGACCTTATATACCAATTGAAATCAATTTCCATTATACATACCAACTGTATACATTAAATAAACTCGCAACCATCATTTGTATAATTGCTTCATTTCAACTCGACAATTAAGTAAAAACTTCTATAATTATGAATGTGCACAAAACAGAGCTACGCAGATCGAATCATTAAACCCGTACAAAACCAGGCTTTAATAACGGATATTTCCATACTAATAGGTACATACCACTTAAATATACACCATTAGTCAAGAGTGAGACATGCAACATTGTAGGCACTAACGTAAATTCTATAATACTTGAACGTAAACATACTTCATAGACCTATGCGACCGATCAGACGTAAATATCTATTTAGCATAGAATTCAAACAGATTGGTACAATCAAGTTACTGGAGAAAATGACATGGTTATGTTTTACAGAAATATCGGTAATTTCGATTATCCAGGCTTTGTTAAACATAGTCTTCGTATCAGCTAAAATATAGATGAATTTGAATATGAAGATAAGCGTTAAGATAATAATATACTAAAAAACGAAACATAAACAAAAAAATATGGTGAAATAAAACATGGTAATAATAAACCAAAGCTTTTGACAATTTTGGCATTTCCAAGAATCCTAGATCATTAAATTGCTATTTTTCTACAAGTGTGCTTGTGGTCCGCTTAATCATAAACAGTTAGTCTTCTTCGTTCACTAGTTATATTAGATAAATCCCTGACGCCTTGCTGACTCCAGGATAAAAGTTTAAAGATGCAATAAAATGAAAGGAATGGGAGAGGAAGATATTATATGACGTGGAAACAGTGTTCCTATTGAAAGGCCGGTTTCCTGTAAGAGGATGGTAGAAGGCAAATTAACTCATATACGTATTAAATAATTGATGCTAGCAGACTCTTCCATATGTAAAAATATCAATAATATACATATTAAAGCTTTTGAAATATCATTGACGTAAAATTTACCCTTTTCAGGTTATTGCAGTATTGGTTTAATTATGCTAAAAAGATTTAAATCTAAATCGTGTAGCGAACCAACGAGATGACGAAATAAAATCATCACAAGAGAAAGTCACTGGCTTACAAACATTTACAGAATTTGTAACAATAATTATAAATATGAATATTAATTTAAAAGAAATCTTTGATTTGCAATCTATAACAAATATTGCCAACCTTGTGTTTACATAAATTTACATTTACACGACTTGAATAATTTGAACAAATATCACATTTATGAACCCTATATAACATTTAAGCCCTCGCTCGGTCAGTTCCCTCTCTCTTAGAAGATCCTCGATTCGAATTAACGTCGCATAACTGAACCTTTCAAATAGAAAGGATCTGATAGGTGTACTTGGTACTTAATATTACTTCCAATTTAGTTTAAAATGTAGTAGAGACCGCTATATCTTTTATGCGCTTCTTTTTAATATTTTATAAGGCAATCAATAGTCTTCCAATTTACGGCTGTCTAATTGGTCAAGCAGCGCTTGTTTTTCTGTAAGTCTACTTTTTTCGTATCCGAATTAAACTTCAGATAAGCATTTATTTTGTCTGCGTATTTTATTATGATGCCGAATGATCTTGATATTGAAACCGGCGGGTTGGCAACACCATCGTCTACTAACAATAGGTATGATCAAAGTCAAAGCTTTAATGGTATTTTCTCTTATCAGTAAATTATCAATAATATACATATTTGAACTACACCCTGTATTATATATGCTTTATTCTTATTACAAAATTATTACATATACTTAGCAATAATAGTGTATATTATACGTATACGTGTATATTACGTGTATATCTACACAGCCATAAGCATACGAACTTAAAAAAAAACTGTGGTTTTAATTGACGTGTATAGCTTTTTAGAAAAAGGTATGACTGATATGTACTGGTCATATACAAATCATTCCTTCTTTATTTCTTAAGACCTGTTGTGTTATGGGAAGGCAGAGAATACATCTTTACAAATGTAACCATTTACTATAATAGTAGGTATCTCACCTAACTAAAATACATAATAGTATGTAGTAGTAGAAGGTAAAAATAAGGCTTTTGATCTTTTGGGAATATTTTTTCGTCTGTCTGGCACATTTCTAATTAAAATTTTTAGATACTGACAATTTTTTGTCTGTATTTGAGAAATCTATGAGGCAGACTAATAAATAAACTTTAACCACATTGTATAAACAGAAGATGTTATGTTTGTAAAAGCAAATTAAATAACATTGGTTTCACAAGTTTTGTCTTTCAAGTTTGGTCAAATTCAAATCCAAATCTTAAATAATATTGTTCTCAAAATTCGAACCAAGATGGAAAAACAAACAATAAAAATAACAACCTTCTTTCCAAATAAAAGTGATTTGCCAGTACAACGCCCTAGTTAACCGACCGGACAATAAAAAGTGGTTGCTTAAAGGACAACGGTTCAACGCACTGTCTCTATAATTGCAAGAACAACCGAAGATCACTCTCGTGACCTTGGACAGCCTTTTTCTTCACATGCCTATTCACAAAAACTTATTTAAGTATTAAAATTGATTTGCATTGAGAACAAAAGGTTTCGGTACGGACAGTTCGTATCTTACAATCGGTTTTTTGACAACAACTCGGGTAAGTTTTTTTAGAACATCTAACATTGTGCTATTAATTGTAGTAACTTTGTTCAATGTTATTGGGCGTACAAAATTGTGACGGTCTTCAGGTAAAGCAAAAGTGTTTCTAATTGAGTTATTCAAGATTTTAAGCACCTTTTTTAGTTTCTAAATTCTCCGAACAACTTAAGTTTAGTTGACGTGCTCGCTTTTTAACACGCTGTTTTAGCTTGACCTGTATCTATGTATGTATCTTTCTATATAACAGAATCTTTAAACACGATTTTCACCCTATTATAAACATCGGATTGACTTGTAATGTATACTTAACAAGTACTGATGACAATAGAATAATTTCATAAGTTTGTCTTAGTGCCTGAAATAGTAAAAAAAAATTAAAATGCAAATAAAACACGCTTTAATAGAAAACCAAAACTAATGAATAAAAAGCATATTCAATAAGTTTAGAATAGAAATAGAGTGATTAACAAAATAATTCATTTTATTGTAAAAGAGTGTGGGTCGATTCCCGCACAAGACAAATATTTGTGTGCATGAACATGGATGTTTGTCTTGGTCTGAGTGTTTCTATGTATAATATGTATGTATCTACAAAAAAAAAAGTATATATGTATGTTTATCCATTGTCTAGTACCCATAGTACAAGCTCTGCTTAGTTTGGGCTAGATGGTTTTGTGTGTATGTGGCAGAATATTATTATTTAAACTATAATTTATTACTTTCGTGATCATAATTAAAGCAAGGCTCTTCTTTTAATATAGTTGGCAATGACGCGAACCAAATAATTGTATGTATTCAGCTCAGATTATTATGTATAGACTTTTGATTTATATTCTAGACAAAAGATAATAATATGGTATTAGATATAACCTAAAATAATTATGGTATTAGTTATTCAATGCAACTTTTACAAAATCTACATTGATTTTCACTATGTTAAATACATACATACTTACATAGTCCCTAAGCTATATCCTGGAAGCAGTAAACGCACAGTTGGTATGTTACCGTGTGGTATAGTAATCTATACTAATATTATAAAGAAGAAGAGAAGAGTGAGAAGAGAGAAAAAAAAGACTGAAGAGTTTGTTTGTTTGGTCGCGTTAATCTCAGGCACTACTGGTTCGAATTGAAATATTCTTTTAGTTTTGGATAGTCTATTTATCGAGAAAGGTTATATAGCATCACGCTTCGACCGAACCTTAAACGCAAGTGAAACCGCGGGCACATCTAATGTAGTATATATGTTAGAATATATGTGTGTTAGAATATATGTAGTATATATGTGTGTGTAACCAAGCCAATATTATCAGTTACGAGCCCGTTCGCCCCTTAGTAGGTAAGTATTTGTTTGGTTTCTTCTGAACTCCAACCAAAAATAGTCTTTCTATGAAAGGGGCGAAAATCAAGGGGCGTACGGGGTCGTAGCCATATTATCGTATATTATTTTAAAATATAGAGAGTATTATTCGAGCATTGATTGGTATCATTTTCTCCAAAATACCTTCGTCCTTACAACAGTTTTAAGATCCTTGTAGGTAATACTATATTAGATACAAATATAGACTCCGTATTACTACTTAGAATTTCTTAAAAAGAACACTTTCAGAAAGAACACCGTTCGACACGGCAATAAAACCCGACACCGCAGCTGTCATATTCAATACATAAAGCAGTCTTTCTTAAATATTGATCTTAAATACCATAACCAATGTCACTGAAGAAAACCTACGATACACACACATCTATTTAAAAAGAATATTATAGAAATAAATCATAAAATACAAAATCTTGCTAAAGGTTCCAAAATCGCGAGCTACGACCTGTACACACGTGTTGCGCAAACCTTTGTCTAAACTATTGTTGTTGTATACAAAAGCATAGTTTTTCAAACGGTTATAAAAACAATTCTAAACATGAGAACGCTTTTACTTTCTTCTAATTTTTGCTGCCGTTCCAAGGAATGGGGCAGCGTCGCAGCTCACTTTTATAACCTTGGCTTCGACTAAGCAAATTTGTTAAAATGTCTACAAAAACGTTAATAATATGTTTTAGCTGACTAGATTTAAATAGGTTTTACGTGACTGAGACAACTTGTTAAATCATAGGTCTATGCTAATTCCAATATAAATGTTAATACCAGATTATGAAACAAAATAAAACGACCATTTTAATTTATGTCGTAAACTAAAAATAATTTGACAATGTTAATAATAAAACAATAAACATATTTAAGAAAATACTGAACTTCGTCGATGCTCGATATATACTTGAAAGCATATTGCATCGTTACCTGCACGCATTCCCACACTTCATCTCATATTCAGTTCACTATCCCTTTCGCTCGCACGACTTTTTATATGTCTGCCTCTTTTTACCAGAATATCCACTTACAAATCGACGTCATCTTTCACTCTCACTATCGATACAAGTACACTCAAAAATTTCAGAAGCACAATTATACAACATTAAAATGTTAGACGTGTGCAATAATTCACTTCCTTGAATATTTAGTTAATGTTATGTTTCTAATATGTTAAGTAATAAAGATTATAGATATCAATTCTACGGAGTTATTTATGTGCAGGCATATAAAATTGTTAAAATTAATTGCTTATGGACTGAAAATGTCAGCACTGAGAATACTTTATATAAATGCAATAAATAACATTAAGTCAATAACGTATTATGTTAATGGGCAATGAATAAAAAGGACTGTGATAACCATATATTACCTTTAATATAATTTTATATTTTGCTATGTACGTACTATCGACAGCAGCCACGGATGACCCCTCCTAAGGTTAAAATCGCATAGCAGGCCAACATGGCACGTGACACGCCCCTTTTTTTTGTTTGAGTTTTTTTACACTACTTTTGTTTACTGATTCTAAGGCGATACAAACTCAACTGGTCAGCTACGACCTTTTTGTTTGAGTTTTTTTACACTTTACATTTGTATTATATGTATTATGTATATATTTGTGTACCGCCAGGATTGATTATTTATAGGTACTTAGTATAAACATTCTCAAATAGAAATCAGCAATTTAACATTGGTTATGTTCTGAAGCCGCTATGATCAAACGAATCAAAACGACTGGAAGGTATCAAATATATTTTATTACCTATTTATTTATACAACAATGTTAATATTTGAATAGGCCGTAGGTCGGCTACATAATAGTTTATTTAGTTTTATTGATGTGCTAGTATAATGGACTTCTTTGATGCAGATACGTTTTTAAATATTTCAGACTTCATTAATATAATAATTATAAATGTTAAATGAATAAAGCTACCTTGAAATAAATAAATAAAACAACAATATACTTACTATCTCAGTAAAATTGTAATTTAAAAGTTACCTACTAATACTAATTTAACAACTAGGTAGCTACGTTCCATCAAACTAAACAAAAAAAAAAGAAAGTAACAAATAAAACCTATTTCAATGATTAAGTATAACAATGCTTAAATTTATATTTACATTCCATACCGTTATTTTTAATCCTAAGAGACAATACTTTTTATTTATTTTGTATAAAGCAAAAACAAAAGTTAATACAAAAAGCTACAATTAAATTTACTATTAGAAGAGTAGAGTATTAAAGTTCCTGTGGGAGCTCGTGGTTAGAAGTTCGGTATTGTGTCAACGCAACAACTGTCCAAATATGATACCATCTGGCAAAAGTAAGAAAAGTCATAAAAACAAACGGTTGGTACACTTTTTGTTCGAAGATTCCTTTTTGATTGGTTAACAAAACTAAGGGCGGAGTCACTTAAAGTCAACATGCCTAAGCGAAATTTTTCTTAAATGGTCATCCGTCGTTGCTGTCGATAGTACATATTTATACGAACGTTCATATTTTATATATATTCACTCAAAATAATTAAATTCAAATTTATCTATTCCAATTAATCTTTACGTATACTATGTGTGACGTAAAATCGTTCAGCTGGATGCGCGCGCGCACTTTCTTCATAGCGGGACAGCAATACACTTTCTTCTGCGTGCGACAGAGACGGGTATAGAAAACAATGATGCTTGGTTTTTTTGCCGTGCAACGATACTCTGTCGTAACATCACTTTCTTTAAGATTTTAGAATTCCGTAAATACAATTGGAGGTTTATTCAGTTATTCTTATTTAGACGAAGTATTCTAATTAAAGTGTCAGCTGCTAATTTAAGCACGTGTTCTAATTATAAAAGCATATTGAAGGAAATAGGCTGTCGCAAACGTTTTGTGCAACCTGCTATACTTACAAGGTTTAATCTATGAGTCTTACGATACATAGAACAAGCAGATGTTTATATAGCTATTATTAGTGGCTTACTAATTACAGTGTAAGCAGCTGATATTACCTTTTTATAAGTTTTTTCAACAAACAATCGTAACCAGAAGGTGCCATAATTAGGATATGAATAGCAACATATAAAAGGTGGACGAGATATCCTAGGAGACATATCATCCATTAATTGTATATAATTATTTAATAGGATATGACGTTACATGCCTCTGTAAATTGGATGCTACTACGAATAGATAGTCCAAATAAATATATACGACTATGCTTAATTCCATTTAAGTTCTGGATTCAAATATTTTGGAGACTTGGTCTTGTCTATATAGGTATAGAGATAAATAAATGTAATTAATTATTAATCAGATTACGGTATTTATTTTCAGCTAACTTGATTCAACGAATTTTATTCAATATTAAATATAAATTTCAAAAGTAACCTGAATACAAAGTCCACAAAATATTCAAAATCTGTAAGATGATTACAATATAGTTTTCATGCGAACAGGCTTTTGACGACAACAATTTAGCAAGACAATTAATTGATCGAAACAAAGAACTCAGAACTTCATCTCCAATTCGCACTTAACTGCTTTTTTCTACCATCTCGTGTGCAATCCGTTGACTCCAATTATTAATCAGTGATAGTGAGAGTTGGTGTCAACGTGCATGCGCAACTTTCAACGGCAATGACTGATGATCGACAGTTTTTCTCCATTTAAACTGTCATGCTTCAAATGGTTCAAGTGAAAATTGTTAAACGTATTGTTCTATTCAATTACCCGGTTAGTATGCTTTCTCCTTGTTAGTTTTGGAGCATAATTAGCTCTTCGCTTCTTAAACCTATTAGTAATCCTTATTGTTTTTTCTAGAGAAAGTATTAATTCAATTGATAAGGTTATTTTATAGTCTAATAAGGAATTGACTTTTCAAATATAGTCTGCTTAGTATAAATTGATAACATCCAGTTTTTATAGACATTTAACGAGCACCTGTACCTGTTATTATCAACATAACAGAATGCAAAGTAGGTGCTGCATGCATAATTACTCTTCATTCTTTCTACCAACCATCTAAGGAACACTGATAAATATAGATATAAATAACCGAAAGAATATTCATGTATGTTAGAATAAATTAGTAGAAAATTTAAACAGATGTTTCCGTTCAGAACGCATGCGGGTATAAAAATCCTAAAGAAAAAACATAATCTTGAAAGTATACATGGGTTTATTCAATTTCTTCGCTTTACTTAGTGAATTTATTGAGTCTTTCAACCAAACAATGAACACGTACAATACCTATTTATCCTTAGCCACGCGTAACCTGCAATTTGAAAAAAAAACAGCGATCTATTTCTTTTACTACCATTATTCAACGAACGTGCTCACAAAAACTACTGGCCTGATCTAAATCGGAATTCTTAAGGGTCGGTATGGAAAAAAAATTATAGAAAGAGACAGGAGAAATCACAGTTTTTTGTTCGTCTGTCTTTCACATAACTTTCCCCGGAACACAATGGACCCAGGTAGGCGGGGGCCAAAAAAGGACCTTCATAACGTACCCCGATTGTGTGATAGTGACATTTTATAAATTCGAGGTCATGATTCGATGGATTTTTTCTAAGCTCCTATTGGAATAGCAAGAAGTTTTACGTAAGTGATTGAGAATTGGCCTTTGTTCCTGATTTTCCTGCCTGTATGATGGTATTAATAACAAATTATAATAGAATGAGCAATTACATAAATGAATTTCGTTGGCAATGACAAATATAGAAGGTTTATTGGAAACGATAATGGTTTTAGGTCACAAATTAATTCTGAATTTGAATTTTACATAAATAATTTATGAGTGCCTCAGACTGTGTTATCAATATATTGTTGCCTTATATACTCCATAATATTCAAACCCTTTAATGAGTGCCAACTGATTCATTTTTATAACTTAATTCAATATTTGATATCGTATTATTTACACCATGCCTTAAAAGCTGTATACGGTCTCCTTGCATTTGATTTTTAGTTATTCTGGTTTTGTTCTAGTCCTATATAGATGTGAGTGCTCACGCTTTGTCGGTTTCTGATATTTAAAGTGCAATTCCAGAAACGGGAGAAACATGACTAGGTTTTTTGGAAAGTTAATATTCAGAACCTACTTAGATTTAAAGGGTGAAGTTCTAAAACATTTACCTGTGAGGCATATGGATGTCGATACTGATTATGGATAATTATGGTAATCAGCAGCCTCAGAATATTCTGATAAGGTGTCGGTCAATTAAATTCAGTCAGACTTTGACATCGGATCAGTTATTTAACACAGCATTTGGATGCTCGGAGTGGAGATTTTTCTGTATACGTATTTAAAATATCCATTACGTGGCTATACGCTCGTCCTAGATTATGTATGACCTTAAGCATAGCCATCAAATGTGTATTAACCTATCTATTTACGTATATTTTCATCACTAACATTGTTCAGTATTTGTCGCAATACAAATAGCGCTAAGAAGCGAATGTTGTAAATGCCATAAGTGCCACAACTAATAAATCTAATGGCAAAGTAAAGGTTACAAGATCGTCCCTTATCAATACGACCCTGATACACGACCTTCGTACATTCTATAAATATTTGAGGACGCCGTTTGTACGCTTGTGTCAACAAACGTATGTACATTGTAAAGCACATAACGTTTTCGATATTTCTAGAAATATTCTTAATATAGTTCAAACAGTTGCAAGTAAATACATACATAGTAGTTGTATTCCTATTTGTTCTTTGCTGTGATACCTAATATTATGTAAACTGTTTATATACTGTCCCCCTGCTGGGCATGGGCCTCTTCTCACTCTGACAAGAGTAAGTCCATAATTAATTTATTTGTTTCACCAACAGTTATATATATATATATCTATTTATAGGTTTAAAACTAATTGCATAACTATTAATAGGCGAATCCAGCACGCATTTCTATGTTTATTAATAAATATAACATAATAGTAATCAATCAAAATTATAATTTTAATCATAAGTTGAAATAGAATATTTAAATAATCACAAAATTTAAGTCAAACTAATCCGTAATTCGATTGTCTGATCGTGTTGCTAGATGTCATACATCTTCGAGAACTTTGTTTGCCACAGAGTTAATTTAAGATATTCAGGTTTTTTTTTTTATGACAACTTGGACGCACTAGTAATAATTCCTGTATTACGGGGGACTTTACAAACATTCAAACAACGGATACAAATAATACCCAGACTAGGAACAACCATTTACAGATCACACAAAGTTTTGTCCCGTGTGGGATTCGAACCCACAACTAGTGGTGGTGGTTCTGATGGTCTGGTCTCTGGTCAAATCGAGTCATAATTATCCATTTAATACGCATATTAATACGGATCAAACTCAAATGGGAAATATGACCTTTTATTCTTCGTTCAATATTTTCTAAGTTATTAAACAAAGAGCTATCATGTAGAACGTGTAATATAAGAACTCAAAAACTCTATCGTTAGAAAGTCAGTCTGTCAACTAATGATCAAAAAATTGTAATGTTGTGTAATTTTTCGCAAATATTGTGCGGTGAAATGGAACTAATTTCATGAAATATTTCACGATGAAATTCTTACAATCTGTTTCTTCATTCTCGTTGGAACGTGGATTGAATTTGTACTAACAGGCCTCACTAAGATAAGAGTGCATTAAAAAATCGATGTTAGCAAATATCGATGGTGCTGTATCTTATGTGGTCATTGGGTTTAACGCGCAAGGAATAACTTTGGACGCTCAATTACAAAAATAGCAGATTTAAAACTGAATATTTTAGAGCAAAAGCATTAAGTATTCTTAATACTTTTGTTTAATTCTCTTACATATAAAATCTGCGATTGCTAAGTGTAATGATAAGACAGGGCAGCACTTATACACATAAGTATGTGCAATACTTCTTCAGAGATCTTTTTCTTTTTAAAAAAGGCTAGCTGCCCCATTAGGAATAATTCCCGTTTCACGGGGGACTTACAAACATTCAAACAACGAACACAAAGATCATCCAGACTTGGAACAACCATTTGTTGGTTACACATAGTTTTGTTACGTGTGGTTACACATTACTTGGCGCCATGACAACGGCGAGGCGATCACTTTAATCACTCCACCACTCTTGCAGTCAAATTGAAATGACATCGCATCGAGCACAGCTATTGTATTCGAATGTTATTCGAATAAACGCGTATTTCTAGACCGCGATATGTGAATGATTCGTGTGGCGAGACTAGTGTATTTAGAATTGATACATAATATGGGCGTTGACTTGTTAAGTTAATTACATTGATTTCTTAGATAAACGTGGTTGTGATTAATAATATTAAAACGGTGACGCAATGCTACCTATTTAATAATTAATTAACGTTTATGCATATAATTAATGATTACTTGTGCATACTTTATTCACAAATATGTGTATATGCATCGTTATCTACAACGAAATAGCCATACTAAGTAAACCTTACGGATACTAACCACACAAAATTGCATCAAAATTCTAATAAACATCTTGTTCAGATAACGTTCATGTTATGAAAATACACGATGAAAGGAAAGTAGCTGAGAGCCTCGCTCTATGACGAAACATCGACTAGAAACGTGTGAAAGGGGATATCTTATAGATATATTATCCAATATAGCCTAATTATATTGAAAATTTCGGATACTAATTTAACCTTATTACATAGAAACCTCAAAAGCAACATTAAAATAAATAATAGAAGAACAGTTTTAAATAATACGAATGTAAATTCTAAAAACTTCAAACACCAAACAGTTGCTAAAATTCGAACTTTAAAAACGGAAACAAACTAGATAATAAAGTATAAACAAAAAGTAATAAAATGTTATTTATTACACCCAAAACATAAATGTTAAACATAAATTAGCGAGAACAGCGTGGACCTAGAAGATGTGCGATGATTCACACGGTGGTCGTAATCTTTATAATCAAAGTTGGAGCTGTGAGTGCTGTGACCCAAATCCGTGCAACCGCCGAGTACTTTCATTGTGAACGCTAAACTACTCTCACACACGCATAAAACACCAACACACTCGTAAAATACACTGTAACAGCGCAAAATTCACAAACACTAATGATAATAATACACACACATGTAGCAGTAAACACAGACTGTACACATAGCGTTACCAACACATACAAATTCTGTGTCTAGATGGACGTATGCGTGAAAGACATTTGCATATATAATGAATTAGGTATATCAGGGCAAAGGAATTCTGTTTTGCTTAATTTCGAGTTCATTGCATATATAACGGTATTATTATATACAGGACTTATCACAGAACATAACGCACACATGCATACAAAGCGCTCATAGGACAACACAAGTGAAACTGTTGTTAGTGTAAGGTACACTGCGAATGTATGACAGTAGCGTATTGTGCTTCGGCATTAGAGCGAGAAGAGATGCGTATAATGTATCATTTAAGATCTAGGACATCATTCCCGCCTTGTTCTAATTACTCTTAAGAATGTACAATTGATTGATGACGACAGCAGCTGAAGAATTGAAAAAGAAAGCTAGTGTAGAAACGAAATTGTAGGTCAGTAATGAAACGAGTTGATGACAAGGTACGGTATGTTAGAAAAATTTGTAGTGAAAGTAAGGACCGTGTAATTGCAGTAAATTGTATAACATCGAGTGCAGTGTCACAATGAGGAGAATCATCAAAAGACGATTAGGCAAATAGTAAAATAAGCATAACAAGCCTGTAACGTTGTCGTAAGGGTTTGTGTAATGCCATTTAGTAACGTTTTGCTAACCATCTCAACGTTTTAACTGTTATACTTACTTAGGATTCCATCTTGTTACGAATTTTGTACCTTTGCAACTTTAAAGTGGAACTAACTGTACATTGCTGTAATTTGGACATATTGTGACTTTGACATATTTTACATAAACATCTTACTTGCGTAATAAAATTAATTTAATTGTGCTTAATTTGAGATATTATTCATATCTCGTACGATTTCTAATGTTTTACACATTTTGTCTATTACTTTAACGCAGAGTGTTTGCTGTGACCTTTCATATTCTAGAAAATCTTTAGCGTCCAAATGATATGAAGGTTAACCAAAACGCTGGCATTAAAAAAAAATTAAGTCTCTTCAGTATCTCGCAATCGACGCCGGAAGCAAATCCAATGAAATTGATTACTTCGAACGATCATTCAAATCAGTGTCATACAGTCATAATCTCACAGGCGGTTGCATAACGTGCGCTGGCGCAGCCGTGACGTAACCGAAACGAGCTCAGCGAAAGTTGCTACGCCAATTTCACTCTCCTACCTATCTTTCTCTTGATCTTCTGTCCCTTACGCTCGCGTAACTGTCATGTCATTACATCTTTCTCCCACTTCGGAACGTTTATCGTCTTTATCGTTTGCACAACTTTCCGGTATGTTGCTATCTCTGTCTGTAGCTTCTTCACGGTTGGCATGGACCATTTTTTCGGTTTCGCACGCGTTGGAGGCGTTACCTTGACGTAATCAATTGTCTTGTCGATTGTTTGTACTGCGGTAGCGCCTCGAGCTACACCACATGTTTTTCGTCTTTAAATGTATCATTAAGTACAATCGATAAGTTGGTAATGGACTCAATTACAACTTGTTATAATTCTTTAAGGTTAGACGTTTTGCATTTAAAATAGCTTTAGGATGTATTACAACATCTTTAATATTATATTAGTGTTCTTACATTAAGTTTGATGCATGATTTATGTGTGCGGAGGCAATAAATAAAGTACGTTTAAATATCAAGCCTATTTCCGCATATTCGAAACTGATCTAGCCTTGAAATGTGCCCTTACATTCAAATTTCTAATACGAGACGGATACTGATTAGAGTAATATTAATTAAGGCGATCTCTGTTGAACATCTAATTCATATTAAAGACATAAATTATTAGATTGAATTGTGGTTGCACCAAATAAATTAAATTATGATGAGTCAGGGTTACAGTTTTGTCAATAAATATATCAAATATAAATGAATGTTGCCATTTTAGCTTCCGTAAAATTATACCAATAATTTATTGCTTGTGCATAAAATGCTTTAAAAAGAGGTTGCTCGGTTTATTGAATATCTTCATTAATTTTAGGTTTAGTAGCTGTCTGTGTGGTCCCGAGTACAATTCTCAGTTCAGATATTATTTAGTTCATCTGCACATAAATTATATACAGTAGCAGCAGTTTATTTAAGACATATGGCAATAAACTCGGCCCTATCACATTACACCACATAACATATCATGTGGGTGTTAAACACCTCTGCTTAACATTTCAAGGAAAATACAGGCGTGGTGTTATGAAATATTAAATACGACATGCTGGCCGAGGTTGCAACCGCTGCTTGAAAACTTTGGTTTAGAAATCATCCTTTAGTAGTGCATCTTGTAATGTTATTTACTCATCTCTTAGCCGTTAATATGGCTTCTTTCATTTCTATAAATACTGGCGGCTAGCTTAAACTTCGTCCGCATAGATATTACAGTTGTTAAGTTGTTTTTATCTTAACGCTACAATTAAGAAAATTGTTATAATAATAATATTCTATCTCATTCACACAACACCATTTAGCCCAAACTAAGCAGAGCTTGTACTATGGGTGTCTGCAATGGATAAACATACATATATATGTATTTTTTTTGTAAATACTTACATATATTATACATAGAAACACCCAGACCAAGACAAACATCTATGTTTTTATGCACACAAATGTATGACTTGTGCGGGAATTGAAGTCGCGACCTCAGGCGTTGCAGTCGGTTACACTAACCACTACGCCATTGCCATCTATAATTGTATACTTACATACCAAATTGGAAGTCTCTATTGATTCCTAGTGGGAGACCGTTGGACTGCCACGCAGATATCTCGAGTGCGATCCCAAGGCGCGCATCTCTGACTTTTCGAAGTTATGTGCGTATTAAATAGTTAATTATCGCTTGCTTTAACGGTGAAGGAAAACATCGAGAGAAAACCTGCATGTCTAAGAGTTCTCAATAATGTTCTCGAAGGTATGTGAAGTCTGCCAACCCGCTCTGGGCCAGCGTGGTGGACTGCGGCGTAAGCCTTCTCACACTGGGAAGAGGCCCGTGCCCAGCAGTGGGACTGTTTAATACAGGTCTGATATTATTATTTATTAAATAACTAATATTATAAATACGAAAGTACATAAGTTTGTTTTTTGTTACACTTTTACGCCTTAACTACGAATGATCATCATGTCTGACAACGTGTATGATTTAAGTTATTTTCCTGTTAAAATAGACATGAGGCACATTTCATCCAGAAAAACTACTGATTCTGAGGGATAGAAATGTATTAACAAGATCTAGATTAACGCAAGCGAAGCCGCGGACAATAATAATAATAATAACATTTATTTGTCAGAATATGGGCATTTTTTTTTTTTATTCCTTATTTTTATTAGGGATTTAAGTACACACAATCTCTTACACTAACTTACTAATAACTAATTACTTATCAAGTATAAAAGAATACAATTTTCCGGCTGATTCAGAAATTGGCTTTGCTAACATACAATGAAATTTTCCTACATCTAACTGCGATATGTTCTCAGATTGCATGAGTGAATCCCTCTTATCACGGCATCGAACACATTCTTCCAAAACATGTATAATGGGTAGCTTATAGTCATATTTTTTTCATTGAAATAGTCATTTATATTATACAGACATTTATTTATGAGTAGTGCATGCAACTGTTTCTTGAATTTTGTCATGGTGAGATTCTAATTTTTTATATATGTGGATCGCCATACAGTAATACTTTTTGCTCAATACATCAATTCTTTGTTCGGGTACATTTAGCTCGTATATGTGGCGTGGCGGCATGGGCGCACAACTACATCTAGTACAAATATAAAGACGCATGAATAGATGAATTGTACTTTAGCATAGCTCATTAACATCTATATATTATTCTATTATCTGCTATTATGGTACATTATTATTGCACCCAAAAGTTCCTAAATATAATTTTGTTTACGACTATTATTTTATCCAAAAGTGGCTTAAGTTGATCATATTTACTAACAATACAGTCTTTAGCAAAAACATTCATTGATTCATGATTATTTTGCTTATTATATTCTAATAATACAACGACATGTTAATGACGCTAGCTATAAAAGGGACATGCGACTCACAGCAATAGCCTAGCACAACAAACATTTAAGCAAAAGGGCGTGCAAGGATCGGATATTTCCATGAGTTTCGGCCGATTGGCGGTCCGCGCTCAAGGCTGTGGTGGAAAGTAAACCCGCTAGCATTCCGGCGACGACGGCTCACAACGCACTTTCGTCCCGCAAGGCTGGCGACTATGATCTTATCGTTCCTATAAGTTGTTTACGTGATATTGCAGGAAAACTTAAAATAGCTGCAAGTACAAATATTATAATATACTGTGTAATAAGTGTATTTGTCTCTTAAAAATAAATGAACACTATTTATTTCACATGTGTATGCTGCGAAGGGATACTACAGATCGATTGATTTTCATTTCATTTCATCATATTTATTTTTGATTCAAGGTTAAGATATGATTCAAAATTAGCATGCCTTTGGTTCAAACTGTCATGAATGTTTATGTTAGTAAATATAAGTAAACTATGACAGTGGATATGGTGAGTATTTACTTACGTATGTACTTAGAATGTCGCCCTTTGGATTATCAAATACTGGTGTCCCGTGGAATAACAATACAGGGTGTCCGGTAATTAATGGATAACCTTGAAATGTCTTATAGTAGAACAGAAGGCCGTTCAGAAAAAAAGAAAAAAATACATATAAAAAAAAAATAAAAAAAAGTGCAAGCTATAATATTAGCATAGCATACTTTTGACTGTCTATCTATTAGCATAATTAGTGTTTAATAATAAAACAACAAAAAACCAATGGATTTCATTCATTTATGGTCGTAGTATACAAGAAAGTTATACATGGTAATTAAAAAAAAAACATATCTCAGGTAGTAGTTAGGATAGATTTCTTTCATATTTTTTCTTAACGGCCATCAGTTCCACTATAAGACATTTCCAGGTTATCCATTAATTACCGGACAACTTGTATAATATATAGAATAGAAAACAAGCCGCAATACAAAAATAATATTACTGAAGGAGAGATTAAGGAATTTCTGAGAGAAAATACACAGAAATATATCAATCATTTTTAACTGTATTATTTAAACGCCAAAATGTTTCAAGTTTGTCGCACTGAACCGGAAACTATTTATAAATTAATTATGCCCACGAATCTTTGGTGGATAATTAAAAACGCTTGCATAATTTACCGATAAGTCACTGATCAAATTAGAAAGTAGTCATTAGTAATGTCAACTAAACTAACTACCAACGTACTACTGTATTATGTTATGACGATTAGTCATTCACTTTTATTTTTATATTAGCGAAATATTTTGATCGCTAATTAGCAGGTATCGTATTTGGTTCGAATCATTTCTAAAACATGATGTATCTAAGATAAGTATGTATCTGTACTCTTAACCTGACCTATGTATCACCATAATATACCCGATATGGTTAAAGAACGTATAAAATGTGTCGTTTAAATATATTATTTAAATACAGGTACAAAAATTTTGCAATATTTGCCTTCAATTTCTCAAAATCACCAAACACATTCATGCTGTCAGTCTTCTGGGCACGTTACCAGTTGACAGCGATGCTAAAGAATTCTACGATGCCTAAACCATTTTTGTAAATATTTAGTATTATAATTATTTGTGTTTTTGTAATTATGTTATCTTTTTTAATACGTTTGTAAATATAAATAATTGTATATATATTGTAACAAATAATTTAAGTAATTGTAAAAAATAAATAAATATTAAAATGTATCTGTATGAATGCAAGAAACATTCATAAAATAAATAAAAATGTTTTAATAGTTTAAATAATTTTATTAGCTTATAAATTAGTAAAATTCAATAGTAGTAGTAGTGTAACAGTTTTAAAATTATATAATACAAAAATAAACAACGCGATAAAATCCGTAAAAAAAACACATTCATAAATATAATATTTCTTTATTACAGAAAATTTGCAGGTATGGAACCTAATGATTGAGTTTCGAGAGATCCAGATATGCAAGAATTAAATTAATTTGAGTATTAATAAATTTACTAGCAATTTGCAGTCAATATTTCTAGTAATCTTATAACATAGACAAACAAAACGCAGTAATTTAAATATAATTTATTACACAGCACTAATTAATTATCATACCTTTCTATGCTTAATTCTGTTCAAACCAAGCAAATCTGACAATCCATAAATTATTATAATCTGTAAGTCTTTACATAGAAAGCAGGTGGTCTAAATATTGCTTCATCGCGTGAGCTTCAGTTTTTAATTACGCCTTACTAAGAGGCACTACGCATTACGCAGTCAATGTCGGCCGATAGTTTATTGATTATGATTAACGGAATAATAACAAAAATCAATTAAACAGATGTTTTTTTAATAAGTTGTACCACCCATTCGTAAATAATGTCTTGTATCAGGATAAATACAGAACACACTTACTGTGAAATAGAATTACGCATCTCACCAAGCCTGATGCTTTCTGTAATGAAGCTGAAAACTGAAACAGATTTAAGGCTTTTGGTACAGGAGGTTCAAAAGTCAAAGCTTAATTCAAGAAGGTCTAATTCTTGGATAGACTGTGTTCTAGCTAAGAGAACACGATCATGCTCGATATTTAAATTCCTTTTTAAAGGAATTTAAATATCGACGACTTGCCATTTCGGTTTCAGTGGCTATGGTGACAAGTAGCCTGGCATGAGGATGTCAGGCTTTTGTTTGTAAGGAAGATGATCCTAAAGCCACGGTCACATTTTGCGTTTTTTAAGTTGGGGATATAATAACCGTGTCTGTATTCTGAGAGTCACGCGATTGCAATCATCGAAAGGTGTTATTGTAATCACTGGATTTCACGTCGCAATTAGTTTGAAGCTCTCTTCCCAATTGAAAGTATGATATGATTTATTTCAATCGTTTCAAGCACACTCCTGGAATAGTATTAGCGATCAGTGAAAAGCTCTTGAGGGTGATGTAAATCAATCCAGTGATTAGTCCCTGCATTATGTAAATGCTCTACAATTGCTGACTTATTTGTCTGTCGTTACGTATTTTCACGAAGAAACCAAATCTTCTTTACTTGTCTAGCACGCGATGGTCAGTCATAAGCACTAAAACGTATGTTTAAGATAAGAATAACCTTGGCCAAGTTTGTAGTAGTAAACTTGCTAAGGCGTCATTTTGGTTAGCTTGATATTAAAAACAGATTGCGGAGCGGGTAATTTTATTTATTAATTTACTTATTTTATTTTTGTCCTTTACAAAAATTTAGATTAATCCTATTTATAAAGCATCCTGCTTATTTTTATTTGTTAGTAATGTTAGTGTGTAGTTATTAGGTGGTGCGGGTAAAGCGTCACTTAAATACAATTTCAGAGTCTGTGCTATTACTGAGAATTTGATAGACGAAAAACTCAAAAACACTTTGCCCAACTTAGAATTCGAACCTGAGACCTCGTGCCCAGCAGTCGCATTCACTACCGCTGCAGGCAGTGCGCAAGTAAAGCTTTTTAAATGCAAACTTTTGCATAGTAGAATTAAATCAATTAAACCGCCTTATAACTTTGAATTTACCTGTCTTAAATAAAAAGGAAATTCAGTTCTCATTTTAATTCACCAGCCTTATAAATCTAAATCACCGATCGACCGACAAATGCAATGCGGCGGCTTCTATAGCAGGCTTTTTCAACATAAGAAAATCAGCGGGGGTTCCTTAGTTAATTTATGCTGCTAATACACACCAAGCCTAGAATGGCTAGAAACTAAACAGGATATATATCATCAAGCCACATTCGTGGGTGAGGTAAAATATAACCGCGCACCTGTTAAGCCTTGCATAGTAAACAGCTTCGGGCCGAATTGCGAAGCGTCGAAGATTGCCAGGCAAGTCAGATTATCTGATACAACGGTATCCGATTCTTTGGTAACTGTTGTGTTATTATATCTTTTGTTTGAACACAAAGTATACATTGTTTTGAGCAACCGTTTATGCTATAAGTAAAGGCTATGGGTATAGTGTTTAGGAATTTAGATGCAGTTGTATTGGTTTGAATAAATAAATGTTTATAACGTAACGGTTTAGAAGCATTGTTCGATGTCATTGAATAATATCTATACCTGTTTCTGGCGATGTAATGAGATGTGATTTGTATCTTATCTATAGTATACAAACATTTCCTCACGGGGATCCCTTTGCTTTGCCTAATTTTTTAGTTTTAATTTAATTTGGCAACGAGTTAGGCATAATTGTTTTTGTCATAATAATAATTTGACATAAATGTTTTTGGCATACTATTTCAGTAGACATAAATATCATTCAAGCTAATGCTTTTTGCCCTAATTTTGATTGGCATAAAGTTATGAGGCATATTATTTATTCTTCTAATAGTTATTAGGCATAAAGATCAAAATGATATCCTTGGGTACCATAGAGTAACAATAGGTTAGGGTGAGCTATCGATAGCGGTTTTGTCGTGGAACACCGTGGTAGGTTTAGTCGGTATTCCGGGAGGTACTTACATTATCTTTTCAACATCTTTCTTTTACCCCGGTGAGTCCGACATAACCCCTCCGCCCGCCCCCGCGGAGAGGTACGCGTCAATGCCCCCAAGAAAAAAAAAGGTTAGGTTGAGCTAAGCCGTCAACATGTTTATTTTATATACGAAAAGTATTTTATTAATAATAATTATTATGCCTATAATTATGCGGCGTATGACTATTATGCCTATTAATATTATGCTTAAATATAATTATGCATAAAAAAATTATGCTTTAGAATAGTATGCTTAATTAATTATAATGCTTATAGTAATTATGCTTAAAAAATTATGCCTAAACAGTTACGCCGATTTAATATTATGCGTAACTATGGACTATAGCTTAATCCTAAAACACTGAGAAAAGGCCCGTGCCCAGCAGTGGGACAGTTTAATACAGAGCTGATGTTATATTATTATTAGGATAAGTAAAAGTATGTCATGTTAAATTATGAGTTATGAGTTACTTCTCCCTAGTCTTTATTATTCCCAAGTCACTTGGGGTGGGCTTTCTTTTTTAGTCTAAATGGATTTAACTGGATATCAGTTTTTACACGGAGCGGCTGCCACCTGACTTTCGCAACCCGAAGGCTAACGATACCCTAAGGCTAGACCAGTGTCCGGATATTATAGGGCACTGACTTCCCAATAACGACTGCTATAAATGTTCATGGCAGCCGGGATCGACGGCTTAACGTGCTCTCCGAGGCACGGAGCAGGCGATAATTGTCAATCAAAACGCACATAATTTCGAAAAGTCATAACTTCCGAAAATCAGAGGTGTGCGACGTGGGTTTGAACCCGAGACACTCGGCATTGCAGTCTGTTGGTCTCCCCACTAAGCTATATTATGAGTTATGAGTATGACATATAATTTTATGCGAATAAATAGGGAACCATCCTCACGCCCACATCTATGAAGGGGTAGACAAATGTGTATTACATTCACATTTAGATTTAGATTCCCATTTTAGATTCCCAGCAATGAGTCGAGCCTATTGTCGGTTAACGGACACGGTTCTAAATGTCGTTCTGCTGAGTATTACTTGAAAGAAAATTCCAATAACACTTTGCCCGAGACTACAATCAAATCCAGGAGTCGTGTTTGTAGCCGCTGGTTCACCGAGGTACAAGTATATCCTACTTTATTCTAAGTCTTGTGTGGGCATCTAATTCTCAACACTCAGTACATAAACAGTTGTATATGCCAATGAAGTATATAATACAGTTTCAAGTTCGGTCGAGTGGCTTGCCTCGATAAATACGTCAATAGAACCTAATTACACTGATGGCGCAGCGGACAAGAAGTTGTTTCGCCGCTGCCAGCGCACTCTGTGTCCTAGGTTCGAATATGAAGGTGAATTTCTCACTGCGCAATTATTTCATTATCGTCTAGTTATTGTAAGTAATAAAGCATCAGTAAAGATGCTAGAGGTTAAGTAGTAAGTTGAAAAAGTTTATCTAAACTTTGGATTGCCACCAAAGGTCACCAATTTTTATTAAATTCAAACATTGTCAATATAAGAAGTACTAAATATTTTCTCACATTTAAATAATAAAAAGCGATACAAGTAAAAGTACATAAAGTATTATATAAAAAGCAACAGTGTTCCACAGTAGTAGGAATCGACTTTCACTATCAATTATGAATTAACTGTGGGCGCGGATCGTGTCATTGATGCTATAAGGCATTCTAGCATAATTACATATCATAAAAAAAAACTTTCATTCATATTTAATGTCAGCTTCCGTATATTTTTAATGTTATTGACTATTTAATTTACTAACCAATTTCTAGTATTCTTGTAAATCCCGCACGCTAAGCAAATATGCCTTTGGAAGGTTAGGTCCAAATTTGCAGTGAATCGGTCGCAAATATCAAGGCACCTCTCGCGTAAGGGATCAAGCTCTGTATCATGAAGGACTTTAAAAAACATACAAGTTAATCATCAATACGTTAATTTAAAATAATCATTTGCGTTTAATACAAATAATTATTTCGTATGGGATTCGCACCCATAACTCTCAATGCGGCGGCAGAAGCAAGGCACCATTCTTGTATTCAAATTTCTATTTCATACTACATCTTATTTTATCGTTAAGTAATATTACTATAAAACTGCTATTAGAGATGATGGTACTGCCCCTAGTCGTCTCACTCTTTAACAAACCATAATGAGATCAAATATTAGGATAATATAAGACAAGTCAAAGACCATAATTTTAAAATGTCGTAGACAACTTCACGACATGACTTTTATATGTAAATTTTAAGGAATGACATTGACTGTCCATCTCTCTTAGAGTCATTTAAACTGCGTGTTCCACGCCGCCGTGTGCCTAGACGAACGCTCGGATCGGATTGTTGCACCAGCCATTTGGTAGAACAAATTTAAAAGGATTTTCTCCCATATCCCGATTGTCCAAAGCATATAATGATTTTGCGGCGAAGTGGATGTGTTTGTGGATAAACAAAACATATTTAAAAAAAAATGTTCGCATGTCGTTAAGATTAGACAGACAAGATCATTAAATATTTTTTTTATTATTTTTAATTTCTTTTATTACTATATTATAATAATAATTAAGATATTCTTGTTTTTAAATATTTTACTTATTGTAATTTCACAATTTTTCTCACAAATAATAATAACAGTGTTCTTTTCCTCTTTTTTTGTATATTGTGATACAAATGCTACTTCATAATAATGCATGTTGTGACGCCTTAAAATGTTGTGCGTTTAGCCATTTTTAATAGTTACACTTACACTTACACTTACTGGATGTCAAAATAAAAATATATTTTTTTAAACTCATTCGTTTTAAAAAGGAGGGTATTCCTAACTGATATTAGAAATGCGAATGTGATTTTATTTAGTACGCTCTCACACCTTAAGTTCTCGACCGATCATTATGAAATTTTGCATACACGTTGTCAGAGACACAGAAACGGGCTCTTTTCATCTTAACCTAACTTACATTTACGCGAACGAAAATGCGGGCAAAATATAGTAAGTTAATAAATAAAATAATTATTAACTGAGATGCTAGAACCACCTGTTCACCAAAACAATCTGTACGAATCGCATACTCAAATGGTGAACAAGTGAGTAAATAGTGTGGAAAGACTCAAAAATACGTGGTTTAAACTTTTGGCAAAACCCAAGATTTCTCCGCACAAATAAGTAACAGCTTATTTGTTGTAAAGTGTTCTGAGAAAGAGTCGTCTTATCACTTCCTCTGGATTTCGTAACGTGAGTGTCTTGCGCAGTATGGTTATTTTATGTTGGTACAGCCCACTCATGTCTCCTTAGTTTGATATACAGGATATAACTAAGTGGTGGTATAAGGTACAATAATAATAATAATGGTGGTATAAGGGTCGTGAAAAGCACATAAGAAGAATTCTGTCGGCTTATAAATACTACTTCATTTTAATAAATGTTTTTGATCTTGGCAATTTGTATACATACTCAATAAACATGAGTCTTAATCCCGGTGGTAATTATCTAAAGGTAAATAAATATCTATTATTTACCTATGCAAGTAATATGCAAGTTAATCAAAATGTAGAGTAATAACTGTTTATTGATCTACATTTCGACCGACTTGCATAGGTGGTAGTCACGGGTTGAATAATTTTTAATTCCGAAATGAGGTCTTCTTAAATTTATTTATTTCATATCGTTGATAGTATCAACTTTAATTACGCAATACTTCTATTTCACGCGATATTTTTATAATAATTTAGCCATTGGGCACACGGGCTATTTAATTATAATTTAAATAATAATCACTAACAACGACTACACTACCACTCGAATGAGAGGAAATTGTACAATATTCGATTCATTTGATTTTTCTATCTAAATGCCGGGGCCGCTCGTTTTATGCAGCCCTAGTTTGATTATATTTCTATATATTGCCGAGCTTTCTTCTTTATGTAGAAAATTATACTAATTATACATACACCTCTGTGTCCATAAGTGTTAATAATAAGGTTCCATACTGCACCAGACTTTTTCAAAAAACTTAAACAGTAAAATCGTAGTCTGCTAATTCTAAGTACCTCATGTTAATTTCATTTGCGAATTGGACAGTTATATTTCAGTCCCACATTAAACCTTATTACTAAGGTAAATATTTAACGCATTAAACGTAACATAATGACAATAAATTGATGATATAGACCAATATTACGAGATCAATGTATCTGATCTCTGAATTTTAGTTGAAACTATACCAAAAATATGCAATCAAAATTCAACCGTATCTGTTTAATATAGAGTCTATAATACTTTGTGTTTAGAAGATTAATTTACAGGTACTTAAGTTAGTAATAAGATTTTAATTGGATTATTAGATTATCATCCTAAATCCTTATCAAGTAGGTATATAATTGGTAAAGTTATTGTTCAATAAAACGCAAAGGATGCACTAAATCTATTCGGCGCGAAAACCAGTGGCATTTTGGATTAAATGCTTCATAAGAGAACGTATTAATTAGAAATTAGTCTAAAATGCAACTGCCAAAAAAGACATTACATCATTTGTTTGACGTATTGTTGACCCAGTTCTAAGCTGTCCTAATGCACGGCTCGTACCTCTTAGAGTGAATAGCATCTTTACTATGCCGTTTTCTTTAACGTGGGGGAATGCCGTACACCCATCTCCCTCCACAGAAAACGGGGAGCGGAGAGGGTATGTCGGGATCACCCGGGCAAGATGGAGAGTCACGGGTCCTACCAAGTAAATCTACCACGGTGTGCCAAATCACTATCTTGAATGGTAGGTGGAACTTAAACTACTTTAACGATAAATCTTAGTCGTCCCTATACCTGTCCAGATCCATCCCCATAGCCCAAATTAATTATGTTCTTTGTATAGGAATTGGTAGTCCTAGACATGATACGGACAGTGCCACGGATAATACACACTTTTTCCATCTAACTGCTCGTTGGAGACTATTCCTAGTGTAGGTCTCCCAATGGGCCGAGTATTTTCCTAACGTATAATATCATGGAAATATCTTCTTCTCCCTAGCCTTTATTATTCCCAAGTCACTTGGGGTCGGCTTTTCTGGTCTAACGGGATTTGACTGGATATCAGTTTTTACACGGAGCGGCTGCCACCTGACCTCCGCAACCCGAAGGCTAACGATACCGTAAGGCTAGACCAGCGTCAGGATATTATAGGGCACTGACTTCCCAATAACGACTGCCATAGATGTTCATGGCAGCCGGGACCGACGGCTTAACGTGCTCTCCGAGGCATGGAGCAGGCGATAATTGTCAATCAATACGCACATAATTTCGAAAAGTCAGAGGTGCGCAACGTGGGTTCGAACTCGAGACCCTCTGCATTGCAGTCTGTCCCCATCAGTCTAGTGGCGGGTTCACACATGTGCAAAAACCGTTTTTCGAATGACGAAATGAGATTGAATTAGGATCGTAGTAGCAGCGTCCAGTGTGTATTGAAACTTGAAATAAACAGCTATCTTATCTTATCTTATCTTGATCCGGGGGCCAGTCATTGTAGACCGGCGACACTTCGACCCAGTGGGATCTTTTGTGTCGGCCCCGAAGTTTATCCCTGAGCTATCTCCCTATAAATGTACTGCATCAGTCGCAGCGTACACTTCAGAGGGAGAAGCCTGAAGTCTTCAGGGTTCGGATATGCCAATCCCATCAGACCCATCCTTAGTCCGGCCAACGCGTCACATTCACACAGTAGGTGTGATATCGACTCGTCCTGTTCAGTACAGGCTCTGCAGATCGAATTGTTTGACAATCTCAATCTGCACAGGAAGTCGTTGGTGCCAAAATGACCAGTAAACGCTCCTGTGAGTAGGCGTATTTGGCCCTTGTTGTACCCGCAGAACTTCCGGGTAAAGCCCGTGGCTCTGTTTGCAATGAATTTCTTGGAGTGTTCCAGACCCCTAAGGGCCACTCCACTCCAGCCTGTGTTTATCATTGCCATGTGCATTCAAAGCTGCCTTGACGGTACTCTCAGATAGACCTACGAATGGCTCGGGGCCCACAAATAATTGCTCCGAGCCCTTTTTGGCTAATACATCAGCCTCCTCATTACCCTGCACCCCTGCATGCCCCGGAACCCACACCAGCCTGACTGTGTTTTTCCTGCCAAGTTTGTTAAGGGCTTTAACACAGTTCAGGACCAGTGCTGAGTCCACCCTACAGGAGTTCAGAGCCTTAAGAGCAGCTTGACTGTCACTGAGAATATAAACAATCTTGTCAGTGACATTGTTGTTAATATTCTCCTGCGCACAGGCAATTATAGCATAGGTTTCCGCCTGGAAGACCGTTGCATATTTGCCCATGCTTTGGTTCACCTTGCAGTCGTTGGCATAAATACCAGCGCCTGATCCTGTTTCCATTTTGGAACCATCGGTGTACCAGATGAGACAACCCTTGTCGGGGGATCGTAGACCTCGTCTCCATTCGTCCCTTGTTGCATTTTGTCACATCCCATGCTCATAATCTCTTTAAGATCCTTCGAGATCTCCAGTTTTGTGTGTCGAGTTACTGGCATGTTGACGCTCCACAGCCCATGTATAGATAGTCTATGTACCGCCTTCATCGCCTCTAACTCCACAACAATGTGTAGCGGCGTTAGGTCCAGCAGGATCTCTAACGCAGCCGTTGGCGTAGTAGGGAACGCCCCTGTTATAGCCATGCAGGCTAATCGCTGCACCTTCGACAACGCTTTCCTGCATGTTGCTAGTTTGGTTCTTGGCCACCAGACAACGCTTCCATATGTTATTATGGGTCTTATCATCATCGTGTATAGCCACTTGATGACCTTGGGCTTCAGGCCCCAGGTCTTCCCATAAGTAGAACGAATCATACCGAAGACCCGCTGGGCCTTCATTATGGCTATGTCTACATGAGGTTTCCACGTTAGCTTGTTATCTAAGGTCATGCCTAGATACTTCACCTCCGTGGACCATTGTACCTGTGTACCATACATGGTAGAGTTCCCAAGCCAGTCAGATCTCTCATCCTAGTAAACGGCACGACAGTAGTTTTCCCTGGGTTGATCGATAAATGGTTACTACTGCACCATTTTTCTACCATACTCAGGGTCCTCTGCATGAGACTGGATACTGTGCTCGGAAATTTTCCATTGACAAGTATCACCAAGTCATCCGCATATCCGATCGTTAAGTACGGACTTTTGTTGAGTTGTTCTAAGAGTGAATTAACTACCAAGCACCATAGGAGTGGTGAGAGTACTCCACCCTGAGGGCAGCCTTTGGTAGTCATTGCAGTCATTTCATCCCCTAACAACTCAGACCTAATAATTCTTCCTCTGAGCATACAATCGATCCACTTGCAAATGGTTGGCTCTATGCCGTGATTTGCCGATGCCATACTAATGGCATCAAAGGTGGTCCGATCGAAAGCTCCCTCAATATCCAGGAATGCAGCAATGCATACTTCCCGGTTATCTAATGCATGTTCTGCCTTATTTATCCCAAAATGCAGTGCCGTCTCAGTAGATTTACCCGACTGGTAGGCACATTGTAGCCCGTGGAGGAGAAATTTTCTCAATGCTCCCTCCCTGACATGTCTATCTACTAACTTCTCCAGGGCTTTCAAGAAGAACGACTCAAGGCTAATAGGTCGGTATGCCTTGGCTTCTTCGTAGTCCTCTTTGCCCGGCTTCGGTATGTAGATGACTTTAATTCGCCTCCATATCTTTGGAATGTATCCAAAAGCTATGCAGGCTCTGTATAGTCTGCACAAATGCGGAACCAAGAGTGCAGCTCCCTGTTGTAGGATAATGGGATAAATCATGTCTGGACCAGGTGACTTGAACGGTTGAAAACCATTTAGAGCCCAGCCGACCTTCCCTTCATCCACTACCTTCCTTGCAGTGTCCCAATCTGCTTTGGTTGTACGGTAGCCTAGTTCAACCAGGCTAATCGGGTCCTCCTGCTCCTTTTCTATTATCTTACAGTCCGGAAAGTGTGTGTTTAGCATCATTGCTAGTGTCTCCTTACCAAACCCTGTTCGCTGCCCATTGCCATCTCTGATGGTTATCAATGGGTGTGCTCTGACAGTCGAGATAGCTTTGGAGAGTCTCATTCCTTCAGGAATAGTACTGATGTTTTCACAGTGGGCTCTCCAAGCCTTCCGTTTGGCTTGCCGCACAGCTTTGTTGTAGTTGGTCAAACAGCCAGCGTAACCGCTATAGTCCCTGCTGGTCCCAGCATTGTTAAACGCTCATCTGGCTTATAGCCTCAGCTTGACCAACTCTGGCGTCCACCACGGTACCCTCTTGGGCCTAAGTTCCCTTTCAGGGCAGTTACTTGTCCAGGCCGTATCTACAGTCTGGACCAATTTGTCTGCTATAAACTCTATGTCTAATATAGAATTAAGCTTACCCTTAGGAGGAAGGAGGAGTCTCCTGAAGGAGTTCCAGTCCGTATTTCTAGGATTCCTTCTACGCGCTATAGGAGCTGGAACCAGCGTCCTATACTTAAAGCATATGTAATTATGATCTGTCAAGGTAATCTCATCAGACACATGCCATTCGACAATCTTAGTGCTAGCCCTGTTGGTGGCTAACGTGATGTCAATTACCTCTGCTCGCCTACAGTTGACGTACGTTGGCCTGTTTCCCTTATTTAGAATTTGTAAAGAGGTACTTACCACATACTCCAGTAGCTTTTCCCCTCTTACATTCACATTCGTGCTCCCCCAGACTGCGTGGTGTGTGTTGGCATCGCACCCCAGGATCATGTCCAGGTTCTCCCGGCTGCCATATTCAACAAGGTCCTTTATCTGTCCAGATACAGTTTCCTTGTCCGTATAGTCGAAGTATGCAGAGGTCAGGATTACAATATCCCGCCCTCCGCTCCCTCGCACATCGATCTTAACTGTCGTAAGATCCCTAGAACAAAAATTGTATAAGGGCATTGCATTTATGCCATTTCTGACATACACACATGTCCTTATATCATTAGTGGAACAGTTATGATAAATTACACCTCCTGTCCCACCCAAACCTCTGATCTTTCCCTCTTTAACATAAGGTTCCTGGATCAGGGCAATATCATATTCCTTCATCCGCAGGTGGCGGGCCAGAACGGCCATCGCCCCGATGCAGTGATGAAGGTTTATTTGTACGCACCTTAGTCCCGCCATTCGGTCTGCCTATGGTGGCGTCTATGGTGGCAGGCACTGCTGGCCGCCCCCCTCACTCCCTTCCTCCATCAGCACCCCCACAGGCTCCGGCGACGACAGATCTAGAAAATCTATATGTCCGATTATGTCGTCGGTCTTCGGAGACACGCATGGCGATGACGTGTAGAGAGCCGTACCTGGTTCAATCACCACTGGGTTCACGGGCTCCTCCCCGTCCCCCCACCTGTGGTGCCGTCGCCGCATGGGCCTCCTCCTCCACGCTGGCATCCACTGTCACCTTCTGCACGTTCAGATCCTCAAGGATCTTGAACGTGCTTTTGTCCATGCCAGCATGGAGACAGAAGCCGCCTGCTTTTATGGCCGCAGCCGACACGCTGTCCACCAGGACAATGCGCCTGGTGTGCGTCTCCTCGACCTGCGTGCTCAGCACCTTCCACTCGCAGGTCCTCAGAGAGGGGTTGAGGCGCTGCAGCATGGTCAGCACCCTGGAAGCATCTAGGCACCAGGTATTCCTGGTCTTCCAGGCCATCTTTATTGGCCTTGGAAGCTCCTTGGCGCTGACCACTCTGAGCTTCACGTCCCCAACGGTTTTACCGCTGAGGCCGCGAAGCCACTCTGCGGCTCTCTCACCCTCACACGTCACGTGCAGAGCTCCACCAAGCAGTGCACTGACACTAATGGCCGGCAGATGATCCGGTGTGGCCTCCAGCTGGTCCCAAATGGCCACCCTTATGGGTTCCAGCAGCTCTGCATTAAGCAGAGCGTCAGGGAAGTTATCGGCAACAACGGCCATTTTAACCCCCGTCAGCGCCTCCCTGTAGGAGTCACCTTGGGTCTTGGCACGTTTATTGCCATCTGCCTGAGCAACAGCATCGTCGCCCACTTCCCTGACCCTTTTTGACGAGACTGCATCGGGTGCCAGTGCCAATTGCCGCTGCAGCTCACGCCGCTTGCGGATGGCACACCCACTGCGCCTCTTCCTGCCCCGGGTATGGTCTGCGGAGTGTGCAGCCAAGTTTGGCTCCCCCTTAGGGTGTGCCTCGCCCGTCTGCTCCTTCCTGGCCTCCCCGATCCTGGAGGGCTGACACCCACTCCCCGAGGGTGTCCCGCTGGGATCCCCCTTCGGGTATTCCCTGCATGTCAGATCCCCTCTGTGGCTGCCACGCCCTCTAAATTGGTAGCCCTTTCCAGGGTTACCCCCTCTCCATTTCTTAATGCTGCCCGTGTGAGCACCACTCCCCTGGCTCATCTCGGACGGCCACTGGGGCCATCACGACCATGCAGCTTGGGTATGTAGGTGCTCCCACGTGCAGCTCCTACACTATTGCTGACCTCTCCCCCTAAGAGTCCAGAGGTCCTTTGTTGCTCGCCCTTATCGGTCAAGCCCTTGGTTTTTTTTGTGACAGAGTCCAGGTCTATCTTACTTTTCACCTGCTGGCTCCCCACCCACCATGGAGCCCTCAACGTTGGGGATACCTTGTTCAGGCACCAGGGCTACCAGCTAGGTATAGCACCCCCAAGTGAGCTGTCCCCGAGACGTACAGCACTAGTCGCTCCACCCCAAACCACTGAGGTGGGAGACGAGCACTGCCGGCTGGAGACCTCTTCACCCAAGGGCACTCGCCTGGCAGCCGCATTAGCGGACGCCGCAGCCGATTGATCGCAGCTGGCTAGACTACGACCTCCCGTGTGAGAGGAAATCCGGACCAAAGGGGCGTGTTGCAGATCAGCAGCACTACCATCGCCGCATCACCACTTAACCCCCAGGACTCCTTCATCCCTCTGTACGGGTCCCCGCGCACGACACAAACACGCGGGAGGTCATTACTATCCATCGTCTGTCGTTCGACGATGGACCCGCCGGAACATGACCTCTCCATCCCAGGCAGTGGTCGACTGGTGGTTTTAGTTGCGTCTATTTCATAGGGAACTAGACCAATAACAGGGGGCAACCACGTGAAGGATTCCCCACCAGACTTGTCTTAGGGATCTACACGACTGTTGCGCTCTCCCCTAAGACCATTGGCACCTTACTCGTCTTGAAGAGTCGAGTAAAGTGGGTTTGCATCTATACTAAACAAGCAGCCAATCCAGTGAAGCTAGAAAGCAGAGAAAGCAAGCTAGGCAGTGCAAATATTAAAGCATAAATACAAACCCCTCCCCCCCCAATATATATTAATAATAAACATAAACAGCTAACAATAATATTAATAATAAACAGCTAACGCGCGCTAGAACCTACGAGGTGATTTTTATCAGATTTATCAGGTAAATAATATAAAAGAACGATAGCACAGAATTAAAGGGTCACCTGGCACTACGACGAGGCGAGTATTATAGGTTCTATCGCTACATAGGACAAAAAGTATACGAAAACGACTGCATGGATAGTGTAGAGGTTTAAACGATTGCCTTGGATTTACTGTAGCGAGAGTTGTAGGTTCGATCTCCATACAAATGGTTGCTCTTAGTCTGAAAGCTCCTTGTGTCTGTTGTTTGTATGTTTGCAAAGCCTGCCGCGACACAGGATTTATACCTACCTAGTGCTAAATTTTTCTTTTAAATAAATAAGAAAAAAGATTTGGCCCGTGGATATTGTGGCGGTCGCGGGTTCGATTCCCGCTCAAGTCAAACATTTGTGTGCATGAACAATGCTACTATGTATAATATGTATGTATTTACAAAAAACAAGCATATATGTATGTTTATCCATTGTCTAGTACCCATAGTACAAGCTCTACTTAGTTTGGGCTAGATGGTGTTGTGTGTATGTGATAGAATATTATATTTATTATTATACTTATCTAAATATATTTGTTTGAAGTTTGGATGTTCTTTGTATTTGATATTTAAATTGTTTGCAAAGCAATCCGCTTTGCAAGATTTACAGCTAGTGTGACAATTATCTTGCCAAAAATCTATAAAAGACGTATATTTTGGAATAATCCAGATGCATTTACGTCACACGGCTGGTCAATCTATTCATCTGTAGATTGTCCAGCCGTGTTCATTGCGATATATATCGCGTATCGTGATATTGTATTACGCATAAGTTACGATGGAACGGGTCGTCACCAAATGCCCTTTCAGATCATCTGCCATTTCAACAAGTCACCTTTAATGACTCACGCGGTCGAAACGGCCTTTCCTTCTTATTTTAGCTCTTAAATTACCGCCGGAAGTACCTAATCAGGATTCTTGGGTACCCTTTTAGGTAATTTCGTTTAGGTATTTTTTTATGTGTGGCGGAGTTGGGAATTCCGGTATGGATTAAAGGTGGGATTTGAGTTTTAAAGGTTACTGGATTATGGCTTTCGAACGATTTGGTAGCATAATTATAAGGTCCGGAATGGTTAACGCGTATAGGTAGAATGTGGCCGCGACTTCGTTTGTGTAGAACTTGTATTTTAATTTTTTTTTGTTTTGTTTTTATACTTTCATATAGTTTAATGCCTATATCCTTGATGAAATAAGTTGAAGAGTATTACATTTTAAAATTTTACTTAAAATATAGTGAATTGTTTTGCTTATTGGTTTTAAGTTTCAATAAATTGGAGGCGAGCATATTTTCGTTTGTGGCACATGCTACACACAATATTTTTGAAATACCGAACTGAATGAAATATTGTTCGTATTAATATTAACTAAATATATTGAATATCTCTTCTTCTACCGTATTCAATCAATTTAATCGCCAATCAAATTACAACTACATCATATACCAAATCGCTTAATTAAAGACATAATAAACAATAATATGTCTCCTGGATTTGCTAAAGACAGCTGAGATTACTTCTTTACAGAATCGGTTTACCTAGAAAAAGTTCTGAGATAACACACATAAAATAAACATACAGTCGAATTGAGAACCTCCTCCTTTTTTTAAAGTCGATTAGAAACAACAAGCTGCGGATAGACACACTCACGTACGCATGCACACACACTAACAAACGCACTCATGTACACACGCACAAACACACACACGCACACATATACCCTCACACATAAGTATTACGTAACGTAGGAGATTTAGTTACGGTTTAGGGGGTGAGTTTTAGATTTACTTCGCTCTGTTGACTCAAATAACACATCTATCTACGGTGCCCAATATACAGACCTTATTATATAAAAAAAATATTATCTGCTATTTCTACAACTAGCGGACTAATCTAAGCTCGCTACTTTTTTTTTCTGTTTTACTCTATTACATATAAATAAGGTATAGGTAACCATAGTTACAAATAATTGTACGACGTCAGACGAACAATGTAGAAATACTACGAACGCAATTCGACTGCGTGTGTCAAATGCATGGTTGTATGCGTGTAGTGTTTTTTCATTAATTTAATGTATTTATAATGCATATTTATAAAAATATTAGGATTCGCCCCTCCTTCTCCATATAAACTTTAACTGTGCCAAATGTCATACTCCTCCATTCACGCAATATTCGTGAAAAGGTGTACAAAGATTTTGCTTCACGTATTAATGTATAGATTTTTAATGCATATTTTATAAAAATATTAGGATTCGCCCCTCCTTCTCCATATAAACTTTAACTGTGCCAAATGTCATACTCCTCCATTCACGCAATATTCGTGAAAAGGTGTACAAAGATTTTGCTTCACGTATTAATGTATAGATTTTTAATGCATATTTTATAAAAATATTAGGATTCGCCCCTCCTTCTCCATATAAACTTTAACTGTGCCAAATGTCATACTCCTCCATTCACGCAATATTCGTGAAAAGGTGTACAAAGATTTTGCTTCACGTATTAATGTATAGATTTTTAATGCATATTTTATAAAAATATTAGGATTCGCCCCTCCTTCTCCATATAAACTTTAACTATGCCAAATGTCATACTCCTCCATTCACGCAATTTTTGCTAAAAGGGGTACAAAGTTTTTGCTTCACGTATTAAGAGGAAACACCACGGGCGAGAGAATTGAAAAATAGGTATTTGTAAAATCTATTGCTGTCGCGCAGTGCCCGCAGAGCGTGATAGAGACAACTGCACCTTGGACCGAAAATACCTATAAAAGTACACAAAATCAACGTTTCGTAGTCCTCTGATTCCTTCTCCAACACTTGACCGACTTAACTACTTTTTTTTTCATTTCATTAAAAATTGAAGAAAGGCTTTGGCCGTGTTTCTATGTTTTTCTTTTTTTATATAATCTACTCAAATTTGTTTTCTGGATGTTTGAACACAGCGGAAAATCTGACCAATTTTTGAGGTTTTTGAAGGCTCATATCTCTTTTAATAGTTACTTAATTAAAAAAACGAAAACATAGGGACATGCCAATAGAGGCTATACATGTTATTTTAAAATATTATTGTTCTACTGGCATTATCCAGGGAGGAAACAGGGGACTACATTTGTATGGAAAAACGGCCCTTGTGTTTCCTCTTAATGTATAGATAACGTTTGGATTAAATACAGTCTAATCTCGCACTAGTAATAAATCTTGTGTCACGCGCGACTTTACAAACATTCAAACAACGGACACATAGAACATCCAGACCAAGTACAAATATTTTTACATCACACAAATGTTTGTCCCGTGCGGGTATCGAACTCACAACACTCAGCGCAGTGGCACTGGTGAGGCGACCTCTTGAACCACTACGGCATCGGATAGTCTAATAATAAATTATTACTATTATGATTAAATAAGCAGCGATCGCTCAGTGGGGAGACCAACAGACTGCAATGCAGAGGGTCTCTGATTCGAACCCACGTCGCGCACGTCTGACTTTCGGAATTTATATGAGTTTTCGAAATTATGTGCGTATTGATTGACAATTATCGCCTGCTTTGTGCCCCGGAGAGCATGTTAAGCCGTCGGTCCCGGCTGCCATGAACATCTATGGCAGTCGTTATTGGGAAGTCAGTGCCCTATAATATCCTGACACTGGTCTAGCCTTAGGGTATCGTTAGCCTTCCGGTTGCGGCGGTCAGGTGGCAGTCGCTCCGTGAAAAGTCGACCTAAAGTGACTTGGGAATAATAAAGGCTAGAGAGAAAAAGATGATTAAATAAGTCATAACTCGACGCGGAAATAACAGTGAAAGTAATGTTCTTACTTCTAGCTAGCTTATGTTGGATTAAACGAAAGCTGATTACGTGTTTACTTTATCGGAAGCGTTTGTTAATATTTGTAATGCTAATAAAATACTGACTGACTGAATTGACGTTGACTGTCCAAATATATCTGTTGATATTGCCTCGGGAAATCATTGTCGAGTAGTATTGTTTGGCAAGTAAACTTTACTTACCATTGAAGATATATTTTAGGAGTCTCACGCCCAAATTTCGCCAAATTTCTAAAGTGATAGGCCTCAGAGAAGTGTCTTGTCTAGAACTCCAGAATACGACAAATCCCATTATTGAAACGATCTACTATGTTTTAATATAGTCACTTTTTTGGACATTAAGATTGCTCCGGTTGGTACCAAGCCACTTCTTGTTTACTCTACTGATACATATAAAATTTTTGACGGTGAAGGAAGACATGGTGAGGAAATCTGCATGACTGAGAATTTTTCATAATGGTCTCCAAGATATGTGTAGTCTGCCAACCCTCACTGGACCAGCGTGGTGGACTATGGTCTAACCCTTCGCACACTGAGAAGAGATTCGTGCCCAGCAGCGTGACGGTTTAATACAGAGTTACATATATTATTGTTGCGCAGGCTAAGCGAGGTCAGACTGCAAGATTTGCGTACCTACATTTCGTCAACTATAAAAATGTGCTGAGTTATATAGAGCAATCCTTATACCGTTACTAAAATGTTGCCATCGCTAAAATGTATTACAAACTAAAGCTCTACATGTTGAGTACGGTTTTGACACCCCAGTGTCAAATAGTTTACTTGACAGCCGTCATCTGTCATGTCATAAATTAAGACAGATTGTTTCTCAAGAGAGTTCGTTGTTGTCTATGTATTTAGATCATATGTATTGTTTAAATCAGACAGCGTGTTTGTTACTATTTATGACGTCATTACATATGTATAAACTCACGGCTATATATACCAGCAAGGATAGACAAAAGGACATTCCTCCTATATTCTCCTAATTATGTTTTAAGTCACAAGTTATAAAGGGTGAACGCATTGATCTCTACCGATCATATTTCCAGATTTTGTGTTGATACTGATCCGATAAAACTTCACCCAACTCTTAAATTGAACCCGTAGTCTCACGACAGTATGAAGGTTTTCGCAGGGATATTCTTATAAGATCAACACCTAGCCTGTTAGCATGTACCTAGCATCTAACCGAAATATAACTTCAGTATGTAACTAAAACTCACTAGATTTTGATGTTCATGAGTGTTACTTTGTGACCTAAATTATTAAATAATTTTCACTCTGTTTTTGTCGTTGCATAAAAAAAAACAAGCGCAAATAACTTATAAACACGATTTCAACTACCTTTTTACGTCTACCACACACACACATACACACACTTGTGTGTGTGTATGTGTGTGACATTTGTTATTGTTAACAAATGTCATCTTTTTAAAGTTAATTAAAATATTATAACAATATCCATTAATAATTTGAAATAAGCATCATCCATAATATCATTGCCCACCATATTAGGTATTTAAAAATAGAACTAAAATTCAAATGAAACGATCATCCGTTTTGAAACAGAACTTATTTATTTTATTGCACCGTGACGTCATTTCTCCGAAGAGAATTCTAAATGTCACATTGACAGACATGGAATAAGAGATTCAAAAAATGAATAACGTCATGACACATATTTAAAAGGAGGATATTCTCGGGACCCTTGAGAGCAATTCTAGGAAAGCCACAGATAATTTATTCTGCCAAACTTTTTCCTCTTTCGAATTATTTGCTTTGGCAATGTGACTTTGAGGTGAAATACTTATTTGGCGTTCAAGGTGAAGGTCGTCAAATACATTACCAAACGGTATAAAAGTAAACTTTAAAATGACTTAATATTAATATCTATATTACGTGTTACGGAAATAATTTGCGAAACTAATCAAGGATAACGTAATAAAATGCAGATAGCTTAACGCATGAAAACTGTTTTGTATTAAAAACTAGCTTTTGCCCGCAGCGTCGCTCGCTTAAAAGTAGGTTAGGTTAGAATATGTTAGCAACAGTATTTAAAAAAATATATAGCCTATGTTACTCGGTGATCATATAACTTTCTGATGGTGAAAGAACGGTAAAATTAGTTGAGTAGTTTTTAAGTTAGCTTGTTACAAAAAACAAACAAAAATCAAATCTTTCCTCTTGATAATATTAAGTATAGATTGAAATTGAAAACTGCTATTGCCGTTTTAAAATCTCTGGACGAGACAACTCGTCCAGAGATTTTAAAACAAGGATTCTCTACAATTCTCCTATTTATAAAGCAATAGTTTTCAATTATCTAGTGATAGGTAAATGAAAACTAAGAAATGCCATATTTAGTCCGGTAACATATGTTTGTGTTTATGTTAGCGTGTGATTGTGATGGGTTTGATTTCTGAACCAATATATTGTTATTGAATTTTCTGTAACTCTCTAGTGTCCATGCTGCACAAAATATACTTAGTAGAATACTCTAGAAAAGAGCCCGGTAGATGCCAATAGACTGGTCTAAAAAGCTTTATATCTAACTAAACTAGACTACAGATTTTTTTCCCTCTCCACAGTGTTGTTTTTATAATGGTACTTACGGCAGATGTCATATTTGTGGAAGCTTGTTAATAACAATTGTCACTGCACATTTTGTGTTATATATGTATAAGTCTGTAAGCTTTCTATCTTATCTTATCTTATCTTGTGTGGGGGCCAGTCAGTACAGACTGGCGACACTTCGACCCAGTGGGATCTTTTGTGTCGACTTCCCCAATAACAACTGACATAGATCTTCATGGCAGTCGGGACCGACGGCTTAAGGTGCTCTCCGAAGTCCGGAGCACGCGATAATAGTCAATCAATACGCACATAATTTCGAAAAGTCATATAACTTCCGAAAGTCAGTGGTTCACGACGTGGGTTCGAACCCGAGACCCTCTGCATTGCAGTCTGTTGGTCTCACCACTGAGCTATCGCTGCTCTTGTAAGCTTTCTAAATAAATAAATAATTTCTAGACTCTACAATCATGTATCTACTTCTTTGCTTAATATTATAAATACGAATGTGAGTTTGTTTGTGTTGTTTCGCTTCCACGCCTTAACTATTCAACCGATCATAATGAAATTTTACATACACGTTGTCAGGGATACAGAAAAGGACATAAACTTCCTTTCATCTAAAAAAAAGTACTGTGTCCGAGGGATAGCAGAAGACAAATTCTAGATAAACCCAAGTGAAGTCACGGGCAAAATGTAGTGCGTAATAATACTGTAATTTAAACTAAACAAGATGGGTGCAAAAACCCAGGTTTCAACCTCTTCATCTTAAATCTAATAGCAATGAAAAGAAATGACCCCTATATCTCGGAGGTCTATTGACCCATAGGGCCCATATTCAAACTCGACCGAGGTATGACCTCAAGTTATAAGTCAATCGGTCCAGTGGTTCCGGAGTTATGCCTGTCACTAACAAACTGTCACTAACAGACAGACACACAGACCCACATAGTGTTTTCATTAACCTCTTCGAAGAAGACTCAGAGGTTAATAAAAATAACTACTTCTAAGCGTATTGAATTTACGTTCAAGAAACTCATTTGCCTAAAAAGAATTTCTTAAAGATAATTTCATAAATCATAATAGATATTGTTATTCTGACACTACATCCAGCATTTATTTTCAAATACCTAATTTAATTTATTGTGGCGGCCTCGATGGCGTAATGGTTAATGTAACCGACTGCCACGCCTGAAGTCGCGGGTTCGATTCCCGCACAAGTCAAACATTTGTGAGCATGAACATGGATGTTTGTCTTGATCTGGGTGTTTCTATGTATAATATGTATGTTTTTACAAAAAAAAGTATGTATGTATGTTTATCCATTATCTAGTACCCATAGTACAAGCTCTGCTTAGCTTGGGCTAGATGGTGTTGTGTGTATGTGGTAGAATATTTTTATTATTATTATAATCTATATTTATGTATAACTAATTAATAATTACACATTGACATACCATTTAACCTATACCCATAGCCTATTGAACAACAGACAAAAACTATTTCCTCGATATTGTCAATAGAAACCATATAAATGTTCCATTAAAGCTATATATCTTGCTCTATTTTAGACGCAATTTTATATCGCAAATTCGTACCACAATTTGTAATAAAATATTCTGTACGTGAACAAAACCACCCACTGTGCAGGCTCAAATAAATGACCAATAAATTGCTGTCTTCATAATGGACGACAAATGGAGACATCTGAATACGACGGGTAACAAGATGTCGATTAAAATTAATATTAATTATACTTCATAGTTATAGAACTACCTATATCCTAGATCATGTCAAGATATTTCTATCAACAGAATTAAAATGTCCTTCAATGTTATTATTTTTGTGTATCGATTTTCAATATAGCCTGCGGGTGTCACACTACTGGATAAGACACGAAACATTTCCATCAGAGAAACCTATACAATTATTTAATACTAGCTGTGCCCGCGGTTTCACCCGCGGTTATTATTACTGCGCCGCCCCCGTGGGTCGTAGTGTGATGTTATATAGCCTATAACCTTTCTCGATAAAAAGGCTATCCAACACTAAAATAAATTTTCTATTCGAACTAGTAGTTTCTGAGATTAGCGCGTTCAACCAAACAAACAAACTCTTCAGCTTTATAATATTAGTATATATTGTTTTACGTTTTCAATGTTACGCATAAATTTTATTTTATTTATTTATTTGTATATATATTTATTTTAAGTACATAAAACAAAACAAAGTACAAGTAGGTTTGTATATAAATACATATTATAGTTATGTTCTAAACTAAGTTTCTTACTATGTGTGCACTACATGATCACAATAGACTATGTTGCTAACGACGAAATGACATTATGAACGTGAATTATCTATATAAAACAAAAAATATGAAACAAAATGCGGATAAAACATAAAGAAAAGAAAATAAGAAATATAATGAACATTGAAATCAAAAGTCTGTAATTCTATTGAAGTTAAGCAAGACTACTTAATTTTGCATGCCTGCAGGTAGAACGAGGCAGGACGACTATATAAATGTTAACATCCTAACTGTAAAACCATGTTCGCAATTGAATAAATGATTTATAAACTAATCTACACGGCTTTTAATAAATCCGCTTAACCTCAACCTATAAAGTTGCTCCAATCATAGATGAAGTCAAAGAAAGGCGCCTGCGGTAATATGCTCACGTGCTACACCGACCACATAAGTAGCCCTAGACTTACCAATGAGGACACGGAGGTGCCGTGGAAGACCACCCGCTACCAGGCAGACGACGATCCAAAAAGACCTGCAAGAAAGGTAAATAGACGTTGCGACAGCGCAAATCAGAAATAAATAGATTAGACAGACAAGAAAATTCGACTCCAGATAAACGAAAGAGGCTTTAGGCAGAATATTTTCAAGATAACAAATAATGCTGAAATTATTTATTAGTCAGTAGTGAATAGAATCTGGAAGTAGACGGTGCACATATTCTGTACCGCTCAGAGAAGTACGACCCTATTATACGAAACAGAACTACCAATAGCTAGACTATTACTGCGATGCACCCGATAAGAATGAGCACTAGAGGTTCATATAAGTTTTTTTTTTTTTTGATATCCAGGAAAAATGCCTGATGCACTACCCGCCGGCTAGGGGACGTATACCTAGCTCCTCAATGTCTTTCCTTTCTTCTTATCTTAAATTCCTTTTCACAAGAGCCAACGAACGATCATCTAAGCTATAGTGGTTACTGTACCGCTTAACATTAGCCGAACCAAATTAATTTGGCATCTTTGTCCTAAATAGCAAACGGTCTAAATATCCATCAAATTTTACTTTATCATCTAAAATTTAAACCATACGTGGCCAACTATTTTTAATTGTGGTTACATTTCTGGGACATCTGAAATATAAACGAGATGGGTGTAAAAACGCAGGATTCAACCTCTTCGTCTTCATGGGACCTTTTTCTTCTTTTTTTTTATCAGCCTCTCCCTTGGACTTCCAACTTGGACTTCTGTTGGTGGATATCCCCTGACCTTATGACATTGTGACCCCTATATCTCGGAGTTCTTTTGACCCACAGGATCCATATTCAAACTCAACCGAGGGATGACCCCAAGATGTCTGCACACCAAGTTACAAGTCAATCGGTCCAGTGGTTCCGGAGTTATGCCTGTCACTAACAAACTGGCACTAAAAGACACACAGACCCACATAGTGTTTTCATTAACGTCTTCGAAGAAGACTCAGAGGTTAATAAAGTAATTGCCAGGATGGCGCATTGGTTTAAATAGTCGCCTCGCCACTGCCATTAGGCCGAATGTTGTGTGTTCGAATTCCACGCGATACGAAAACTTATGTGATTCTGGGTGCTCTTTGTATCCGTTGTTTTAATATTTGTAAGTTACCCGCGACACAGGATTTACTCATAGGACTGCAGTTGTAATTTTAAAACAAAAAGAAAGAAAAGTATTTTCTGTCTCACTAATATTAAACAAGTGAAAAACGACAATGAATTGCCGTAAATCTTAGAGTTCGACAAAATGGTATCACGTGACCTTGAGGTCAGAGGTCAAAGGTCATAGTCATTTCGGGGTATATCGAGTATGCTGAGTCAAATGGCGTTGACCGCGAGTCTTTAGCTCTTACGGTTCTTGAGTTGAAAGTTGTATAACAGACAGACGGACAAAGCTGTTGTATAAGAGCTTTTTCGAACTTTAAAACTGTACATTATCGTTTTTTACGAGTGAGCTCACTCTTCTTAGCGCGGACACTTTTTCGTGCGATCAAAGTACGGTAGGACATATCGATGATTTAAATCTTTATTTACTACAAACAAAACATAAGCACACATAATAAAGTCCTTCCAAGGCAACCCGCGTTTATAACTAGTACTAGTCACAATGAATAAAGGGTTCCACTACCTACACTTGTATGCATCGACCTACATGAGCATCCTCATAGAGTCAAAGTTCGCCACACAACCTTCAAGGCACCCAATCAACTATCTAATGAACTGCCAGCAAAATAAATTACATACATTGAACATTGTTAATAATTTGCCGATGGGCGTACGTACGGTATACATTTATATGTGAATATTTTATTAGATTATATTACTGCGGCTTAGGCCCTTTAATATTCTATATAGAAGGCCAATTCTTGTAATAAAATATGTTCAAAATAGAGTTCCGAATTTAAATGTATGTTTATTTTAGTTTAGAAGAATATATTTTGTGATATTTATAACACTGAGACTAGATCGGTAGCCTATTTAGATTTTTTTTTATTACTGGAATTGGCTCTCTGGTAAAACCTTATTTTTATATGATAATGCTGGTCTCGATGGCACAACAGTAGTGAATGCCTGTGTATGAGTTCTAGGTTCGAATCGCGGATCGAGCAAATTAGTATCAATCAATCAATCAATCAATCAATCAATCCTTTATTTGCTTAGAATATGGTTACATTTTACAGTTTGTCAGATTTAGATAGTACAGCATATTCTGCCACATGTGGCGTGCAAAATTTAAATAATAAACATTAATTAATATACTTAACAGCTAAATACAATTACACCATTAGTTTCTAAAATTATTATCACATGTATAAATATAGTTGAGGTCCAATTAGAATATTTAATAATGAAATAATTTAAAATTAATGGCCATGTTAGAATATGTTTAACAATTTGAAAAAGATAATAAAATTAAAATAAAGCAATAAAAAATGTCAAATAATAAATAAGAAATCATGTCAGAATAATATTAAAATGTCATGCATGCATTATAAAATCACAAGTCAGTAATTATAATTTAAAATAAGTAATAGTCCGCTTTATGTTAATAATAAAAATAACATAGTACTTATTGTGCCTTTATAGTTTTATCATTAAGAAAATCATCAATATTATAATAGCTTTTTTGTATTAGTAGTTTTCTAAGCGATTTTTTAAATTGTGTAGTATTCATATGCCTAATAGCTAGTGGAATTTTATTATAGATTTGTGGAGCTTTGCATACTATACTTTTATAGAGTAAAGCTGTTTTAGCGGGATGAGCACGAAGTCTATTATTATCACGGCGATTTCGGCTTACATAATCAGAGAGTTTGGGAAATAGATCAGGATTGTTCCTGACAAATAGAGCTGTTTCAATAATGTAAAGTGATGGAAGTGTAAGAATGTTGTATTTTATGAAAAAAGGCCTACAACTATCAGTACTTTTAAGCCCGAACATAGCGCGAATGCATCGCTTTTGCATTTTAAACACCATATCCTTATTGGTAGAATTTGCCCAAAAAATTACACCATATCTAAGGATGGATTCCACAAGTCCGTAATATGCCGAAAGTAACGCATCTGTGTTAATAATAGCAGCTAATTTATGTAAGGCGTAAGATAGACTGCTGATTTTTTTACATACAATGTCAATGTGTTCCTTCCAATTAAATTGATTATCAATATTTACACCTAGAAACCGAGCAGCAGTAGCTTCCTTAATGGTAAAATTTTCATATACTACATTTAAATTTAACGAATTTTGTAGTCGTTGACCAAAATGCATAATGTTCGTCTTCATTAAATTAATTTTCAAATTATTATTGTTTAACCAAGAGATTATGGATGTCAGTGAGTCATTAATGTCAGATTTATATTGATTTATGTCCTTGCATGGTATGGTGACCGTGCTATCATCAGCAAATAATATCAAGGGTTGGTTGGTAGCATTTGGTAAGTCATTAATATATAGTATAAATAAGAGTGGCCCCAGAACACTACCCTGGGGTACACCATGTGGTACATAACGCCTTTTTGAAGTGTAGGTTTCTTGGCGTTTTGTGTTAAAATTAATTTTATTGATTTCTGTTATTTGTTGTCGGTTTGTTAAATAGGATCTAATTAAGTTTAGAACATTGCCTCTGACACCATAAGCATGAAGTTTATTTAGCAGAATATTATGACTCAAACAATCAAAAGCGGAGGACATGTCACAATAGATAGCACATACAGGGGATTTTTTATCCATGTGCGTTAAAACATTTTTAATAAAATTATAGATAGCCATATTGATGGTTTTGTTTTTCCGAAAACCATTTTGCTCACTGCATAATATTTTATTTCTTTCGAGATACGCATTAATTTCCTGATATAGATATTTTTCAAATATTTTTGAAAATACGGAAAGTAAAGCAATAGGCCTGTAATTTTGCATTAACTCTTTATTTTCCTTTTTATATAATGGCTTTATTATTGTTAATTTAAGATTTTCCGGAAAGACGCCAGTCGATATACATAAGTTAATTATGTGGCTCAAATGGTGACATATGTACTCATTAACCGCTTTAATAATATTTGATGATATGCCATCGTGTCCTACAGTATTTGTATTTTTTAAATTATTGATTATTTTGTAAATATGATGCGGCGTGCTTGGAGCAAGAAACATTGATTTTAATCTTGTATTTATTAATGCAGTTACATTTTTATTTGAACCTGGAACTGGTTTAACTTTATTGATAAAATAGTCATTAAATGCATTCGCTATTTCTATGGGATTATTTGTAAGTTTCTCGTTAATTTTGATGCTGGAAATGTCTTCTTTGGGTATGTTAGGTCTGGCACTATTTATAATTTGCCACGCTGCTTTACATTTATTATATGCACTTTTTACTTTGAAATTATTTTGAGCACGTTTAGTTAGCATTATGATCTTTTTAAATAGACTACAATAACTTTGATACTTTGATTTATTTTCTTGTGTGGGTTTTAGTCTAAATTGCCAAAGTAAATCTCTTTTCTTTCTGCTGCAAGCTTTCACTCCACGAGATACCCATTTTGGCTTACAGTTGACTTTCATAAAAATATGTATTTTGGGGAAACATAAATCATAAAAAAGTTTGAAGTCATCTATAAAGTATTGGTATGCTGTATTCGGATTATCGGTTTGGTAAATATTCGAAAAAGACATGTTCTTGATACATTCTTTAAATTTTTTAATGTTTTCTAAGCTATAATCTCGTTTCGTGATGCGCCAAGATTTTAATGCGAACACTAGTTTAACGGGCAGTTTTATTAATTGGGCTGTATGATCCGATAAACCTAATTCTAAAATCTCGGTCTTACATTTCTTTTTTAAATTATGTGCAAAATTGTCAATACAGCTTCGACTAGATAGTCTCGTCGGTTTATTTAATGTCAAATTAAAATTATAATTTAATAAAAGGCATTCAAAATCTAAAGTACTATTATTACGCTTTAAAATGTCTATATTAAAATCACCAGCAATTAAAATGTTATTATATTTATATTTATTTATGTAAATTAACAGTTTTTCTAGCCTGTTGAAAAACGTATACAAATTATTTTGTTTGGGTACTCTGTATATGCAGATAATTAAAGTTTTATAAGAAAGAAGCTCAATTGCACAACACTCAAATACATGGTCAACGCAAAATTGCCTAATGTCATTTATTTCCTTATATTTATGTTTTTTATTTAATAGAATGCATGTTCCTCCTCTTTTACTGTTATGTCGATAGTAAGATGCAGCCAAAGTATAATTTGGTAAATCTAAGTACACATTATTTGCCAATGACATGAAATGTTCGCTAATACATACAACGTCAATACACTTATCATTATCTTTGAGTTCTTCCAAATTTACACATAAAACTTCTAATTTATTAAGTAATCCTGCAATATTCTGGTGTAGTACATATATATGTCCTTCAGAGAAAAAACTGGGAAGTATTATATTTTTCATTGTTCGGTACAATCGAGGTTGTTAAAACGTTGGCAGGTTTATAGTGAATATGGGAGTTACTATTATTTGTTATTTTATAATTATCATGATATATGCTAAAATCAATCAAAATGTTATCCATTATGCGTCCATATATATTTTTCATTCCATGTTTATTGAGTTTTCCAGTAGAATATGAAAACATTTCTAATGACAGATCAGTATTACTATCAAATAGATAAGCATATTTATTGTTTTGAATGTCAATGTATAAGAGATTATTAAACATGTCAACTTTGAAATTATATATAGGCGCACCAGTCACATATACAGGGCCACAGATAATTACATTTGTATGAGTTAGTTTTGTCAAGGTATCTTTCAGAATATTTATAGTTTTTATGTGGTTTCTATCATCCTTAACATCATTTTCTCCAATCAATAATAAACAGTAGTCGTTTAAGGTGAAATCTTTTAATTTGTTCTCTATGTTCTTCAAAAGTTCATTCACAGTGCTGTTTGGTTTTTTGTAATGGCAATAATCGAAGTAATCAGAAAATACGTCGTCGATAATAGATAGTGAGTTTTTATAATTACTGTTACTTAGAATGCATAATTTATTTTTCGTTTTAGTTTGATTTTCAGAACATGTCGGCCCAATATTATTTTGTAAAGGATGTTGAGGATATGATTCTTGTGTCATTGTTTCCTTTCCTGCTTCCGAAGTGCCACAGGTTTGGGTCTCCTTATTGTGCATTATGACTGGACTTCCGGTACAATCATCATAACATTGTGTCATATTTCTGTTTGCTTGTATTTTGGTTTTACGTGCGGATTGTGACGAAGATTTGCTTTTCCTTTCTGGTGTTGAACAGATTTTTTTGTATTTATCAATTGTCTTATTCATATTTTCAAGATCACGTTTAAGGCAGAAATTTTCACAATTCAAATTTTCTATTTCTTGATGTGCGCTCTGTAATTGCATTGTAAGTACTTTTATCCGGTCATGTAGGTCACTTATTGCATCACTGTTTTCGTGTAAGCTGTCAGGTATGCTAAGCATCGTACTATCAAACATGGTTTCATCATTTGTGTTTTTTAAGTTGATAAGATCTCCTAATGAACTTGTTCTCTTGGGTTTCCGCTGAGTAATGTTGTTATATTCTGAGTCCATTCTGTAGCGTTGTTTTATGAATTACTTCGTCGAAATTTGTTAAATAAATATTTTGATATTTCTTTTACACCTCGTGGTTATAAGCTTCGCTCAATTTTTGAACTAATATAGTGTGCATGCAAATTAATTCTCAAAAAGACAAGTCTTGACCAAGGCTCGATCTCGAGCCCACTCTACAGGTATGTATGAGCAGCTTACTTATACCACTCAGCCACTGTGTAGTTACAGATGTCGTTAAAATAGTTGTTCTTATGGGTCCAACAATGCATGTATAATGAGTACTGCTTTATCGACTGTTTATTTTCTGTAGTTCATATTATCTACTGGTACTACTACTTGCAACTAGATGGCGTATAATTGATTTTCAATTATTCGTATAGAAAGTGCTGCCCTCTTTTTTTTTGGAGCTACAAATATGGGTAGTGGCGTCGTATATGATGTAGTGTTGCTATTAGCCCGTAGATGTCGCTTTTAGTTTATAGATAAAGAGTCAAAGAAACAAATGCCATCTTTTGGCGTCGATAATATAAATGTTTTTGTAACGATTTTTGTTTTGAATCTGTATGTTTTCACTACTTGACACAAGGGGCGTATCGAGCGTTTACAAAGAAATAAATACTTTTTCTTTGTTTATTCATTCTAATTAATTGGAGTGCATGTTTAGTTTGTACATACTGTAGTTCTGCGGAGTTCCTGATAAATGACGTGTAGAAACTTCATATGGAGTCCAGGTTTTTGGAATGTTTGTGGAATAAAAATTGTCACTGAACTGTCGAGTTTAAAACGATTTGTAAGTTCGTTTCGATGAAGATAACTCTCTCACTGTCACATTAGTTTATATTTGTCACTTTTATACACTTTTAATAACTTAAATTACATTGATTTTATTTTAATAATTTATTAAATAATGAGCACATACGAATGTGTGTTTACTGAACGACGCCCTCTAGCGGTTCAAGTAGTAATGGAAGAAATTTTGTGTAGCAGCTGAAGAGTTTACAACTTTGACCAGTAGATACCAATAAATCTCACGTAATGAGGGTCGAACACCCCCATTACGTGAGATTTAAAATCACAACTGGATAAATATGAGTCTTGTACACATCCCTCATTTTCTTCAGAATATAGACGTATGACTACGTATGTATGTATATGGCAAACAAGGATGGCCCGCTAGCCACCGCGAGTATCACTCATGCCTTGCGACTTTCGAAAAAAGGTATTGGAAATGGGCAGAAAGGAAAGGAAGGGGAAGCCTTATATTAGAGCGTCCAGAACTCTTACTTATCGGACAAAATGTAGTAAGAATGGTACTTCACCATTCAATTATATTATTCACTATAATAGAATGGTACTTCACCGGTCGAGCTGCCTTACCGTCACCAAGATATTAGTGACTATCTTTCGCCACTCGGGAATAGTACTTTATTCTGGGTGAAAGGTTTTCTTTGTCCTTTTTCTAACTCATGTCTACGCGTATACGAAATTGCATGATAATCGGTAACGTAATTTAGGCGTGTAAGCGTAACAAATAAACAGACGCACATTCGCATTTATAATAGTAATTAGGATTAGGATGATGGGATCTGCCTAAAAAACCTTATATAATCTTCGCATATTTTTTCGTTTTTGGCTCGCATGACAGTCACTCAATGGACCAACTGATATTCAGCCGTATCATTAAAACTGAAAAGCTAACGCTGAAAATGATAAGGCTCGAATAAAGAAGACGAAAAATATGCTTCTTCGCTTCATAACACGTTGCCCGACTTTTAATTCGCTTACTAATCATATCGTCCGTGTCCACATTTCGGCACCGTACGTCATAACAAGCAAGAAATTATATATATAGCGAACTAATATATAATAAAAGCACCTGTTATATTAAAAGCACAAAAATACATTTTCCATCTATCTATTAATGCTTTACAATCTAATAAAACCATCGGTTCATTATGAATTTATTGCATATTGGCAAGAAAACTATTTTATTCATATGAACCCGTCGATATGCATGTCCTATAATAATATGTCTTACTGTTAAAACACCTTGAATAACCGCACAAAAGCTTTGCTACACACTGCACACGTTGCATGTCATTATTTCTATGGAGTTTTAATTAGTATTAACGCTTTGGCTGAACCGCTCTTGTATATATTTAGTTGCGCAGAGTGCAAGAGATCTATGAAGTAGTTTCTACCCGCTGCTCGCGTTGTACGCACGCATGCCGGGATGCCGGGATAAAAAGTAACCTATGTTAATGCAGGATATGGTCTATCTGTGTGGCAACATATGTATGTATGTACATAAATACATAGATTCACGCCTGTTTCCCAGAGGGGTAGGCAGAGACTACGGATTTCCGTTTGCTACGATCCTGATACACTTCTCGGGCTTTTTTCACTATCATTACATTCCTCATACACGCTCGCCGGTTTAAAGTGTTCTTAACCTGGCTTTTGTCCAGAACGTCTCCGATCTGATCAACAAACGTTCGCCTAGGTATTCCCCTTGCGACTGTTCCATTCACATAGCCTTATAAACTCTCTTAGTCAGTATTTTGTCGATCATTCTTTCTTCATGTCCAAACTAGCTGTGTGGCAAGTTTCATCGAAATCCGTTCAACAGTTTACGAGTGATTAAATAAAAACATCCAAATGTCTAATTAAACTTTTATATTAATATTATTTTATCTTTTTTACTAGGATATTCAACAAAGAATGTACACAAAATAGCACAA